>LR990923.1:14367384-15576227 GCA_905163415.1 Noctua fimbriata
TTTTGTTATTTCTCGTAGAATATCAAAAATCATTTTAATTGTTGTATTTTTCTGCTTCATAAATTAAATACTTTTTACAGGACCGGTATTTTCGGCTTCCGCGTTGCTGAAAACTGGCTTTTCTAAACTCCTGAAGACTGAGAAATCGAAACTTGAAACTTATTTATTTCTTTTCCGTTTTTGTTTTTTCATTTCAGTTTTTCTTAGTTTTGATATTGTATTTTTCTTTATTGTCAGACATTGTTGTGTACAATAAAATGATTTAAATATGTGCATGTGTGATGGTTTTCATTATAACAAAATATAATTATTAATATCTAAAATTATGCCCTTTTTGCTGGTTTTGGTGAATGTAACACTGGCTATATTTCCCAAATATTGTCATTTCGATGCAGTGGTAGTAAATGTCGATATTGTCTAGACGTGGGTCATAGACTAGCAAAATGGAGGGAAGGTCACTTATGTAAGTACATGTAGGTAGGGGGAGGGGAATGGGAGGGGAGGAAGGAACCCCCCGAGGCGGAGGAAATTCGTCGGAAATGCATAGTAATTTTTTTAAAAGAGAAATATTTATTTTTGGGTTACACTAATACAAAAAAAATAGCGGTAATTTTAAACATACGGGACACGTACTGATGTGGGCTGAGGGGGAGAGGAGTACCCCCGCCCTGTAGTTCCGGTCGGCCATTTTTTTTTTTGTTAAATTGTTACCTTACATTTTCTATCCCTATTTTTCAGGGAGGAAAGGGTAGGAGAGTAAGAATCAGTGCTTCTGCCCTCCCTCCACACTCCTCCCTCCGGGCTCTAAAAAACACTCTAGGGGCAGGACAGATCAAGAACACGGCGTTTCGGGGTTGAAAAAGTCGGTTCTGATTTCAAGTTCGTTGTAAGGCCATATTTAATTTTAAATTACACGCACATTTGAACCGATTCTATGGTGTCAGATTTTTTATATTTTTTAATGGTGTGATGTGTGCTTTGCTCTCTGCACATTCCACACGTACGTTATACTCTATGCCACAATAGTCTGTGGTGTGAACCGAAATAGTCTTTGGTGTGAAATGTCGTCGTTTTCAATACAATGCCATCAATAATTCTACAATTAATATCTCCGAAACTATTCATTTCCGACGGTTGAAACTTCGCAAATCGTTTTCTTATATTAGTAGGAACCTACAATAAAAATTACGACATCCTAGGTTAATGTACAGATATAAGTGACTAGCCAAATGGAGTATCAGGGCTTCCAAGACTTCCACCTGAAGATATCAGTGCCAAAAAGCAAGGCTCGAAATACTTTAAGAGATACCTTAAAAAAATCTAATTGTATAGGACATAGATCCGTGATATCCTCTAAATAAGTATCACAATCGCTTTTATAAATCCAATGAATACTTCCAAACCATTCCAGTAAAAATACGTAAATTAGAAAATGTTTCGTAGGCGTTTACGGATAATGAGAATGATCGCATTTGCGAAAAGTAACGTGATCAATGATTATCTGGTCGAGTACCTAGGTAGTTTGTAAACATCGCTACAAAGGTGCGTCATAAAAATACGCAAATTGTAAATCCCTATCGCACACGCGATAATCTGTCATAACGCGATTGTCATAGTGCACAAACTGACGATACTATTATTCCAATTAACATTTCCGAGGTCATAATCAAAATCCTTTTTTTTTTCTTATTTTATTTTCTACTTGTGGAAAGCACTACCGAGCAACGTATAATTTCTTATTACTATGTTATGCACCCGAGGCCTAAGCCGGCCGAATCTCCGTCACGAACCAGCGTGGGGCGTATGAGCGTCGAGCCTCAAGAGAGCGAGTAGCCGAGTAAAATACTTGGAAGTCTTACGAGTATTCCAGATACTTGGCCCGGCGTACTTGCAAGTAAATACTGGGTGCAAAAACCTGATCGCATAAATTCGCAGCTAACCGAACCCAAGACCTCATGCTGAGCAGTCGCGATTGTTATCACTTCCAGCGACGATTACCTTTTGAACATACTCAACATACCCTTATATACCTTACTTATCGATATAGATATGACTGAAGAATTCCGTGCACTGATTTCAGTGCTCTTTCCATTAGATTGTATACTTAATCCTTAATTCAATCATTTATTATGTCAGATAAGTTTATTTATCTCTCGCCAATTTCATTTGTGTTCATGTCATTTGTTCCAAGACGGCTGCAATTATTACTTGATCGCTTTGATTTTTAATCTTATTACCAAGATAATTCAATGATGGATGGCTGCACGACTCTATTGTAAGGCAACCTTGATAAACATGATTAATGATTATTATGCCTTTTTTGATCACACATGTTGTTGATCTGACGAGATTCATACAAAGTTCGAAAAAGAATCACATTCAGAAACGCACTTCAGTACAGGTATAGTGCAATGCGATGCGCGCTTGAACACGGACGTGTTTGCACTGTGCACGGCACGAATTTTATTCACGTGTTGCGCGGCCATAGCCGCTGCCCCTAAACACTTAGAGTTCCAAACAACTTACAGTGAATGAACTACTGGCATTCCTAGTCCATGCTATCGACTACATGGACGGGGACGGTCACTCGACACCACGCAGCGAAACACACGCCGCCGACAACGTTACGTGTATAGTTATAGTTACATAAGATTTAAAATATGTATTAGTTTATTATTGTAGTGAAATGTTATTCTGTTATGTTGTGTATTTTATCTATGGGCCTTAGTTGCCTGATAATAAAATGATTATGATATGATTATGATTAGCCAAAAATGTTTTAATTCCGCAAAAGTTAGATTCAGGCTTAGATGCTGAATAAAATTATAGCAGAATACTTCTGGAGATGCAATGTCTGAAATTCGCCAACGAAGGACGGAACTGCGACAATTGCTACCTTCAACGAGATATCTATACCCGTTTTCACTAACCCTAAAAAACACGTAAATAAAGGCGGTCTAACACTCGTTAGAGTAGCTTTAGATTTCACAAAAGGGCCTAGTTGAGGGAGTAGTCATGTTCTTTGTGTGGTAACATTGTAGAGCGGCCATGGCAATCAGGCTTTTTCTCTGAAATACTAAGTTGGTAATGAAGCATTATCTTCGAAATCAAGTTAAAATTTAAGAATCAAGTTTCCTTTCAAATTTCACTGCCGGAGTTCAGGTCTTCCTCCCGTGAGAGTAAGTACGTGAGTCATTATCCACTTCGAGGGCATGATTTATGATTTATGGCTCAAGACCGTACCTACACCGTGTTTTTTTCAATATTAGATAAAATACCCAACACAACGTTAAATGTGTATCAACACGAAAACACATTAAGACCCACGCTGCTGCTACCACTGAGTCAACACTATTCTGACGTATTATTACTATATTTTTAATCCTAAAATTTGTACAAAACATATCGTAGAAATCAGTACGTGATCAATTAAATCTGAGATATTTCCATAAATCTAGCTTTTACCCAGGGCGTTAGATGTTAGAAAAAAACACCAGATTAGGAATACAAAAGGGAAACTATGACAGTGTCCCTTTAATGCTTTGTCATTGAAATATAGTATCCTAAATTCCTTACCATACCATTTAAATATCGATTTGTGATGAATTTATTCTTTTGGTACAGGGTATATTGTAAGTTTATTATACGCGTCAGCCTTCCGGATAAAACTTATCAAAACCTCATCAAAATCCCTTACGTAATTTCGAAAAACAACGAGGTTACGAAGATTTGATTAGTAATTTTGGAAATTATCCCAACAAACAAACTCACAAACTTTTTCACCTATTATTGTAGAGTATCAATCAACTCCACTATCGCGGTCGTCATTATCATCCTCATTCAACATTTTACACAAGATTTGTTGATGTTTAGGTGAGATAAAACGCTTATAAATACTAATTCGTGTTTGCCTGATTTAATTCTCCTGAAAGCAATGAAGTTTCTGGTAGTGTTGGCAGCTTTGGTCGCATGTGAGTTTATTTACCTGAATTTTAATTTACATATTACCTGGCATAGAAATTTAAGAAAAACTATTAGTATATGTTTTGGAATAATTCAGTTTGTATTGCCACTTTGCAGTTGGCAATCATGTATTGAGAAAACTATTTTCCATACTTATAATTATGCCTAAAAATGTAATCAAAAATCCTGTTGTCAGCGATGTGAACAAATTTTTTGACGTCCTTTAATGCTTTTCTTCTCTTCTATATATACATATTTTTATTATTATTTTAAATTAGATTAATAATAGTTAATTATATAAATTGAAAAAATAAAAATAACTATCCAAAATTAACAATTGTTTCCAGTATGCGCTAGTAGCGCGATCCCTCTTATTCCCGGGGACAACAGCCACTATGTGGAAGGCGAAAGTCGCTACTTCTGGATGCCAGATGGCGATGGTGTTCCTCGTTTAGTGGACCTGGATGAACCAGTGGATGAGGCTGTTCTGAGCAGAAATGGCGCCAACAACCAGTACTGGCTATACACCAGGTAACTATTATTTATTGTTTTATTTTCTTTTCTATACTGTTTTAATGAACAAAAAGTGCTATACGTCCATTTAGTTAGCTAACTCGTAAATTATTTTTGAAAAGAAAGTTATTTTGAATAATCAAATTTATTTTTTCATTATTCAATCGCATTTATTCAAATTAGGCTTACAGTCGGTATTTATAATTGGATATTAAGTTTATTCATGTAATGAAAATAATTTATCATGAACTAGAACACAATACGATGCTATTGCAATACTACTTCTCCTAACATATTTATCATTTATTTCAGGCAGAACCCCACCAACCCCCAAGTTATCGTCAATGGCAACGCTAACACTATCTGGAACTCTAACTACCGCAACACCCGTGGCTTGAAAGTCATCGTTCACGGATGGAACAGCAATGGAAACTCCGGGATGAACCCCCAAATCACATCTGCTTTCCTCGCAGTTCAGGATGTCAACGTCATCGTGGTTGACTGGCGCGCTCTAGCTAACTCCAACTACATTACTGCTACCAACGGTGTTCCTGGCGTTGGACAGTTCCTCGGAAACTTCCTCGTATGGCTCATCAACACCGCCGGTGGTAACTGGAACAACGTCCACTTGGTTGGCTTCAGTTTAGGTGCTCACGTCGTTGGTAGCGCTGGGCGTCAGGCTGGCGGTCGTCCCTCTAGAGTTACAGGTAATTTATTTATACTGAATAAACAATCATACCAATGGTCATGTTTTAATAGATGAGTAATTACACATTGTATTTTCCAGGCTTGGACCCTGCCGGACCCAACTGGGGCGGAAACTCCAACGCTTTGAACGCCAATGCCGGCGCATATGTTGAAGCTATCCACACAGACGGTGGTCTCCTCGGTATCTTCGACCGCATTGCTAACGGTGACTTCTACCCTAACGGTGGCAGGAACCCTCAGCCCGGTTGCTGGGCCAGTACCTGCTCTCACAGCAGGGCGCCCGAACTCTTCGCGTCCAGTGTCCGCTCCAACCACTTCGTCGGCAGATTGTGCTCCAATATCCAACAAGCCCAGAACATTCAATGCAGTGGTGGTGCCCTCAACATGGGTAACGGCATTGTTTCAAAGCGAGGGTAAGAAATTTTTCACCGTTCTAGCACATAAATAATTCTGTGCCACAGAAAACAAGCTTCCATTAATGTTCATAACTGTAACAGTTGTTCCATTGGTAATTAGGCAAACGTTCATTTTCTTCCGCTATGCTCTAAATTGCACCTTCTCAAGGAATTGATTATCTTAAACACGAGCCTAGGAAACTTTTTTAGATATATATATTTTGACATAAGTATAGAATGTTGAAGGTAAGTAGGCCAGACCCGGCAGGACTTTTATAATATTGGTTTCTCTTGATTACAGAAACGGAATCTACGGTCTCCGTACTGGTGCCAGCTGGCCCTTCTAAAGGATACGATGATTACGATAAAGTATTATAACGATTAAAGCTTAATTTATTAACATTGCGTTGTTTTGAATTACCCTCTTGATGGAAAATGGTGAACCATTATGACATAGTTATAACGATAGATATCATAGATAGGTACCGAGAAAGCGTCAAGGAAGAATTCCGGTAACCGAAATTCTCACCAGCTCTCTTGCACAAATGCACAGTAGTACACTATTGTTTAACATCGATACATATTAATTCCAGATTAGGACAGTCTAGAAACGTGATTTGCCAAAAGTTTGTATGGAAGTTCATGATTTTCAAAGTTAAACACGTGAAAGTTGGTACGTACGAATTTTGGTTAGAAGCAAAAGTTAATCGTATCATCTTTTTTTTTTAATCATCGGCCTAGCCTAAGGCAATCGGCTAGTCTAAGGTAGGGCTGCCATACGGCCCTGTACAGTCCGCCGCAAAAAGATGTACCCACGTACAAGGAACTATTTTGTTGTCTACAACCATGTTCCATAATAAAAAATAATGTATACAGTGTAAAGCTAAAAAACATAGTAAACAATTCATTTCACCAAAATCACAGGGCATACATGAATATAGGGCGGATACATAATACTAAAAACAAAACACCCTATGTCCAAAACAGGGTAATCTACATAACTCTCACAAATGTCTGAGGTAAACAAATCTAAAAGGTTGACTCAATTCAAAATATTCACCGGGATACAACGTTTCGAACCGTGAAACGTTGTGTCCCGGACAATCAGTCATTTGTCCCGGTTCGGTTGGTTGATCTATCAGAACAGAATCTTGAAATTTCGCGCTCGCTCCTCTCGCGTTCGAGTTACAGACACTGCTTCTGTCATTGAAAATGTAACTGTTATACTAGCCAACGAGCCCCAGGATGCATATGTTTATCACACCCTCCCCCAAATAAAGATCCTGCCTATGCATCTGATAAGTAGACAATAAAATTGAATTGAAGTCCTCGAAAAATGTTCTTGATATCATCATCGTACAACGAGAGTTCTATACCCGCTTTCACTAAACCTAAGAAACACTCACATGAATGCGTAAATAAAGCGTTCTGTTGGATTTGCCACGCTTAGCTCAGCGCACCGAAAGTTGCAATTCCATGACTCTAATGTAACTGATAATGAAAATTAGTATATTGTAACTACTTTTGCGGCATTTGGTAAACTACTGCACGTACTGAACATATTTTTCGGTCCAAAAACATGCGTAAGTGCCTAAAAACGAGCATTTTCAACCAATTTGTCCTGCTGCCAACAATGATCAACAGTGCCGAGACATGGACGCTCACAAAGAAGACTGTCCAAAGGGTACGAATCCTTGCCATTACCTCGGCCTAGAAAAGCCCAAGTGTACACCGAAATCCGCCGTTGGATGAAAATCTACGACAACAGGGACAGGCAATTCGTCTCAAGTGGATTTGGGCAGAACATCTCATTAGACGCAGAGATGGGCGATGGAATAAAGCTTTGACCGAGTAGTGGCCAAGGTTAGGCGAAAGTAACAAGGGTCGAGCAAAAGCTCGTTGGGTTGACGATATCGTCGAAATCGCAGGAAACACCTGAATGAGGGCCGCACAAACCGGTAAAAGAAAGACGAGACCTATACCCAGCAGTGCGTGATTCCAGGATTCTAGAAAAAAGATCTAAGTAGTTATGTAATTTGAAACTAGCACGAATTGACGTAAATTACCAATACCTTTGATAATACAGACTAACAAAGCAAAACAATCGTAATCAGTGATAATGGAGAAAAATTAAATCAAGTGTGAGTTTGACTTTCGTGATGGGGTTCCGTGACTGAGTTTTCGGTGTTTCAATTCGAAATATTTCTAGGAAGCGAAAAAAATTTATTCAATATCTTACGTATTTTTAAATTGTGGAAACATCCCAGCAAACATACAAGTATAACATACTGTGTTTAAACTACAGACGAATCGACAATGCAAAAGTGTGCAAGTACACAGAAGACATTCTTAGGGTTAACAGCTAATCATGAATTAGTCGTGGTAACATTTAATGAGTGTAGTTGATTTTTTGGTTGACAACCCTAACACTCGTTAACCTAACACTCGTTTGTGAAATCTAAAGCTACTCTAGCTTTAGATTTTTAGAAAACTTGTGGTCTTGTTCTTTGTGGGTAATGGTAATCATGGTGTGAGCGACCGTGGCAAACAATAGTCTTGTTTCATCAAAATCAAGTTAAAATTTAAGTTTCAAGTTTTCTTTCTTTCACTGCCGGAGTTCAGGTCTTCTCTGCGTTAGAGTGAGTGAGCCATTATCCACTTTTAGGCACAATGCTTGTTGATAAATTGCACAAGTTTTGTAATTTTTAGATAAAATATCCAACACTAAGTTAAATATGCAACAACACGAAAACACAAAACCCACGCTGCTGCTACCACTGGGTCAACACTATACTGACGTATTATTACTATCTTTTTAATCCCAATATTTGTACAATACATATCGTAGAAACAGTACGTGATCAATTAAATCGGATATATTTCAATAAATCTAGCTTTTGCCCACTGCGTTGGATGTCGGAAAAAAACACCAAATTAAAAAAGGGAAACTAGGACAGTGTCCCTTTTATGCTTTGTCATTGAAATATAGTATTCTTAACTTCTTACCATGTCATTTAAACATCGATTCGAGATGAATTTATTCTTTTGGTAGCCTGTGCTTCGCAGGGTACATTGTAAGTTTATTATACACGTCAGCCTTCCGGATACAAATTGTAAACACCTACCTCATCAAAACCCCTTACGTAATTTACTACGTATTTAAAACGAAAAGAAAGGGTCTTTCGAAGATTTGATTAGTAACTTTGTAAATTATCACAACAAACAAACTCACAAACAACTTGTTCACTGTATTATTAATTATTATAGGGTATCAATCAACTCCATTATTATCGCAGTCGTCATTATCATGATCCTTCAACGTTTTACACAAGATTTGTTGATATTTAGATGAGATTAAACGCATATAAATACGTATTCGTGTACACCTGGTTTAATTCTCCTGAAAGCCATGAAGTTTCTAGTAGTGTTGGCAGCTTTGGTCGCATGTGAGTTTATTTACCTTCATTTTAAGTTACATATTAACTGACATAGGAATTTAAGAAAGACTACTATTACACATGTTTTGACATCATTCAGTTTTTATCGACACATTTCTGTTGGCAATGATGCATTGAAAAAACTATTTGAAATACTTATAAATTATGCCCAAATATAAAAATCGAATCCAAGATCCTGTTGACAGCGATGTGGACGAATTTTTTTAACGCCCTTTAATGCTTTTCTTCTTTTTTTATAAGTACATATTTTTATTATTATTTGAAGTTAGATTATAGATAATTATATAAATTGAAAAAATAAATTAACTTTCCAAAATTAACAATTGTTTTCAGTATGCGCTAGTAGCGCGATCCCTCTTATTCCCGGGGACAACAGCCACTATGTGGAAGGTGAAAGTCGCTACTTCTGGATGCCAGATGGCGATGGTGTTCCTCATTTAGTGGATCTGGAAGAACCCGTGGATGAGGTTGCTCTGAGCAGAAATGGCGCCAACAACCAGTACTGGCTCTACACCAGGTAACTATTATTTATTGTTATATTTTCTCTTCTATCCTGTTTTAACTTTAACTAATGCTAACGCTGTCCTGTTCATCTAAAAGAAATCTGCCATACATGCATCTAGCCATCTGAGTATTTTGTTAAATAAAAGGCAAATTTTTCTGTAGGCCATAATCAAAATTATACGGACAAGTGTATGAATCTAACATACAATAACCTCTAACTAAAATCAAAATGCATTCAAGTTACGCTAACAATCGGCAGTTATAATCGGATAAGTTTATTCATGTAACTTTACTTGAACACAATACGATCCCATTACAATACTACTTTTCCTAACATTTTATCATTTATTTCAGGCAGAACCCCACCAACCCCCAAGTTATCGTCAATGGCAACGCTAACACTATCTGGAACTCTAACTACCGCAACACCCGTGGCTTGAAAGTCATCGTTCATGGATGGAACAGCGATGGAAACTCCGGGATGAACCCCCAAATTACATCTGCTTTCCTTGCAGTTCAGGATGTTAACGTCATCGTGGTTGACTGGCGTGCTCTAGCTAACTCCAACTACATTACTGCTACCAACGGTGTCCCCGGCGTTGGACAGTTCCTCGGAAACTTCCTCGTATGGCTCATCAACACCGCCGGTGGTAACTGGAACAACGTCCACTTGGTTGGCTTCAGTTTAGGTGCTCACGTCGTTGGTAGCGCTGGCCGTCAGGCTGGCGGTTGGCCCTCTAGAGTTACAGGTGATTTATTTAAACTGAAGAAAGAATCATACCAATGGACATGTATTAAAAGATGAGTAATTACACATTTCATTTTCCAGGCTTGGACCCTGCCGGACCCAATTGGGGTGGAAACTCCAACGCTTTGAACGGCAATGCCGGCGCATATGTTGAAGCTATCCACACAGACGGTGGTCTCCTCGGTATCTTCGACCGCATTGCTAACGGTGACTTCTACCCTAACGGTGGCAGGAACCCTCAGCCTGGTTGCTGGATCAGCACGTGCTCTCATAGCAGGGCGCCCGAACTCTTCGCGTCCAGTGTCCGCACCAACCACTTCGTCGGTAGATTGTGCTCCAACATCCAACAAGCCCAAAACAATCAGTGCACTGGTGGTACCCTTAACATGGGTAACGGCATTGTTTCAAAGCGAGGGTAAGAAATTTTTGTTCGTTCTAGCACATAAATAATTCTGTGTTACAGAAAACACACAAGCTTAAAGCCATTAATTTTCATAACTGTAACAGTTATTCCATGTGTAATTAAGAAAACGTTATTTTTTTTTCGTTATGCTCTAAATTTCGCCTAACTTCTTTTTTTAATGTTATAAACTACTATATTTTTTTTTTATTAGGATAGAATGTTGAAGGTTATTAGGCCAGACCCGACAGGACTTTCCTAATATTTATTTCTCTTGATTACAGAAACGGAATCTACGGTCTCAGTACTGGCGCCAGCTGGCCCTTCTAAAGGATACGATGATTACGATAAAGTATTATAACGATTAAAGCTTAATTTATTACATTGCGTTGTTTTGAATTACCCTCGTGATGGAAAATGGTGAACCATTTTGACATAGTCATAACGATAGATTTCATAGATAGGTTAACGAGAAAGCGACAAGGAGGTGGTGTTACCAAAATTATCACCAGCTCTCTTGAACGTGCACAAATGAACCGTAGACACTATTGTTTAACATCGATACATATTAACAAAAATCTGAAATTCATTCATTCACTGACACGCACGCACAGCCTAGAAGCATGTTCTGCCCAAGAGTTATAATGTATAACAAAATGGGGCACAAAAGCAGGATTTTCGATAATTCATCCCGGGTTTTTATAGATAGGGGAACAAAATTTGTATGGAAGTTCGTGAATTTCAAAGTAGACACTTGGAAGTTTATACCAGTTTCTCTTTGTAAGCAAAAGTTGATTGCATCATCGTTTTTTGAAAAATCATCGTCTTAGCCTCCTGCGCAGTTCCAGATGGGAAAACCTAACAGCTTATCGTAAATCAGTAGACGTATTACCGTTGACGCACTGGCGTTTTTCGGTATAATCTGGTGTACTACCACAAATATTAGTATAAGATTCGTAAACAAGTAGGTACTTGTTTACGTATCATTGATGTGTATCAAGAATAATTATTACGATATTTATATTAATGATTATGATTATTTGGCGTTCAAACAAGCGATTAGTGATAAACACGTCAGAAACATGCTTATAGTTATTATATTATTATTGTATCACGCTACTGTTGACCTTAACCGTGTTCTTCTCCAGCACATGGTCGAGTGGTAACACTTTGGTCTATCTAGTCTGTCGTAGTAAGAACGGAGTTTCAATATATTGGTTTTGTAACTATTGACGTGCGACGTTAGCCACGTGCGCACGTGCGTGCGTTTTGCGGTGTCCGTCAAGAATTTGTCAGTCTCAAAAAATGCTTTCATTATACAGGATGGAACGGAGACCGACGCTAGTTACCACGTATTCAGTACATTCATCTATTGAAAAACACGCCAAGTCAGGATGAATGTACATTATTACTGCTTATATCAACGGAAAAAATAACCAATTTGTAATCTTTAAAAAAAACTGAAAAACAAACTCAGCATTTCAGCAGTTGTAATCGAAAAAAAATCAAAAATGAAAGAAAGAAAGTAAAAATGAAAGATAGTATTTGTAGCTGGAAAAGGGAGGGGGCACATTTTTTCACGTATTTGGAAGCGCTTATCTCACCAATAACATCATTAGCTTTTTGAATTATGGGCACCAAGAACACCTGTTTATGTGCAGTGTTTTTTTTTTCATTCTTCGGTTACCTAATGGTATATTTTGATTTTAACTTAGTTAAAAAACTTTGTTATTACATTCGAGGCAGAATTCATACCATAGCTGCAGGCGAGGTTACAACAACCTCACCTGCGGTCGGGCCCGCGGCTAGGGCCTGGAGCCGAGAACTGCAGTAACAAATGCCCACGTGTATCAAACGACGTTTTTCAATGCAAAGTGCATTAAAAAATTAAAATAATAGAAGAAATAAAATAATAGAAGGAACACATGAATTAATATTAAACTATGATCTAATTTAATTTTTTACGCGCTTTGCTTTCGCCAGGTTGAAGGAGAAGCAAAGGTATGAAGCCACCAAACAGCCTAATATGAAAAAAAGTATAATTTAAAAAATATATATATATTTAATCATGTTTATAAACACAATTTAAATATTCAAAAAATATTTACGCCGGATAGACGCATATCTCTTTGCCAAGATTAAAAAAAAATTATCACCGCCGACAATAGTACAAGTATGGTTATCTGTGGAAATTTTTATTTCCGCACACGTGATAAATGAAAAAAATCCACGCGTGTAAAATACATTGCATATAAAACCTAATCGTAGTGCGATAAGAACCAGTTTTCGAGCAAATGTATTGAAAATATAATAAAGGGTGTTCAATTCTTTTACAAAATTATTTAGTAGAGTGACATTAGTCTATAAAAATTGAACGAAGTGCCACTTGGAGCATGGAAAAGACTGTTATAGTGCTTCCAGATAGGGTTCACCTTTAACAGTGTCATCTTCAACTGCCTAGCCTTTTCTCAACCCTACTTAGATTGGCTTCCCATCCGACTCGATGTATCTGAATTCCAGTATTTTACATGGACCATCAATTTGACCTCAACAATCTTATGGGTAATACGATCCCCTCGGTATACTGTTTGCCAAACTTTCGCGCTTTTGACTACCCGGTACAGCTGTCAGAAATTTACAAATGGCAGCCGGGAGGGACGAAAACGGCTTCACGTGATTTCCAAGTCACGAGTGGGTCTGAATATGTCTTTGTAACGCACGGTCACACCTCCACGAGCCGATTAATATCGCTGATAATACATATAAGGAAAAAATGCATGCATTCTTTAATCAGTCAATTCGATCGACAAAACCACTCAATCAAAACCAATTAACTGACTATTTATAATTTTGATTAAGGTGTGTTCCTACTACTGCTTATATTCGATTACTTGATAAAAATTTATAATTTACGAAGAGGAAATAATCGATCTTCTCTTAACTGATCTACATAATCCTTTTTTTAATGGCAAAATGAGGCGTGAAAAGTAACGAAACCACAAACAGACAAATTTTTGGATTTATAAATTAAAATGTGTTAAAGACAGGTGAGAATCTTACAGTAGCGAAGAGTCAATTTTTTTAACAGGTAAGCCGGAGTACATATCTTTACTGTATAGAATATTATTGGCTATGGAATACTGACTGTGCCATTTTTCAAAGGGAAACCGGTAGGAATCGGAACCTTCGCCACTGGAATCTTATCAGCTCACGTACGAAAAGACTCATTTGTGATGAGTTAATGACGTAGATACTAAATCATAAATCAACATTATCTTTTAATCGACACATTAGGCGAGCAGCTTTTGTTTTGATTTTAAATCAGCGATATTTCAGATAAGCACACAGATAAACATTTTAACTGGTTTTTTTCTTTATTTTCCTTAAGGTGGAAGCGCCAGGATATCTAATCTTTTTTTAATCAACATACAACCCGACACTGGCCTGCAAATTGCAAAAAAACCGTAAGAAAATTTCAATTTCGCCGGCTACCTTGGCATTGGAATAATTGGCGTCGACAACTTGATAATGGGACCAACCTCGCAATTGTGATAAAATTATGGCCAGCACACCTTTCTGGTACACTTTGCTGTATAATGCCTTTATACACTAGCACCTGTATTCAAACACATCTTATACTACCAAAATCTAGCTTTTCATCACACAATTTCTACAAGCGTGTGTATAATATTCTGTTACAACGCGCATCTGTAATGTTCTGTTGTAACTGAATTGTGTGCAATGTAAAGGTTAGAAGTTAATTCATCATCATCATCATCATCATTTCAGCCGAAAGACGTCCACTGCTGGACATAGGCCTCCCCCAAGAAGAGGGGTTTTGCCATAATCGCCACGCTTGGCAGGCGGGTTGGCGATCGCAGTATGGTTGTTATAAAACACAGAGAACGCTGCTGCCCATTCTCTGGTAAGTCCCTTAGTCGCCTCTTACGACACCCACGGGAAGATATGGGACGGTGCTATTCTTTACGTCCGGACACCATACAGAACAAAAGAAGAAGTTAATTAATGTTATATTACTTAGTTAGGACCTTTAATTAACATAATAATACTTGGGTGTCTACTTTGACGAAAACAAGACACGGTACGTTAAGAATACTATCATGAGTGAAAAATTATTCTTCAGGTTTCCACGAAGTAAAATTTGGAATCAAACCAATTTAATGATGACATATGATAACTTTGATGACCACCGGTGAGTACTAGTTAATAACGCTGATACAGTGCAGTGATAAAAAAAAACAATACCTGGGCGACCGAACTCTGCTCAGGTGAAAATAGAAAAAACAAATTTTCCCATACAACCACCATATTGCAACTTTTTTCGAGAACGTGATTACAAATATATTTAGGATGAGTGGTAATTGTGACCGATACTGAAACACGTGATTGTACTCATGATAACAAACAACTTTCTCAAAGAAACGTTTTTTTCACTTTTATCCCAATAACACAACAGCCGTATGAAACTCGCGCGCGCGCGCCTGTGACCTACCAGCTGTTAGCCGCGTGTCGCCGTTCTGTCTCATTACTACCGTACCGTGCAACAGTGGGTAGGCAGAGCACCCGCGCGGGAAAGTTGTTTGTTATCATGAGTACAATCACGTGTTTAAGTATCGGTCAATAATTACCAGTCACCCTATATAGGCATAAACAAATACATATTACTCATTTAATAGTACAGTATTTGTAAAAATCCAAACAAAACAATTAATCTGTAGTAAAATCTAACACGTAGGTAGTCACCTACGTAAGGGGTTTTTACAGAGACCTCCCTGACAATATTGTACAAAACACACCTGCTACCTTTATAATCTAATCAACGAACCGATCCAGTCAATAGATAACCTAATGAAAGATCTCTGGTTTGAATCAATCAATCAAAAATACTATTATAATAAAATAACAAGTATGAATAACCACGTTGTGTTAAGGCTAGTTCATATTAGCACGGGTAGCACCGCAACACATTCACATTAGAAAAATTACGTTCATAGGTATCATAACTTTCGTAAATCCTGTGACACTAAGAACTATGCGAGCAGCAGTAGGCCGCAACCCAAAGCTCTGACGTTGTGGAATATTAAGAAAAATGAGTGTGTTATGGAATATATTCGCCAGCCTAGTGGTCCATGAAATTTGCAGTTTACAGAGTTTGTTTTACCTGCAAAGCTGTAGAAGTTTATTTGGAGGTTGCAGATTGGTTTGAAGAGGTATATACAACATTATTTTTAGTATATGCGAAACCTGAATATAGTTTGTTCAGAATAAGTAACTGAATCGATTCCAATAATTTTAAACCATGTTATATTTTGTCCCAAAAATATTTAAAAAAAGTTACAAGTTGGACACCGAACGACATTATGTACCTATCGCAATAATTTAGGTACCTACTGCCAAATTATGTTTATCAATGAGCTCAAGACGACGCTGGAGGTACGCGCGCGGGCGCGTTGCGTGGTGCCCACGCTTTTGTGCGGACAACCAGGTTACAGAATAAGTCTGTCTGCCCGTCTGTATTTCACAGCCACTTTATTCCGAATCTATTAGGAATTCTGTGAACCGCTTCACTATTTCTATACAAAAATAAATAAAAATAAAAGATTAAGGGGGGCTCCTTATACATGGGACAGAAACTAAAAAAAAATATCTAGATAGGTCTTTAAAAATGACATTGAGGTTTCTAAAACCATTTTTTCTCAAAGTCAATCGTTTCAAAGATAGCCACTTCCAAATTAGTAAAACGTGTTCCCCGCCCCCTCTAATTTTTAAAGTAAGAGAAGGAAAATTTTGAAAAATAAAATAGGATACGAGAAAACGTAAAAGGAGAACGTAAAGAAAACTTTCAACGAAAATAAAATTGGTTTGAATAAGATTTGATGTTTAGTTTTTGAGATGTGGGACTTACAGTATCTTTGTTTTTCAGTAACATACCATGAAAAACAAAATTTTTACTGTTTAATGTAATACAATACAACATATGAATGAGCCTTCAAAATATTTTTATTACATTGTTTGGTGCTACGGAACCCTGTGTGCGTGTGAGTACGACTCGCACTTGGCCGGGTTTTTTTCGTTAAAACTTTAGAAAGCAATGTCAGCAGCCAACTAACTTGAATATTTACAAGATTGGCGCAACAATGCTGTAATGTGCACTACTCTTTATTTTCATGACTCACCTTTGTTGATAGATTTTCTAATCATTTCTAAAAATCTAATTCGTCAATAATCACGCCATAAAATAATACATTTAAACTAATTATTTTGCGCTATCAACCAATAACATAACAGTTAGGCAGCTTCGACCAATACTCAGGATTAATTTCCTATCGCTACCTACGACGGAATCATTATCTGTGTTAGATACCTTCCATCCTGCGCAACAAAGATATGCGCATCAAGAGTATTCCGCACTGCGCACATATGATTCGAAGGTAGTTAGTCATCATCCTAGCCTTTTCCCAACCATGTTAGAGTCGGATTCCAGTTTATCCGGATGAATACTATTATTTTACATGGAACGACTGCCTATCCTCTTCCCCCGGACCTCCGCAAGGTGTAGACGTGTACTCAGTGCCATAGATCATTTTAAATAAAGAGTTACAAATAATTTAAGTAAGCTTAATTCCAAAATAAAAATAGGAGTGCATAAAATAAGAAGAGCTCTTCATATAAACTCAGTGAATCGCGGTAAGCGTAGCTGATCATAATACCCTGGTACCTGACCTGTGCGCCTACGCATTCGCAACATACCTGCCCTCGTGTCCGCCCTCTACACGCCTCATTGACTGTGGATTCGAGGACTAGCACAGTGACGCCCCGCCTTGGGTCGCGCCGCCCTACTGGACATTGGACATTGGACAATTGGCACCTCCTTGCAACTTCTGCTGCCCTGGTACTTCGTATACTTTTTGGCTGACAGGAAAACCTGGTGAGCTCTTTTATAACCAATTCTATACACCCGTTACCACTAACTCATAACGGAGTTGACTTTAAAACCATCATCCTAATTGCTTATATTGCCCTAGTACAAAAATGGACAAGTCACTTTCTGAATCTAATCTAGCCAACCAAGAAGAGAGATACGACTCTCCACTGAGCACGACTCAAAGAGCTAAAAGAAGAAGAGAAGATGACCTGGTCGTCTTTAGAGAGGATATGATTCAAATGATAAAGTCTATGTTATTAGCTCAAGAGACCGAGCTCAAAAAAATTACCCCCACGCTGTTGGAAATCAAACTCACAAATTCTCATATAGAAAACTCGGTGGCCGCTATAACTCTGCAGAATGAAGAGTTTAGGAGGAAATTAGAACAGATCGAAGTACAAGCCAAGAAAGATAAAGAATATATAGCCCTTCTGGAAGAAAAAGTCGAGGATCTTCAGCGAGGTAGTCGGAAATCTAACATTGAGATAAAGAACGTTCCCAGGCAAATGAAGGAAACTAAAGAAGACCTTATCGACATGGTAAAATGTTTAACCGAGACCGTAAACATTGTAGTCGCGAAGTCGGATATACGTGATATTTACAGAATTAAGGGGAAGAAGCAAGGTATGACTAACACCCCCATAATAGTGGAACTTTCCTCTACAATACTAAAGACTGAGGTACTTAAGATGTGTAAGTCTTTCAACACCAAGCATAAAGTGAAGCTTTGCGCTAAACATCTAGGCTTCAAAAGAAGCGAGGACACGCCTATATTCGTATCCGAACAGCTCACTGCGAAAGGCTCAAGACTGCACTTCCTAGCACGCGATCTCGCTAAGTCAAAGGGATATAAGTACTGCTGGACCGCTTATGGTAAAGTCTATGTTAAGAAACATGACGAATCACCTACATACTTAATTAGAAGTGAGTCCCAAATACAAAGCCTAATGCAAGAAGCGTGACTATGTTATCTATACTGTATGTTTTTTCTGATTATTTTATTTTGCTTGTTGAACTTTTTTAAAAATGTTTGTGACACAAATTCTCTCAATTTACATAATATACTCAAATTATACACACATACACACGTCCAATACTCTTTACATAACAATTACATAATCACACATAACCTTACATGCATTACCACACAAATAAAACACAAACTTATAAGTTTACTTAAACTACACACTCAATTACCTCTTCACCGTAAATTCTGTTCATACAAAAATAAAACAAATGTTTTTATACAAAATTATTTGATATGTGATTGCTTACGTACACTAAAAACTCTCAAATACATACGCTCACTTAACTCAAATTTCACACTCATATCGGCTTTCCTAAGCTATGCTTTTAATATCGTATCCGTTAAAAAACCAATCAACTGTGATAATTATGTGTTTTTCTCTGTTATTATACTTGTTGTTGAGGATAGAGCAAAATACTTTTACGTAAGCAATATGGAACCACAAATCAGACTAATTTACCTATATTATGAATAGCACACATACAATAGTGCAAGAAATAGACGACATAGATATAGCGCAATCTAAAGAATTTCAAATGGATAATTTTTCAAAACAATTTTATGTACATAAATCGGATCTTACAATAATATCACAAAATATTAGAAGTATATATAGTAATTTAGATGATTTACTAATCACTTTAACACAATTTAAGTTTAGTGCTGACATTTTGATCTTAAACGAATGTAGGCTAGACGCAAATAAACCAACCCCTGAAATTAAAAACTACTATACTTTTACCACGAGTAACCATATAAACCAGTGCGATGGCGTGGCAGTATATATCAAGTGTGATCACAAGGTTAGTGTCAAGGAAATAATATTAACTCACGCATCATGCTTACAAATAATAATGCCTAATCTTGTTGTCCTTGCTATTTATCGTTCACCCTCAAATAATAATGCTGACAGTTTTATAGACTCGCTAAGTAATCACCTAAACTCACTTAAATCGTATAAAAATATTGTTATAACAGGTGATATAAACATTAACATAATTTATAAACCTACTGAACAAACGAATGAGCGCACAAACAGATTAAACTACCTAAATATGCTTGCAATGCATGGCCTGTTACCCGGACATTCCTTACCTACTAGAGGTGAGAACTGTTTGGACCACTTTATTTTGAAACTAGACAAGACTAAAAACGCTGCCTCTGTTGCTGTATTGAATACCACTATCACAGATCACGTCATGATTTTACTTAAGTTATCAAATTTAGTAAATTCATACAAATGTTCGAAAACTAAAAAAACGGTGGACTTTGAGAAAACAATAACAGCGTTAAAACTAAGTAATTTTTCTGAACTTATTTTAATCAATGATCCTGTCACGTTATCTGTACAATTAATAGAAAAACTTCAAAGTTGCCTTCAGCAAAACACTATTATTAGTTTAGTTCCAAGAAACAATCGCATTATTAAACCATGGATAACTTTAGGAATTCTGCGCTGTATTCAAAACAGAAATAATATGCAAAGAAGGCTACGATCTGATCCACAAGACAATATATTACAAATCACTTACAGAAGATATCGCAACTATTGCAATAGTTTAGTTAAAAAGCTTAGAAGAAAATATGATAAGGAACAACTACTAAAGGCAAACAAGAATACGAAACAGGTATGGAACACAATTAACAATATAACTCATCGCAAACCTAAAAAAAGTCTTAACTCAGAACTATTAGAGATAAAGCCTACCCCTCGTGCTTCAGTGGACTACATTAACGATTACTTTTCTAACATTGGAAAAACCCTGGCTGAAGACATTACCAGCGCAAACCGATCACAATCTCAACACGATTCTGATCATATAATATATTTACAGGCTTCCTCCTTCGTGCTTCTCGAAACGGATCCTAGAGAAGTCTATAATGTGCTAATGGGTCTGAAATCTGAAAGCGCTCCAGGCTGGGATAATATTACAACAAAATTTTTAAAAACTGCCCATGAATTAGTCGTACCCATAGTTTCTCATCTTGCAAACTTGTGTTTCAGCCAAGGTAAATTTCCACCAGCTCTGAAACAAGCCATCATTACTCCTGTGCACAAGGGTGGAGACAGAGATGACGTTAACAACTACAGACCTATCTCTGTCTTGCCTGCAATATCTAAAATCATTGAAAAGCTAATTAACTTAAGACTAACCAGCTACACTAATAAATATAACATTATTTCACAAGCTCAATATGGTTTTAGACAAACATTATCAACGGAAGACGCAGCTACAGCATTAACCTCTCATATAGTTAGCCTAGTAGATTCAAAAAAGAAATGTCTAACTGTATTTCTTGATTTGAAAAAAGCTTTCGATACCGTTTCTGTCCCCATCCTTGTGCGTAGCCTTGAAGGTATAGGCGTGAGAGGAGACCCGTTAGCATTACTAATAGATTATCTACGGGATCGTAGGCAAAAGGTTAAGGTAGGAGATTATGTTAGTAAGGAATCTTACGTGACCTACGGCGTTCCGCAGGGTAGCGTGCTGGGCCCGACCCTATTCTTAATATATATAAACAATCTGTGCAAAATGTTGATAGATAATGGTCTCGTTTTCTCATATGCAGATGATACTGCTATTGTTTTCTCTGGTGATACATGGGAATCCGTATATCAATTTGCGGAAAAGGGTCTTTCCAAAATTGCTAACTGGTTGAACTCACATCTTCTTACACTAAATATTTCTAAGACAAAATATATTGCATTTACAATCTACAACAACACACAACCTGGACCTAACTTATTTCTCAAAATCCACACTTGTCATAACATATCTGACACAAATTGCTCCTGTAAAAATATTGAAAAAGTGAGTCATATGAAATACCTAGGTATAATGGTTGATCAGCGGTTATCTTGGTATACTCATGTAGATATGGTCATGGCCCGTGTCAGGAAACTTATCTGGATATTTAAGAACCTAAGACATGTTACAACTAAAAAAATGTTAACTGAAATCTATGTCGCTCTGGCTCAATCGATTCTTAACTACTGCATACCCGTGTGGGGCGGTGCGACAAAAACGAAATTTCTTGAGCTAGAGCGAGCTCAGAGATCGCTTATCAAGGTCATGTATACCAAACCGTACAGATTCCCAACCAATGAGCTATACTCCCTGAGCGGTATTCTCACAGTCAGAAAATTATACATACTGCATACTGTCTTAAAATTACACAAAGTCCTGCCCTATAACCCTCACCATCAGGAAAGAAGACGGAAATACAGTGTTGCACCAGTAAAATTCGTTAAAACTGCATATGCCAAAAGGCAATTTAACACAAATTCTGCTGCCCTATATAATAAAATAAATAAAATAATTAACATCCATCCGATGAGTACCAAAGACTGCAAAAAGGCAATAGTTCAATGGTTAAAACTGAAGACCTATGATGACATTGAATTGTTGCTGCAAACATCGTCAATATGAAGTTAAGGGATGCACACACGCACACACCCACATACACACACTCACAAACACACATGCACACATACTCACGCTCACACACACTATTTTAGGATATATTCTTTGATTTTGTTTTACTTTAATTTTTTATTTGTTTATTTAGTATAGTTATGTTTAGTTTTAACTTTTGCTTTGTGATTTTTGTTTTTTTTTATTTTTTATTTGAATACTATTTTTTATTTGTACACCACTTTTACCATCACAAAATTTGTCATTGAAGAGCGGGATCTCCTAGCACAGGTATATCTTTTACTTAAAAGGAGGTCTCTATGTAAGATTTACTGTAAAAGTTGTAAAGTTTCTGCAATAAACCTTTATTATTATATTATTATTATTATCTGACCTCCACAACCCAGTTAGTACTGGGTAATACGATACCCCTTGGTAAGTTGTTGTGGCTTGGAATGATCATGTACTGAACAAGTGATAATCGTTTGTGCGTCGATGTCCCTTCCACTCTGTAAGTGGAACCTTAGCGGAAACTATACACCACTATTTTTTAATTAGCACAAAAAAAATGGAGCTCTATTCGTACCCGTTACTGATCATTTTTGTGTAATCAAAAGTCAAAAAAACGAAATAGCAAAATTGTCCACGAAGATTTGTCATAACTGGTAAATTCATAATTGAATCAATCATTCATAACAATTACCACTAGAATATACTACGCGCAGTGCTTTTCCCTTCCTGTCGCCATTCATAGGTCCCGTCAAACTATATTTCCATGAATTGAGTGACATTTTGGGATATCAACGACACTTATAACTTTGCTGTTTATGAATATTATTTATTGAGACTTTACATCGACCTTCTCTAATAAGCCCTAGCCCTAGCCTTTTCTATAAGTATTTGTACTAATTAAAAAATAGTGGTGTATTTTTGAGGCGTTTGGGATTGAAACTCGGGGGCCGACTGCTCACAGCCTTCCGGTGACCCAAAGGTTGGCTTTTACCTTGGCCAGAGGATAAGTGTTGCCATAAAACGTGCAACGCCAGCATTTTCTTGGACACATTAACAGCTGAAAGCACTGAGGAGTTTAGTGATGATCTTTTATAGTTTATTTTAATTTTAAAAATGTATACGGTCAGTTTTAAATAAGTCCAACTACATTAATTTCAGAATTCACTTTGGATAAAGCTATTCATGATAACTAAAATATAAATGTCCATCAACTGCAGGCGGAAAATCAAAATGGCGGCAAAGAAAAATCTTCCTTATCAAATTCTGGCCTTATCAAATATTTTTAACGAATCAAACGGAAATATTAACTTATTAATCGTAGGTAAGTTTTGATTTGAACTACTGAGATAAAACTAGAAAAGCTGATAGCAGTTCGAAACACGATAAAGCATATTATTTTAGATCATATCACGATAAATGAGTTTAATCACATATAAAACACGGTGTATCAAATAAATACAATTAGTATTTGAACTAGTTGATAGTGTCTCTTTTGTGTATTATGAAGTGCTTGTTACTCTTATCCGTCGCTATAGCAGGTAATTTTAGCGTAAATATTATTATTTTAAAATAAAATTAATAAATAAGCTATAACTTCCATCGACATTTTGCGTAAGAATGCATAAAAAGTTAATACATTACCAGAATTTGTGTGGGACCACAACTGAATTAACCTTTTTATTTGTGTTATCCCGCACGAATTCTTAACATGAATTAATTTAACATTGTCACTAAAAGTTTTATTATTAGATCATCAAAATAGACAACCTTAACTAAATACGTATTTCAGAAGCTATCATTCACAAACTATAAAAAGTTAATATTTTTTTCTGTCCACCGCTTCTTTGGGCTTCTTTTACTAATTGAAAAGAAAATTAAGTAAATCGGTCATTACGAAGAAATCAATGCTAGAACATAAAAAAAAAAAAACTAAAAAAAATATACAACTAACTTTATTTTCAGAAGTCGGGGACTTGTTTGTTTCATTGCGTTTGTTTCCCACCGACTTCCGAAAGCAAAGTTATTTTCCGCTTTTCAGTTTTTTTGGAAGTCGGTTGTTTTTTTTTGCATTATTTTTTTTATATTATCCTTTTTAGTTGAAGCTTTCCACACACGTTCTTGTCATGTGTTCATTTTACATTATAATTTGTAACTAGAAGATATTAGGATATCACCAACGCAGACGAAGAAAAAAGAATACGTATTATAGAAGCGAACTCATAAACTACCCAATCAAAGTTAATAAAAATGTATATGGGACCACCACAGGAGCTTCCTCTACCAAATGTGAAAGGTTAACGTAAATCGGTCCATAATTGACGGAAATATCGAAGAACACAAATAAATATATATATGTATACAGCCGAACATAGAACCTCCTCCTTTTTTGAAGTAGTATAAACAGATACTCGTCGAATACAAATAAACCCTCACTTTTTACATCAGGTAAAAATACAACCTCATAATACAATCACAATTTATCCGCCTGTGTTGGGATTCAGCCTTTTTTCATTAAAAAAAACGGTGACTATTTAAGAACCACAATGGTAATAAAAATATTGACCTATACGCTATGACGCTGACATACGCTTTGAATATTATTGGCCCTCTTTTCGATGATCTTTTCCTAGCCCTTATCCCAATTTAATTAGAGTCGGCGTAGCACGTCTTTCTCTTTCTTTCTTTCATGCTTCTATAATAGCGGTCATATTATTTAAGGCATCCTCTTGTTCAGTGGCTCTCAGGTGTGTTGATTCTAAAATTCTAATTTACACAAGCTTCCTTTCCTACGTTTGGTATAAAAGACCAAAATAAATTTCACACAGTGAAAATTACTTGACAATATTTATCAATAAATTACTTATTTCAGCGTGTGCTGCAAGCGTCCTCAAAGACCCAGTTCAGGGTTACAAGGAAGGTGACAGGTACTTCTACTTCCCTGGAGATGGCGACGATACCATGCACCTTGTGGACGCTGAGGAGCCAATAGATTTTGAATTTATTGAAGAATTTACCAGAAATCCAGCGAATAACGCTTATTGGCTCTTTACTAGGTAATACAATTTCACTTTACTACATAAACTCGTTAAGTACATCTACTTTGGTTGAGAGAAAAGCTAGATGTTTAAAAATCATCTCGTAAATACTTACAAAAATGTAGATACCTCTACTGATCTAACAGATCGTATTAAAAAAAAAACACAGATTTTATTTTATTTGTATAACTATCTAATTTTCAGACACAATCCTACTTCAGCTCAAATCATTGGATTTGGTGACGCACACTCCGTGGCACAATCAAACTTTGATTTTTCAAAGGTTACCGTATTTTTGGCTCATGGGTGGAATGGTCATGGCGGAAACACAATGAATCGATTACTGACTGAAGGTAACGTGAATTTCCTTCCTACCCTGACGCAAGCTGTGGTGTGTAGTTAAACAATGCAGGTTTTAAGCATATACTGTCACTTACAGGATATCTTCCGTGATTTTCGATATTTCGACGCTGTTGCAAGCGCCATGATCGCGGGACAACAGCGTCGAAACATCGGGAGCTCACAATAATTGTTATCACGAATGATATCCCGTATGTTTCAGTGTATGTTTAGTTATAAACCGTGAGAGCTTAAAACAGTGTTTGAATGCAGGTTTTGTAATTTTACAATTTGTTTCAGCTTTTCTCCAAAATGCCGATGTCAATATTATTGTTCTCGATTGGAATAGACTAGCCAACAGAGGTTACACTACAGCGAAAGGCGGAACTGCTGCAGTGGGCAGAGGACTCGGACATTTTGTTAACTGGCTCGTTTCTTTGGGAGCGTCATACGAAAGAATACACCTAGTAGGTTTCAGTCTCGGTGGCCACCTAGTTGGAAACGCTGGCAGAGAAACGGGAGGTTCGGTCAGGAGGGTTACAGGTAACGACCATTTTCTTACACTTCTAAATCTAAATACACCGGTTTATTGAAGCATTTCAATATAGTAAGAAAGCTATGTCAGTCAAATAATTAAATTATTTTTTTTTTCAGCTTTGGATCCCGCTGGTCCTCTATGGACCAGAGACAATGGTCGCGTGGTGCCTACGGATGCCCAATACGTAGAAGTTATCCACACAAACACTGGTTTGCTTGGATATTCTGACCCTTGCGGTGATGCCGATTTCTACCCCAATGGAGGTTCTGGAATGCCTGGGTGTCTCTTAAACTCATGCGACCATAGCCGTTCCTACGAGTACATGGCTAGCACCGTCAAGTATAACCATCTCCTCGCCAATACTTGTGCAACTCTGAGGGAAGCCACTCGCAATAGATGCACTGGTGAACTTAACCCTATGGGTAACAGTGACCTATCTAAATCAAGGTGAGAATTCAGTGATCACTGCTTCATTTAATCAGTTTAGTTTTAATGATTTTAAAGTAGCAATAAATTACGTACCTTATCTTCCTTTAGGTTTTTTAATAAATGTAGAAAACAATTTAAAATTAAACACAAATATTATCCTTGAATATACCGGGTGGCCGTTTAGAGTGATAACAAATGATTTATTAGACGCCTCTCGCTAATCTTACAGCGCCATCTATGTTCAGGGAATGTCTATATTTCAGGAGAAAACCTAGCACATACAATTTTTTTGTTGAACCTTTCCAGATTTTCTGTCACAAAATGGCAATGACTTCCCAATACCTATATACTTTTAAAACTCTTATGGACTTCTTATTGCCTTACACGACATTTTTTAACATGATTGTATGTCTTTTACAGATCGGGTATATTCAGAGTGAACACAGACAGAAGATACCCATACTAAATGAAAGATAATTTGTTTGAATACTATATATTAACTACGCTTGTACCTTGTACCTATCCTTATAAAGAATTAAGTTAATTCGTTTCTAAGAACAGCAACACAATAAAATGGTTATTTATGATTATTCATATGTACTTCTCTGCTTTTATTTTGTACCGAAAACCCTCTATTTCTCATGGAAATATTTATTGAAATTATGAGCATTTTTAGAATTTACTTGTATAAATTACCTAAGTAAAAGAGGACCGAAAATGAAACCTCGAGGAATCCTTCAATTCGAATTTACAATATAATTGATTTAGGTTTAATTATTTTGTTTTTACCACAAAAAGAAAATCATGGAGGAAAATGATTGTGTAGCGACATCTGTCTCGCAACATACGAACTAATAATCCTGCATCGATCATGCAGAGTTATCTGCAAGATAAGCATGCCTTGTCGGAGGATCCTCACTTTTCTACGAGGATGAAGAACTTTACACCCTCAAACCAATCACCCCCCCCCCCCCACCCTGCATCTCCTCAACTCAATACCTATGTGTATGTATTTGATGAGGGGTTTCAAATAATACACTTGCCTTTCGATAGACCAAGGTAACAAATTAATGTTAAAACTCATCTGACTGGTCTTCTAAGGTACAGTAGGCCAGGTGCCAGGTGTGTAAGTAAACTAAGAGCCTATTATGTTGAATCATTTGTGAAACAATTAAGTGAACACGGAATTGGTTCCCAGTTCGGGAAAAGTACTATTGGTTAACCTATTAAAAAAAATTCAGTATTACACCCTGGTGATGTGGGTGCGTATAAGACATTATACATTCTTATCTACTCTATGTTATATTTTATTCTGTGGTTGTGCTTCCTTATTTCCTACCTGAATCACTTAATGCATTCCATTGTATCACTGTGATGATTAAAAATCACAGCCATTAGCAGCAAGTTATCTTTACAATCTCTTAATTAGGCAGTTACTATTATCTTTTAAAGATTCGAAAAGATACCGATCATCGATAAAACAATCGATTTTCCTGTTCTTCCCCTCTGTACAGTAGACACCTTTCTGATAACAAAACCAGTATAAGCTGGCCTCTTATTCCATTGAAACTCCGTACAACGCTAGGCCAACACAAAGTCAAAGTGTAAGCACAGACGTGATGTCGACTGTATCTATTATAGTACTATTAGTAGAATGTATGTACCTACTCCCTCATTTTGTCAGTTATGTTTTAGTCACATGTAATAGGGGCGATCCTATCAACCGGACACGAATTAAGTGTCCTAATGGTAATAAGGCTGTGGTCACACACTGCACAGCCGGCGGGTATGCCCCTCCAAAACGCTGGTTTAATAGCCGTAAGGCAAGGCGCGGCATACGGCCGTGGATGGGCGGTGGCATGCCCGACTAGACACGCCGGCATAGTGTATAGGAGCCTATAGGAGATTCCAGACCAGACTGATGTAAGTATATTGCCTAATATACATACCTACGACCTCTTTATCGCGATAAATGGTAAATAATCTTGAGTAAAAATAATATAAATATCATTGGAACATTATTAATTTTACTAGATAGTGTATAGTATAGTGCGTAATGAAGTGTATTTTACTGTTATTCGTCGTTACATCGGGTAAGCACTATCAAAATCAAAGCATTGATTTCAAATAAACATATGAATTGCCAAACTACGTAGGTACCAATCAAAAACAACCACAAAAATAACTGACTTCCAAAAAAACGAAAAAAAAAAGAATAAATGTTTTTTACTAGTAAATAGCAATGACGAGGAGAAAGTAACTTTCGGCTTTGCAAACAGTCTTACTTACACCTATTATAATAATATCTATATCATTATAACTTATTTATACATCTTAATCAAGTTAGGTATTCTACTCATACTTTTTTTGCACTCTTCTCTTGACAACTTTAATAGTATAGTAGTCTTATTTTATCTTGCAATTTTCTACTATTATAGCATGTGCTGCGAGCGTCCTCAGAGACCCGTCACAGGGTTACAAGGAAGGTGACCGGTACTTCTATTTCCCAAAGGGTGATGACGATACTCCTCATCTTGTCGACGCATATGAGCCCGCAGATTTGGAATTTATTGAAGAATACACTAGAAATCCAGCGAATAACGCCTATTGGCTTTATACCAGGTACGGTCAATTTGTGTCCTATGTTATCTTACTCTTCTTCCATGTTCTTCTTTGTAAGAGAGATCAAGTTTTTTCATCTTACACATAATTTCAGGCGGCTCTCACACCAGCAAGTTTTCACAGTATTTTATTGTGTAATGCGATTGAATAACTTCTTGCACTCCAACGATCAATATTTTCACGTAACGACATTGACTGCTCATACCGAAGCTTTGCAGTAAGGCAAGCAAGGTCCAAGTCTAAGTTAACGTAACTAAGCTTTGTAATGAAAAAATACAGGGCAACAAAATTTGAACTGGTTCAAACTTTTGTTTAATCATTGTGTGTGAAACGGTCAAAATCTTTGAGCAATTCCCGATATTGGGCAATGAAATTAAGGATCTTACTAATCATCATTTACCTGCCCTTATCCCAATTTATTTTAGGTCGGCGCAGCATGTTTCCTTCCATACTGTTGTATTCGTCTTCTTCTCATTAGTCACGCGCTTCCTATACAGTATCATCTTTTTCACACAGTCCTTTTATCGTTGCTCTTCTATTACACTTAAAGCCATCCTTATTCATGCTCGAATTTTTGATATTTCTCTCCAAATCAGACAAGGGATTGCCCATGTCATGACAACCGATTTTCTCAAAGCTTTTTCTGTCACCTGCCACTTTCACGTCTGAGATACCGGTTTTTTGTTCTGTCAATGTGCACAGCACCACACAGTCCAATATTATTGATCACACAACAAATTATTGTTTAATTTCAGGCTCAATCCTACAACACCACAACGTTTAGTGCTTAATGATAACAACACATTATTGACCTCGAACTTTGAACCAAAAATTACCGTATTTCTGGCTCATGGATGGGGTGGAAACGGCAGAGACAATTTTAATATACAGCTCATTAATGGTATTATGTTGATTATTTCCTTTATTTGTCTTTTATACTCATTTCTTAAAAAATGTAGAGAATAAGAAACATATAAAAATAGCAGTTATAATGTGGCTTTTGCTATACAAAGGATATTTTTGTGAATGAATGTGCTTTTATAAAAAAATACGACAACAGCTCAAAAAACGAAATATAAAATGAACCTACTGCACTGTTTTTTTACTATATCCTTTTTTGTTTTTAGCTTTTCTGCAAGATGCCGACGTCAACGTTATTGTTCTCGATTGGAGTAGACTGGCCAGCGCATCTTACACATCAGCGAAAGCAGGAACTGCTGCAGTTGGCAGAGGACTCGCACAATTTATGAACTGGCTCGTCTCTACCGATGTTCGCGTTCATTACGAATCCTTTCATTTAGTAGGTTTCAGTCTCGGTGGTCATTTAGTTGGAAATGCTGGCAGGGCAACAGGAGGTCGAGTCCGTAGAGTGACAGGTACCTAAAGATTTCTAATAAGTCTACACGTTTTAAAATACCCTGCGGTATATTATATTATTTTAACTTTAATTGATGGGTTGTTCTAGGTCTGGACCCTGCTGGCCCTCTTTGGAGTTTTGACAACAACCGCTTATCCAGGAGGGATGGTATATACGTAGAAGTGATCCATACAGACAATACAGTCCTTGGTTATGCCGGCCGGTTGGGTCACGCTGACTTTTATCCTAACGGAGGGGCCAACATGCCCGGCTGCTCAGCTTTCGGTTGTTCCCACGGCCGTTCCGTTGCATATATGACTGCCACCGTGAGATATAACCATCTTTTGGCCAATGAATGCTTTAATATGTGGGAATCTAATAATAACAGATGCACGGGATCCCTTAATCCTATGGGCAACAGCAATATCTTTAAGTACCGGTAAGGACATAATATTTCATATTATTGAGGAATCAAGACGGCAGCAAATCACATGTGTTTAACATTTTGTTCGTTTTCAGATGGGGTATATTCAGAGTCAACACAGGACGAACTTATCCATTCTGAGTAAAACAAAGACACAACGTTGAATCCCTAGCGTACAAATCATTATCAATAAGAATCGATAATAATCATCAGATTTATCGTTGATTGATGATAACCATAAGTTTTGTTTTATATATATTCACTTTATCACATTTTATATATATAAATAAACCACGTAACAATTTAATTTTACTGTTGTTTTTTTCCCGTTAGTTCTGCTCAATTTATATATGTGCTAGATATTAAAATGAAGGTGTTTTATTTTCGCTTTCCATGTGATTGCACGAAAGTTATAAATGAGGTCTTTTGCAATACGGTGTAGCCCGGCTAAGAAAGTAAAGATAGCCCTCTTTTGATGAAATAAGCGTTCCTTAATAATAATAATAATAATAATATCTTTATTTGCATAAAACATGGTATACATGATGTTACAATTGGAATAATAAAGTGCTTACATGTTTTGCCAGAATTATACTTAGCATGCAAATCTTTCACTTAACACTAAAATGCAAATTTCTTTTCCAGAAATTCCTTTAAACTATAGAAATTATTCGTAGTCAACCAATTAAACAATTTGATTTTAAATAATCTAGAATTTAAGTTTTTTATGTTACTCGGTATCTTATTATATATATGAACACAATTATATAAGCAGCTTTTATTATATTTAGCAAGCTTGGGCAGATCATGTAGAACGAGTCTCTGTGGATCACGCCGGCTCCGAGAAATAACATCATTGGCTGATTTAAACAAAGCCTTATGTTTATTAACGAACATGCATATTTCATAAATATAAAGGCACGGCAACGGTAACAACCCTAGTTTTTTAAATATCGGTTGACAGGATTCCTCCGGAGGCATCCCGTACAATGCCCTAATGCACTTTTTTTGCGCAACAAATGCTCGGTTTATATCTGTGCTATTTCCCCATATTATAAGCCCGTAACGTAGTAGGGATTCTACATATGCGTGATAGGTCATGATAGCTGTTTTAAGGCTCGTTACATTTTTGATTTGTTTAAGAGCATATACAAATTTATTTATTCGCTTTGACACATTATCTACATGCTCTTTCCAGTTTAGGTTCTCGTCAATAGTTACGCCTAGAAACTTTGTTTGTGCTACTTCTTTAATTTGTGTTATGTTTAGTTTAATATTATATTTAGGATTATTACATTTATTGAAATTTATATATACGGATTTATTAAGATTTATTTTTAGGTTATTTATGTCAAGCCATTGTATTAATTTATCTATAGTGTTATTAATTTCAGTCTCATGAATATTTATACAATTATTACCTTTTTCTGTCGCTATAATAATCGTAATGTCATCAGCAAATAATATACATTGGTGGTTGGTTATATTAATAATGTCATTAATGTACAGTAAGAATAGGATAGGGCCCAGTACACTCCCTTGTGGAACACCACATTTATTGTGCTTGTATTCTGAAGAAAAAGGCACCATATCCTGATTGCCGTCTATTTTATCAACAATGACTCGTTGTTGTCTGTTACTGAGATATGATGCTATCCACTGAAGTGCAGGACCTCTGATACCGACTGATTCAAGTTTCTCGAGTAATAGACTGTGGGAAACTAAATCGAAGGCTTTTGAAATATCAAAAAATAGCCCCGTGGCCAAATTATTATTATTAATATTAGAAACTACAGCCTTTACAAGAGAAAACACTGCCAACGTAGTGGACTTGTTTTTCTGAAAGCCATACTGCTCTTTGCTAATAATATGAAATTTATCGCAATAGTCAATTAGTCTTCTATACATACATTTTTCGTATATTTTGGACAATATAGGTATTAATGTTATAGGACGATAGTTATTAATGTCAGATTTTTCTCCTTTTTTATACAAGGGCTTAACTATTGAGTATTTCAGGGCATCAGGAAAGGTTCCCGATGCAAATGATATATTAATTAAATGTGTCAGAATAGCAGTTAACTGATTGGTACACTCTTTGATGATTTTGGTGTTGATTTCGTCGTAGCCTACAGAATTGGAATTAGCTAATAACATTATTTCTCTTCTAACCTCGCTTTCCTCCATAGGTTTTAGAAACATCGAGTTAACGGGTGCACTAGTACGGTATTTTTTTATGTATTTCTGAGAACTCGTGTCTGTTGAGTAAATATAATTATTATTAAAGGCAGTGGCAATTTCAGTAGGATCTGTTAGAGTTGTGTTGTTAACTATGATTTTTTCCATGTTTCCTACGCAATTTGTATCGTGCATTTCACTTTTAATGACTGCCCACGTAGCCCTACATTTGTTTCCGTTTTTATTAATATATTTAATGTTTGCAATTTTTTTTGAATTTATTATACATTTTTTTAGAATATTAGAATATGTCGTATATTTAATTTTATTACTTGTATTTTTATTTTTATAGTATTTATATCTTAGTGCACGTTTTTTTTGACAACTTTTTTTTAAGCCTTTGCTTATCCAATTTTGTTTATTTTTATTATTGTTATTGATTTTTACTTTAACTTTAGGGAAGCAAAGATTGTAGAATAAGCATAGAATGTCATGAAACTCACTGAAAACATTTGCATCATTTTTAATGTATATGTGTGACCAAGACATATTATTTAAACATTCCTTGAACTTCCGAATGTTATCCGAATTATAATCTCTTTTATATATATAGTAAGATGTACGTTTTTGCATCTGTTCATTTACAGGAAAACTCAACATTTGAGCTGTGTCATGGTCAGAGAGATAAAGAGGCATAACTGACGTGGTAGCATCTGGAATATTGCTTAGAATATGGTCTATGCAAGAAGACTTGCGCGTAGGCACATCAATGTGGATTTTCATGTTATAGTTGTAGGATATGTCTTGTAAGTGATTCGTAACATTGCCTTTTTTTAAGGTGTTTATATTAAAATCACCCGTTATTACAATACGCAATTTGGATTTACATTTATTAGTTAAGTTGTTCAAAAGATTATTTAATTTACACAAGAACTGAGTGGGATCAGAGTTTGGCGTTCTGTAGACGCAAATAACTAACAATTTATAACACTCGATTTCTATGCCACAAGCTTCAAATGTGTTTTGGGTAGCATAATTATTTAAATATGGTAAATCATTGAAAGGAATGCCTTTTTTTACTAAGATGCAGGTTCCTCCTCTATGCTTTTCTCTACAAAAACTTGACGCTAATTGATAGTTATAAATTTTAATATAGCTCTCATGGCCTTTTTTTACGAAAGTTTCCGACAAGCATATTACGTCAGGCTCTTTATGTGCTACTTGTAACTCCTGAATTGTTATTTCCAATAGTTCCCGTTTTGGTAAGACACTAGCAATATTTTGATGGAGAACATTAAATATATGGGCTTTAGGCACGAAAAAGATCACCTTTGCTTTTTTTTAGTACGGGGAAGTAAAAAGGTATTGTACCTTTGTTTTTATTTTCTATAGATACAGCTGGATTTACTGCTTTTTTATCTTTGACGTTATTTTGGATATTAAAATAGAAAGGAATTGTTCCTTTTTTAGGCATATTGTTATTAATGGCTTTATTGTTACTTGGTTGATTACGCATTACAAAATTCCGAATATTTCTGGGGTACAAATAGTTTTCATCGTAATCGATGCAATCTATTACATAGTTTATAGACTTACAAATCTCTCCTATATTTTGATATCCACAATCAAGATAGTGACATTTTTTAAATTTTTTACATACATTTTTTATGCCATCATTTAATTTTGAGACATTTAAGGAGTAACTATTAACAACATTTAGTACAATTATCCTATTGTTGTAAAAAGTGTCCAGGAAACCCTCTAATTGTGACAAAACTTGTCTCAGGTTACGATCATTTTCTCCGATACATAACACTAGTTTATCATTAGGATTTAATGTTGTTTTTATACAGCTTTGAATTATGTCGTAACATTTCGCATTTGGTTTCGTTTCCGCAAAGACTCCGTACTTCTCGTACTTGGTGTTAGTTCTTGACTGCAATAAGGCTGAAGCCAAGCCGACACATTGTTGGGTACCGAATATAAATATTCTTCTTTCGGGTTTGCGTTCGGGTTTTCGTTGTGGAATAGAATAGTTGCAGGTATTGAGGGTAGGAGTCATTGTTAGGTTCAGGACCCCACTTTTATTTTCTAAGTACTGTGACAGTGTCTCTATTTGTTTTGTTAGCATAGAAATTTCAAGGTTAGCGCTGTCCAACTGCTGTTGTAGATCTTCAATGGTTTTTTTTAGGGTTATTGTTTTTTCTTCATTAAGGCGGTCAGTGTTTAAAGAAGATCTAGGTGAAGAAGGGGTGCATGTGTGTGATAAGGATTGCCGCTTTTTTTTAATACTGCTACGAGAAATAGTGTCTGGAAATGAAGAAGATTGACATAACGATTTTAACATGTTAATTTCTGCAGTTAACTTATTGACTTGTCTTTGAAGATCATTGTTTTCCAATATTGTTTTATCAAGCTCAAATTGCGTGGAGTCCAGTTTACTAGTTAATTGGTATATAGTATCTTTCATTTCTGACAAAGAAACTAAATCTGAAATCGGTTCTGATATTGTTCCATCCAAACTTTTTGACATTTTTGTAGGTGTACAATCCGATTCAGAGGACGTATTGTAGTCCGTTAGTATATGGGAATCCAGGATCAATGACGTTTCTAAGGGTTGGTGTTTTTTTATTACATTAGCCTGTTCCGTTGGTTCCTTGCATCCTTGATTCATCCAGTAATTGTGAAAAATGTACCTAAATACACGGTCCGTTTGTTTTGGACTCATTCACATTTCAGCTCGTATGAGTAAAAATGAAGCCTGATGTAATTAAAAAAAGCTTGGCCTGAAAATCGGATCTACGCATCTAAAATGCGGTGCGTGCGCAGCAGTGACAAAATAGCGTACAAAAACAAGATAACATTCTGTACGTCAAACCAGAGATAGCATAAAAAAATGATCCTAGTGAGTTCTGACTATACGAATTAAATGATAGTGGCCTTTTACTGTAAGCTGATCAAGATCCCGTCGACGGGAAGTATTTGGCAGTGTTAACAACAAATGTTTAACAATCTTCTAGATAATCTATCTCAATAAAATCAGTACTCAGTAGTATTATTTTTACGCAACTTTAGCAGCTGATATCTAAAAATTGGCCGTCGGCACAAGTTAGCAAGTATGCAGAAGTTTATGGTACACACACTTCTTGATACCACACATTTTGTTAATCAGAAAAACTTTTTTGCAAAACATGGAACCTTTTGGAAAAAAGTTTTTTGGATGGATTTTTTGCAAAAAAGTTTTTTTATTTTTCCATTTTTAGTCGAAATATCCTATAAAAAAATTTGCGCGCTACTCCAATGAGACAGCGAGGTTTCGGAGTAAACGAAAATATCATCGATATATGCAATTTTAAATTTTTGTTGATTTTTCAAAAACCGCTCAACCGATTTCGATAAAATTTAACCACGAGCCCCCGCCACGTTATTTAAAGTATTATACATATCTATTTTTTTATTGCTTTAAAAACTTTGTAGCTCAGTAATCTGCTTAGCATAAGCTCCTACTTGCTACTTCACTACCTGATAAAAAAATACGCACCCATATCTCTTTATTACGATAAATGGAAAATAATCATGAATTGAAATCTTCTCGTATATAAGTATATCATTCAAAAACCGTCGGATCATAATTAGTTTGACTAGATAGCACTAGTCTCGTACGTCATGAAGTGCTTGTTACTTTTATTCGTCGTTATAGCAGGTAAGATCTTAGCTATATTGTGATCCCGGTGATCTGTAAAGTTTTCATTAAAAGAGTAAAAAATAATTGAATCATAAAGTAGTATTTGTTAAGATATACATGTTGCTATTTTTTCTGACCTTGTGATCCGCACACAAGCATAAACACAACACAATTTATATTGTGCCTTGCGTAGATCTACGTTCCGAAAGAATACGAAGAGCATACATTAGTTCATTATTTTAAATGACTTCATCTTTGAGCTCGCAAGCATTGTAAAACACCACGATCCTTAATTTTAAAAAATATCCGTCTTTACTTCACAGCATGTGCTGCAAGCGTCCTCAGAGACCCCTTACAGGGTTACAAGGAAGGTGACAGGTACTTCTACATGCCTGGAGATGGCGACGATACCCTGCACCTTGTGGATGCTGAAGAGCCTGTGGATTGGGCATTTATTGAAGAATATACCAGAAACTCAGCGAATAACGCATATTGGCTTTATACCAGGTACGGTTCATTGGTTGATAGATACAGCAATTAATATTACTAAGAGTTACTTACCTACTCAATACGCATCATTTTATAAAGATTAGATTTCAATTTTTTTTAAACCTTGCTTTTACTTGATAGATTTACTCATTAATATAATTATTTTGTGTTCCATTTTCAGGTCCAATCGCAATTCAGCGCAAGTCTTAGTGCGTGGAAATGCGGCTTCCGTATCAAACTCCAACTTTAGTTTCTCAAAAATCACCGTGTTCCTCGCTCATGGGTGGAATGGAAACGGCGGCAACAGCATGAACAGATTGCTCATTGACGGTAAATTACCTCCTATTTATTGTACCCATGTCTTGTCAATTTGATAAGCAAATAATCTTTATTCCAGTAACAGTGGTCACAGAACTAAAAACTTTTGCTCAACTCGCATTTAAATTATTTGTAGAGCTGTTTTTATATCTTGCATCAACAGTTGTTAAAGACAAAGATATTTGTTTCAGCTTTCCTTCAGGATGCTGATGTCAATGTTATTGTTCTCGATTGGAGCGCTCTAGCCAATAGATCTTACACTACAGCAAAAGGCGGTACCGCCGAAGTTGGCAGAGGACTCGGACAATTTGTGATCTGGCTCAATAGTTTGGGAATGGCATACAACAGAGTACACTTAGTAGGTTTCAGTCTTGGTGGTCATCTAGTTGGAAATGCTGGCAGGGAAACTGGATCTAGGGTCCACAGAGTCACAGGTAAAGCTTTGTGATAAGTAAATTCGATCACGTTGACAAATCTCGACATCAAAGTAAAGTTACTATAACTATGACTGTTCTGTTCTAGCTTTGGATCCTGCTGGTCCACTGTGGGGCTCAGACAGCAACCGCATAGTGCGGTCGAATGGTCGCTACGTAGAAGTGATCCACACAGAAACTACAACTCTTGGATACAATGACCCCTGCGGTGATGCTGACTTCTACCCTAATGGAGGATCCAACATGCCTGGCTGCGTGGTTGGAAACTTCGGATGTTCCCACAGCCGTTCCTACGAGTATATGGCTAGCTCCGTTAAATACAACCGTCTTCTGGCTAACGAATGCGCTAGTCTCAGGGATGCTACTCGTGACAGGTGCACGGGTTCCCTCAATCCCATGGGCAACAGCGATATCAACAAGTCACGGTAAGGGTCATCACTCCAATTCTATGAACCATGTAGCAAGTATCAACTATGAAGCCATACTAAAGTTCCTGTTTTTTTTTTTTACAGAGCTGGAATATTTAGAGTCAACACAGCGCGGAACTATCCATTCTGAGTGGCGCAAAGGCTGATGAATTAAATGATGTTTTGACAATAATTTAATATCGTGTTAAAACTGCGTACGCTTTAATTATGTGATATTTAAAAAATAAAATTACAAAGACTTGGTCTCAAAAATTATTTACTTTTTTATTCTTATTGCTTGTTACAATATGCTTGGTATGTTTTTATTTATCTAAAATCGGGCATTATTATTTATTATGGTTTTTATATAAATCAAATAAACTGGAATATGCCATACAACTACACGACTAAGAACAAAGCTACGCTATGGCAACCCTTAATGTTTCCCATATTCTCTATTCTCTCTGATGAAGTATCACATACATTTTTATCAAATTAAGTATTTGATTTTATTTTAATTTTCCTCCTTCAACTGTCTTTATCCATACTTCTTTCCTTCAGTTGTCCTTATCGTAAGTTTTCTTTACCTAAATAATATGAAGAATTCTCGACGACCTTCATCTTCTTCATAGTTTTTCACACTACAATTCATTTCTGAATCGTTTTTAAAGGAATTTGATTTATCTGAAACAATTTATTGTTGAAATATCTTACTTTGGAACTCGTTCTGTGCTTAGAGAGACCCTGCAGGAGTAATAACACAGCCCACTTGGTATTAACAAGCCAAATAATATCCAATATTCAGCAGTTGCATAGAACGTATAGTAAACTCTAACTAGTAACTTAATACTGTCCCACAGGAAAGTGGTCTTAAATAGCCTTTCAGTCTTATCACCATTCATCAGCAGCATTTCAGCCGAAAGACAAGTGTCGCCACATTGATCGGTCCCGTGCGACTCGCATCCAGCGGACCCTGCAACCTTCACCTGGTCATCAGTTCACCTAGTGGGAGGTCTTCCAACGTCTTCCGGTTCGCGGTCGCCACTCCAGAACTCCGTTCTGCGAGCATTGTGCCCTGCCCACTGCCACTTAAGTTTGGCAATTCTTCGGCCTACGTCGGTAACCTTGGTTCTCTTGCGGATGTCCTCATTTCTGACTTGATCACGCAAGGAAACTTCGAGCAAAGCCCTCTGCATTGCCCTTTGGGTGACATTAAGCCTTCTGATGAGGCCCATTATGAGCGATCACGTTTCGGTATCGTTTCGTATGTAATCACTGGCAACACACACAGTCTTATCACTGTTGAATATTGGTCTTCTTAAAGAAAATAATTATGTGTTCGGACCAAATGGTGAATATTTAATTGTCATTATATTGTTCTAGTTCCAATTTATTTATGAGCAGCGTAGCTTGTTTTTCCATACTTTTACATCTAGGTATTAGTCGTAATGCCCTATCATCCTCTTTCTAGCCATATCATCTTTCATACCATCCATCCAGAATACTCATTTGTAAAGATAGTTATAATAACTTGCTGAAAATACCACGGCATTCATCAAGACGATAAAAGCAAGCCACAAACAATTAAAGACATTTCTATGACGTCCGAACCAATCAATTATATTAATCTAAATCACAGTGGCACCACCACATGTGATTTTGATAATTAAGTAGATATTATTATATTTTTATATCAAGATCAGCTGTAGATAGTACTAATAGTGTTGTCGCCAGTAGCATCGCTAGGTACAATTTTAGTAGGTACCTCCTAAACAGATATTAAAGCAAAATATTTTTTAGCATAAATACGAGAACACTTAGTTTTTCTTAAAATCTTCCGATTCTAACAATTTTTTTTTTGCCCGATTTACATGCACTGTTAAACTATCAAGAATTTGGTAATTTACTTAAAAAGTTAGTGTTCTGTTCCAAAACGAATTGCTCATATCATACTCGATCATAGCGATGACGATGTTGATCCGATGGAGATAGCTTTTTAGTTTGATGGTTTATACCATATCCTTAAATATGATCACAACTTTCTCACACATGCTGTATATACAAAATTACACTCTAAAACAGTACTCAAACACCCCCAAAGGTTAGACACTTTATTATTGTTTCGAGGAAAACAGTGTGCCTCAGAGATATTTCTCGACGGCGTGTAAAGCCAAACCAGAGACCCACAGGCGGCATAAACACTCTGACACCAGGTTAGGCACTAACCACACGATAAAGAAGAAGATTGGAATGTGAATGAACGAAAGCTATAGAACTAATGTCAATTTTACCTTATCTTTTTCCAACCACTTTCGTATAAAAGGAGCGAACAAGCGATGGTCGTGGTGCACTTTAGAGGTTCGCCTCAAGTTGACTATGCAGGCTATGATGATGGTCACCATACACCCGAACGCAGTGAACCACATGAATGAGATCCGGTATAGGTATAGCACTTTACTGAAACAAGAGAACAGGATTCATTGAGGTTTTAAAGCACCACGCAGAAAATTATTGATTTTAACATAATATAACATCATGCCTGTAATCCGCCGGTTAGGCAGCCACTTTTCGCCAGTTGTGTTTTAAGTGCCATGTTAATAGAGGGCGAGCCTATTGCCATCAACTGGACACAAATCCAGACTTCGTGGCTGCTACTGAGAAATTCCTGATCGAAAAACCCAATAACACTTTGCCCGACCCGGGAATCGAACCCATAGTCTCATGCTCAGCAGTCGCGCTTGCGACCACTAGACCGACGAGGCAGTAAAATCTAAGCATTATTGAATTATGTCATTAAAATCAAAGAAGGCTAGTGGCCAAACCCCCCCCCCCTCCCTTAGGAGAGATTTTAAAATAAAGTGAAACATTATCTATGTTGTTCTACATGTGTTCCAAGAGACCTGTGTCCCAATATATTTATGATACCAGCTGTAGGAGCGCTATAGGCTGATTATGCAATAATACAAAAAAAAAGATATCTTGAGATACTATAAGATTTCCACTATAGACTACCTGCACCGTGCACGCGTAGCATGACCACCTTAGAAACGGGTTTTGTCGACGGAAAAATCTAGAAAATGACAGATCAACAAAAGAAATCTGTAATTTTGTCGATTCTTCCGTCGACAAAACCCGTTTCTACGGTGTTCATGCTACGCATACTGGGACTAAAAAAGTAGAAAGGATTATACTTGAAAAAAATACGAACCTTTCAGGATCAACCACATTAGGTACAACTGGATCGAAATCGTAAGTACAGTTTTGCGTGAACCTCGGTTTCTCGTTGGACTGCATCAGTCCTCTCGCTTGGGCTAACTGTGACTGTGCAGCGATCCACCACGCTGACGTCAAACCTATGATGCCTCCGCTTAATGCGCTCTAAAATAACACAGACGTGATATTATGTGAACAAAGAAAAAAATCTAGCAAAAGAAAATCTAACAAACTCAAAAGAAGACAATTACAAGCGAAGTCTATTTACTATTATCATACACAAATCATCTTCCTGCCCTTGTCCCATTCTATTTGGGGTCGGCGCAACACGTTTTCTTCTTCCATTCTCCCCTGTCAGACGTCGCGGCATCATTTACTCCTTCTCTTTCATATCAGTCTTCACACAATTCATCGATCTTTCCTTTGGCCTTCCTCTCCTTCTCCATCCATCAACATTCATGTCCATTACTCTTTTAGTCACATGCGTTTCATCCCTCCTCATTACATGTCCATACCAAGACAAATAGCAACAGGCGCCACTTTCAAACTTCCTCTGATATACTCATTCCTTACTTTATCCATTATCATACACAAATATTGAGTAGTAATAAGTTTTTCACACACAAATGAAATATAGACACAAATTAAATACACACAACTCACTTTTGTTTTCATTTATTTGTCATGCTTTCGTTTCGATTTTCAAGGTTTTCTTAGCTTTTTTCGTGCACTAATTCATGCAAACGCCTATCAGCGGATCAAATCAGACTTAAAATTAAAGTAAAAGAAATAAATGAAAGTAACAAAAGATATCCACTAACTGTCGAATCGATGAAAGGCAAAAAGATTCCCATGAGGAACACCCCTGCAAGAGGTCCCATAGATGCCGAAGATAAACTCATTGTCAGCTGCAGAACTGATCCCAGCATTTCTACCACGTACACTAAACCTGGAAATTAATCATTCGTATAAAAAAGTGTGCTACCAAACAAAGGCATGGGTACAAAGCATTCCGACATAGCCAACGAAAATCAGTTTTCATGGGCTAAAACAATAAATCATTGCAATCGTCATCAGTTGCATTAAAATAACTGCAATAATTATTTATGTTTAATTGCACTATTGTAGTACGGAAATCGTTGTTCGATTTTCAACACGACAGTTACCCGTCAGACACAACGAAGTTTTGTGACTTTTGCTTAACTTTTTGTTAAACGTTTTGGTCCAGTAAATACTTGCAAACGTAAAACGTTGCTCCACAAAAAGAAACTTCAGTGTGCACCTTGAGGAGTTGAGGCTGTTGTTCGCAAAGTTATTAAAAAAGATCATAACGTACTAAAACATACCAACACAAATTACTCCAAGCACAACAACCACAGATCGAATCAATATCTGCGTTTGTCTTTGAGTCAACTCTTTGAAGAATGGCTTCCAGAAGTCTTCCAATACAACAGCAGCCATTGAGTTCAGCCCCGTAGAGAGAGAGCTGAAACAGAGCTTGCAATTTTTCTAATACGCCGTGAAAAACCTTAGTAGGTCTTGTTTCATTGTATCTCTTTAAAATTTAAGAGCTGATTAGTAAGCGGCTAACTAAAGAAATGCACCCTCTTTACATATTTACCAAACACCTATTTGGTTCAGTCTATGCGCTTGCTTGTGAAATGCATAGACTGAAGCAATTAAACGCCAGGCCAAGTATATAAAAGACAAGTGTCAATTCCTTTCAACTGTCTATGCATCTTTAACTTCTCTACTATTGTCAATCGCTGACAGAATTTCACTTGAACTAGGCCCTCAAGTCGCGCATATGAACACCTCCAGTCGGTGCAGTATTCATCACAAGTTTGTCTTGATTGCTTGTTTCAAAGAAAATAACAGAATTACTCTAAGGACTTACCTAAGAGAAGCACTGAACACTCCAGCCACAAATATCCCAGGCATGCCAGGCCAGTCTCCTAGCACATCCATGACCAGTAGCGGCAGTAACTGATCCTTAGCTAAAGCCAGGCGGGAGTCCAACGGATCACAGTGGTGGTATTTAGCGTACGCCAACAGACCACTGTACCCGCATATTAGAACTATGAATACGACTCCACCTAGAAAACCCCAGATAGCCCTGAAAATTGATTGAGTTTTGTAGATCTCTTCCATCTCAGGATTTATTGTTGGATATCGTAATAAATGGGAATGGAATGAACAAGACGGAGCTTAGAATTACTAGCAATTCGCAACTATCTGGTGATGACGTTATTCACATAATAATAAGAATGGCATGCAAGGCAAACGCGTGGAGGACACGTTGCTGCAATTGGTTACTATCAAATATTTTTTTTACAAAGTTGTTAGTTGTGTCGACTGAAATTGCTACGCGCTGCACCTAAAGATGCAACAAGTTGCTAGTGAAAAAAATTAAGGAAACTACAGCTTTCATAGTCAAATTGAATATACAAATAAACGAACCTTTTTGAAGATTTCAGTTCCGACAACGCCAAAAATCTTTGCATCATTGATTGATTCACAGCTACATTGCCGATCCAGTAAAATGTAGAACCAATTGAAACAGACCATATTGAAAGTCTCACGGTTAGATCAGGACTGGCACTGAAAAGGGGGAAAATCCAACAAATTTTTAGCTGGTTTAATTTTATTAATGATAGACTAAACGCTCATGCAAGTGAGCGCTCGTCCCTGCAAGGACTGCTTACTATGCTCGGCTTTCGCTACACAACTTTGTCGCTAATGGCTTCTACAGACACACTATTCCGGCGCACTGCCGCCATGCCGTACCATGCCCGGTGACTATCTTACCCGGTGTTAGGGGCTGCATACCTAAGTGCCATAAATCCGCCGGTTGTGAAGCATAGTATGTAGTAGCCTTAATAGGGCCAACACACCAAAGCCAGGGCATATCGGTCGGAGGCATGTCAACTGAACGCATACGAAACTTGCCGGTAGTCGGCAGCTTTAGTGTTTGGGCGCCATAGTTTAACAAAAAAGCGTTATAAACAAGTGAAAAACAATTTACACCAAGAGAATCGTCGTTTGTTTACGTATTAGAACAGACCATTAAAAAGGTTGCCATTTCTTTTCCTTGGAATATGGAATACTAGCTTATGCGCGCATAGATTTCGGTGATTGTCCAACGGGATCGAACTACCGGGATAAAAAGTATCCTACGTGTTAATCCAGGTTATAAACTATCCATATACCAAATTTCATCAAAATCCGTTTAGTAGTTTTTGCGTGAAAGAGTAACAAACATCCATCCATCCATCCTCACAAACTTTCGCATTTATAATATTAGTAGGATAGGATGTACAAAACAAAATATTACGATGGTATTTCCAGTCGTCCTGTATTCCAGTTTTCTCTGAACACCTCTTTAAAACCGCCTGCGATGATTGTGCCTTTTACAACGACTATGATCATGGCTCCTACCATTACTATAGTCTGAATTACATCAGTCCATACCACGGCTTTCAGGCCACCCTGGGAAAAAGAAAATATGGTGCTGTAGAGTTTTGAAAGTCAATTACGTATACTTAAAGGATGGAAGAGATACCGACACGAAAACGCTTACCACGTATTCAGTACATCATTCTGAGCCATCCCACACAGAAATTTTTCATCGCTTATTAAAAAAAAAACACTTTCCTAAAAAAGTACAATACCTACACGGTTAAAATGTATGGAAAAGCTTTTTTTTTTTAATAACCGATGAAAAATTTATATGTGGGGAGCTCAGAATGATGTACTGAATACGTGGTAACCGTCTTCGCGTCCATGTCCCTTCCACCCCGTATAAAAAGGACAATTATGCCCTGATTCATTATCTCCGTGTGAGTTCCTATTATTTCGTAAAAAAATCTGCTTTATTGCTTGTAATGTATTTCTATACAATGTGTATCAGATCTTTATTTACTGAAAAAAAAATAGGTACTTACCAAAGACGTATAGAATATGCAAACAATGCATACTAACGAGGTAGTAATATGAATATTGACCCCAGTCACTGAAAAATAAAGTTCAATAAATTGAAAATGGCACATCGAGTTTCATAAAAACTTCGGCTTTGTAGTGTTTCTCTAAACTTTCACTCGCACAAACGCCAAATAAAAGTCTGATTCATAATAAAACAGGATTAATGTGGTAACCACTGGACCTCGTCAGTGCAGCATTACCTGACTCATCTTTCCTAATTCTTCTATGTAAGAGGGCTTAAGCTTCAATAAAAAAAATCTATTCTACATTTTCATACTAATATTATAAGAGGTAACATTTGTTTGTAAGTTTGTTTGTAGGAGATAATCTATGGAACCACTGATTCGATTCCGAAAATTCTTTCAATAATGGGAAGTAAAATTATTTCTGAGTGTCATAGGCTATATGTAAAACGTTTCGGTGGGATGATTTACGACCGTAAGGCGAGCGAGGCCGTAGAAAAAGCTAGTCTATCAATAATTGAGGTACACAAACTGCCTTTATATTTACCTTGATTAAACGCTAAAGCGGGTACATATATTACAATCGGCAGCCACGCCATCTGAAATAGTAATTGTCTTACTTATGTAATTGTTTTACTAACACTTAATTTCAGTAAGCTCCTACTATATGACTACGTAAGTACGTACCAAATAAACGCTGAAAAGCACAGATCCGAAAAGTCTCATACGTTTATCGTATCGAAGTTCTAAGTACTGAAACAAAAAAAAATTATAGATCATTGTTTCCATAGCAACTCATCATGTTAAAACTTACACTATTCTATAATAAATTCTCGACAACACGAACAAGCGATATATTGTGAATTTCACACACATCCATAATTATGAAAACATTTCTGTCATTTTAAAGTCCATATTTTGATAGTTTCCCATAATGAACGGTGAAGTTCTTTAACATTTAAATAATTAAATTTTTATGTAAAGTACTTAATTCGTAAAACTAACAAACACACATTTCCAATTTTTTTTGCCGCCCTGTTTGAAATTGGAATTGTCAAAAACACATTGTTTTTTTTACGAATTCTGAGCATTCATACTGCCATTATGACTACTTAAGTACAAACTAAAAATAAAAATGGTTTATTTTTAGTTAATCTTATGATTTTTGTTCTCCAGTCCTAAGTAATAAATCCACTTACCTCATAGGCTGACGTGAGTTTCAATTCATGGAGTACTGGTAAGAACGTAAATGCGACTATTATTGACATCAAAAGAGTTCCAATCAAAGTGAACACATAAGCTGTCCCGTAAATGTATAACTCTGTTGGTATGCCTAAAAGAGATATTCCTGAAATGAAACTGAAAAATAATTGGATAAATTAGATTCATTAAAACAACTATCAACTAGATCGATCTCTGAGATAGGTAAACAATTTGGCCGTTTTATGTGGAATATTACACAAATGGAAAAATATATTAAGAGAAAAAAATACGCCGCGTATATTCTAACAAATGTGCAAAAATCATAATATTACCTACCTTGCCACTAACGAGAAGCAGACAGGCAGTAACTTCATATTTCTTCCTCCCATCAAATAATCTTGAGTAGAACTTTGTTTCTTAACAAATCCGAAATATACTCCGATTCCACCACATATTGTTAACATAAAAATAAACAATACATAATCAAACCACGCAAAATGTTGCAGAGAATTTCTAACTGCAGACACGTGTAACCTTTCTTCAGACATTTGGCGAAGTTTTCAGGACTTTCGATTTTATTTTAACTTTATTTTTTCATATCAAATATGTAACTTCACTCACAGTCAGCTAAGGCACATCTCAGTGTCAAAGTGTGAATGAATGCTAAAGCAATTTTACAATTGCCGCCCGCGATTTTCCTCGATGGTCAGGGGCTATTTCTGTGCCAATTGACCATTTCCTGTGTTGGTCTAAAATAGACTTTAATGTATCTTCAAAGGATATTGTTACGTCTTGGCTCTGACTATATACATCACTGTTGTTCATGGTGATACTGTAAGGTTTCCTATTCGGGGAGGTCAGTGTATAAATTGGCCTATTATTTTCGAAAATACTAATACAGCTAGATAATTATTTTATACCAAAAATAAGGTCGTATTGCACACCTGAAAGCGTACACGCTGTTTTAGGTGAAAAAAAAATACGAAGCCATTTAATGAAGAAAAATAAATGAATAAAAATAATAATAAATGGCATCCTGTGATTACTTTGACCTAAAACGGCCAGTATAAAGACTGTTCTGTAATGTACTAAAGAGGTTGCACTAAAAATACTCATTTAACTTTCTCTAATCTAATAAAAATATTTTTTTTTCTCTAATCAGAAAATCAAGGTAATTTTAAGTTATAAAGCTCCCAGCAGTGGCATAGTTATAGGCTAGTTTGCCTGAATTAGAATGTATGGATTACCTGCAACTATTCAGAACACGTGGGGTAGTGGAGGTGGTGGTAATAGTAAAGGAACCACAGTATTTTTTGCTCAAACAATTTATTACACAAATATAAAAGCAAAATGGTCATAAAATACCAAATTAACTGATTTCTTCGGTTTCGGTGATTGGTTTCATGTTTATTGAGGTAGAGTTGATGTGGCAGGCTTCCTGTAACAAAAACATATTTATTTGAATAAAATTCAGATTGATATCAAACAAGACACAAGAATCCGTAAAAAAATATACAAAAAGTTACTAGTACATTGAAACTTTTTCAATGAAGTAATATAATCTTGTCTTTTATTACGTTTTCTGTCAATTGGTCTTACATCAGTTACACTTTATTTAAGGGTTTGATTATTTACGACTTTTTCTTCTCGATTTGATAACCAAAATTATCTACAAGGATCTTTAAGCGTGTGTCCAAAATCGGAACTGACGCCGCGGTCTTGTTTTTTCAGTATCTACAATTTCTACAATTTCACCAATGTTAATCAACAACGCCCCCGTCAATTTCATTCACAAGACCTCAGACCCCACATTGTGTTTATCTCTCGTATCAAACCAGGAAAACCATGCATTAAGAGAACGTCTAAATTCTCAACTGCTCAAACATTTACCAACCTTATTCTGTCCATAAGCACTGATATACGGCTCGTCGGTGGGATGCGGAGGGTCCTTGTACAGCCTCCTTAGCTGAGGTGCGAGCAGGTGTGGCGCGGGGGGCAGGTGCGGCGTGCCGCGCGCGCGATTTATGCGCGATACTATGGCGCCCACGCATATGCTCACCATCATACCGGCGAGGGTGTACCACATGTACGACACTCGGAGGATTGGGTTTGCTTCCTCACTAGACAATCAAATAGGGGTATCAGTAGTTCCGATGTGATAGTACTCGCAACTGGCCTGCGTGTATGACCAGATGTATCAACGTGGAATAAAAAGTAAAACAATTGTATGCAAGTGAAGTAAAAGAATCGTATGCAAGGATCGAAGCATGATGTGGGATGATGTTATATGTCGAGAAGTATGGACGAAGACTGGTTGCGCCGTCCCCAAATAAATTAGGTTAAAGACAAGAGAATGATTATGAGAACAGTGATAAATATGCAGGTTTAGTTTCAGTTCGAGATAGAGATTAATTTTTACACAAAGGGTTCTAAGAATAAATAGGCCGCCAAAAGGATACATATCATGATTAAAAGATTATTTGACCAGGATTTATCATACTAATTTGTTAATAGAGAACGCGTTGAGGTGCCTTTTAAAACTGGTAGCCGTAAAGTTGGGGTTTCTGTATGTGAGTATTATGATTTGATAGCAAGATACTTCTGCCGGTGCGCTATTGGTATTTAAGTACACAATAAAATTGCCGATAACACACGGAGTACAATATTTATCAACCTATGTATGATTTCAAATACTATCTTAGGCGTCTTCTACCTTCTTAATTCTCTCTTCAGTGCTAAGGGTTGTAACTCCTCTTGATTTCTTGTCCTGTTTTGGCTAAAAGCTTACGTCTTCAAGCTACCCTTGACTTACCAGCAGTGATAGCCTAGTGGCGTGACCGTCGGACTCGAATTCGAATCAAAGCTACGTAGCTCAGATTTTTCAGGTTTTGTACCTATTGTATTATTAACACTTTGATTCGGTGAAGGAAAACATCGTGAGAACACCAATCCAGTATGCCTAAGAGATATTTCTCAACGGCATGTAAAGCCAAGTCAGAGGCCCACAGGCGGCATAAAAACTCTGACATCAGATTAAGCACTAACCACGCGAAAAAGAAGAACGACTTGACTTACATGAAAACTGACTCTTCTACAATATCTTCAACTCTAGTAAAGTTGTACGTGCATCCTTCAGTAGATAGAGATTTGTGTGCGTGCGTTATTTGACCGCTGGCTATGGCAAGTTGCGACGTTAGACACCACCAGGACATGATAGCCAGCCCGCTCATACCACCAACTAGGGCCCCCTGGTAGATAATACAGAAAATTAAAGTGTTCAATTCTAGCCAAACTTACTTAAACCAATTCACATGAAATTTTCTCCGAAGTGATTGTAATGGTTGTCGGTGGTACGCAGAACTAGGTCCATTCAGGGGCCATAGCAACGTTTTCGGTTATTAAATGATATATTAAATTGGTTATCAAAGAGAATAATGTCTCTACCAGACAGAATATTCAGATCTTAAAACCTACCAAACTTACCTTGATAACTGATACCATTTTTAAATTTAATTTCAAATGTAAGCATGTAATCATTTCTCTCTAAGACAGACCCATGATTAAGACATTTTAACTCACCGTAGCATCCACCCACGGCATAAGGATCCCCATAGTGAACACCCCGAGCTGTGGCCCCATCGTCATGGACTCCAGCGTCATCGTCAACTGCAAGATTGTTCCCATCTTCTCTACTATGAATACTAGACCTGAAATCGAAGAAACATTACGTTAATCAGGGCTTGTCAAGATAGACTTGCAACTGGCATGTAATATCTGTGTTATGGGAATCTGTGTTAGTAACTGTGACATGCAAAGCAAGCCTCAAAACAGACACTGACCCTTATGCCGATTAACTTGGCATTCTCAATTTTTTGATTAATAACAAAATGTTTCTACGAGTGCTGCTCAAAGTATTTACCTACACAGAGCGTGCCCAGGAGTATGACGACGCCTCTCATGAGCCAACTGGCCTGTCTGTCAGTAAGCGTTCTCTTGAAGAACGGCTTGTAGAAATCTTCTAACACCACCGCTGACATCGAGTTTAGACTCGTTGATAATGAACTGAAAATGATGATTGTCATTTTTTAGTATTTCGGGAACCAAAACATTAGCATCCTCATCCATTTAGAGCAGTTACGGTGGCTTTTTTAGACTCATCATTTCATTACGACCTCATCTTAAAGATGTTGCAACGTGTCTCAAAAACATAAGACCTAGTTTGAAAATTTAATGTAAAGATTTACCTCAACGCTGCACTAAAAATGCCAGCAATAAAGACTCCTGGTAAGCCGGGGATTTCACCAAGAACGTCCATGACTAGAAGAGGAAGAAGTTGATCCTTCGCCTTTGCTAACTGAAAAGTAGGTACATCATGAAGATGTTATTGAGAATGTCTTGAATAGTTTTAGATTTGATTCAAGATTACTTTTAAATTCAAACGTTGGGTATATCGACTTTACCCTACAATGTATAGTGCCCACATAATGGTGACAATCATAAAGCTTTCGCACTCAATGGTACACTTAATATAAAAGGCGACTCAATAGGTGCATTTTAAATTGCAAGATTGGTTCCACACTGATCTCAATCCTGTGCAATTTATAGGAGTCAATTGCGGGATGTGAGTCATTGGTGTTAGTAGGCTACCAACCCATCCATCGTCTATTGTGGTAGTAAAAGACCTACCTTAGTTTGTAAAGGGTCGCAGTCGTGGAATCTTGCGTAAATCAACATCCCGCAGTAGAGGCAGAAGCAATAGAGAAAGGAGATTCCGATGCAGAAAAGGAAAACTGCCCTGTTAACAATAACGAACATATCTGAGTAAATAATTGAGTAACGTTAATCGGCCTTTTAATGTACCTTCAGTTCAGTATAAAGATTTTTTAAGAAACCGCATTTTTATCTATAAGTAGGAAAATTAAGAATGACCGTTCTTTGTTTTTTTTATATAATATAACTTACCATTGAGCACCCCTCAGCGTTGGTAAAGCAAGGTATCTTTGCACCATGGTCTGATTGACGGAGTTAGACTGGAGCCAGTAGATAGTGCCACCTATCAGGAGACTCCATATTGTATGCCTCGTCAGAGGATTCGGATCCCAACTGAGAAAATCAATAATCGTTTTAATTGACCAGACTTTATAATGAGACATTCCCGTATCGTGTTATCAAGTAACTGGGTTTAGAGACCTTTGATACATGCTCGTACGTAGTCGTTCCATGTAAAATACTGGTAGTCAGCTGAAGACAACCCCAACAAAGTTGAGAAAAGGCTAGAAAAATGACTTGATGAGACAATAGTTGGTACAGACGCCAGCACATCAAGCTACCCGAAACGGTCAAATTTTCGAAATCAACCTTGAACCTAATGCTTTAGCGATAAAGTTGGAAATCTATTAAAGACATTTGACAGATTGTTGTAGGTTGATGTGCTGGCGTCTTACGAAGATTTTATTGGTATGTCAGAAGTACTGTGAGAGGAATTTATGAAAGTGTTAACCTTCTTTTATTTATGTTTTCACTTCACTTTGTTATTTTGTATATTTTAATGTGTTATAATTGTTTCTTTTATTTTTATAATCTTAGTTACCAACCCGCACTGGGCCCGCGTGGTGGATTATAGCCCATTCTCTATCCTAGAGAGGAGGCCTGTGTCCCAGCAGTGGGAACATTAAAGACTGATAACGCTAATGCTAATGCTTAGTTACTGTAATTGGTTGTAAACACAACCGTTGTAATTTAATAAATAATTTAATGATGATAAACATGAAGGATAAGGACTCGGTCAATAGATGCTGCTGACTGAAAAAATGTAACCCAGAAGTATACCTTTACCTACATTCCTTATGCTCGTCTATTACGTAATTTTCCACGAGCTTATTCCCAGCCATAAATATTGCAGTTATGAGTGTTACGAGTAGGTATGTCAGCGAGGTGCAATTCTTCGAGATAAACGTTTCCTTCGTAAATCAGAGCAGTAGCTGTGGGTGTCTAGTACACAAAGCAATCATGTTGAAATGTGTTACAAGGAAACTATGAAGAATACATGCAGTAGAGAGATAATAGGAATTGATGTCTTCGTCCTGTATGGTAAAATAACAATAAGTAGAACAACTGGCGTAACTGACGCTGGCGCTGTACCTCTATATCGATTGTTTTAGATATTCTCTTTTAATTTGTCCCTTTAATAAATTGAACAAAAGATCAGCTATACTATACAGGATCTTTTAATTATTGTATTGAATTAACACTATGCCAATAAGGAAGATCACCTTAGTACGACTTCCTGAATTCCATGCTAACTATTTTGAGATCGATAACATGAGACCTTACCAAACTAGTGCCTATTTTAGTTCATCGTACTTGGTTGTTGATAGCTAGTCCTTACTTTGGCAGTTCAATCCTTCCGCTGTCCATGTTCCTCTGCCAGACGACTCCTATGCCTCCCACATCAATGGTCCCTTTTATTGCGACCAAGGCCATTGCGCCAAACATTGCCGTAATTTGAATCACGTCCGTCCAAACTACCGCTTGTAATCCACCCTAGATACAAATGTATGAATCACCCGTTAGATTTAACAAAAACATAAATCACAAGCGACAATTTTGAGAACTTACCGCACTTGTGTAGAATATACACACCAAACACACTATTGGAGTAATAACGTGTATGTTAACACCCGTTACTGAAAGAAAATAACAGAATAAGATTTACTTTGTAGTTAAAATCATGATCTACGATGAATTAGAGGGATAAAATAGTACGAACATAAACAACACTTTAATCTATACCTAACACTATCCTTATTATTATGTGGAAAATAAGTAGTTAGCGGAGGTCCTAAAAAAACTACCCTGTGAGCCCCTGTGGGACTCCTTTAAGCAATTGTTACAAATAATTTTAAAAACCAAATCTTAGAGATAAGAGGACGTTCGTATGTTGTGATTAGAAACTGCTGACTATTATAAAGTTAAATGTTAGTAAAATAAAAATAACTTGAAATAACCTTGGTTAAATGCCAGTGCTGGAACATAAATCACAATGGGTAACCAGCCTATCTGAAAAAGAAAATTAATTTTAATTCGTAGCTGCTCATAAATAATAATCAGTAAGTTTTGGTTAGGTAGAGTACTTACCAACGTAAAGGCGAATAAAATCGATCCAAACAGTCGCACTCTATTGTCAAATCTGATTGATAAGTACTGAAAACAGTAAATCGGTGTTAATATTGTTAGCCCCTATACAATGCCAATAATGCTAGGTGCATTATTGGCATTGACAAGTTTACTAAGTCAATGCCAATAATGCTAGGTGCATTATTGGCATTGACTTAGTAAACTTGTCTTCATGCCTTACCTCGTAATTAGAAGTAATCTTGAGGTCATGGAACACGGGAAGATAGATTTGAGTCATGAGGAAGGACATCAAGAAAATCGCCCCAATGATGTATGCGTACTGGGTCCCGTACATATATACTTCTGTCGGTGACCCCAACAGGGTTATACCCGACACGAAACTGGGGATAGGAAATAGATTTTACATAACTTCATTCTCCTAAGTGTAGTGTGTGACGCACCTCCACCGAAAGGATTCATATTTATTATTTACCTGGGCTGGCAAAATGTGGAGCTAGCATGTTAACGTTTCTGGCTAAGGGGTGACATAAAGTAAGAACGTGGTTTAAAACTTTTTGAAGCACGAGGCCTGATGCTGCATTTATTTGTAATGGTTACATGATAGATGATGACTTATACACTATTATTGTGACTGAGTGAAGTCAAAAATGATGTCGACCTCTAAATCAGCAATGCGACTCGTGTGAACTGCGAGCTTAAGAATTTTGGCGGATATCAAATCAAATATATTTAAACGTTCAAAGCAAATCTGAACCTATCATTTAGGTCTATACAGGGTGTAAACCGACCCTTCACATACCCGTCAACCAAGCATTCTGTACATTAAACTGAGTAACTTTACGCAAAAATTATTGATGGGAATAGACTTTTTTTTGGGGTGAAAAATCACGTTTTACAATAGGACTCGATGGAAAGCACTTAAAGCATTGTGTTGATGGATTCATTGAATAGTATGGGGGTCGTGAAGGTGTGTAAAGTAAAAATCTTACATTAAAAACATGTATTTAAAAAAAACTTGTGAAAAAGTTGGAAGTTTGACCCCCAATATCTCCGTAACCAGAAGGTTCCCAGGTATGGTCTAGAACAAAAAAATGATCGCAAAGACGACGAGAACCAGTGCCTTTCGGTTATGTTAATGGTCTATTTACACCCTTTATAGTTATGTACCAAAATGATAGGTTAATTATTCTTACGATAAGCATTCCATTGTTGGTTGCAAAATTATCGAGTGTCCTTTATCCGATGCATAGAAGATCGAATTTCAACCATTTTCTTAGTATTCATATAATACATCAACAGTCTAACAGCGCATTTATTTTAATCCAAAAAAAAACAGTATTCGCTTTTATATTTGCCAGATTTTTTTTTTGTGAAACTTAATGAAACTGATAGTACTGATGGTGGGTGGGTGGTGGTGGAATCTGAAACTTAACCGATTTAACCACGGGACAGTAACCTTGACAGTGACCTGATGTAGGACAAGTGGCGAGTGCGTTTGTCACAAAAGTTTGTCAATTTTATATTAGATTAATGCCTAATACCTGGAGGAAAACCTACCTTGCAACAAGGGACATCGAAACAGGAATCACTTTCATGTTTCTTCCACCGAGGAGATAATCAGCTTGCGTGGTCTGTTTCTTCATAAAACCCCAGTACACTCCGACAACAGCACTAATGGCCAACATAAACACGAACACAACATAATCCACCCATGAAAACCTCTGCATTAGATGCGTTAGTTCCAAAACTTCCCCATGCATTTCCCCCATTTTGCCAAGGTTCAAATTTCTACCTTCGATAAAAAATCACATAAAATTTAAAACGAGGCACTTTCCAAGTATTCCTTGACTAGACTTTCTTTTTGATAAAACTTTTTATTTCAGGTCAAGGGTTTTTTTAATATTGAAATTGATATCACGTATCATATCGATATGCGTAGCGCTAAAGGCACCCAACATTCAAATGCATGAGTCCGTCGAGACGTAAGCTCAATCTGTTACAATGAAACAATTACGATAACTCGCAATTTAAAAGAGGATGTTGCGAGATCGCCCCCCAACGGTAGCTAGGAGCGAATCGGGAACTGACTACTTGTACTTAAAAACGTGTAGGTTGGCCATCACCATAAACGCTTCCTCGGCTGACAACTCGTATAGATGTCCTGTGTTATAAACATGAAAATTGCCCATCCAGGTAGTTGACATGGGTACCAGTCCTGGGTGCGCTTAATGTAAGTACCTATAACACGTGATGAAGGCTATCTCTTGCACCCCAATTCAGTAACATAAAAGAACTACTAACTACGACTTAATCTTTACCTAGGTACCTACTGTTCCTATTAATTATAACGTACCTTTTTATTATAGCTAGCCCATATTGTCCCACTGCTGGGCAAAGGCCTCCCTCCACTCCTTCCAAAGCTCGCGCTTCTGTGCTACTTCTTTCCAATTCTCAAGGAAGACATCCAGGTCGTCCCGCCATCTCCTTCGTGGTCTACCGCGACCCCGTGTCACTGTTTCAGGGCACCAATCCTGAGCTTTACGGGCCCACAGTTCGTTCGGCATACGACAGACATGTCCTGCCCAGTCCCATTTAAGTTGGGCAGCCTTTTGAGCCACGTCAACGATTTGCGTTTTGGAGCGCAGCGTAGTGTTTCGTACATGATCCGTCAATTTTACACCCAAGATACTGCGCTCCATAGCACGTTGGCAAACCTTGAGTTTGGACTTTTGGATGTTAGTCAAAGACCAAGTTTGTGCACCGTAGGTCAAGATGGGGAGAATACACATGTCCATTAGCTTTCGCTTCAGAGACATGGGTAGCGTGCCCTTAAAATACTCCCTCATGGACCAGTAACTCTTCCAGGCATTTTTAGTTCGTCTTGCAATTTCCTTATCTTGCCTTGCCTGGAAAGAGATTACTTGGCCCAAGTATATAGATTCTTGGACATATTGTACATTCTCCCCGCCTACGTGTATGCTCCTTTTGGAGCTGTTGGTCATGAGCTTGGTCTTCGACATGTTCATCTTCAGTCCAATCTCAAGGCTTGCATCGCTAAGATCTTGTAGCATTTGTTCCAGTCCTGTGGCTGTGGGGGAGAAAAGGACAATATCATCTGCGAAACGCAGATTATTCAACCTTGTTTCACCGACGACAAACCCTTTCTCTTCCCATTTGACTGCCAGCGTCTGAAATACTTCCTCTAGGGTACTAGTGAACAGTTTTGGAGATAGCGGGTCGCCCTGTTTGACTCCCTTGAGGATGTCAAACTTTGGACCTAAGCTCTCTAACTTAATAGCAGCTGTACTATGGGTGTATATGTTGCGCAAAAGGTGTATGTATGTAAGTTCTATGTGTTGTTTTGTGAGGGCATTAAATATTGCAGAATGTGTGATGCTGTCAAAGGCTTTAGAATAGTCAACAAATGCAAGATACAAAGGAGTTTTATATTCTTGATATTTCTCGACTATTTGGTTAACGGCGTGTAAGTGGTCGGTGGTGGAAAGTCCTCGACGGAAGCCTGCTTGTTCTGGAGGTTGTTTAAGATCTAATTGGCCAGCTATGCGTTTTTCAATGACTTTGATAAAGGTTTTATAAACATGAGAAATTAGACTGATTGGCCTATAATTATTTATGTCGGACTTATCGCCTTTCTTATGGAGAAGTATAATATTGGAATGGCAAAAATTTGATGGAAGATTACCGGTACGAAGAATGTCGTTGAACAATTTTGTAAGGTAAAAAATAAGCGATGGTTCACCCATTCTAAGGGCTTCGGTGCTGACACCATCTTCGCCACAGGATCGGTTATATTTCAATGTGCTTAATACATCTCGGACCTCTACTTCTGATATGGGTGTTATATTTTCGGAACATGAATAGCTGGATACAAATTGTCTTTTTGATGAATCGGAATAAAGATTCTTATAGAATATTGTGCAAATCTCTAGAACCTTATCTCTTTTAAATTGTTTAACGCCTTGGTTGTCTGTTAGACATGTGATCCACGATTTATGGTTGGCGATTCCTTGTTTAGCTATTTTCAGTGATCGGTTCTTTTCTAATGCATTTTGTATTCGTTTTTTATTATAATGTCTAATATCGTTTCTGATGCTGCGCTTGACTTCTTTATCTTTTAACCTATATTGTAAATCTCTGTTGTTTGTACTTAGAGTCTGTCTCTCCTCTATTAGTTTCTTAGTTTTCTCTGTTAGTTTCTTAGTTCTATGTTTATTCTGTTTTACTACTTTACTGGCTTTTGTTATACTTTTTAAAATTTCTTTATACTGTAAATCCACACTTTTTTCTTCATTTTCTACATTTAATAGATCAAAACTGTTTCTTAACTCTAGATTGAATTCTTTTTTTACCGTACGTAACGTACCTTAGTATACTTAATTGACTCCAGTTAACTATGCTATTGTACAGACGCCAGCACATCAAGCTATTACAATCTGTCAAATTAATTGATTAGATTTTCAACGTTATCGCTGAAGAACTAGGTTCAAGGTTTGATTCGGAAAATTTCACAGTTCCGGGTAGGTTGATGTGCTGGCGTCTGTACCTATGCTAACATTATTACAAAAACGGGGTGGAAGGGACACCGACGCGAAAACGGTTACCACGTATTCATTACATCATTCTGAGCTCCCCCACCTTTGATATATTAAAAATACATCAATGCCCCCCACATACAAATTTGTCATCGGTTATAAAAAAAAATCAGCAGCTTCCTACAAAAGTGCAATACCTACACGGTTAAAATGTATGGAACAGCAGATTTTTTTAATAAGGCTCAGAATGATATACTGAATACGTGGTAACCGTTTCCGCGTCGGTGCCCCTTCCACCCCGTATTCACTTATTCAAATATTATCCGATTTTGCCGAACTTCAGACCACTGCACCACTCCACCACAGAAAAACGCGACCCCATTCAGTCACTTAGGTTAAAATTAATTTTCTATAAATTAAAATTCTTGGATTAATTAAAACTGACTTGCTCATTTCATAAATAGTATGTGCTTGGGCGACCAAGCTCTGCTCGGGTTTTCCCGGGTTACATTATTTAATATAAGTTTCCTAGATATGAGCCTAGCCAGATCGATTTATCGCCCTCGTAAACGGGGGCAATTTTCATTGCAATTTTCATCGAATTCGTTAGAACCGTTTTCGAGAACGTGATTACAAACATAATATTTTAACTTAAAAATTAGCTGTTCCAGCTTGGCAGAGCAGGATTGAGCGGCGTATCGGTGAGGCTAGAGCACTCATCGGCAAGTTAATCTGCTTCAGGGAGGGCATTACTCGACCTAGAGTGATGAGCTTTGTGAGCGGGCGTTCTCGGGAACTGATGTTAGTTTTCGAGACTACTTGGCCCGCGTCACAGAGCGCCTCGACTTACTGAAGCAGAAGATCTGTGCATGGGCAAGCCGTATTCGTCGGTACAAGCGGCGAGTGGAGCGAAAGGTGGGTATATAGGGCTTGGACCGGCCAACGACCGGACCAAGGTGTGACTGACACGCGTCTACCGGATGATGACGCCAAGAGTTCGTACTGGCGCAGCATCTGGTCGGTGCCTGTCGGTCACACTGAGGGTAATTGAGAGAGGTTGAACGAGCGTGTGAAATGGCGGCATTCAACATCAGCCCCCAAGACGTAGCTAATGCAACACAGCACAACTTCTGGATCAAATGGTTTCAGAGATCGCACGTTCGCTTGGCATCCCAGTTTCAATTAGCCTTAGAGTCAGGGTCGCTGCCCCAGTTCTTGACGACAGGAATTACCCACCTGCTCCATAAATCAGGAAGTACTGCGGAGCCCAAAAATTATAGACCAATTTCTTATTTACACACGGTCTATAAAGTTCTTACATCCATTTTGAGAGCTAAAATCAACCATCATATTGATAGTAATTCTATCATGTCTGCCTCTCAGAATGGATGTAGGAACGGGTCCCGCGGTACTAAGGAGCTGCTCCTCAAAGATATGGCCGTTAGCCAACAGGTTCGCCGCTCCCGAAGGCATCTGTCTACATGTTGGATAGATTTTAAGAAGGCCTATGATTATGTGCCTCATACATGGCTCATGAGGATGCTGGAGTTATATATATTCCGGTAGTTGTATAGAGTTGCACCAACACTCTAAGTACCTTGGTGATGTCATATATGGGGCACTGGAGAACGGTCTTTCGCCTTCCAGGATGTCGATAGATCCAGGGGAACAGCGAACCGATAAGGATCGAGCGCGGTATACTCCAGGGTGATAGTCTGAGTCCATTATGGTTATGTCTAGCCTTGAACCTTCTCAGCACACTGCTGGAGGGTTTAGGTCTAAGCTATCGTTTGAGGAGAGGTGGTCAGGTCATATCTCACCTTCTTTATATGGATGATCTGAAACTCTTTGCCCCCAACAATTTGCAACTGATGAAGCTACTGAAGGTAACGGAAACTTTCAGTAGCGCCATCAGGATGGAATTTGGTGTGGACATATGTGCAGTCATGCATGTGAAGCGAGGGGAGATTATGGAATCCGTGGGAACTCAACTCTCGGATTCCATACACCTTAGATCCCTCTCCTCAACAGAAACCTACAAGTATTTGGGTATGTCGGAAGCATTAGGTATCAATACTGCCGACATGAAACAATCGTTGAGGAAGCATTTCTTTAGCCGCCTGAATAAGTTACTAAGCAGTTTTTGTTAGGCGGAAGCAAGGTGCGCGCCTTCAATGGTTGGGTCATGCCGGTTGTATATATGGTGTGTGTATTCTTTCGGTCTTGACTTTGACCCCCAATATCTCCATAACTAGACGGTTCCCAGGTATGGTCAAGAACAAAAAAAATATCGCAAAGACGGGGAGAACAAGTGACTTTCGGCTATTTTAAGGGTCTATTTACACCCTTTATATTTGAGTCTTGTTTTTCATCAAAAAACATCAGTACCTATACAAATCCTTTGGTGACTATTGTAATTTTAATACCCGGTATCCTAATAGCTTCCCCTTGCCAAACATAAAAACTGATCTTTATAGAAGAAACTGTTACCCCATGTCAATTAAGTTATTTAACAAATTACCTAGTGAACTGAAAGACCTAACCATGACTATTTTCCGAAAAAAATAGTACGCCTGGTTAGTCAATAAACGTTTTTACACGACCCAGGAATACCTTAGTTATAAGAATAGAAAATTATTGTAAAACCTCACTATGTTCCTATTCGAGTGCTATAATACTTATGTAGTTAAGTTATTAGACAACCAAAATGAAAGAGAGAACCTATATGTATAGTTATGTCACCCATTCCGTTTTATTGTTATTATCTTATATTATAAGCTTTTATTTTATGTTTCGTATACCAGAAATGATTATTATGAGGATCCTTAATGTTATATTGTGTAATTTAACATTTATTTACCATATATGTAGATCCATATTATGCGAATAAATTATTAGATTTGATTTAATTTGACTTATGTCGGGCATGCCACCGTCCGGGAGAATCGATCCGACACATGATTTCTGGGTGTTCTCGTCAACGGAGAGTACTTGCATAGACACAACCTCGTTGCCAGGATTATCCACCAGCAACTTGCTTTGAAGTACAATCTTGTGGAATCAGAAGTGCCATACTATAAGTATGCGCCCGACCCAGTTCTCGATGATGGTAATATCACGTAGTATTGGGATTGATCTATCGTCACTGACAGGACTATTGTTGCCAATAAACCTGTCATTGTGGTGATAGATCGATTGGAGCGTCACGCAATGATTGTTGATATAACGGTTCCGCATGACGAGAATCTCGTGAAAGTTGTAATGATAGTTAAGTATTCATATTTTTATTGACTTATTTATTTAATAACTACTTTGACATTTAATTTTATCAGAAAATATGCTTGCTGTTTAATAATGATGTTAGATTATGTACCTACATAATTTATATAATGTTAATTTTCATGAATGTTACACGGTTTATGCACCATCTCTTCCTACCAATTTGTACGCCACGATATGCGGCTGAACATGTTAGAACTTTCTATTTCTTATTGTTATCTTGCATGCAATGTATGTACACCATGTTTAAACAAATAAAATTTTACTTTACTTTACTTACTTACTAAAGCAGAGAAAGATAAACAATTCAAATATCTTGATCTGGCTCGCGAGATTGTCGACATGTGGGAGGTGAGTACATTAGTCATTGTGCCGATAGTCGTGTCGGCCAATGGCTTAATAGCCAATAGCCTCGAGCAACATCTGAGGAGGCTCTCGCTTGGCAGCTGGATCAAGGGCTTGATTCAGAAAGCAGTACTTCTGGATACGGCGCGTATCGTTAGGAGGTTCCTCTCTCAAGAGCCCTGACCACCGGTAGCTCGCACCCTGTACCCAATGCCGGTGGGCTACTATTTTTTTTAATGTTTTTTTTTTTATATTACTTTGTATAGAAATATTTAAAAATGTAAATTATATGTAAAGAAAAAAATAAAGGATAAGAAAAATATTTTCATTACTTTATACTTTGAAGGTTACTCTAGTTTTATGTAAAAATGTTCATTTTTAACTTCGAAAATTGTTCAAAAACAATTCCTAACTAAACGTGATTTGGGCATGGGATTTGGGTCAGTCTGTCGGATTTGATTTTCGGTGACTGTGTTCAACTTTGCTGTCAGGTCAGATAAGTGAATGTCATTGTCAAACTGAAAGATATTTGTTTTGTATTGTGCACCGTTACTGAAATCGAAACATTGTTTTCATAATATTATTTATTGTGCTTTGATATTTATTCCTCAAGACTAAAAGCCGCCCAAATGGCAGGACTCTTACTTAGTCCATCAGAAAAGTTATTTATCGTTCACGGTGTCCAAGTAAGTTTAAACATAACCTAAAATAACCACCATAAATATTTATTATTTTAACTTCTTACTTCTTCTACAATTGCTTGCAGAAAATGAAATAAAGTCATCTCAAAAGCGATTTGTTACAATTTTGGTAAATCATACCCATTTAATATTATTATTTTGTGCACAGGATGACTATCGATCCGATGGACGATCAAATATTGATTACCGGCCGATGGAGCTCGAAACAAGCCTCGTAGACAGTGCTACAGGATCAGCAAGGCTCCGATTGGCTAACACGGATTTACTTGTTGCTGTCAAGACTGAAATAGACACTCCAAGTCCAGATAAGCCTGACTTGGGCAAGATAGAATTTAATGTTGATTGGTGAGTTGATGCAAATGATACAAAATTTATAAAAAAAAGACTATTTCTTATTAAACCTTCTTAGTAAAACTTAAAAACAAACTAAATCTGTTTATTTCCACAGTTCAGCAAATGCTACTCCACAGTTTGAAGGCAGGGGCGGTGAACAGTTAGCCATCAGTATAGCTAACCTGATGCAAGCAGCATACCAATCGTCACAGGCTTTCAATTTGAAACAACTATGTATATTTGAGGGCAAGCAGTGCTGGAAACTTTTTGTTGATATATTGGTAAAGACGTGACACATTTAATTTTTTTTTTTTTTTATTTGCTTTAGCCAATGCCACACTTGCATAGTATAACTCGCACTCAGTCTCTGTGGGGGATTATGGCTCACTCCCACTCTCAAATATTAAGCCTCAGGCCTGAAGGCTGATAATTAAATGTGTATGTGTTGCAGTCAGAATTATAGAATTACTATCTTATGCGCGCGGCTTCACAGATTGTCCCACGGGAACGTACTACCAGTATAAAAAGTATCCTATGTGATAATCGAGATTATGAACTATCTGTGTGCCAAATTTCATCCAAATCTGGTTTGTAATTTTTGCATGAAAGAGTAACAAACATCCATCCATCCTCACAAACTTTCGTGTTTATAATATTAAGTAGGTTTTTGTGATTCTTTCAGATATTGGAATGTGGAGGCAATCTGTGCGATGCAGTATCATTAGCTGTGAAGGCTGCTCTTTTCAACACAAGAATACCTTGTGTGAAGGCAATACTCATGGATGGAGGGGATGTAGACTTGCAGTTGTCAGATGACCCATATGACAGTAAGCTGCTGGATGTAGGAACTGCTCCTTTACTGGTATGGTGCATTATATGCTTTACTCTTTTTTGCCTTGAAGTTTATTCTCACGTGTTTATTTTCGCATTGACTGGTTGTTCACTTGGATAGCTATGGATTTAAATTACTTACAATTTGATACAAACAAATAGTAATGATATTGGCCTGTTTCCATTGTCATTAGAAACCTGCAGAATCTATCCATACTTTTCCACAAACATTTATTACCATGGGACAGCTGCGCCATGCATGAGCTCTGACATGACCATACAACACCGACGACTGTGCCACATGTGAACAAGAGTACTAAAGCCAATACTGATTTATGTCAACTATACAAATAAATAAAATTGAAGTGTCTGTTTGTAATTTCAAAATAACAGCTTTTTACTGAATGCATATGAAAGTATAAAGAGTAACAAAAAAAAAATATTTTTTATTTTTTTCTGTCTGTTTGTTGCGGTTAATCTCCGAAACGGCGGGACCGATTTTAACGGGACTTTTACTGGCAGATAGCTGACATTATAAAGAATAACTAAGTTTAGAAAAAGGATTATGGTTCTGTGCAAAAAAAACCTATTGTTAACGAAACGAGAGTCAAATATTCAAATCACGTGGACGAAGGTTGCGGGCAACAGCTACTTTCTAATAAAATTGATTTCATAGAATCTTTTCCAGTTATTGACTAATTTGAATTAATTTCCAGGTGACGCTATGTAAAATTGGTGACAAATGTGTAGTAGATCCATCAGCAGAAGAGGAAAGCTGCAGTGTCGTGTCACTCATAGTCGGGATCACTGGGAGTCCCAGCTGCTACAGTGATCAAGAAAACTTAACAGAAATAGGCGGCAAATTCAGTACAATAGATATGAATGGACCTGGCAGTGTTGCACCCAAGACCTTGAAAGATGCGATCAACCAGGGAATGTAGGTTTTTTGTTTATTAAAATTATTGATTTACAATATGGCCCTGAACTAAAGAGTTTAGTAAAAATGGGGTGACTAGTAATAAGAATTGATTAGTCCCATCTTGCTTTGAATTTTTGGTAAGAAATACGAAGATAGCTTCATTATCTTCCTGCCCTTGTCCCATGTTACTTGTGGTCGGCGCAACACGTTTTTTTCTTCCATTCTCTTCTATCAACCGTCACGCCATAATTTACTCCTTTTTCCTTCATATCATTCCTCACACAATCCATCCATATAGCACAAGATAGCTTCAAATTAAAATCTATATTTTTGTTTACAGTGTGGCGGCTAAGTTACTCGACAAAGCATTAGCAAAAGCATTGATAAATGAGAGGCAAGAAAGTGTCAAAACGAAAAAACATTCATATGGTTTCCTAAAATAAAATATGTGCATTAAAACTCTGTTTCCCTTTAAATCCTTTATTGATATAACCATTAAATTTATTATAATATGTAATACATGAAACATTCGTTCTTTTATACCATAACATAAAACTATATTCTAACATACCTATTAATGTCACTAAATGTATGATACTACTATAAATTCAATCATAACTAAATATCACATTCGTTTTGAATTATCCACACTGGTAAATATATATTTCAGAAATACAAAGTAAAAACATTTCGGGAAGTAAAACAAATGAAACGAAAACAACTACGTCACTGAGTATACGTAAGTACAAAAAATAAGTATTTCATTTTCAGGAATGTGGATTATTATAAATCATAAATACATATTTATGTTCATAGCTTACACGTATAGTTTAACCATCACTAAAACTACGAAAGACAAGATCTTTAAATACAATGGATAGAGAGAAGTGAAAATAGAACTACAAAATCTATGGATAGTATTGTATTTATTATTTTAACCCCTGCACCCATATAATAATGTTTATAGGGCATAGAACTTAACATGTCTACATTAGCAAGATATTATTTCTTTCCATCTAAATCCCTATCACATCTTTTTGATAACCTTTATGGTATGCCTCATTTGAGACCAATCATATGATTATGATAATATATTTGACAATCAATGTGAAGTAACATTGTTGTCCTAATTAAGAAAAATAATAACTAATATTATGGAGGCCTTATGCGGCAAGAGAAACCTTCGTCTACTTGGGGGTGACGGGGGTAAGGAGGTCTAACACAGCAGCGATGTTGCCATCCTTACTCTCGAGGAGTTGGGTCAACCAGCCGCCCTCGTTGGTGAAGCCCATTGCCAGCATGTGCTGGATCGCCGCATCGATGTGCGCTTCTGTGGAAAGAAAAAATAAAATATTATTTAATGAACTACACATTAAATCAGATCACATTTTTAACATTTCTTCTTTAGTGTGATTACAAAATAAAAATCAATCGGTCAGCGAGCACGCCAAATGTGCAGAGGATAAAATATTCACGCCATTCCTTTATCCACTTTATGTATCATAGTTTGTAAGCAACATTGTGCAACAACCAACATTCTAGCTATTGTGACCCTCGGATTCGTTTACTTCGACCTACTTTATAAATACACTTAAAGCTAAAGTATGTTAGCCCTCACTTAAACAAACATTTTTCATACATTATGGTTGAATCTACAATAATGTTATAGGTCATGGAAGAAGTACCGTGTTTAGATAGTGTCCATAAAAAATTGAAATTCAAGAGATTTTTGTCCATGAGTAAATGAAACGCCAAAAGGTCATGTCAAGCGTCATATCATAATATCTACGACGCAGTATTTGTACAAAATCAGCGATGACTAAATTCCGCATTAAGTAGTTAGCTAGCTATAATGGATCGATCCAAAACAATACAATAGTGATTCATAGTCCTCACTGCGATATTATCGATAAAGAAGATAAGTAGGCTAGTACCGAGATATGATAATATGTTTTTAGGGGAAAAAACTTGTTACTTTTATTCAAATATGTATTCAATGAATCATACCCTTGTATTATTTGTAAGGATGATAAATAAATACCTAGAAGTGTTCATTTATAATCTGCATCCTGAACGTATCTCTTACTCAGTTTTGAAGTTTGTTAATAAAAATAAACTAATAGCTTCTTCAGTACCTCTTAAGTAAATATTAAAGAAAAATAAAAATAAAGAAACTGAATAAGACCACAAATAAATTGCTTATGTGAATGTTGAGTTCAACACTCTCTTTCCCAACTCATTCATTGGCCGTGACGCGCAACTTCACTGGCGTGAGGTCATAGACTTACAACCATGTATGTTTTGAAATAGTCCACTAGATGGTTTATGTTAACATAAAAAAAACCTTAATTCCTCTACCCTAGTCTTTGCTTATTAAAAATCTTAAATTCACTGAGTTATCGCACAGTCACACCACTGGGTCTTAAAAACATGACATTTTGCACCAAAATACCTTTTATCGGACGTGAACTAAGGAAGAATTTATGAAAATTTAGTCCATAGTAGGGGATGTTTGTTTGGGTTTTCGTCATTCTTGCCAATGGAAAATCCTATCTGTCACGGCTTGTGCAATAGAAAAATAACACTTACGTGGGTGACGTTGCCTGGGTTGAGGTGGAGTCTGCGGTTTGGCAGCAGCCGGCTTCTCCTGTGGCTTGGGAGCAGGAGCGGCGGCGGGCGCAGGGGGCGCGGTCGGCGCAGGCGTAGGCTTCATCACTTCAGGCTCTTTAGGATTCAACACTAAACGGTCAGCATGCGTCAATAGTGATGGATCATGACCTAACAAGCAGTTAGTTTAAACATGGACGGCCTATATCTGATTAAGTTGAATTTTAAACCATGCTAATATTTTCAAAATCTTGGAAATCTAAAAAGAGAAGCTAGCAATTATTATTAGCTAATTTATTCATTTGAACCATGAAAAATGAGACAGAAAATGAACTTTCACATCACATCAATTAAAGTTATAATTACCCGCAGTAGAGGGGTTCAGGGGTGGGTACAGAGCACCTGTGGAGATCTTCACACGCTCTTGGAACTCTTCGGGCAAGTTGAAACCGATCGGGGCAGCAGGAAGAGCACTGGCTGTGTCCATCAAGTCTAAAAAAATCACACACTTGGTAAAAATTCTTGGGACATTTTATTTTTTCATATGTTTACAAAGTAGAATCGAACTATAAATACCTTTCTCCTTGTTAATCATGGTCCAGTCATCAGCTTTGTCAGGGGAAGCATCCCTGCCGGAGTCACTGGCACTTGAAGAAGGGGGAGTTTCAGTCTTGACAGAAACCAAAACTTCAGCTGCCTTCCTGCCTCCTTGTCCCATATCCACGTCGCCAGCTGCAGCTGGTGTTGGGGCAGCAGCAGTTGGAGTTGGAGTCGGAGTCGGAGGCTGAGACGTCTCAGGCATATAATTACCGCGGACGAAGTTTTCCAAGAGACTTTGGATTTCTAAGACATTAATTGTCTTTCGGGGCATAAAGGGACATTGAGTCTGAGCATGTGCAGAGGTGTTGGCTTCAGGTTTCGGAACTTGAGTGGATTCGGTGCTAGTCTGTGCCTTCTCTTGGGTCTCTTGTGGGTTTTGCGCCGATGTTTCGGGAGTCTGCCCTGGAGTCTTAGTTTCTGGAGCCTTTGGTTTTCCATCCTCTCCAGTCAGGTCAATGTCTCCAGCGAGATTGGCAAACTCGTTCATGTAGGTAGTGAAAGTGTCGAGCCAGCTGGCGCGGTTACGGCGGCGGTGGTGCTCGCCGTGGGGTCCGTGGGGTCCGTGAGGGCCGTGCGGACCCTGCTCAGCGCCGTGCGGTCCTTGGTGTCCGCGGTGCTTCCTCTCACCACTCCTCTCGCTGCGATGCTTCTTGTAGGGACAATCCTCGCCCATAGTAGCGGCGACGGACTTCAAGAAATGGCGGGACCTCTTGATTGCAGCTTTAATAACTGTGCGCTGTAAACGTAAAATACCTACATGTATTATCAATTAACAAAGGAGTTATGTATAAAATGTTTGTTAATCGCGTTGATTCGAAGCGGATATGCGCATCCTGTGGTACTTACAGGCATGTTCGGCGTCGGCACTCGTACCATACAATGTTCTGGGTGAAGACCCGCGGCCTCGCATCGTGAGCACAGGTCGTAGTCATCGCAGACGGAGCACTTGTATCGGAACCCGATGACAGCCCCATCGCAAGCGTCGCACCGCACACCATAGTGATGTCCAGGTGTAGTGGGTCCTACAAAACATTATTTTATTAAAACATGTTCAGTTCTAATTAATAAACGTTATTGTACAGTATAAAACCCATTATAAATAAAAGATGCTTTAGTGTAAGTGTAACAAATAACACACATTGTTTCTTTCAATCTATGAATATAAATTAACTATTGCAAGTTATTGAATTGATAAGTGCAATTGAAGATACAACAATGTGGAAAGTACTGTTCATTGCCAACAGACGAAAGTACTTATCTAATTCATAGACACCAATAATTAGAAATCACCATCTTATTAGTCCAGTAACTTTGTAATATACTAGGTGTTCTGCTGCAACCGACAGCTCACTCAAATAATGTTGGGAAAAAGCTATGTAGATGATACTGATATGCATATACATAGTTCACAGTTGGTCTTAGGCCTCTCCAAGTACCTACTTGTGCCAACACTCGTCTATGTTATTCCAAAGAGTGTTGTTGCATCATCTTTTGAAGCATGTCATCAGTCCAAAACAACAACTAGTAATAGAAACTTACCATTAGGAGTGCCAGCTACGGCAGTGAAAACAATGTCGCACTCATCATCTTTAGGTTCAACCGCCTTGGAGTAGACAAAAAGTTTGATGATATCTCCATTCAACGCCTGCAGGGCGGTCATCACTTCATCATCGGATGATACAACCACATCATCACCATCCTCATCTGAATAGGACAAAGAAAATTAACATGAGATTCTACATGTTAAAGTTAAAACTCTATTGAGAGCAAAGTCCTATAAATATTGTGTTGGCTAAACCCAACAAAAGTAACTGTCCCTTGTTGTAAGAGTATGTATGAAGCAGAATTTAAATGAGTAAACAATGCTGATTCATGATTCAGAGGTCACCATATTTTTTTTTTATTTAAATATTTGTTTAATCTGTGGTTCTATTGTTTTATTTGAGACGTCATGACACGTGAGGGCATAATCAACTTTTAAAGTCAATACATATTTATAACAGATGAAAAGTAGGTCAAGACAAAGAGAAAAGGCTTTGGAACATAGGGTATTCCCCAATATCTTTATATCTCTATCAGAATTTTTATAAAATTCCACCAATCAAAATTAATCTGTAGGCAAAAAAGTAGTAAACCATTTAATTGACTAATTAGTAATTACCTCTCCAAGCTACAGAGTAAGTCTTTCCCTTGAGTCCCGGGTACACATCTTGCAGCTTAGCATTCAAGTAGTGAAAGCTGGTGACCACACTCTTCTCCACTCCAAATCTCCTGACTTCCGGCTTCTCGCCCTCTCTCCAGAATGTATAAACTTTGAACGGAACTTGGTCTTCCATGGCTGAAATAAATATGTTTTTAATGTGTATTGCAAATAAAAGTACATAAAATAGGTTTTATCAAAATAACAATCTTGGAAGGTAGGCTTTATAGTTTTTATGATGATTAATTATAATTAGGGAAATTATGAGAGCGTGCCTGGCCTTTAGATACGTTTCAAAGGGATGGAGGGAAGTGAAAGTTATATTCATTCCCAAACCAGGTAAGAGTGACTATACAAATGCCAAATCCCACCGACCAATCAGCCTAACCTCCTTAAAACCATGGAGAGAATCTGCGAGAGAGAGCTGAGGGATGGCGTTTTAAAAACGATCCCACTCCATGCGAACCAGCATGCATACAGCTCGGGTAAGTCCACTGAATCCGCTCTTCATCTAGTGGCCGGCCGGATAGAGGAAGCGATACATCAGAAGGGAATCTGCCTGGGCACTTTCATAGACATTGAAGGAGCCTTCGATAAAACAAACTTCTCCAGCATTAGCACCGCCCTCTCTCGACACGGAATAGAGCAGGTACTGTCTGACTGGATCACTAATATGCTAAGTAATCGAGTGGTTCGCCTTGCAGAGGAACAGCAGATGGCCATGATAGCCAGAGGCTGCCCCCAAGGAGGTGTACTATCCCCCCTCCTCTGGAACCTTGTGATTAACGATCTTATCACTAAACTCAACGCAAACCACTTCTATACAATAGGGTACGCCGACGACCTCGCCATCCTCATTTCGGGGAAAGTGACGGGGACAATCTGCAATCTCACTCAACAGGCGCTACGCATCGTTGAACGGTGGTGCAGAGAATTTGACCTCTCAGTGAACCCCACGAAAACTGAACTTCTCATGTTTACCCTAAAACGAACACTAGGCCCTTATCGCCTACCAAAACTTCTCGATACAGAACTCCAGTTAGCCGACGAGGTCAAATACCTGGGAGTCATCCTGGACAGTAAGTTAAACTGGAGTAGCCACCTAGACAACAAAATAAACAGGGCCTGCATCACCTTTTGGCAATGCAGAAGGATGATAGGTAAGAAGTGGGGCCTATCCCCTAAAATTATACTTTTGTTATACTGCGCGGTGATCCGACCCATGATTACCTACGGGGCAATGGTCTGGTGGCCCCGCACCAGACTAGCCACAGCCTCCATCAAACTGCAACGCATGGAAAGGCTTGCCTGCATGGCGACCACGGGATGCATGAGGACTACTCCGACCGCAGCCCTCGAAGCCATGTTAGGACTCCCACCGCTCCATCTGTTCATACAGCAGGAAGCGACGATGACGGCAGTACGCCTTAAGACACTTCAACTCTGGGGTAAGAAGGTAACACAGCACACCGTGGTACTGGAAGAATTCTATAATGAGTTCCCCCTGTCAAAAGCAATAAACGACCGGATACCCAAACAGTTTGTATTCGATAAAAAATACAAAATCCAACTCCATGAAGACCACCGCTGCGAGGGATTAAGCCCGGCAGAACTTCGGATCTTCACGGATGGATCTAAAACAGGTACTGGCACTGGAGCTGGAGTATTCTCGGAGGATCTCAACATCCATATAGCCACACCACTGGGGGCCCACAACACAGTATTTCAGGCAGAATGCATGGGCATTTCCCTGGCGGCTTCAGCCATCTCAGCCAGGGGGGTTGTGGACCACTCTATTCGCATACTCTCGGACAGCATGGCTGTACTGTTAGCACTAAACAACCATATAGTCAACTCTGGGTTAATACACGAGTGTCACCAACGCCTGAACCAGGTTGGTAATCTCAATAATATAACCATACAATGGATCAAAGGACACAGCGAGTCCCGAGGCAATGATGCAGCGGACAAACTCGCTAGAAGGGGATCGAGCATGGCAGCAGTGGGACCTGAACCCATTGTGCCACTCCCTTTCGGATATCTACGCACACTGGTAAGGAAACGAACCAGTGAACAACACCACAAGCTATGGCTGGACCATGGCGAGTGCAGGCAGGCCAAGGAAGCACTTCCTACTATCGATGGCCGCCTGACCAAACGGGCGCTTCGGCTGACCAAATTACAGCTACGCACACACAACAGCCGCCATCACTGGACACGGCTCTTTTTATAAACACCTCTTTGTCATAGGAGTCACAGACAGCCCCCTATGCCGAGCCTGCATGGAGGAAGACGAAACAGCAGCCCAAGTGCTTCTTCATTGCCCAGTGGTTGCAACATACAGGGCAAAGTACTTCGGTAACCCAGGTACTCTCCGCGAGATTATCAGCGACATCAAGGCGCTGCTGGCTTTTCTCGGGGAGTTGGGGTGGATCGAATAAATTTCCCACCCGCACGCAAAATACGCGCTTTGACGTGGAGTTGCGGACACCAGCCCGTTATACAATACAATATAATTAGGGAAGTCACAAGTGAAATTCAGTACCATCTGTAAAATATTGCTGAGTTTTTATGATGCAACACTAGGTACCATTTTCGTTATAATTTATTTTTAATTATTTAATTGTAGTACTTATTTTTAAATGTTAATATCACTTCCAACTATTACTAACTTATTTTGAATTTTACTAAGAAATACCCAAAAATTGTTATTAGAGTATTTAATCATTCTGCAAAGCATTAATTAATACATTGAAAACATTGTTGTTTTTCTTCTATTTTGATGTACAAAGTAGGTATGAAACACAATGGAAAATCTCCTTATGTTTTATCTAAAACCATTTTGTTTATCTAGAAGCCATTTTGTTTGACTTCCACAGTCCACTTGAGATATCATAATTTAGGATATTCATGATGCGACAAAGCTCAAAACTATATTCAAACCTTGCCTTACTGCGTAAAAGCTGTAGATACTGCTTTAAACTTATTTAGGAACTCACCTGCTGTTCAAACTTGGTAAAGAACTTATTGGTAGTAAATAAACACTGACACAGTAATACGTCGCGCTTGTGATAAAGCTTCAAAGTGAATGAATGTTGTTATACGCCGCACACGGTATATAAAGCTTCAAAATATATGAATCATCAAATGGAACAGTTGAGAAAAACAATATTTTGTTGTGCAATAGAGCTGTCAAAACAAAAAGTCATCGTCAACATTCCATAAACTGTTTCTTTATATTTGTAGCATCAACATATTTCTTTTCTTGGTCGTTCTCCTTGACAACACGTTTAAGCCGACTTGCTAGATTACCACTAATGCACAAAATTAAAAATAATAAAAAAAAAAATTGTGGCACTCGCGTGAGAACTCCTTTTCAAGCAGTATTTTTTTGACCGAATGAAAAAAAATACACCTATAAAGGTATGAAGATGATAGTAAGTTATTGAAGAATTTTTGTGGAGGTATCTTTCAAAATATCCTTGGCGTACGCTTGGCTTTACAAGGAACTTATTGGGAACCTGGATGAGGCTGGCACAGTAACGTGAAGATTGGCACAAGCTAAGAGAGCTCTCTCTTTCTTTGTTTATACTTAGGCCTGTACCTTCCCGGCAGTGGGTGAGGCAAAGTTATTAAACTAAAAGGGGGTGAAGTCGGGATGTGGACGAAGATGGTATTGAAACTGATGACGAAGTAATGTCTGCTGGCAAACTTTCTACCTGCTTGATTATCTGGCAGTTGAGGCTAACATTGAAAAAATCTAATTGATTTTTTTTATGTTGCATTGATTATGACCGTACATAGTAAAGGATAAAAGTAGGTAATATTCTCTCCCGTTTTCCAGGCGCACTATAATATTGTATAAGCGAATAATTGAACTCTAACCCAAAACTTGTTTCCATCAATAATAAATGCAACGTCATTATTTCAACAAACTAAAGTGCAACATTGCTTTTGTTACTCTAGAAGTCGAGAGAAAACCAATAGGCACTATCCTAGGAGGGGGAACCTGTGGGGTTGCGGGTTCGAACTTGGCTTACTTTTAATTTTGGGTTAAATTTTTAATGCGAATTATTACATCTATACAAATAAATGAAATTAAAATGTCTGTTTGTAATATCAAAATAACAGCTTTTTACTGAATGCATATGAAACTATTCCTACGGCACTTAAATATAACAAAAACACTTTTTAGGGTTCCGTAGCCAAATGGCAAAATACCGGCAAATGCGAGTCGTACTCCCACGCACACAGGGTTCCGAATCAATTTTCGTTGAAAGTTTTTTTTACGTTCTAAAATCCTAATTTTTTTCATAATTTTCCTCCTTTTACTTTGCTTTATTAAATCTTCTCATTTTGGTATATTGTTTGGTGCTACGAAGCCCTTTTTGCGTCTGAGTACGACTCGCACCTGGCCGGTGTTTTTTTTTAATCTTCGTGTCTGTTTGCTTCTGCTAATTTCGAAACGGCTTAACCGATTTTGACGGGACTTTTACTGGCAGATAGCTGATGTTATAAGGAGTAACTAATTGGCTATTATTTTAGAATAAGAATTAGGCTTTCGTGGAAAACAAATAAAACCCTTGAAATTGGTAACAAAATCAGATTCAAAAATGGAAGTAATATTTTTAATGATAATTTCACGCGAACGAAGGTCGCGGGCAACAGCTAGTGTTAATATGAAATATGGTTTGGGAATTATCATAATCATTGGCAGCCTTGTTCCACCGACTGCTGACTAGGTAAAGGCCTTCTCCATTTTAGTAATTATGATCAAAGCATTAGATTTGATTTCGATTGCCTAAGTTCTCCTCTCCTGCAGAAAAACATCATTCTTTGTCGGTACAAGTGCCAGTCCAAAAATCGCAGACTAGTAGGATAGGTAGTGTATTACAAGCCTTGCACCGTTCACTCCTAAACGCCTTTAGTGTTTGCGATTACTGGCCACGATTGCCCTAATTACTTAAGTAGATAGTCTTTCCACCTTCACTGGAGTCAACTTCGAAACGGCGATATCCTCCCGCAGTTATCTTGGTGAATGTATGTAACTAGTAACCATCCTTGCCCCATCAGAAGGGTTGCTTTCGATCGACGTGGATATTATATTTATTTCTGACTCAGCATAAATTACTTTTCATGCGTTAGATTGGATCATTTGCATACTACACTAATGTTTAGGACTCAGTAGTAGAAAAATATGTAAAACGCTTAGTCACATTAATGTTAACATAATAAATGATTAATTTTGTGGTGAAATAGTTCTGGAATTGTCACATAGTATTATGCAATATTTTAATTTCATCATCATCATTTCAGCCGAAAGACGTCCACTGCTGGACATAGGCCTCCCCCAAGAAGGGGGGGTTTTGCCATAATCGCCACGCTTGGCAGGCGGGTTGGCGATCGCAGTATGGTGTTATAAAACACAGAGAACGCTGCTGCCCATTCTCTGGTATTATATTTTAATTTGGATCAACTAAATGGGTTGATTCGTTGGGCACAAAAAATAGTTGATCTGTTTCAGTTGATCGGAGTGGAATATGAGTACTCTTTATCTAGGGGGTTTAGGTTTTCTTGTGTACACAGTCAAATAAAATTAAACAGTTTTAATAAATAAAAAGTTTATAACATCTTTTTCATAATCTTGTAACTATGTAGGTACTACCTGACAAAATAATAACAAATATACATAATAATACACTTAATACAAATCATAAACTAGTCCTTTCACTTTTTATTATGTGTAGCCAAGTCAGAGGCCCATTGGCGGAATAAAAGTCTGACACCAGGCTAGGCACTAACCACAAGATAAAGAAGAACTAGTCCTGATGTTCTTTATCATTCACCTTGTTAATTAATCGTGGCACATAATATGGTGACGATTCTGCAAATTTAGGAGGGCCACCCAATTGTGTAGTTTCTATATTCAATTCTTCATTCAGTTTTTTGGCTAAGAAGTATAATTCTGCAAGGGCGATTACTAGGGCACACATTACGCCTAGTAGTAGCCTAAAACCGAAATCTATATTGCCCACCATCCATTCAACGCCTCTAAATCCAAACAGGAATCCAGCAAATATTGAAAGGATGAACTGTCCAATTGCAATCAACTGGCGATTCATATGCTTCACTGAAAATACAAAAACATGATTATGAATGATTCATTCCTTATTGATTTACAATAACATACATAGTACTTTTCATGGCTAACACAAACTGATAATTTCACAACATTCTCGCTTTTGAAATAATACCATTGTTACATAGTAGTATCATGGAAATTGATCAGCTTAACGTGAAAAAAGATTTTTTTTTTAAATTGGAAGAAGCCTGCTACACTATTCCCAAACCACTGTAAGTTCTGTCAGCCAAAATCAACAGTGGCGACCACGAGAAAAGTGCCAAGACAATGAAGCTCGACGAAGCCCCAGAGAAAAAATTTTACTGTCTTCAATCCCACAACAGAATTTATCAGAAAAGTATAGTGGAGTAGGAAAACATTTTTCTTTTTTTTTCACTTCCCTCCATATCAGCAGGCGACACAACGAAACAAGGTCAATAGGCACAAAAGGAATGTTTACAACTAGCACCATGCAAAAATATATATTTTTTTTTATGCAAATCTTACCTACAACTACCATTACAGATCTGTAATCTAATGCGATAGAGTGGCCTATGGCTATCTGTACCTATGGGGTGGCCTGTGTGTGTTGGTGCTATTATCATTAATGGGTCCTAAGTTGTAAGCTGTTATATTGGATTCCAATAATAGGTATGAAAAAAATGCTTGAAAGCACAGAATTTGGTTCTAGTTTCTACAAGGTCCATATAGTAAATAACTTCAGATGAAACCTGTACACTATCCAACATAATATTGTGTTGTATTCTGCCAAAGACTGCACTCTGATAAAATATGATGTGCAGATTGTTCATATTCGCAGTCAGCTGTAGAACATTGACCAAAAGGCGATGCAACAAGCTTGAAGGAAAATAATTTACTCTTAAAGTTACCATGACCTGTGAGAATTGAGCAACACTACACACAAAAATAGAGAGCGCAGAATTATTCTATACTTACATTGATAAGCAATAGTATCTTCTGGAAACCTCATTCTAACATTGTCTACTGATTTCGTCATCGCCCGATATTCCCTGGCCTCCTGTTGAGACCTCAATATAACACACCTAGCCTCCAGAACAGGATTTCTCCTAATAGATTGATTTTCTGGCATCTCAATAGAAGCGCCTTCTAATAGAACATGTAAGTATGGAACACTTTTGTCTATTTTTCTTTGTTTTTGCAAATATGTGTAAAGCCAGTCAATATCGGCAGTATTTAAATGCAATTTGTCTTCTTCCTCAGTATAATCCTCATTAAGTTCCCTTTTAGTTATTGCTTTTTCATCAGAGTTTGCTTTTTCAGAATCTTCATTGTTCTCAACTTTCTCTGTACTGACCTCTTTGGAACTCTCCTCAACATCCTTTTCTTCAACTTCTTTTGGGACCTCTTCAATTTCTACCTTAACAAGAGCTTTGATTTTATTTAAATTTTCAATGTCATTGCTATTTAGATGTACTGGAATAGTCTTTGTTTGTTCTTTAGGAGCTGTCTGTTGGGGTTCATAATCATCACCGTAGGACAGTCTTGCAATATTTAAAGGTACATTATCATCAATATGCACAGTTTTGATGTAATCTATTAAATTCTTTGATGGGAAGATCCTGAGGTTAGTGTCAACAAGTGATCCTATGGAATCCATTGTTTATTTAGCAATGTTTAGTTTATGGTTGAGGTCAGCATACAAGTCTCTTAGTTCTTCTTCTTTTTCTTCAAAAGTGTTGTCTACTCTTTGACATTTGAAGTTCATATCATCAATGAACTGATCCCATTCTTTTTGCCTCTTTTCCTTCAGTTCTAGTCGGTGTTGTTCATGCACCTGAAAGAAAAAAAAAGTTGTTCACAAAAACCAGTAAGTTTATAAATGACCACTTCAAAGACTAAAAACATGTTTTCTTCAACTATTTCAAAAAGTTTATTTTGCAAAATTAACAAAACTTTCATCATTCTCACATAACTGGACTAGTGACACATCAAAAATACCAAGCATTTTTAAAAATTATAAATACCTTGTGTGATTCAAGATAATTGTTTTCAACCTCTTCACTCAGCTGCAAGGCTTGTTCCAACTTCTCTTTCAGCACTGGAAGCCCTGTTTCACCAGTCTTTTTAATCTTGTCTGCCTGACTGTCTTTTATATCTGTTAATTTTTCAAGTATAGCAAACAAATTTTCAACTTCCCGGTCTCCACGCTTCTCCTAAAAATTTGTAATGATTGTTATGTTGAAAGTTGGTCCTTCAGTCTGTAGTGGGTTTTAAGTTAGAATAGAAAAAGGGCATGAATTAAGACATACCTCAAACTCCTTCAGCATAAACTTTATTTCACCATTTAGAAACGGACGATGGTCGAATAATCGTGACCAGATTTCTCCGATTTCTGTAACGAATTAATAAACAACAATGGGTAATGGACTCCATGAAACGTTATTGTCAACGCAAGTAAAGAGAACGGCTTATAAGAATTAATCTACTATTCATTTCAAATGGAATTTAAACTGTAGAAACAGTTCCAGTGGTAATTTGCTTGTAATAAGAAAAGAGATTTAATAAACGGACAGAAAATAGTAATGTTTTAAATAAACAACGTCTTTTTTTCTGAAACAATTTGAGGTCTAAAGATTCAATGTGGTATTATTAGTTCTACTTGTATGATAAAAACTTACAAAAACCGGAGGTAAACAATATTCTTAAAATTTTAGAATACCAAAGTAAGCCACACATACCTCGTGACAGCTCCGTCATTATATTTTTATCGGTCAGTTCTTCGTTCAATATTTTGAAATTCAGTGTGTTCAACACGTATGACTTCCGCTTTGTGTTCGGATAAATAGTCTAGTGAGTCAAATAAAAAATATGTATGTCGGATATGTCAGGATTTATTCCGTTAGACTCGTACATCATGTGGGCAGACGATTTCGACGGTTTCGTGCTATTGAAACACACTGGGTGCGCTACACTGTTTCTAGCAACACTAACTAATACTTGAGATTACAACTTAACACAATAACACGGGGCACAATGAATCGGGTACACTTCCAAGACGTCTCAAGTCAACTCCGCCACGTTCAGACATTGATTGTCGCCCTCGCCTCAAGCTGGACATCAGGGCTCTGAAGAAGCACGCTGTGTTGTGACTGATAAGGTGGTCGCGTGATGTGTCCACTGCACACAGGCGCGCTTTTCAATTAATTTTATGTTCGTACTAACGACCAGATCCAACAATAGAGAAATTAACAATATTAGAAACTATTCCGCTGTTTAGTTATAATACGTTTTAAACTTGTTTTTGCTCATTACTACTTATATTTATTTAAATTATGCGTGAACACATTAAATTTCATGTGCATCGCAAGAAAAGTCTTATCTTTCAATTAAGACTCAGATTTCTATTGGTATATTTTGCATAATTACGCTGTGTATTTTTCAGTAATGTGCAAAAAAAACAGTAAGCTTGTTTTCATTTGAATGAATTCGGATATTTCATTTGAATGAAATATCCGAACTAAATAATGAAGTACTTATGTACCGGAAACAGGTTGTACAACCTAAAGAAACATGGTATCGTTCTCTTTCAATTTCAATTTTACATTCGGTCCTCGCCCTCGTCGTTCGACGTTCAATCAATTTAGTAACTTCATTCATCTTTGTTGAGAATGGGCGGTTCGTGAGTTGACGTGTTTAGCAGATGCGATATTGTTATTATTTGCGCAGAAGTGTTTTGCAGGTGATAATGTGTTCAATTTGCATATTGATGTTCGTTAGTTTTGTGTGATTTGTTAACCATAGACGAATGTGAAGTTTTGGACTTGAACTAGTGGAACTTCGTGTTTGACCACCATGCCGGGTCTTATTGGTATCGGTGAATTCATTGAGGAAACTCGAGAGGATTACAGTTCACCTACTACTTCTACGTTTGTTTCCCGCATGCCACAATGTCGTCAGACTATCAGCGCTTTGGAAGAGGTAATTACAGCCATTATAATTCGATAGATTGCCAACAAGTCTAAGCCAAACGGTTGACAAGATAAGAAAACATTATCTTCCTGTTTAAAAACAGGGTAACAAGTACAAATAATTTTGACCACACACCAAAAACGGAATAAACACCAACTTCAATAAATTAAGTCTGGGATGCGTAAGTAGGTAGCTGGCAAAATATTCACCATTTACTTGTCGATAATGTTTCATTGCAAATATGAAATCCGCGTTTACTTTTACTTGACAAAAGACACATCTTGAAGCACATCTGCTTATTTGTTTGACGTACTTACCTACCAATAGTTTAAGCCGATACGTTATTATGTCGTGTTTGGGTGGGAGTGTTAATTTCATAAATATTTGTCAATTCAGGACTAGGATAAGAGACCGGGAGCGTAGGAGCGCCTCGACCTTGGAAACGCCCCCATAGTATGGTTAAAAAATATTATACACCCTGTTATTGTGCCCACGCAAGAACAATAAATATGAATTGCCTACGTTATTCTGCAATTTGATTACGAACGCTGAACGGCCGTCACACGATACTTTGCAAAAACGTATTGCTACGCATAGCATCATTACTACTTTGGTTGATGAAGTAAATAAACACAGATTTCGCGATTATTGTAGGTAGGAATATCCCAATAATCACCTCTAGGACCTATACCTATCTATTTAGGAACTTAGGTACGTTTCGATGCACACGCGAATGCAATCGGGGTAAAATGCGTATGCTCAAGATTGTAGCTCGGATAATTCGGTTTCAGTTTTCAAATGACAAAAAACCTACCTATCTATCTGGCGTCGTCATTCATCACCATCAATGAACAATTTGTTTTGCCATTCTTTCTTCGGTCAGGACAGTCAATGCTCGGAATCGGAAACACGGAACCGAAACTTGTCCGTCGAGAGAAACAGATATGGTTACACATCGTGTGTGCTAGTTATTCAAGGAAGTTGCTCCAAAGGGACGCTTGCGGAGTTCCTAGACGCAAAGTTTGCCTTCATAATCTATAACAAGTAACAACACACAAAGCAGAAATAGTTTTAACTCTCTATTTCGGGCTTTTATTGTAGTTCTTGGACCAGCCAACAACTAACAAGTAGAATTCTAAATTACATTTCCTTTGTCTGGAATTAGAGAATATTTTTGTCTGAAGTTCAGGCATACTCCTGTCCAAGGAACTTTTTTATGAATGGTACACACACACACACACAACAGGCTACTCCTTGATAAAATTGTACGTAGATAGGTCGTCATGATGGACCACTTTCTAGATAAATAATCCTGATCCTTGTCATCAAAGACTGCGATTTATTAATCTTGATTAAGCTAAGGTGCAAACTAGTGGTCGGGCTCTCTAACAGGCCTCGGGTACCTAGCATCCAATAAAATCTGACGAGAATCCAAAGATATTGTCTCCGCAATTATACAGGAAGTCGTGATGACTAACCAACGGAAATGCTTATTAGGGGACGACACGCTTGACATCTGTCGAGCATTCCAATGTTCAGGTGAGTTCTGCTTGGTAGGTACATTACTTCCGGCGGCTTTCTTGGCCGACCGAGCCCGATATTCTGAGCAGAAGAGGATTCAAAAAGTATAAAGCAAGAAGCTTTCATGTCGTAGTAAATAACGAGTGAGCAAGGTATTAGTGAGGCTGTATGGCCAGGATGCGCAAGACATAATTTAAGTATTGTGGAGGCATTCAAGAAGCCAGAATAAAAATATACTGAATCTGATATATGCTGTGCTAATATGTAGACACAGGACAACTTGTCGGAATAAAACGTATACTAATGCCGGGAGACCACGCAATGAAATAAAAACTGTTTTTTCCGTTTCATACCATTACATTACAATCTCGCGAACCTCATAACAATAAGTAACAGGGTCATGTAGCCTAGTACATACGACACTGTTGACGTATTGATGTGGGATGAGGACTTGGCAATCATTGTCAATAATCGTGACGGTCAACTGCCTAGCGGCTGCCGGTTTGAGCCTCGATAAACGCCATAAGAGGCTCTTGTCAGGCCGGGTCAAGGGTTTGATGCCGAGAGCTGTATGTATTCCTGAACACGACGGCAAAACATGATGGATCTTTTTCCCTAAATGCTAGTTAGTAATAACGGTTCAAATGGTTATCAACCATACGGTCCCGTAATTGTAAAAAATAGTTGTTGGGGCCGAAAAGTTCTGGAGTGGTGACCACGAACCAGAAGACGTTGCGTTGGAAGGCCTCCCACTCGGTGGACCGATGACCTGGTGAAGGTTGCAGGGATCCGCTGGATGCGAGTCGCACGGGACGGGTCAATGTGGCGACACTTGGGGGAGGCCTATGTCCAGCAGTGGACGTCTTTCGGCTGAAATGATGAATGAATGATGATGATGAGTTGTTGGGGAAAAAGTTCGTTACATTCCTAAAAATTACTTTTACATTCCATAACCGGTTTGCGGTTTCCTTGAGGGAATTATATAATTTTCCTCATCAAGTACCTAATTCATAAGCAGACTTTACAATAACCCTGATACTATATCAAAGAACTTGATAGCCATACAAAATTGTTGGAGAAGAGAAGCACGCACCGTTTCCATGTGCCTAACCTATTTCGATTCGTACTTGATGTTTGTGCCCATCACATAAACAGTAATGATACCTTCAAATTGTGGTAGACGCTTCGGAATGTACGATTATGTAGTCAAATATATATACATATAACAGATAAGAATCGCATTCGCAGCACCAGCGAACTTGTTAACTTAGCGTTTCATGGAAATGTCGAGACACCGAATTTAATGCGATCTCTGGTCCCCGTCCCCTTGCAATAAGTAAGTAGATACAGCTACAGCAGTCTAGACTTCTCAAATGAGACATTTTCACATATAATTCTCCAATTTCTACTTGAGGATGATTCTATTTCTACTGAAAGAATGCAATAGCCTGCTCTCTCTAAGTAATATTTTATCGATATTGCACTCTTCTTGACTCTTAGCACATCATTGGTTGAACCTCAACTGTTCTCGTCAAGTATTTTATTGTCAATAAACACTACCACCGTTGTTCACCTTGCTATTGTATCCTCCATACCTTCTTGAACATAAAACAAGATGGTTCCATATTGAATTTGCAAGTCTCGGTCGCTATCAAAACTTTTATTTTAGTCGTCGTAATACTATACGAAACAAAGAATTAACATATTCCGCATAATAAACACCAGAACCGGGATTACAAGTTTAGAGAAAGTTCGACATTGATATCTCTCCGACTACATTGCAAAAGGAAACCTTGACCGGTTGGTCGACTGATCGACAAACAAGTTTCAGGCGCGGAAGTTCGCATTTTATTTTCATTGTTAGAACATGCTCTTCTAACACGCGTTTCATGATCAATACAAAATGGTGTATTGATATTACGTTGTTCTCGGAAGGACAGTAAAAAGAGCGAATCAATGTAAACTCACATTGGCATAGACCTTTTTGTTTTGCAGTTTTTTTTTAATTTTCACGTGGTCACACATCATGTTTTGCACGACTCTCTCTCAATATCCTTAAAAAGTTCACACAAATGACCGCGCCTGATATCCTTATCAAATAGAAGTGTAAATTGCAACTGGCTGTATATTCGTTATTTTCTGTTATCAAACTAAATACAAGTGGCAGTTACAAATTTCCTGCGTGAGCGGACTAACTGACCAGTGGTCGTTATATCGGAACACGTTTCCGCCAACGAGTAAAACAAACTCAGATAGAAAGGTAGTAGCTCTACGAATGAACGTAGGTCACTGGGTCGCTAGGCGGTCTTATGGAAATTATCAATTTAAAAATAATCATGTATTGGAAAGTCGAGTCATTAACATGAATTTAAAATACTTGAAATTGAGATTTTTATTCGGGCCATCACTCATTAAAGTCTCCCAGAAGCTAGAAGCTGTCGAATTCCAGCCACTGTCTGATTTATTATAGGTGAAGAGGAATGAAATAGTGCAGTACTATATTGAAAACGTCCTATGCTTATCAATCTAGCACATAGATTCACTGTCGTATGCAGATAATCTAATGGAAGCTTAAGAGACCGTGCAGTGGGATAAATTGCAGTGTAGCCCACAAACACGACAAGACTAAATTATCTACAGCTCCGAAGTGTTATGACGATTACGCACAGTGAATGCTGATGACATTTTGACGACAAGCACGCTTAGATACTTAGAAGATTGGGAAATGATTGTATGGCCAGCCCACTGCAATCGAGGCTAAACACTGACCATCCATTACAGGGAGACAGGAAATTATTTTACACTTTCCCACTAAACAATGCAAAGAACAGTTTCAAAATTATACATTACGAAACGTTTTGCTTTTAAAAGTAAATAAAACGAAACTAGTCTACTACTACTAACTAAAGTAACAACTAATTTAATGTAATTTCAGCATCGTATACCATTTCACTGCGTGCGTTTAAAACGTTTGGCTTATAGCCAGCAAGAACGGGGTTCAAATTGAATAAACGAATCGGTACTTAATCACTGTCGTATAGTCGGTGAGTTCCGAGAAAAAAAAAACCGACAATGGAAAAGAATCTATACCTACATAATATTCATAAATCCATGTACATAATACCGCACATTATGTATACGGAAGGTCTCTTTATTCACGAAGGTCGAAGGATGTGGGATGAATTTGAAGATACTTTTACTAAGATTTCGTAAAATGCCACAGACGTTCTTCGAAGACGGCTAAATATTGTGTCCTTTCCTAAAGAATTCTTTTGGTTACTCGGATAACATGAATGAATTACATTGCAGTATGCAAATTCAACCATAATACAAAACGTGTAAGGTGTCTAATTAATCTCAAAACCCAAGACAAAAATGATATTGTTAACCCGTTTCCCGGTGAGCTATCGGTTTCGTCGTTACAAGTGCGTTGTATGAATAGGCCTTAAAAGGTCAACAGCCAATGAGTCATTACCCATGCCACTATCTCGCGGTGCATAGCGAAGACTACGGCTAAGCAAGCACCTCAGATGCGGTAAGGCGATAAAAATCATGTGTGACTCATCTGCGGTGTTTGTTTATAACATGAGGAGACTTGAACTAAGACATTTTTTGTCCTGCTTGATGAATAATATGATTATAAATCAATGAATCACAGTAATGTCTGTAGGAATGGTGGCTAATCATGCTAAAGTCAACGTTCAGTGATTTCTTCGCCGAAATTTTCTTCTAATAGGCATTGCGTGCTTATTGCTGCCGTATTTTATGAATTCGTCCTTCATTTGACTTGTGGTGATGTCACAGTCACATCGTACCTATTCAGTATTCAGAAAATATTTCTTCACGGTAACATAATACCCAAGATAGTAGTTTCCTAGCAATAATGGCGTAGTTTAATCCACGGCAATGCAGACACGATTATGCATGCCGGTAGAGCGGCATGCATTAGACTCGTCCCCTTCAGACCCTCTGCGATAGAGTTACGGGCACTTGAGCACGGCAGGTTACTATACTTTAAAGTTTCTATGAAAAGGTAGTGCTTTTAACCCTTCTACCAAAGAGCTCTGTATGAGGAATAAAGAGGTATCCATATGTTATGAACAAGCTACTCAATAGATCTACCTGGGGTGCCATTGAAGAGCGGACTAATTTCAGATTTTGTATAAAGAGCTTTTTGAATATCAATTGCATTGAAACTGTAAAACATTGTTTAATATGAAGAACCTTCGAAATATTTTGGTTTTGAAAAGAAACGATAAAAACCAAATAAGAAACACCTCGTAACACGGAAGAAGAATTAGAAATGATTGTCTACCAATACAAAATGAAGCCGTAAGAAATATGGTAATTGCTAACTTAAAGAAAATTAATAAAGGCAATGCACACGCAACGTCGCTAGCTTGTATCTCTGTTAATATTTCATCAATTTGACTAGCTAAACTTAGTATTTCGCACATAAAATTTCCATATTGTTTTTGTTGTTAAGACTGTTCAGGCAAATAATGCACTACTTTATGTTGTGCTGTGTTCAATCGGTTCTTTATCTTTTCCTATCTTTGTTATGTTATGAATTTATGATCGATCGTTTGCATGCTTGCAATAAAATCGAAACTTGTTACTTTCTTACTTATTCATTTTAAGTAATTTGTGTTATCTTGCTTTCGCTTTGGGATATTAAATATTATTTACAGAATATCAGGCACAAGGTCTATTGGGAGTTCAACGAAGTCGTAGCACAAATAATAAAAACAGAAAGTAATAAAATAATCAAAGAGGACATTACTATAGAACATCGATGAATAAGGTCGTTTACGTGAGGTAAACGACCATACTCTTCGCTAGTCACAATAAGCACCTATTCAATGCAGTACCATAGGAATAGCCTGAAACGCCCATCAAGATGTAACAGAAAGCGATAATCAAAAACAATTCACCACTGGTCGCCATGGAATTAAAAATGTTAAGAAAAACATCGAGCAAAACAAATCAGGGGAAACCATTGCAGTACGTTATTGTTCTAGACATAAAAGAAGTTAACATCTTAGAACTACGTCTCTTTGAAAGAAGCCATTTAAAAGACAAAAGCAAAGAAGACGATAAAACTTCTGTGTATTTTGTTCGCTTCGAAGTTAATCGGGAGTTCTCTTGCAGAATTTGTGTTCTCCATTCATAAGGTTTTAATTTTGAAATCGAGAACTCTATTCTGCTCGACTGTATGCTGCAGATAGACAGATGCGACATATTAGAGTAAGTATGTCGTCAGCTCAGCTTTCTCATTTCCTTTATGACTATCATGAAGAATGTAATGTATGCGTAAAGCCTGCAGAGCAAGGTTTTTACCATAATATTCGTATCTGACTTGAGAAACATCCTCGGTTCTCATTTCTGAATTAATATATCGATTCGTTCTTATTTCTTTATTATAACCAGCACCAACTTTCGTTTCATAATAAATAAGTTCCAGTAGCCTGGAGGCGAGGGCATTCAGTCGTACTAAAAAGGTAAAATACTCGTGTCTATCGAACAGTAAAATAACATGTAGCTTGTGGTTACTCGCCGTGTTGGTACATTTTGTAATGAACTTTCTCTTTAAATGAGTGTGGGTGTGCTATAACACTCAAATTTTGTTTATGATCGATTGCTGTAATCAATATGTAAATATTTAATGTCTGTACTTTAGAACCTACGGATAATCATACGTCTGATTGTAAATTATTCACTAAATTCGCTAGAGACCAGCCCATATTGAGCTTAGTTTGCCGGGGCCGAATTAATGTCGAGTTCTGCGGGATGCAGTAATTAAACAATCATAGGTAATAGATTATGATATAAAACCCACACTATCTGATATGTATGATAGGAAAAATACAACAACGAGTCACTTTGTTAGGTCACAAGAGTATTTAAACACTACGTAACAAACTTAATTATGTTTGTTTAAATAATAAAATACTTACATGAGTGTATAACTGTTTAGATAATTAATTGACATGAAAGTCACCGTCAAGAATGAGTAACAGACCGCAATGCAACGTAATACTTACGGAAAGTAATGTGAACTGAGATGTGCCTGAGGCTTGCAATTTTTTTGACCCACTCATAAACTGGTTCTGTATTACTCGTATTTTGATAATAATCTAGATTACTACTGTATATCGTATCTACCTGTAGTCAGTGATACAATACTTTCCATGCCTCGCTTGACTCACAATAAATGTTCAGATACTTCTGTGCCAGTGCCAAAGTTGAACTAACACCTGCTGCCGTTGGCAACGAAACTTCTGCTGTATATTTGAACAAGTTTAACAATAAATACTTTTTATTATTTAATCTTGTTACTTATGAGTTAAGTTATTGTTTGTTATGGTTGGGATTTATTCTTATTTTTATAGTATCCAACTGAAACGAGTCCCTTAACGAAGCCGAATGGCGCTTGTTCTCCCCGTTTTTGCGATATTTTTTTTTGTTCTAGACCATACCTGGGAACCTTCTATAGTTACGGATATATTGGGGGTCAAAACTCCAACTTTTTCACAAGCTTTTTTTTAAATACATGTTTTTAATGTAATATTTTTACTTTAAACACCTCCACGACCCTCGTACTATTCAATCCATCCATCAGCACAATAATTTGAGTGCGGTACATTGAGTCCTACCGTAAAACGTGATATTTTACCTCCAAAAAAAAAGTCGTTTCCCAGCAATAATTTTTGCGTAAAGTTAGTTTGATGTACAGAATGTTTGGTTGACAGCTTCGTGAAGGGTCTGTTTACACCCTGTATACTACAAAAATAAGAATAAATCCCCTATTAGGTTTTTAACCGAAAACAAAATGTGTGCATCAATAAATGTGGCGTAAATGGCGCCCAACATGTTAATGTGTTAATTAGAATCAAACTCACTCAACGTGTTTACAAACAACATCCCCGGATAAACGAACACGTTTAAAGATCACTGCTCATGTTTTGGTAATCCGATAGCGTAAACAGGATCCTAATACTTAGTCGGTACTTCCTTACAATGCTAGCCTATAAAAATAAACAGTAGTTTAGTAGCTGTTACTGTGGTCGAAGTATCTACCACTTTTATATTCAGAGTAAAAATCTTGTTTTATTCTAAATCGGAAAAGTCAGCGTCTGATTCGCAGATCCCCTCGGGACGTTTTACTAGAGAAAGTTTTTGAGCTTTGCTGCGAATGGTGGCACTGGAGCTGACGAAAAATAGATTGTGAGTTCCTAACTTTCTAACAAACGAGATTTTGAATATGTCAGATCGGTATTGTTTGTTAAAATTATTTGCTAGTTCTTATTAGAGGTTGCACGTTGATTACAATTAAAATCTGTATTCGTAACCATACTGTGTCTTGACTGTACCTATTAATAATTTATAGATATGATTACCCAATCGTATCTTCGGGGATTAAGTTGCGGTTGCGAGGCTTACCCTTAGTAAACCCAAAGTCGTATTAACGTAATTATCAAGTAAAATCAATATTCATTCCATGGCTTTTGCTTAAGGCAATACTGTTCTTAGTAAAATTTTCTGTAGAATTCTTGTAGTTGGTTAAAAAAATAAATTGCTTCAATTTGGCAAAATCTTCTTGATGGTTCGTTCTCAGTCGGAGAATAAATACGCAAGGTCAACCGCTTTCGCTGTAGGAACCCACTTACCAATGGCGACCCTTTTGCAGCTGACGCTTCTAACGAGTTTTTTTCTCCTCGAAATTCCCCATAAGTTTATCTTGCCGTATAATGGCCGCTGCTGTTGTATTGAAATAAAATAACCATGTCCATTCAAATTCAATTCAATGCAGGTATCTTACCAGGTATTGAAGTTAAAATTACAATACTTGTCGATGCAAAAAATATCTTAAAGAAACATCCGTATGTGACGCATAACTGTGGTTACTGGTTACAAAACACATTAAATTAAGTAACAACACAGATGACTCACTTCCACCATCATTGTGCTGAAATCCTACGCTTTGTGCTATAGCAATCACTGTTCTGCTATTACTATCAACTCTATTATATATCTACAGATGCGACTGACGTTTTAATTACTCGACCTATTTGAAACAGCTGTTTATTTTATTGCTCAATAAATTTTGGAAACGTTACACCTTGTTAACCCTTCAGTTAGTAAAACGCGGGTGTTTACAACTGGGAGGATCCCATTTTATAGATGTATAAGCTAATTTCGATAGACGTCCGATTTATAGAATTTTGAATAAAGAGTAGCTGGTAATGAACAGCCAGCAAGAGCAGTGACTGTAAAGAGATGTGACCCATTTTCAGAAATCCTATGCGGACTTGCGGAGCGTTAAGCGTGCAGAACTGAGAGGTGATAGTTCGATCCGCTTAGAACATAGAACAAAGGGGGCGTTTGTCTATGACTGGAACAACAACTATTGTGTACGTGGCCTGGCTCTAGCCTCGGTTACATTGTTCATGTATGCTAAACGTTTTAGTAAAATGGTTAATAGGATTAACTCTCTTGGCCCGTTTTAACGCAATGTGTAAGGCCGATTTAACCTGGCGTAAAGGTCGTTTAGTTTCCTTCAATAGGCGGCTTTTAGCGTGGGTCACTGGATTACATGGCACATGATTTGTGCTTTATTAAATGAGTAAAGTACTGGACTGGCATTGGCGTTTCTTTTCAAACAATTCGCTGTTCAAAATGTGCAGGTTAAGTGAAGGAAGTAGGTTACAAAATTGCTTGCAGGTGGAAGGCGGGGACCAAAGGCAGGTTGTTTAAAAAAAATAGCTGCACATTAATACTATGTCGTGATATGTTAAGTATACAAGCTTCGTGCCATTTGAGATATTATCTTTTACGTTATTATAAAGCAGGTGCCGCACATCGTTGCAGTGCAAGACTGCTTTCACTGCAAGGAAACGAAAAAGGCACAATACGTGACGTAATCGATAGTTGATAATTATGACAATGCAATTTTTAGGGCCTATAATATTCGTTATTATAATAATAGAGATTACGATGACTTACGTTTGTTTTGTGCGTCTGATGTCGTGGTTTACGCAACTTTTTATGCGTCGGTGGTCACGCGCAAGAAAGCGCATATTCTCATTGTCTTCTGTTATCTTATACTTATCATCTTTGTTTGGACAAATTCGGATTATGTAAGTTCGCTGATGGACATTTCATAATTTAAGTGGACATCGTCAACGATGATATTGTAATACCTCTGCTTTGATGGCAAAGGTGGCATTTAATACGTTCTCAAAAAGTAAAATTTAAAAAAAAAAACTTATACGGAAATAAATTGTACAGTATAAAACCGCATTGCATAAAGTTAGTAATTTCAGTAACCAATTTTTTAACAACGTCATTTCCAGGGCAATGTTTGCTGGCGGGTTAGTTTACTTCGTCACGCCACGTTTGGCGCTATAATAACTTAACTACAAGGGTTGTAAGATCCGTTACACTACAACATTTATCACCTCATTAAGTTATTCTAATTAATGTCGTTTAACCCTTAATGGTTAGTACTTACGTCTGTTATTTCGCTCATCGTCATCATACAAGTTTTTTTCTTTCTGATGCACTTTGTAATTGATTACTAATAGGTACCATTATTTTTTTTAGTATTCAATCGATCTTCATGATTATTATCCAGTGTATGGTTTCACAGTAGCCAGGTGTTAATAAAATGGACATCTATAAAAAAATATCGTGACGGGTCCGTCTCCAATTAGGGCTGACAATTATTGTTATATTTTAACATAACAAAGCATAGCATTATCAACCACATAATTTGTATTAAAAAAATCTGATTGGTTTTATTTATTTTAAAGGTCATTGACACAAAATTCGATAATGTTTCCTTATCGCACTGCTCAAGCCGACTGCACATGAACACTTGAGCCAAACAGGAGTCAAGGTGCACCGAATCGTTGTGACTTGCGAGTTTTATTTTGGTACGGGCCGATTGCTTAATTCAAGGGGAGCCATTGATTAATCGCCGGCTGGGGCGACAGATGTTCGCTGGGCTCCCAAACCGAGTTGAATGGCTCGTGGCTCCTATTGTAAACGAGTCTTTATGCCGGTGACAGCTTGTCCACGTAAAAAAGTTTTGAGCGAATCCGACGTCGCAATCGCAACAGACGTTTCTGCCGATAAAAATATTTGATTTAAAAAAATTGACGTCACGGAGCATGTTTAATGTTTTCTTTATCTTGTTTCAGACGTTGGATTTCGACCGAGATGGCCTAACGAAGTTGAAAAAGGCGATAAAGGCAATACATAACTCTGGAAATGGTGAGTAGTACACACCTAAGTAAACAAACTTGGCCTCGGCTCTTGCCAAAAGAAACAAAAAGAAACTCGGGCGTTCACGTGTACTGTGTTAATTTCGCTCCAATTTAACACCAGGGAACTACCTATCTAATATTTCGCAAAATAATCCCACTGTCTCCATGGAAAAACGAATGAGAAATACTCTTCACATTTTTAGCTTTATACGAAAGCCAATAAAGCCGTCTAGTCCTCTTTCATTCCGTAACAGACGGCAACCGGACAAAATACTTTCTGACGCGTTTATTTGTATTCCCGACTCTACAGGCGACACGAGAATGAAACTCGATTAAAAATAGAAATAGAGGAAGTATACTGTATGAATAGCAGACTGGAATAGATGAGATATCCGATGCATGTTCGGTAACTTTAAAAATAAATTCCATTTTGATACTTGAAAATGAAACTCCGCAGTGTCGGAGACTGAGAGCACACAAAACCAATATAAAGGTGTGACTGAGGTGATAAAATCGGTGTACACCGAACTTATACATTGTTATAAGAAGTTCTTTATTACATTATTGATTAAACTGTTATTGATTTTCTATTACTCTTTCCTCTTATAGGCATCGTTCGGAATCCGAACATGAGATGAAAGAAAAATCTATTCGTTGTGCTACACTTTTTCAAATACTACATTGAGACATAAAAGTGCAAAGGGCTGGGTACTCAATATTCAAAAATATAGAAACTACTAATGCATAGCTTAGGCCCAGCACAGAACCGGCTTGCTAGGACGAAAGGCCGTTCAACCCGCTGAACTAGAATGACCCAAATATCGCAACAAATAGTGCTTGCAGACAGACATTAATGCATTATTTGTAAACACTACCATTCACTTGTTATATCATTTCGGATGTACGCAAGTATTTAATACCTTTCCTTCCTGGTACGACGATTTTTTTTTATTTCCGTAATTTACTGCCGAGCAATCAAATTTATAAAAAGAGCGCGGCTTAAAAATATCGACATGTCTGCAGAACTGTGTAACTGAATAACAAAGTGGTAAGCAGATTTTAATAATATTGCAATTCACGATCAGTCAAATCGTGAATGCTTACTTATAAAAGGGTAGAACGAGAACCTGTCTTTCAATTGAATGAAAAGACTGTGTGGCTTTATAATGTAAATAATTTTATCTTCTTCTATCTTTCAAAGTACGGTTTCTGCATTTGAACAAATACAAATTGTAATATAAACCGATTCAAGTCGCGGTGGCCGGTCACGAATGAATTTCCCTTCATGTGCGACTTGTCAAGGAAAGTGGGTCGAACGTCTGGTTTCGCTAGCTGCGGTGTAACTGGACATGTTAGATTATTGTTTCGAACCTGAGGTATATCATGGGGAACACCCCACACCTGCTCTAGCTTCCTGTTATTACTAGTGTAATGTGAATCGTGATTTACATGGCAGTGAGCGCACGCGCTAGCTATTTCGCGACTGCAACATTCTCATTCCACACTATGCAGTATTTCCTCAACTTTAGACAGTATTCTCGAGGCATTGTTTTGATAAGATAAATCTTGTTTATTCAGCATCACACCTAGGATGTCTAATTTTAAAATGATAAACTACAAAATTATGCAGTTCCCCGTCGCAGCTCTGTTTAAATAACCTGAATGAGATTAAATCCACTTAAGTGCTCGACTGCTCTATTCTTTACACGCGACCGCTGGCGCTGCCGCGTTTTATAAATAGTACGTTTTAGTTTTTTTCTAAGTGTAAGAACTTACAGGTTTATTGAGTGCAATTCCATCGCGTGCTAAGGTTTGTTTATTGTGGTCGCGTTTAGCGCCTGTGTCGGGCCGCGTCAAGCCCAGCGCTCGGAACTGGTCGTGCGAGTTCGGATTGTGCGCTGGCGCAGCTGGCAAGGTCGTGCGCTCCGCGAGCACGCGCTCGCAAAAACAACCAATCGAAAACACCAACATTCCTATACCATGATGCGGTGTTTAGGTTTAGGGCAGACTACCACGTTGCCATTGAATTCATCTTCGCAAATATCCGACGTCCCCATACAAACTTACATCTCCCTGTTTACCATTGTAATATTAAATTTCAAAAAAATGTGATAAACGTGATTCATGATTTATTAAATAAAAGCCCAAATAACTTAAATGATTTTACAAAACAAGACGTATTTATTATTTTAATAGTCATGCAAAATTTCATCCCATATTTTTAAACCCCTAAAAGTACGTGATACGTCACAAAAGGGACCTAAGAAATATCATATTTCCAGAATCAGTGGTTCTGATATTCTGCGTAGAGCGCGTAGTCCGCCTTGATGAATCAGTCAGGTTATCTCACTTTATAATAATACCTTTAAGATGGTTCTCTAAATTTACTTTATTTCTCGGAAGAACGAAAGGGTACATTTATCTTTTTCTAATACCTACTACAATGTTCACAGTTCCAAGTAGGCACCCACTTATTGTAAAACCTTAATGGATGGAAGGACGCGTTCTTGGAACGTATCCAACTATACACAGGCGTTAGTGTTTTGGTCAGCATTTTGTTGCTTACTTTCCAGTTTTCACACTGTTCATAGAACTTTGTTGCATTTTATTTGTCTAGCGTTAGCCTTTAAAATTTCAATTTGTTCGCAGTCACCTACATGAAATTACATTTTACTGTTCCAAGTCACGACATCACTTTCGTTTTATGGTAAAATCCCTTGTTATTGGCAATTTGGGGGACCAGTTGGACGAACACCGCCCGAGGCTATGTAAACCTCATATTAAATGAAAGGTTAAAGAAGAGTTCCACGGAGAAATTGTATGACGTGAGGTCTGTGCTTTGCCATTTAATATTCAAAAAGCGTCGGTGGGATTGAGCTAGGCAAATGTGGGCTGCGACACGGATCTCCGAGACTCATCAGTTCGCCACCTTTATTTTGTGTTTATTTTTAACTGGACCCATGATTTGATGCTATATTCCAATCCCGAGAATCCATTTCAAAATTTCGTAGCAACAAGTCAGCAACAGCTATAAATAAATCCGAACTCATTAGCGGACATCCCCTTTAAAAATACTATTTTATGGAGCTCTTATCCCGGGCTACGAGAAATGTTCACTTTCGAACGAAATGATCCTATTTATGAAGTTATTCTAAGGTTTGTCGATGAAATAAAAGTCTTGCAATTAAATACTAAGCACTTACGGCAGTGGACGAGTAACAAGCTGCAGTTAAGCGCAGCTAACTTTACTGGCGCTTCTCTTTATAGCTACTGAGTAAATCCGACTGGAAAACTAATTAAATCTCCGACGGCTCAAGGAAGATAAAACGAGTCTTTGTCGAACAACCTAGAAACTTTGTAAAACAGAATTTTTCATTGGAAGAAAATTGCGCTGGCGTCGTAAGATTAATTAATTATATTGGCTACACTTTATTCTTCCTTATCCTTTGTTCGCTCTCTACTGGATTTGTATTTCGCATGGTTCATTGTGGTTTTTCTTATCCAATAACTTATAACAAACTACCTGTTGCCCGCGACCTTCGTCCGCGTAAAATTTTATAGCTTATAACCTTCCTCGATAAATGGGCTATCCAACACTAAAAGAATTTTTCAAATCGAACCAGTAGTTCCTGAGATTAGCGCGTTCAAACAAACAAACAAACAAACTCTTCAGCTTTATAATATTAGTATAGATAATGATTTTAGTATGTTTGTACACGATATTGTAATTGTACACGTGCTAACTTGGATTGAATTATTCTGGCAGCGTATTAAATTACATGTCCTAATCCTCAATTGTTTGTATGTAGCTCACGTGGACAACGAGATGTACCTCTCCCGGGCGCTGGAGCGGCTGGGAGGGAACGCCCTCAGCAAAGACTCGGAGCCAGACATCGGCGCCGCATTCTTCAAGTTCGCTGTCGTCACCAAAGAACTGTCTGCTCTCATGAAGACACTGGTATGTTGGAAATACACAAAGGCATAAGCCGAATCAACTTCATTAGTACAAGTTTAGTGTATAGTTCAGTTCAAGTGTATCAGCGAATTGTTGGTCTCTCACTTTCTTGTGTCCCACAATTTGTCGTAAAAGCGACGAATGAACTTATCACTAGTTGTGTATTAGGTAAGCCCATATCTGCAGAAGACGTTTTTACCTGACCTATCAATGATCTGCTAATTAATAAAACTGCGTAGATGTTATCGTAAAACTTTGCTCCACTTTCCATAGCAATAAATCACAATCACAGAAACTGTTTAAAATCTAATCCAGGTCAAAGAACATGCAGATTTTATAAATTAACTTTCCTTTAGAAATGAATAACCAGTCTAAGAGAAAATACTGCATATACAGTAGAAAGAAATTCGTTCGTTTTCTAACCATTTCTAGCTTCAATACATTCTGGTTCAAAACATGTAGTTAGTTACATTGAACTGAAGACGATTTTAGGGAATTCAATTTGAATAAAAAAATGTTGTGTTGTGACAGCAATTTCATACGCTGAACTGTAATTGAAATTGTACGTGAACTAATCAAAATAAAATGGAACATTCTGCTGCCGAAATCAATTTCCATATTTGAACGCAATAACTAAACAGATTTTATTGTAAAGTTAAAACAATTTCCAGTTCACAAACATACAGTGTCCCAGTTTATATGTGTTTGTACGAAACGGTAGCTAATACGGTCATCGACCGACATCATGCATATTTACGAGCTAGAATGTTTTACATGCCACGCGAATAACCTCAAATCATATTAATTTTGAACATAAACGAAGTAAATAAAATTTTTGATAAACATATCCTTGACAGTGAAAGTGATGACTAGGTTTTAGCTTTCACTTTTAATCTCTTGAAGCAGTCGTAGCTGCGTAGACAGACAGGTTATAAAGATATAAGAAAACAAACCACAACACAAGGTGTAAATCGGAACGTATTATGGTGAACATACGTGATTTGGAACATTGAACTTGCGGTTTCCAGTAGAAAGTTAAAATGTCGCACGTTTCATAAAGTTCCATGGCTTTCTTGTAAAGAAAAATAAAGAGTAAATAAAGTAAAACCTATTATTACCTTCGTGTAGCCAAATGTGACCGAATTAGGTAACTAAATCAACCACAATGTATTAAAGAGCACGATTATTTTTATTACAATTTCCTCTTATTATGACTAACTTTGTAACGAAGTGGTTGCTTTGTTTTGTGGTATTTCTTGTGACGTATCAACAAAACGTCTGAACTTGACAAAGTGCGAATTTGTTCAAGAGTATCAAGTCGCTCATCAACCCTCGATCTCAATGTAATCAAAAACCGTCGCAACAGCAAGCGGAAATTATACTATTGAGGGAGCCTGCGGCGGATGTCTCGCGAACATCTCGTGGAGGGAGCCAGAGCGTCCCGACTCCAATATAAGTCCGCAGACGGAATAGGCTCGTTTAAACGTCATAACTCAAAATTAATTGAAAAACGGCGACAATTCCATTACTGATTTATTACCTCTCAATGACGCTTCGCTAAAGCAATTTCTACTCGCAGATTGATATTTCTTCTGCTGTTTCCTTGGATGTTATTTTGACTAATTATTATATGAAACTTATACATATTTTGAAAGATTTCATTACAAGTCTCGTAACTTGTGCCGTCGCATCAGTTTATTCCATGTCATTTACTGCACGTATTGAATTAATTGAACATCGTTATCTTAGCAATAACAGAGCATTGTATTCAATCTATTATCAGGCTGACATTAATCAATCCTCGCCCGTAATTGATGTTGTGTCCTTCAATATATTGGATAGCCCGTCTATTTAGTGGTGATCATAAATATCCAGCTGGGGCAACCTTATCGACATAAGATCACCCACTATTCTCTATACAACATTATTTTTAGTATATGCGAAACCTGAATAAAGTTTGTTCAGAATAAGTAACTGAATCGATTCCAATAATTTTTAAACCATGTTATATTTTTTCCCAAAAATATTTAAAAAAGTTAAAAGTTGGACACCGAGCGACTTTGAGTACCTATCGAAATAATTTAGGCACCTACTGCCAAATTATTATTATCAATGACCTCAAGACGACGCTGGAGGCGCGCGCTGCGTGGTGTCCACGTTTTTGTGCGGACAACTAGGTAACAGAACAAGCTTATAACTTTGTGATTTTTTATGATACAGTTTTGAAATTTTGTACATAGATTCTTTACATAAAAATACTAGACACGTGTATCAGGTTTCGCATATGTTAAAACTAATGTTGTAGACTATTTTTGTGTTAATAGGGGCTGTATCCCATATCTTCCCGTGGGTGTCGTAAGAGGCGACTAAGGGACTTACCAGAGAATGGGCAGCAGCGTTCTCTGAGTTTTATAACAACCATACTGCGATCGCCAACCCGCCTGCCAAGCGTGGCGATTATGGCAAAACCCCCCTTCTTGGGGGAGGCCTATGTCCAGCAGTGGACGTCTTTCGGCTGAAATGATGATGATGATGAGGGGCTGTATCTAACTGCTCATCTTGGCACAAGTCATAATAACTCCAGGTTAACAAGTTTGAATGCCGCTCGCTTGCGATGAGCAATATTTTATGGATGTGCTGCAAAACATGCCAGTGCATTACCTCATACCATAAATAATGTAATTAGATCTTCATGTTAGCATTTTAACGAATCCTCCTTCTTGGAAGGCGAGGCTATTAAATGTTGAGTTTGAAACATGCGATAGTTGACGGTTGACGCAGATACCGGTGCGTAGGCGCACAGCAGATTTGCTTGTAAATGGGTCAGGGTGATGACACGACCTGCCTAATGTTGCTAGCCAGTAAATACAGTTGATGTTGCATCGTAAAATTCGTAAACCAAATCCTGTTTTGTGAAACGTTTACGGTTTATTTGTGGTTGTAATTACTTTGCCAATAAGCATATTTGCATTCGTTCTAGCTACTTACCTAAACAGGGCTCGTAAATGCTTAGCAACCGATTCTAATTTCCATAAAAAAAACATGCTGTAATTGACTATGTAAACAACACAAGGGACTTCTCAGGTACGCAAATATTTTCAGATTTACTCCGTCGTTGGTAATTCAGAAGACATGGCCTTGTTTCATTAGCATTATTTTTGCAATTGACCAGACCACAAACAACGGAAATATCCTTTGTTTGTGTTGGAAAATATCTAGTATTCAAGAACTTCAACACTTTATAGTTAAAAAGGCTCGTCCAATCTCCAAAATAATACGTAGAAAGTGTAACAATTTTCCATATTGCCTTGATAGTTTGAGATTTCCACAATTTTCAACAAGGGTCCAACCTCGCTCCATTTCTGCAGTTCTTGTAATACGTGCCGAACCCCCAATTCTATTGCGCAGAATCCTCGACCTGCCCTTGACATGTTGCTCCTTTGTCCTTCCTCATAGCTCCCTGATCATGTGTAAAGTTATATTTTACTCTGCTTTATGAAAATCAATTTTCGTTTCAAGTAATTAGATTGCTTCCATTGATGCTATCATCCAATGGTTTAAAAGATATATCTGAAAGAAATGTCCCAAAAATATTGGAATCTCGTTCCGAAGGGAAGCTTTTTTCAAAGGCTTGCAAACAGGATTAGAATGGGAAAGGCCTCTGCTTTCTATTGATTGAATTCGGGAGATATTCATTGATTTCCATTGGCCTAGAGGATTTGTGGGTGTGTACTAACCATAGTAAGAGTCAAGACATGGAAAAATTCCTAGAACTAAAATAAATGCTGCGTAAAAAAGGCGTGTCCGAAGAAAATAGGATAACAACTTGTCACTATTTATGCCTGCACACGCACGCTATTCGTATACGGCTTCAAACGATAATAATGCGTATATGAAGCCTCGTCAATTTTCTTAGTGTACCAGCACCTGAGTGTCTTTGTTCTCGTATGCTCGTTTTTAAGTGATACTTTTTTATGGGTTATATGAAACTGCATCGTTCCAAAGTAAAACTTGTCCGGAATTACTCACCGATGACTCGACAACTTGTCGCGTTTCGCATGAGGAGATTGCCGCTCTCCGCTTCGTTTACCACTCCGAATTGTGTCTGTTACAGTAATCATAATAAAGTACGAGTTGTATGACTAAAGTCACCTAAGCTGGGCTATTTGTCTGGTCTATTCGCATACTTGTCTGAACAATCTACTTTTATGGACGACGTGTAACAACATTTTCGTGCTTTGTGCAATCGTGTTATGATCCATTCATCAACCATTAACACAAATACCATTTGATGTGGATTCCTTTCTTATGACTTGCCGTTCTACGTGTATGAATGTGGTGCATCACGGATTATACAGTTCGAGTCATTACTAAATACCTACAACTCTCATCATTTCCAGATGATGTTCTGATATAGCGTTGATGATTTTCGGTTAAGAACTGAGCAATCGCAATTTAAAAAATGTACAAAATCAATCCCAAAAGGCTTTCCTCGTATTTCAGATTATGCGCTTAATTACAGAGCTGCCCTTTTGCTTCGCTAAGAGGATCATTCATTTCTACTGTTTGATTCGTTTGTTGTTTCACTGAGTATAAATATTTGATTAGGTAAACGCCCTCGGAGTCCTCTAAATTTTAATTTATTTACGAGCCTTAATCAACAGCTTTTAAGTCCTTACACCTCGTTGTACATTTAGGAATTATGTAATTAATTATTTTCGACAGAAGTGTTTGATCAAATATGTAGAACACGACACTCGCTCTTTCGGCCTTTTCAAGAGGAATTTATCGAAGCTTTAAAGGCAATACTCTTGTTCCTTACTTTATTACTTATGTACTAAAACGTTCTTGTCTAGAGCATTCTATCTCTCTTGCACGAGCATCAAACGCGATGCTGCACTCTACATAATGCACGTTTATATGTTCCAGTGAGAATATTGAAGAATTGTAAATACTATCATCGAGTTCCCTACCAATTAGTGGAGTTAAATGAACTGTGGGATTCGTTGGTAGTTCATTTAATTTCAGTGGAAGCAATCAACGAAAGTTACTACTGGGAAGCTGTTCCAGTGAAGCGCCATAGTTGAAATTAATTCTTCATATTCACGAAAGTTTGTAGAACTCCTCTCTCTTCCGGTAACATTATACCTATTTGCTTTTCTGTTTACTGTTTATCTTAAACTAGCTTTTGGCCGCGACCTTCGTCCGCGTGATATTTTATAGGCTATACCTTCCTCGATAAATGGGCTATCTAACACTAAAAGAATTTTTCAAATCGAACCAGTAGTTCCTGAGATTAGCGCGTTCAAACAAACAAACAAACAAACTCTTCAGCTTTATAATATTAGTATAGATTGGAACAAGCAATGCTAAATATAAATGTTTTAGTATCGCGTTTGCTGCATATATTTAATAGAAGGAACCAAAATCTCAAGTAATTTTATTGGCACATTCGTATGCTAAGCAATTCGATGCTTCTGCAAAAGGATTGCAATAAAAAAACATTTCATTGGTCATTTCTGGCGATTTTTGAATCTGCACATAAAAATAATTGTCGATATCAAATGATTTCGAAATAAAAGAAAAACAAATGACTGTGGTTTGCGAAATTACTTTGGTATGGGGATCGGTCAGATCTGTGAGTGTTATTTGAAAATTATTAAGGACTTCGAATGTCATCAATTCAGAGGATTTAAATGTACAACTGTAGCAAATATTTCTGGCTAAAAAAGGTGATAGAACCATAATTATTACCACTGAACATTACCTTATTAGCAGATTTGGACTGATAGGCAAAAACATCGTTCTCGGTGAGCCACCGATTACCTCACCATGGGGGAAAAAACTACTACAAACATTACTACTGTAAGTATCATACTTTACCGGTGTTTTAGCGTGTGACTCTGAATTACCATACAATATAATAAAGCGTATGGATCGCACGTGCTCTCGTTGCTCTCAATTCGAACAATGATCATTGTTACTAGTGCAGCAAAAAAGTTAGTTTTGCACCCATTTTGTACTTAATTAATTTTGACGTTTGTTACGAGGTTAATGATGTAATGAGTTGTGTTAACACTTCTTCAGGTTATTATACATCACTTTATTTTAAAAGCGATTTATTTTAAGCAATGGACTATTCTGTAAATGATTTAGATCTTCGCTTCTTGACTGCTGTTGTTGCGATATTGCAATCCACATTATGATTTGAACGTTTTGATTCGTCTTTCACTTCAATACAATACAATGAACATTTTCAAGATCAGTGGTTATAAGTGAAATTCTTGATTACCAACTTGAATCAAGTGATGTTTTGTTTCCATTCATAAAACAATCACATGAAATATCTATACGAAATGCGGTTGACGTAACGGAAGCGATACTTATACATAGAACTAATCTGTAAGATAATATTCAGTGTATCAATGAAATTAAACATTCAAACGTCACGCTTTATCAATTAATTATGTCAAAAGAGAACTGAATTATTTACAAAGGTTATGTAATTATGTTTCCTAGCATGTAAGAGCGCTTGAGACCTCATTGCTTTTTGGGCTGGTCTTCAATTTTGTCTTAGCGTTGAGTTTCATTGGCATTTCTCACGCTACCCTTAGAATTTGATCCCGTGACACTTGTGCCACTTCACAGAACGCGGAAAGCGAAACCTCTTTGGTAATTCAATTCTGCGTTCAGATAGGCATTTCCAGATTAATCGAGCGTTTTTGTGACGTGTGGTAGCCCCAGTATCGCGTGCGGATAACATTGTGTCTGAGTATCGAGTTGTTATCGAGATCGCGCCAGATTGCGCTACCACCAGCCCGCAGCTATGTGCGACACATTCGCTGAATTGATTAACCTTGTGGAAAGTGAATTTATCGCGGTAATCGATTTTGTGTTATCCGAGGTGGTCCTGTCCCGAAATTTTGGTGCTAAACCGATTTGAGTAGTTGGAATTCGAATGGGTTTTTGGAGTAGTTGGAGTATTCTTGTCTTCATGTGATGTAACATGAACCTTACGTAACATAGTACTAATTGTCCTTTGAGCGTTAGTATCATTTGCACAGTTAAAAAAATAGATTGTTTGTTTCTAAACACTTTATATATTATCTTTTATTAGTCGGTCAAGTGTTGGTATTACAGTCATTGCATCAGAAATTAGCAATCGTAGTATTACCGGTCGTTACGGTTTTCTCCCTTAATCGGTGAGTAGTATTCCTGGTGGTTCGACAAAACCGCTTTGAACGCGCCTTCGAACCACATACATCAGTAACCTGTTGGACTTAAAGACGAGCAGTCAATGCCCTCCACGTTTTTCTTTCACTGTTACCTAAACAGAGTTACATTGTAAGTGACACGTCTTACGTTATTTATTTGTTGACGTTCTGAAACTTCGAAAACGTTAACCCGTTTATTTACATATAAATTTACGATGTTTCGCTTCTGGCAATAAATTAAACGTACTCATGTCCCCAGTTTCCCTGTGACGTTATAATTAGCGCAACATTCAATGACCAGCAACAGTGTTCAGGAAGGGTTTCCTTGTGTCCATCAACCCTTTGTCCCTCATAGCCTCCTGAGTCTCGTCTGTCGGAGCATTTCGCTTCATTGATTCCATAATCGACCCTCCGTGAACCGAGTTCCCGTATAGCGTGTTGACTTTTTGTTCTCGTCTGTTTAATTGCTTTATCTGCTCCACTCATGGCACTCATTATTGTTACTGACATTCTTAATGATGCTGCATGCCTCGTTACGTTCTGTTCTCGGGTAATAATACATAAACGGTTTTTATGATGTAACTGCGTACAATAAAATATATTGATATGTTTAACTAACTATGAATACTAGTAATTACGTTTTGTTTTGATGTCAAGGTCTGCGTTCAATATTCTTCTGCCAAATGATGCTTAGTCATATCCAAATGCACATTAGGGTTTCTCAACCTGGCATCATTATTCAATTCACGACGCGATGTTTGGCGCCTATTCGGGCGATGCATTTGCAACCTCGTAGGCTCGTGGAGTGTTTCGTCTGTCAAAACTGCGCTAGTGAAGCAACTGTGTCATCACATCGCGGGTAAATGACTTTAGGAATGCAAGTTGTGCAACGTAATAAGCCGTGCACAATTTTAGATGAGCTCACTTTGATGGTTGTCACAGAACTTGCTATTGTTACAATCATTGACATTACCGATACAGACGAATCAAAATGAATATCTTGTTACCACGGATAATATTGAAATGGTTACTGTTTTTATGAATAAAAATGTAACTCTAATTTCTTGTTCCAGATGCAAAATATAAACAACATCGTCATGTTTCCGGTCGATAGTCTTCTAAAAGGTGACCTGCGGGGAGTGAAGGGGGATCTAAAAAGGCCGTTCGACAAAGCGTCCAAAGACTACGAGTCAAAGTACCTGAAAATTGAGAAGGAGAAGAAATCACAGGCGAAAGAAGCCGGACTCATCCGAAGTGAGGTGACACCGGCTGAGATAGCAGATGAGATGGAGAAGGAGAGGAGACTGTTTCAGCTGCAAATGTGTGAGGTGAGTTGACTGAAATACATCATAAAAGTACTGAAAAGTACCATAAAAACTAACTACCTCATGTTAACCTTAAAGTGTTTAAAACGACGCAAACAAATCTCGGGGTATTTAGTCTTCACGAGCTTCAAATATAAATAAAACTAACCGTTTGTTTACATAACTTCTGGCTCCTTATTTGTTTTATGTGGCAGGTTTATTGCGTCTTAGTGATTTTACGGATGTCTCGCAAGAATATGTAGTATCGATTCCAATTTATTTATCTTACGTTATTTCCCAACAAAAGATGGCGTCTAACATAAGTGTCTTGTCTGCCATAAAAGTCTGAAAAAATACTTCGCCATGCAAAGCCAATGCTTAAACTATTCATTAGAAGAAGTAAACCATGCCTTTTATGATACGTTCTCCTAGTTCTATAGCTGTAAAATACGATCACTTTATTTGCAAAATGTCCGTCTTAGCACAGTTTTAAGACATTCCGATGCTAATCCATTTTGGACTTTTATGATGATTATCACGAACGTATAAGGATTAAAAAGACTTGGTTACCGGATTCTTGGAACAAACAATTCATCATACAAATTGGGGTTCAAATATCAAGTTTGTTTATGGTTTTATTTTTGAAGAGCATTATCCCTTTTAAATACCGTTCCACGAAGTGTGTCTGACACCGACTGACATTTGGCCGGTAGCCGAGCTAAGCCAAAAGGTGGATAATTAATAATTGGTGGTGGGCAATTTGTGGCTTCATTTCACACGCCCTGTGGGCAGGACCTGTTGGTCGCTTACCACTTTAATAAGTAATTTTATACACGTACGTAGCGCTGTATGGAAACGCCTTCTCATTACGCTTTGTAAATGATCGCTCTGGGGGCAACAGCTCGTAACAAATGGTGGTACTTTATTAGATAAATTTTAGGAAAATACTGAACGGGTTAGGTATATCTATACGTTTATGTGCCTTATGTTTTCATCCCGGTTCAATGAGTTTGCTTTCAGAGTTTGGATATTCTATATTGGATACCCTTTTAGGAAGCTTGTGTTTAGATTTAGGGAATCTTATAAATTATCCGTTGGGATCCCAATCTCATCCTCAATGCTGTCGATACTGGTTCTCGTTAAAGGAGTCCCTAGTCCGCCATACTTCAAGCATTACTCTCTTTAGTCCGCTCCACAGTCACAAATACAACTTTAATTAATGAGACGGATCGCGTGACAGCTTTTAATGAGCGTGCCACTCACACGTGCACTTATTGCTGATATATTGTACTGCCTGTATTGCCTTTGATGTTTTAACCTAATGAAAACGTTCCAATAACACATTGATATGGCCAGTTTTATCGAAAGCTTTGGACTGACTGCACTCCTATCAAAAGCGTACTGACTCTTTTGATGAATTCGGGAGAACTGATACTGCAAATGTTGTTTCTGATGAACATTCTTGTCTCGAAGATTAATTATGTCCTTTGCACAAAGGGATATAAATAGCCAGCAAATTGATAATGCTTTATCAGTTTAACCGCGAGCATCGCTGACAAGATAAGCTCAAGTTCGCGTGCTTTAAGTCAAGACAGGTAGCCTTTGTTCGCGGCTAGCAACAGGAGTAATGACCGAAAGACTAACTGTCGCAGACGCATATCTACGCAAGCCTTATGCCCCAGAATGCAATTAGCAATGCGTGTGTAACAATACTAACAATATGTTTGTCCGTGACAGCCATTTACCTACGCAGTGTAGCAGTTAGCCTCCATACAATAGCTGTGGCAATGGCTGTCATTGTGGACAGCTCTAGTGCCGTTATGCGCGTAACCTGTGGCTGCAAAAGGTCGTATGTCCATTGGCAATGACACTGGTGTACAGTTACATTAAACGTACGTTGCCAAAATTCTAGCTCTATTTCAAAATTTTGATCGGCGGTTTTGTCCCAATTTTGTACATTTGAGTCTTTTGGTTTATTTACTTTCTTTGAGACCCAGAATGTGTACATAATTTTTTATAGCTATTTGTAGGTGTCTGCTTGAATTAAAGTGAAATTTAATCTCGAAGTATTGTAATGTTTTAACATATTAGGATTGGTCAAAATCCAATATTGCTCTACAAATGGAAACCTGAAAATTGAATTTCAGTTGCCACGTAGGCTTTACAGACTTTGCACTATTCCTACATACTTTCCTCTGTTCAACAACGGATATAGAATTTTATTAGCAACCGCATAATGTTTGCAGTTTTACGAGGCGAGGGTATATTGATAAGATAGTAATATTATGCTGGTTAGCAAATACTGGCATGTTACACGCTTCCATATAAAATAATCGTTATCGACGTTCGTAAATTATAAGCATTCTGATTTTATACCCACCAGACCCGAAGGTACCTTTGAACCCGATCCCTACCGCCTTCCCTTCAATCACTCTACGTAGTGTCTAGTCACACACTCATTGTTATATAAAGAAACTTCTCAGCGTATCGATTGCAATCTGTACATATTATTGAGTAAGCCTAGAAGTCAATTACTAGTTTGAGCCCATCAGGAGCGACCATAAATTCCAATAGCATGGAGGTATCAGAGCACGCAAGACACGATATCAGGTATCCCGTATGTGGAACAGCATCACATTTGCTCTCCAGGCTCTAATCTCCATCGGAGCAGGGCTTTCAACTTAATAATTGACTATTAGATGACTATACGACCATGAACTTATTAGCCTAAACTGTAAGCACCTATCAGAATGCTCTACTCACTGAAAGATGAAAAAAGCAGTTCCCAAGTTCCCTACACAACTTGTATCATTGCATCAGTTTTAAATGTGACATTTTAGTCATACTTCAGCCAAACTTTAGTACCTTTTAAGACATAAAAACAGTTAGTAAGTGCCAATCGTGTGTTGCATAACATACACGACTATCTGTGGTGCAGAATGCAATGCCAAATGTCTCGGTAAATATCTTTAGCTGTGACAAACTTGCCAAATGGCAGCAGACAGGGTTCACGGGCGAATTGCTAAATCACGACTGTTAATCGAGCTCTGTGATTGGCTAGACTCAGTAAGGCGCTAAAACAATTGAAGTAATGTTGTTTAAATTGCGCATTTTGTTACTCTGTAGAAATCTGTCTTAGTATTTTAGAAACTGCCGTTTATTCAAAATGGACATAATAGATGTGGCAGTGGCTCCTTAGTCTTTATAATGAGCTGTCTAGTAAATGAACTTCAGAGAGACTGAGTAATTTGGTTTTGGCAATCGCATCTACAGGGTGTAAACAGACCCTTCACATAGCCGTCAATCAAGCATTATATACATCAAACTTAACTTTACGCAAAAATTATTGCTGGGAATCGCCTTTTTTTTGGGGTGTAAAATCACGTTTTACGGTAGGACTCGATGGAAAGCACTCAAAGCATTGTGGTTATGGATGAATTGAATAGTACGTCGTGGAGGTAATAGTGGTCGTGGAGGTGTGTAAAGTAAAAATCTTACATTAAAAACATGTAGGTATTTTAAAAAAAAACTTGTGAAAAAGTTTGTACTTTCACCCCCTATATCTCCGTAACTAGAAGGTCCCAGGTATGGTCTAGAACAAAAAAATGATCGCAAAGACGGGGAGAACAAGTGCCTTTAGGATATGTTAAGGGTCTATTTACACCCTTTATACTTAGATAATCTCAAATTATTACGAGGACTAGAAACATGTATACAGAGTGTAACTCTAAAACCACAATACCCCTTGGGTGCTGATTCAGGCCAACTTTCCCTGAGGAACACGGGCCGAAAAAAATAATAATTAAACTAAATATCGCAGGGAAATGATCCAGTTTGACGGTCTGAATCACACTCTAAGAAGTATTTCGCTTTTAGAGTCACTCCTTGTATAGGTTACTACTAAGTATACCAAGTGTGATTCGCTCATTAACTAAGCCAATTTCAGTCAGTAATACGATTAGTTCTAGTGCCAATCTATGCTAGTTATTGATAACCAACATAAATGACATTGAGATAGTAGCTCTAGCTCCCATATAATCTAGTTATAGACCTAACGATGTTATCACGATACGGAATTAAGTTTATATACAGCATCTGAGTTTGAAAGCTCTCCATTCACCATTCATCCTTTCAACACCCCCGGGAACTTAATCAAAAGCTTTAGAAAACTTTAATCCAAGTTATTCCGAGCTTTTCCATGAACGAAACTTTAAATAACTTCAATGTTGGTATCCTGGCAGTATTTTTAATTTACAGCGTGTTCATAACATAACATTCTCAGTTGTTTTATGTTTATTTTCCATACAAGTCTTTTTCCGTTTCGATATAATGTTTGTGAGTGTGGTCAATGACCCGTGAAACACCTAAACTTTGTGAAGTAAATTCGAACTTTATGAAGGGTTTTCCTGTCCCAAATAAAGTCTACTGCACGCCTAATGCGCCTACATCATACAATACATATTAAATAAAGTTCATAATGCAGTGAATTCAGTGAAAAGTATAAATTACTTATGCAATAAGAAATATTTTTTTCCTATTAGCATTTATTTATAGAAAATAAATAGATACAAGAAACCGCAATTACACATTGATGGATAAACCCACTATTCAATTGCCTATAATTATTATGCAATTCTTCTTTTTTATCGTGTGGTTAGTGCCTAACCTGGTGTCAGAGCCCATAGACCCATGGCCCATGGGCCTCGTGACTTGGCTTCAGATGCCGTCGAGAAATATCTCTCAGGCATGCTGGGATTCCTCACGTTTTCCTTACCGAAGCAAGTGATAATTCTACAATACGTACATGAATCAGAAAAACCTACGGTGTGTGTCTTGGGCTCGAACTTGAGACCTATGACTTGGCACACCGATGATCACACCACTGGGCTATCACTGCACATGAACACACACACACAGGCGCGCATGTATTATGGAATTGAATAGTGGGAAAAATATTAATAAAATGAGGCTTTCTTATACGCCCGAAAGCATAATTTTATTAATATTTTCCGGGATCGAGCTTCGGACATCACGACTGTGACGTTGTATTGTAAATAAACAGTCGAAAACTACATCTCAATATTAATTAACTTATCAAACAAAAGCTCATGAAAACAACAACAAAAAGTGTGACCTAGCTGCAATAAATGATAAAAATGCATTCATTTTTGTTTGTTTTTAAATTCCAATACATTGGGTTAATTGTCCGTTCTTCGCTTTAATTAATTTATCGAGATTGTCCAATTAACCGTTGGTATTTATAGTACGCTTATTTGTTTGTTGGTCCACAGCAATCCCATTGGTTTGATGTTCTACCGTACGGACTCCCGCTCGCCAGTCCTGACCCAACTTCATTGGTTTAGTTAGGATGTTTGCTCAAAGTCTGACTATCGACAAATGCGAAAGTTGGGAAGGGATGTGTTTCACAACGTTAATGAGGTTTTAAACAAATGTTTCGGAAAGTTGTAATTATTCTAAACATGTTTAAGTTAAGATAGATTGAATGGATGGATGAGCTTCAAGAAGGTTCGTTAGGGAACTTTCGCAATCAAAGTTACCGATAACCTGTCTCTTTGTTAAGTGCTAAAAAAAGAAACCTAGAAGCCCTGTGGTGGTTGGGTCGGTGCGGTACCGCGGAGGCGCGCGTCAGGTCGTCGACCGGCCTTGCGCCGCGCAGGGCCGACGACGCGCTGACCCTCGCTTTGTTCCACGACTCACTCGGTGCAAATACCGCTTCAGCCACAACATACCCACAGCCCACGCAGTTACCTCTGTTGTTAACGCTTAACTATAATAAATACAACAACGACGTCCAGCGGCTGCGGCCAGCCTTGAACAGAAGTGTACATTTTAGGAATGTAATAAACTTACGTTACTACAACAAACCAAAAGAAAAAAGTTAAACCGGCGACACGCCAAGAAAGTTGTGCAAGGTCGCGCGCTGAGCTTTATTATTATTACACAACTCTGCAAGACAAATCTGGATCCACTATATCGCGAATGCGCGTGCGCGTGCGTCATCACGTATAATTTTAACTCGCGGAAGGGCACGTAGTAATATCGGTGCGTTTCCACAGTCCCGGGTGCCGCTCCGCGCTCGTGTCTGTCTCGCGTCCCATTAGACACGGTCTCTGATGAAGTAATAAGCATGCCCGTGCCCACGCGATGTTTTCGGCGTCGTTGTGTCTGCCCAGTGCCCAATGAACTGGCTCCATTCCATTTTTGATCGTTGTTGTGACTGGCCCTGTTGAAGTGTTAGCTCCTGTGTTTAATAGATGTTGTTGTTGCAGTACCTGATAAAGTTCAACGAGATAAAGACGAAGAAGGGGATCGAGCTGCTCCAACACTTGGTGGAGTACTATCACGCACAGACGAATTATTTTCAAGACGGCCTGAAGACGATCGAACACTTTGGTGTCTACGTCGCAGATTTGAGTGTACAACTACAGAAGATCAGGCAGCAGCAAGACGACGAACGACGGAGGTTATTCGAGCTCAGGAACATGCTGCGAGCAGCTGCGCCTCAGGACAGAGAGGTAATGAATTTTACAATTTATTATTTTGCACTCGCGCGGCTTTTGAGAATCACGATGAGTTGCCAGATATTTGTAATCGCAGCGCATTAGTCGTACTGTTGCTTGCAAAACAACTAGATTTGTTTATTTTCCTTCGTTTATCGTGTTTTTCTTAGTTGCGTATGTCGATATTCCAGGTGGTGTCATCTGTGGGTGGCTACTCTCTGCACCAGATGCAAGGCGACAAGCAGCACGGGGTGAGCCGGAGCGGCTACTTGCTCAAGAAGTCGGAGGGCAAGGTGAGGCGCGTGTGGCAGAAGCGCCGTTGCCGCGTCACTGCGGAAGGTTTCCTTGACATCTTCCACGCAGACGAGAACAAGCCGCCGGCGAGGGTCAATCTCCTTACATGCCAAATTAAAGTTGCCGCTGATGATAAACGGGCATTTGATCTAGTCTCATGTGAGTATTAATCATTTCTCGTAGTTCGACAGTTTTGCTTCCAAGATTAACGTTATTATCGAGCTACTGAGAAACTTTGCAGAGGCTCCAACTAAAGTTGAGGCTTTGATTCCATACGGGGTGAAACTTTAACGAGTTAGAAAACTTTCATTTAATATTTATGATGCAACATCTTATCCAATTATGGATGGTAATTACTGGCCTCTTTACAAATTTCGTTAAGAAGCTTAGATTCATTTTAAATGGCCTGAAAACTCGAAAGTCGTATTTCCTCAATTACAATATGGGTGGCCTTGTTATATAATTTGTTATGTTTATTTATTTTAGTTTATTTAATAGTTTTTAATTAATAATGCATACAGGGTGTATTTTCCAAGTGGGCGTGAATGGCCAAATCCGAAACTATGAGGAATAGCGAAAAATACTCAAAAGAGTCTTGAGCCCGATTTTGATAAAAACTAAAACTGCATCATTGGATTTTTGAATAATCAATAATCCTAGCCAGGAATCGAACCGTTCGGTTTAAAAAAAAAACACACTGTATTATTAGGCTCATTCGATAGTGACGCTAATAAGGATCAAATTCTGGGAAGTAATGAGATGATGTTTTTGTTCAATTTTAACCCGGATAAAACTAATTGGCCTCAAATAATTTCGTTTAGGTTAGTTTAGGTCTGCTATTATCCTTTTTAGAAACACGTAACCTTACACCTACCACTCTCTTTTACAGACAACCGAACATACCATTTCCAAGCTGAAGACGAGAACGAACAGCGAGCATGGACATCAGTCCTAGTCAACTGCAAGGAGGGCGCATTAATGAGGGCCTTCCACCAACAGGCGGGCGAGAGCAATGACAACGGTCACTCGCTGCTAGACCTACAGCGGTCCATCATACGGGCTGTCAGGGCCATGCCTGGCAACCAAGTGTGTGCTGACTGCGGATCTACGAATGGTAGGTTTTATTTGATAATGTTTGCGGCTTCACCCATCATAATCATTCTCTCGCCCTTAACCCAATTCATTTAAGGTCGGCGTAGCATGTCTTCTTCTTCCATACTTGTCTATTACTCGTCATCTCATTAGACATTTCCTTTCTTGCATTTATTTTAAAACAGTTTCTTGACCCATCTACATTCATACTCAAATCTTTTGTCACGACATTTTCCTCATTCCTCCGCATCACATACCACGACAACCGATTACCACACAATTTTTCTGTCACCGGCGCCACATTCAGACCCGTGTGGGGAAAAAGTATCAGATGAAACCTAGGTGTATTATCCAAATCCGTTCATTCATTAAGAACTGATTGAAAACAGACAGAGTTTCGCAAGTGCAAATATCTGGTTAATATACAACATTATTTTTAGTATATGCGAAACCTGAATATAGTTTGTTCAGAATAAATAACTGAATCAATTCCATTAATTTTTAAACCATGTTATATTTTTTCCCAAAAATATTTAAAAAAGTTAAAAGTTGGACACCGAACGACTTTAAGTACCTATCGCAATAATTTAGGTTCTTACTGCCAAATTATTATTATCAATGAGTACAGACCACGCTAGAGGCGCGCGCTGCGTGGTGACCACGAATTGGAGCGGACAACTAGGTAACAGAACAAGCTTATAACTTTGTGATTTTTGATGATACAGTTTTAAAATTTTGAACATAGATTCTTTACATAAAATACTAGACATGTGTATCAGGTTTCGCATATACTAAAATTAATGTTGTAGATTAACTGTGATGTAATGTGATTCAACTGAATATCTATTCCTCATGGCTCTCTGGATGAGTAATGCCGTAACAGATAGTGCAAAACATACCACACACTTGTGACTTATTGTTTAGCAACGTCGGAAAATATGATAATTATTTGTTTAGCCATAAAACTCCACAGTTAACAGTCATTATGCAAAGAAAGACTAAAAGTATATTTTTTTCCCGTGCGCTTTAATGGCGTACGGCATTTGACTTAAAATCATCATCATCATTCTCTTGCCCTTATCCCAATTCATTTGACTTAAAATATTAGTGCAAATATAAAAATATTTTAGCACAATCATAATGATATTTCCTATCCTTGACCAAAGCGACATTGAATAGATAGAGGACTTCCTTCCCCTACAGATAACTACTGTGACCTTCAAATTCGGTTATGCCGTATATCATACATTTTTTATCAGAAGCTATACGAAACAGCTGTTTCCATGTAAACCCGATTCAAATGTCTTTAGGGATAACCCTAAAGATGATAACATCATGCATACTATTGTACAATTTGCACTACTCCTACGATACGAGAATAGTCCATGCACTACCTGCGTCGGTGATTCAAAGCTCAACCGCTTTAAAAGGCCACAGACAGTCTACATTGCGTTGTTCTTCTCGCAGTCTATTTGAGGCTATGATGATGAGTTTCTTGTATTGAAATCAGAGGGAATGACATTCAGATGATCGCGGGTACCGAAGACCCCGTTGAGATTCGTACATACCAGGGAGAGATGCATGGCAAAAAAATATGAAGGGGTGTACTTAATAGTGATTTGTGTTTAACTAATTGTTCTAGTGGTCGCAATCGCGACTGCTGAGCATAAGGTCCTGGGTTCAATTCTCGGGTCGGGAAAATTGTCATTGGGTTGTTCTATCAGGAATATCTCGGTAGCAGCCGCGCAGTTTTGATTGATGCCCCATGGCAATAAGCTCTCCACCTAATACATGGGACTTAAACATAACTGGAGAAATGTGGATGTACTATTAGGTACACCTCTGCCTAACCCTCCGGGTTTACAGGCATGAAGTTGTTATGTTATATGTTATATTAATTTATGTATATTTATTTATCATTCCAGACCCCACCTGGTTATCAACAAACTTCGGCATCATTGTCTGCATAGAGTGTTCCGGCAGTCACCGGGAGCTAGGCGTGCACATATCCCGCATACAGTCACTGACGCTGGACCGACTCAGCACGTCACAACTGTTGCTCGCGCGGAATATGGGCAACCAGATGTTCAATGAGGTTATGGAGAACACGCTTGATGACAGGGATAAGCTTACGCCCGAAAGTTCTATGTAAGTTTCTGGTCCGATCATTTAATATTATTTTATTTTGTAAAAGATATCCAGTAGTCCAAGTGATACACCATATAGTTTACATACTCACAAAGTCAAAGAAAGTCTCCCATATTCTTTTAAATAAACACTTTAGGTCACATAGTCGTGTATATCCTCCGTTTACGCTGGTCAAAGCCAACATATTCTTTCACATTTTGTCTAAAATCTTCACAATTCGATCAGTCGAAGAGGCAGATTTCCTCCAAAAAAGAACGATGGTCTTCAAAACTTGTTTGTGTTTAATGCCGAAGTAACATTCGGCATTCAAAACAATCTGCTATAAAAACCCTCGAAGCTGAATTCTATGTTTTCTATCAGTCCACTATTCTCTAGACATTATACACTGACAAATAAATCAATTTCCAGGGAGGACCGTCTCCGATTCATTCGCGAGAAGTACGTATACAGGGCGTTTGCGGCACAGACGTGTTGCGACGCGGCCGAGCGCCTGTCGGAAGTGGAGCACGCTGTGAATAACGGGCATCTGCAGAACTTGCTGCAGGCGTATGCTGAGGGAGCCGACCTGACTGCTGAGCTGCCCGGTTCGGTTAGTACAGTTGGCGAAAGATTCTGAGGATCTACACATCAACGGTGTAGTGGGACTTTCGGTGGTTCAATTTTCGGTGTTGAACCAAACTTTGCAAATCAAAATGTCCACTGTCGATAAGTTTAGCGCAGTAAAAAAGATAAAAAAATCATTCTGTGAATACGATGCAGTTTGGTTCTGAGTTGTGTAAAATCTGCTCTAAACCCAAAAAAGATAGTTAAAAAGATGGCAAAAATAAATCAATAAAATACAGCGTCAGAAATTAATATACTTAAAGACTTAAGCTAACGAAAAAATCCCATTTTCCAGGACCTCGGCGAAACACCACTCCACTTAGCGATATCACGGGAAATAGGCGACGGTTCCTCTCTACATATAGTCGATTTTCTAGTCCAAAACGGTGGGTCCCTGGTGCTAGACAAGCCCAACTCTCAGGGCATGACGGCGCTGCACCTGTGCGCGGCCACCGACAGAACTGAACCCATGAAGTTGTTGCTCAAGGCGGGCGCAGACTCCACTATCAAGGACGCCAGCGGCAGGACCGCTTTGCAGATCGCGAGGCAGTATGGTCACCTTGGATGTTTGGAGTTGGTATGTCTTTTAATTATATAACGTTTGTCTATGGGAACATAAATTAAAGCGGTTTAAAAATATGTATATAGTTATTTTGGAGATTCTGCTTTACATTTATTGGGGTCGGCTTCCACCACAAATCATCAATCTAAAATATGCGTTTAGTGGTAAACATTTTTAATATATTGTTTGTTTTTTTTGGAATGAGAGAGATAGAATTATGTCTTAAATAATGTTTAGCTTTAGGGGGCGGGGGTCATTAAGCAGTATATGTTTAATATTTAAGGAATCCATCCGCTTAATATATTCAATTAGTACATTGGAACATAATTTTCTGTGCTATCGTATGCTTTATTGAAGTGTTGTTTTTCAGTTGGAAAATGTGGATAAACGAGAGAAGAGTATATTTGAGAATATCAACATAGACTGGAATTTATCACACGATGACGGCTCAACAGATTTCTCCGATGATGACACAGTTATAGACGAAAGAGTGAGTTCTATAAGGATCTTCTTATTATCGCTGTATTTTGAGTGCTTGTTCCTTCTCAATATGTGGAGTATTCTTCCTCGGGCATGTCCTTGATTTCATAGATTGTTATTACTTCAACCTTAAACATGTGTAAACTTATACTGTCACTTACGGGATATCTTGTGTGATTGTTCATTATTTGAGCTCCCGATATTCACGGAATATATCCCGTAAGTAACAGTTTAAGTTTAGTAGTAAACCGTGAAAGCTTAAAACAGTGTTGAAACATGTATGTTGGTTGGTGATCAGATCAATGCTGGTCCATATCAGTTATACTTGTTTTTCTGTTTCTTTGTGGTGCATGTCTTCATCTGTCTCTATTTACTGTTTACTTTACACAAGTCTTTTACTTTCAACAGCAAAACGGCAGCTTAACTCCTGAGAAGAAGTGTCCCCGTTCGCGACCGCCCTCGTACGCGGGCGGCGCGGTACTAACTACGGAGCGATGTCCTCCCGCGGGAGACTCGCCCGTGTTACGCTCCAGGTCCTCTACGTGCGACTCGCTGCACCACGCGCCGCCCACTCCCACCACGTTACCTAGGAAACCTAACGTCTGTGAGTATATGAACAGCTTTACCATTCGCATACGTCGGCGGCGCAGTACCTCAGAGCCATGTCCACTCCAAGGGTGAATCTTGTACCACATCGTCTGTCGAAAAGGCACCTCTGTGGTAAAAAATAAGTAAATCGTGTGTTACGGTCTGCCATTGAAGGTATAATAAAACCAGCAGTAATAAAAAGAGCAACTGCTTATCTGACCGCACCAACTAGTAAATATGCCTAACGAAATGTATTTTATTGGCGTCAGAACGAAACGCGAAGTAAAATTTAAAGAAGGTATTTGTGGCGCCTGGACCGGCCACTCTGTTCGCTCTATTGAAGATGCCTTGGGTGGGACGCCTTCAGGCTAGGTGGAGCGACGATCATCGCAGAGCGGCAGCTAATTGCCGAGACCCATGTCCAGCAGTGGACTGCGGTAGGTTGATGATGAAGTTGATATTGTAGTAATGCTAACAAAACAACATGTATATTACAGATAACCTCGGCAGCCTGAAGAAGCGCGCGGCCCCGCTGCCGCCCGCCGTGTCGCTGTCGCAGCCGCTCGCGCCGCACCCGCGCTCCACGCCCTCGCCCTCGGCCGACAGCGCGCGCTCACTGCACGGTATGGAGTACAAACATACATACAACACCCTTTTCTCATAGGGGTAGGCAGAAACTACAGAGCTTCTACGATACTTACATACTCCTTCACCTCGTCCAAGTTCATATATCTGGTCATACGGTATGGATACTATAACATAACATTACGCAATAGTGTGCCCTGTGAACCCACACTACTCTAGTTTTATTTTTTTGACACGGGGCGGCTATGCCATAACGCTGCCGTGTCCGTGGATAAGCATCCATAGTGATCCAGATCTGTGTGTGCCTACAAAAGACCCAAATCCCATGATATAAGGACGAGCCTATTACCATTAACCGGGTAAAAATCCAGCCACTACTAAGACGCCATGTAACATATTGTACTGTATCTCTTTGTCATCATCATTTTCCTGCCCTTGTTCCATGTTACCTGGGGTCGGCGCAACACGTTTTTTTCTTCCAATCTCCTCTGTCAACCGTCACGCTATCATATACTCCTTTAACTTTCATATCGTTCCTCACACAATCCATCCATCGTTTCTTTGGTCTTCCTCCCCCTCTCCATCCATCAACGTTTAAATTCATCACTCTTTTAGTCACATGCGATTCGCCCCTCCTCATCACATGTCCATATCAAGACAGTCGATTCCCTTTCAACTTTTCTGTAACTGGCGCAACTTTTAAACTTCCTCTAATACACTCGTTCCTTACCTTATCCATTCTTGTCACACCACACATCCATCTCAACATTCTCATCTCCGCTAGGTCATAAAACAGACGGGGATTTACCTGTCCCGACAACATATTCTCTTGATAAAAAGCCTAATATTTATCAATGATACAATATCAACTTGGCAATTCTTGATATGCTGTAATTTCCGCATTAAATTTATCAAAAAAATAAACTAATTCCAAGTAAAAGAGTGCAACAGTACCGACCAGTTATTTTCCAAGATGATCGTGAACGATATATATTATACTTACGTGTAAGATTATAATGCTAGCAACAGTGCATTATCTTATCGAAATGATAGCATATTCGTTTCGATGTTAAGCACAACAACAAAACGATTTATTTCAATAAACAAGTCTGAAAAAAGTATTTATTATATATATATATATACAATTACTTTTTGAATGGAAGTTTAAGATAATAAACATGTGTCCGCCCATGTAACGAGGAGACTGATTTCTTTTCCTTTAATTTCCTTGAAAACTCCGGAAATTTCTTGCTTCATAATTATCTCCAATTGCTAATTTAAAACATTTTTTCTCCTGGCATCAAAGGCAAGAAATGTTTTTACTTTAAGAGTGTAGTACTTTGCATGCGGTATCATGTATCACGTATTTCGCGAAGGGTTAGGCAAAGGTGTACCTGTAGTACACCTACTAGTACAGTAAAGTTCTATCATGGATCCCTTAACACATAATTATCAACACTATGCTTACCTACTTTATAAGGAAAAACATACATATAAAAACACGCTTTTATCAACAAGTGAAGCTAATATAAGCTTGTTACAAATAATGTATAACATTGCACCTCCACAGTAGTAGGCGGTGTGCAGGTGAAGCCGCGGCCGGCGCAGCCCCCGCCCACCCCGCCCACCCCGCCGCCCGGCGCGCTGCACAACGGCGCGCACCACCGGGACGAGCCCACACCGCCGCCGCGCAAGGTACGCACTGTGCCTTACTATACTGTTTATCTATCAAGCTACTCTGTGAGGCGGGATGATCTGTATCTTGGGTGCGAGTTTGTAGGTAGTCAACATTCCCAAGTTACTCTGATACGGTGACAGCCTAAAAATATCAGGGCTCCGGGACAGCCGACTCAGTGTCCCCTCAGAAAGGGAAAAAGATCGTATCTATTTTATACGTAGATTGTGTCCTGGGGAAGATTGTATCATAGTTTGCTCTAATAACACTGACTTGGGCACCCCGGAACATTGAAGACCTTGAGCCGAAACTATGTAAATAAAAGTAAGACCAGGTTCACACCAGACGGATGCATCCCGCCAAATGTGAGCGTCTCGTTCAAAATATAAGAGAAAACATCGTCCACCAACTGAGTGTCCATTTCACAACTCGGCGGCTCGCTATACGTTTGGTGTGAACGCGGCCTAAATAGACTACCTACAAAACTTGCAATGGAGCCTCTGTGCGCTATTACTGTCTCGCTCCAATAAGGGAAGGGGGTGTGAGTGGGACACATATAGTTCAAGTTTGTGACGCTTTTGAATCGACTTCATTGAAAAGCTTGGTACATCTGTATCTCATTTTTCTATGAATTTGATGGCAAAAGCGTGACAAAATTTATTTACATTAATGTTTCAGAACTTGTAAAAAAAAAATGTACATAGACCAATACTATACCATAGCTAATGTAACAAAATTATTGGAAAAGTAAAAAACATACTAATACAAAAATGATAGCGACTAACATGATATTCAAATAGTACAGGGTTATATTTGTTTTTGCTACAGAAGAAAAATAGATTGCACCTGGAAAAGGCTGTGAAAGCGAAACTGAAAAGGGTAACGAACGACAGACAAAGAACTTAGTGTACTTACTCGCTTACCCTTGTTTGATTTACGCCCTTACATTGTTATTAATAATTGTTTTAATTATATTTTTATTGTCAAGAGAACACCAACAAAATCAAAAATATGCAACACTAAAAACCACAAATAACTTCCCTCACAGTTATCCGCAAAATTGTGCACGCTATTTTAGCCTTTAAATCTAATTGAGAAGTTATCAAATCACTTGATAATATCCTACACCATTTTGTATTACAGTGCAACTTATTTGTTTAGTTCGCGGCTTGATTCTTCTATGTTGCGAAATTGAGGGATCTCTACTTTTGGCAATACAAGACTCTTGACAATTGGTTCCTATACTTACACCTTATATAATGCATTTTGCTGCAATTACGTGTATTTTATGGGTTTTTGATTTCGTCCTCACTGCATGCCGTATTTATCTAATAGCTTTCTGCTTTCTTGTATTTGAATAAACATTCCCCTTTGTTTTAGATCCTTCTTCATAGAATACATAGAGGTATTATGTGTAGATATTTAATGTATTAGGATCTCATCTAATATAATGTTTATAGTGTATTTTTTTGTTCCTATTAATATTTAAAACCAACTCCTAAAAAAGTGTGGAACATTAATTTTTGTAATTGTTCTGCATGAATAACATTGCATCATTTATTTATTTTTAAATGTATTCATTATTATTTTTATACAAAACCTAGCTATCAAATTAGAAAAGAATCCTGAGCTTTTAAGATTTTCTTTTTTTAAGCATTTTAGCGTCAAATCTTCAAATTACTTAGGACTTCCAACAAAGCTTAGCTGATAGTATTTGTTTCCCAAAAACATATTTCTTTTACTAAGACAATGTTAAAATTTCCAGGAATGTTCTAGTCAAGACTCGTCATTGGAGCTATGCGACATGACAGACTCGTGTTTGGACGACAGTCGGCTACAGTCGGCGTTGTCGTGCGACAGCTCACGGTCACGTGAACGGTCGCGGCGGAGTGATAGTCGCTCGCTCGACGTGTCAGACACGTCGAGCGTACACTCGCGGTCGCCCTCGGCGTCTATCACGATGGTGAGTTATTGGACAATAAGAAAATGTAGGAGAGAGTCATCATTTCAGCCGAAAGACGTCCACTGCTGGACATAGGCCTCCCCCAAGTGTCGCCACATTGACCGGTCCCGTGTGACTCGCATCCAGCGGATCCCTGCAACCTTCACCAGGTCATCGGTGCTGAGGAGAGAGTAATTCATGTAATATGGGCAGAAAAATACTCATCTTTAGAGCTCAGACGTAAACGCTTAGCAAATACGGCTCAGTTGACGCAGTGGCTGCTGCGCTGCGTGACGCAGGTTCAATTCTCGCACGGATTTTTTTTATGGTCAGCAGGTAGTTGTTGCGGCTCTGGATATTTGTTTATGTGAGTTAAAATGTTTCTAAACGCACCCACGAAACAGGAGAAATTAAATTGATATATAATTATGATTCCAGATGGGAGGAGGGCTGCGACGGTGTCGCGCGCTATATGACTGCTCAGCAGACAACGAGGACGAGCTATCATTCCGCGAGGGAGAAGTCATTGTCGTGATCAACGAACGCACTGAAGACGACAACTGGATGGAGGGACAGGTGGAAGGCACCAGTCGGCGGGGCATGTTCCCCGTCTCGTTCGTACACATGCTACCCGACTAAGAGAGATAGAGACGCAACATCTGGCATCCATGGAACGTAGGTCAACACCAATGTTCGTAGAAAACCTGTGTTAAATCTATATCGGTAGTAACCACGTCAGCAGCCGCAGCAATGCAAGCTTGACATTGTATTCCTGCTTAGCAAGCTGCACCCACGGCCATATAACTGACAAGTTCAAATGTTCCAGTCAGTCTGGGGATTGTATTCAAAATGTCTATTGAGCTCCGTGTCTATGACACATTAAATTCTTATATTCGTCTTTTAATGTTAATGGAAACCAAAAATGTTGGTTATTATATAGGGCTGGATTGTATCGATGAGTCTGACTGAATGGATTATGTGTTCAAAATTACTAAAAAAAAAAAAACATCAGTGTAAAGCGATCTTGGAAGTGTTACGAATTTCAACTATAAATACTTTACTTTGGATGTCTGGCCTAAGGCTTGAATTTTGTTTGTACGGCTACGAGCTTATTTATTCTAGTATTTTATACAATCACAGTTCAATACACGGCATAATGTTGTAGAATAGTTATGTTGAAGCAGCTAAACAATCAACGTTACTTAATTTTACGGCGTTGTCTTCACTATAGATTGTCCAGTAATATACTGCTGTTTAAAACATGTATGTCATTGTTATTATACACGGTTTTCATACTCAAACATTTTAACCATTCCACATTTGGACAGTCGTCTATGTACATACATTGTACACGGTATAATTATTACATTATTGAGATGTTACGATAGTTTCACTACGTGTTAGTTGCTGCTTTAGCGTCGCTACGAATTTATAACACCAATATTGTAAGTTTTGCCAATAGACCGTCCGTCCCTACGCGGATTTTTTACTTACATTTTGTCAACATTCGTAAATATTTTCCAAAACTTCTGTAATATGTATTGTCTTCTATAGTTTGGTAGTTTCGAAAACATTGGTTGGTGTGACGTTTGTGAGGAGTCTACGCTCAAGTGCTCACTCTTTTTTATAATAATTCCGAAATATTTCTTAGTCAACGTGAAAAATTGGTGTTGTATATTGAGTAATTCTACTTGTTCATATAGAATTGTAGCCTAATAAGCTAGTTTTTAAATCACATTATGAGAAACTTCAACGACTGCATGCCAGCCGTTTGGAATTACCAAATTAGTTTGGACGGATTGTGGAATTGTTTAGTTTGTTATAATGTGATATGCTAGCTTATAAAATTTTAATCGAGTCTTAGCATTGGTGTCACGTACATTTAAATATTAGTTCATACAGATTATAAGCAATAGTAGCCGCTGGTGGCCGACCATGACGTCTTAAAGCAGGAGTAATTCCAGTGTGGGAAAGAGATGGCGCTATACGACCTGTATAACTCTCTCTTTCCCACACTGGAATTACTCCTAGGTCATAGTAACCCCCTGGTTCGTTGAATTACTGTTTCCATCTTAACTAGGTTTTTAAACAACCAAAACCTTGTTGATGCTATCCAAGCTTGTGTACAAAATAACAATAATTATTTGTTATAGATAAAGTTCTATTTAGCTTTCGTTCGTAAGCTAATAAATAGTTTCGTAACACCAGTATTTCGCCTCGCGTAAACGAAGCAATAGATATGTGTTTACAGCTCAGTTAGATTTGCCAAATATGTAATTGTGATGAGTAGTAAAAGAGATAGTATATATCAGCGACAAACTATCGGACCAGTGACTGTTTGTCGTCTAGTTTGTTCTAGTAGATCATATTGAGGTGTCTTAGATTGTTGGTGCATGCTGTCTATAGATATCGTGTTCGTACTTCGAGACTATAGGCCCGAAAATTTATTTATACTATACGTGTATCGTCGTTTGGAAATCAAACGATCCATTCGGTATTTTTAGGCTGATTCATCTGCTGCCCGTTATTCAATATGGACCAAAGAAATTCTTTATAGTTGCTATACGAGGATAATGTTCGCCTATGGTCTCTCAAGTGACGATGAACACTGAAAATTGTTGTTACATGTTAAATTTTAACAATTTCCACATTTTAATAGACGAAAATATCGTAAATAGCAATAGGTATTCGCGTTTGTAAGACGACGGAAGATTATTTAAGAAAACAAATGTAATTAAATTTAATATTATATGCTCATTATTTCCTCTTCGTTGCGTTCGAGCAGATACCATGTACTCACAACTACACATTCCCATATTTATAATCGTAGTTTTTCTGTATATTAAGTTCTTAAACGATCACTTATATTCATAGGTAGTAATAGTGATACTGCTAATACCTATATACGATATAGTTACCTACATACCGCGCGCGTTGCCATACATTAGTATTAACTAAAGTGAGCGTACTACACATACATTTGATTACCCATATAATAGCAATAATTTTAGAATTGTAAATCATATTTTGTGATCATATCTTTGCGTGCACAGTCCCACATTTCAATCGCATGATACGAAGTAGGTGTCAAGATTTTTACTTATGAAGGAATCTTTGTAAATTGTGATGATTATATTCGTTGCCATGAATGAATTTCGCATCTAGTTATAGCAACACTGCAGTCGTGTAAATAGATATTTTACCTATTAGTTCGTAAATATGTTAAAGAATTATAAGCTAAATTGATTATTTCGAGAGAATTCGAGATATTATTTAAGTAAATGCTGAAACCTGTTTTATGTTCTTTCGTCTAATATATAAATTGTATTTATTTATTAATATATTGTGAAATCTAAATGTGATGAAATATTTTAATGCCATTTTAGCCTGTCAGTACGTTACTTATTGAAAGTTATGTAACCAAATGATGCTAATAGCGTGTAAGATGTTTTATTCTTTATGGAGTTGTAGTTGAGATAGTTTTTTCTATTGTGTATTATGTGAACGAAATCTGTATGAATTTATTAATACATCACTTGGATGTCTACTTTGTCTTTTATTTAATTTGCGTAGAAGTCGTTAACCAGTTCCCTAATCTTACATTAGATTCTTCATTGCAACACACCTGAAACCCGCCACCATAGCCAGACACACATTTTATGACTAGAATCAATATGGCTCTATGCGTATGCGTCGCTAGATGTAACCGCTTGCTAGTCGTGGAATTCCAGCAATGTTTTCAAACGCCTGAAATTACAACTTTTTTTGATATTAAAATAGGCTTGTGTGCAGCACCTTATTAACCTTGGCTCGTGGCCCCACAACAAACCGTTTCTGAGTTATGGGTCTTCAAAACCAAAAACTTTTTTATTCCTAAATTAAAATATACAGTTGTATTTGGGTGCATCTTGTTGTTTTTTAAACATCTCCGCTTCTGTTTGTTAATAGTAGATTATATAACATGTGAATTTATTTCGAGGGACTAAGTTGGATCCCAAGAGCAGCGAAGGATTCTAGAGTAAGATCCTGAGCGGAGCGAGGGTTACAAGAACCGAAATCATTTTTTTTTCACGAGTTGTGTACTCTACTTTTTACCATTGATTGCGAGAAAATAAATAGAAGTACCTATAGTATTTGAGGTGTCTTAGATTTATATTTCTCGTGGGTTAATAATAAAAGATCGATCGAATGGTCGATCTTCAAGTTTAAGCCGGGCTTACCAAGGTCGGTCTGTGGACGGGGGACCACTAATTCATTACACACCGAGTTTCCTCCGTGCCTCGGAAAGCATGTAAACCCGTTGGGCCCGGCGGTCATTTACAATGGTTCTTTGGCAGTCGTTACAGGTAGTCAGCGGCCAAAAAGTCTGAGGACCAGTCTTGGCAAGGCGTATCGTATTACCCACCCAGTAATAACTGGGTTGTATTCTGTGTCAGATAGGCAGTCGCTCCATGTAAAATACTGATATTCAGCGGTATCCGATTAGACTGAAAGCCGACCCCAATAAAGTTTGAATAAGCTAGGCAGATAAGTATTTATCAGATTTTATTATATCATGGGTAATGAGAACAAAGAATTAAATATTAATATTAATTTATAGTGAAATTAGAACAATTTTCGAAATTCAGTGTTACGAGTATGGTCTTGTCCGGCACGTTTTATATATTTTTTGATTATAATTCGTGCTTGTTCCAAATTCAAAATGTTTTTTAACCCTCAGTGTGTAAAAGAGATTTTTATTCACTGTTATCGATGAATAAAATGCCCTTTTTCGAGCGGCAATGGTAAAAAAATATTATTACCATGGATTCCATTGCTAATCCTACTAAGAACTTTATAGATCTTCTGAACGTCAAATTATTTTCTAAAAATTTCATTTCCGAACGGATGACAAATAGTTTGACAGTGACAAATGATGTCCGTGACTACCGCCGGACCACCAACGCCAATCGCTTTCATATATGGTAAATAATTAGTTCTCAATTGGTGCTAATTAGTGCTCGAACAACATAATGGGTGCCTTAGTAGTTATCGAGAAAATCGACTTTGAAGGTGGTCCGATGGTAGTCACGCTCCTTTCAGTAGGACCAACATGAGCGCCGAAAAAGAGGGCATTCTACAGCTATTCCAAGTAGACAAATAATTACATTTCGTAAAAAAAACAGCACTGAATTATTTGTATTTATCGAGAAATCAAGGATGATAACTTCGCGCGCTCGTCCAGCAGGACTACGACTTTGAATGTTGATTCCAAGTTTGAGGATTATATGTCGGATTTGTCAGGATTTATTCCGTTGTCTCGTACATCATGTCCGCAGAAGATGGGTTACGTGCTATTAAAACACACTAGGTGCGATACACTGTTTATAATAAAGTAACAAATTACTTGACATTACAATTTAAAACAATAACACGGGGCACAGTGAATCGGGTACAGTTCCAGGACGTCTCAACTCCGCTGCGATCAGACCTTGACTGTCCTCCTCGCCTCGACCTGTAATCTCAGGGCTCTGTAGAAGCCACGCTGTGGTGGGGGTAGACTTGCAAGTAGGTGGTCACCACCAGCGCACTTACGATTCATTTTATGTCCGACGAATCAACGGATCTGACATATAGATAAATATATATTACATAAATATATATTATAAATATATAAATAAATATATAATATAATTTGTTCGGGCTACACGCGGAGATTTAGTATGGAAAAGTATTGATAGCTAATTTCTGAATCTGAATTTTTGGTCACTATAACTTCTTTAGGACAAGTAATTTTTGTATAAATTTGGGATGAAATCACAGAGTTTTTAATAGGGAAATCTTGAAATGAAAATTTAACACCGTGATTACCGCCACCCCACCAATGGCATGGTATATCTCGTAAACTACCGGAGTAATTCTTTTGAATTTTGGGGACTAATTTTATCTTGCAGGGCAGTAATTTTCTATAAAAGTTTGAGAAAAGCGACAAGCTCCTCAAACTTTGAATCAACATTCAAAATCGTGGTCCTGCTGAACGAGCCCGCGAAAGTTGTCATCGTTGAATTCTCGATAAATACAAGTATTTCAGTTCTGTTTTTTTTTACGAAATGAATCACTTATAAGGGAACTAATTATTTGTATACTTATAATAGCTGTAACCTCTTTTTCGGCGCTCAAGGTGGTCCTGCTGAAAGGAGAGCGTGACTACCTTCGGACCACCTTCAAAGTCGATTTTCTCGAAAGCTATTAAACCACCAATTTTGTTGTTTGAGCACTAATTAGCACTAATTGAGAACTAATTATTTACCAAAAATGGAAGCGAAAGCGATTGGCGCTGGTAGTCACAGACTTTGACAAAGAACAGGCGTCAATGTGCGGGAATTCAAATCTTGTTTACAAAATACTTTTTTTTTTACAATTTTTATCACTTTATGATAACGTAAAGTAATGGAAATATTTATTATTTATGTTAATATTAAGTCACAGTAAGTGATAACCTAGGCCTTAAAATAGTTTAATCTCAAAAACATCACTCGGATTCGTATAAAATATAAATAGATACGGTTTTCTTGTCAAGCGAGTCGTGCCTTCATGTGATAAGCCGCGAGATAAAAGTGCATTATATATTTCGAGTGACTTTTGATTTGATTCAGTTGCAAAAGACACGACAAGTCGACAACATGGGGAACCGCAAAAGGGTGTTTGAGTTACTGAGAACAATCAATGCTGCGTCGTAAGTACTTCTACTAAAGTTAATTATTGTTTATTTTTGAAGTAGGAAGAAGTGGAGTAGAACCGGGACTGATGGATACACATTTCCCTGAATTTAATGGAGGGAGGACTTTGCCCAGCAATGGGACAGTGCAGACTTGCAATAATAATGTGACATAATTTATATAATAATTGTTTGGTGATTTGTTTTGCTGCAAATATTTGTTTGGTTTTCTTCTAGGTGCCAGTGTCCAGCTCATGGCAATCGGGGCAACGTTCAAGTTTCAAATGCTACTCCACTGAAAGACTATGCTTTTGAAGTAAGTACATATTATTGTGTTTTCATCAACTTTGTAGTAATGGTTTCTGCTGCCAAGTAACAAAATCTCAAAACTATATTTACCTATCTTATCAGTTGATGCCAGTTGTTATGAAACATTTATCAATTCTTATCTCACCACACTGAACGCACCAATTTCTTGTCAATTTTGTAGGTATTCCCAACAAGCTGTTACTAAGGAAAAAATTGTTGAAATTTGAACTTTTTTGATTTATTCATCAATTGTGATTCTCCTGCCCTTATCCCAATTTTCTTTGGGTTGGTGCAGCATGTCTTTTCTTCCATACTTCTCTATTACTAGTAATCTCATCACTCATATCTTGCCATATCATCCTTTACACAATCCACGTTTCTTTGGTCTTTCTCTACTCTTATAGCCATCAACATTCATACTTAAAACTTTCCTCACAACATATTCCTGATTTATTATTTAGTTAAAAATTCAGAACTTTGCAGGCACCATGGTATATTAATTGTGATAACACAAGTTATTATCCACAATGTAACAAAACAAAATAATAATGTAACATTAGATTTTTATGTTATTATAGATAAAATGCTCAACTGTACGATATGGACCTGGCGTGACACGGGAAGTTGGCCAAGACTTGGTCAACATGAACTCAAAGAATGTATGCGTGATGACCGATTCCAACATTGTTGCCTTGAACCCTTTGAAGGCTACACTTGACTCGCTCACAAGAAATGGAGTCAATTATAAGGTGTTTGATAAAGTCCGAGTAGAACCTACTGATACAAGGTAAATTTTAAGTAAATTTTCAAGGTTACTAAATTAATACTTTTATATTGGAAGTTATCTATAAAAAATGTGGTTAGCAAATAATTTGAAAAAGCTGCAATACTTTCCAAGGGTGCTTGCTCCTTTACCTAGGAAATATCTGGCATACCTACCTTCTGGCTACTTTTTAAAGGATTAGCTGGAAAGTTAGATTTATTGAGGGTTATACTTAAATCTAGAATCTTAGATAATTTAGACACTGCTTACACAATCATCAACTTTAGTGTTATGTAGTCTGTTGATTTTTGAGAGATAGAAATGTTCTAAATTTTGGTTGTAATGGACTATGAATTTTATTATGTAAGATATTTATATTTATATAAATTTTATTATGTAAGATATTGAGTTGGTTGTTCCAAAGCCCCAAGATTTATCTGTGATTCTGAATTTTAAGTTCAGAGCCTTGTTAGAATGTTAGTTGGACTTGGAATATCATTTCAATGGACAAGTTAACCTTGCCAATCTCAAGTTGGATGCCTCCTGCCTCCCTTACTTATTTCAATCCTAACTTAATTCAAAACTTTTACCTACCATGAGAGCGCACGCGACGCCGCAGGAAAAGAGGCAGGACTTGGGGAGGCCTTAACCAAGTATTGACTAATTTAAAAAAAAAACCTTTTTCAACAGCTTCAAAGAAGCGATAGCGTTTGCGAAGGCCCATGATTTCGACAGTTTCGTGGCGGTCGGCGGGGGTTCCGTGATGGACACCTGTAAAGCGGCTAATTTATTCTCTTCTGACCCTGATGCTGAACTCCTGGACTATGTTAATGCGCCGGTAGGCAAGGCGAAACCTGTTAATGTCCAGCTGAAACCTTTGATTGCCAGTGAGTAAATAGCTTGTTCTATTAGCTTGGATTTTGGTTTTGTTAGCATTTACCATTACTTAGCACTGGCAGTGGCCTTGTCTTTGCACAATGATAAGAAAATGCAAATACTAATCCATTTGCAAGGTGGTATGAATAAATTATAGCTTGTCTAGTAGATATATACCATTTTTTTTTAAATATCCCAGATAGATTTTGTTTTGATTAGCCTTCTTTGTTGCAGCACAGTTTAATTCACTATTTTTGTACCAGCGCCATCTATTGGTGACTAAAAAGCAAATCATTGTTGTGTGCCCCCTTCTGGTAGTAGTGTAAGTTGATTGTGTTGCGGTGTGTCTCACCGCAACAATGTAAGGATTAGGTCATAATGATCATCTTGTCTTCCTTCATACATAGTTTATTACGGATACAATTTAATATTTAGACCATATTAAAATGTCAATAATCTGTATATAACTTCTTTCCCAGTACCTACAACAAGCGGTACAGGCAGCGAGACGACTGGAGTCAGCATCTTCGACTACGAGTCGATCCACGCCAAGACTGGCATATCTCACGGCGCCCTACGACCGATACTTGCTATGATCGACCCTCTGCACACTCTTACGATGCCAGAGAAGGTATAATTAATAATATTTACTAAAAATATCTATGATGCGATGAAAATCATTGAATACTCTGAAGTATAAAAAAATCTCAAAAAAAAAGAACTCTAAGTAGATCTCTGTGTCTGTTATAAATAAATCAGTTTTTTCAATGATTTTTGAGCTATTGCTTTTTCTATCGGCCCTAGTTGTGACCTACGAAAAGTTTTGGTCATGCCATAGTAAAAAGATAAGCCAGTCAGTAAGAGGATACCTATAATGCCGGGGTGCACACCTTGGAAATCACAGTGCGGTTTTCACCATTGGGCCCGTTGCAATAAAGTAGTTATTCAAAAAACTTGAACCATGCGCATTGTTGGGCTAGTAATCGTAAGCGCTACCGCTGAGCATGATGTCTTGGTTTCGATTCCCAGATTGGGCAAAGTGTTATTGGTTTTTTATATCAAACATTTCTCAGTAGCAGCCCTAAGACAGTAATTTTGTGCCCGAATGATGGCAATAGGACCGCTCTCTATTACACTGGACTTAAACATAAATGGCGAAATATGGGTGTTCATTAGGAACACCTTAGCCTAACCTTTCGAAGATTGAAGGCGTGATATTATGTAAACCACGTGTTCCTAAGAGCATTAAAGCGGCCAGAAGCTATTGAATCTTGCCATTCATATCGCTCAATATCTCACAGGTTTCAAATTACTCCGGGTTCGACATCTTCTGCCATGCGCTGGAGAGTTTCACCGCAATTCCGTTCAATGAGAGAGGACCGGCGCCTGCCAACCCTGCTTTAAGACCTTCGTACCAAGGCAGCAACCCTATTTCCGACGTCTGGGCGAGGTTCTGCTTACAGGTATGTTAACATTTGACCAAGGTTATTTTCTTTTTAAATAAATTACCCAGAAAAAGTTGGCGAGATGACCTGGTCTCGTGCAATAAGCTGGAAGCTTTATATACTTCTTCAGAGGCCTCTCATCTTTGCTGAGGTAGAAAGAAAATTAATATTCATTTAAAAAAATACTCATGCAGTTCAGAAGGAGATGACAGGATTCAATTAGACTTACCTATATTTTCAAAGGATTGGCCTACTTGCATTAGATTGAGAAAACTGGTAAGAGGGAAGGGCAGGCCTTTGCCCTACTGTGGGACAACAGAGGCTTAAGATAATAATGTTAAAATTGTGCCTACGAGATAAACAATAGAGTAAAGACGCTGATGCATTCGCTGTGCAGAAGGAGCTTTGCCAGAACATCCCCAAAATTCCAATAAACTAGCCTTTTCAAATTTTTAAGGGTTTTACAAGCAGATATAGATAGGAACAAGAAGCTACTGTCCAATCTACCCAGTTATCAGTATTGTATTGTATTGTATAACGGGCTGGTGTCCACAACTCCAGGTCCTAAGCGCGTATTTTGCACGCAGGTGGGAAATTTATTCACCCCAGCTACCCGACAAAGGCCAGCAGCACCTTGATGTTGCTGACAATCTCGCGGAGAGTACATGGGTTTCCGAAGTACTTTGTTACTTTATTACTACAGGAAACGGGATATTTACCATGTTTACTATTTTTGTAAAAAAAAAAAAAAAAAGTAGAAGTAGTTAAAAGTTTTTTTTTGTAAATAGTAAACATGGTAAATATCCCGTTTCCTGTAGTAATAATGTTAGTGACCATGATAGTTTAAAATTTTATTACATTAGTTACCAGTAATTGCATAATGTACCTATACTGTTTATCTGAACCCCGACTAAAGTATGAAATAACATGCATTTTCCTTGCATCATTATTGCACAAATGTATTTCGTCACTATATATGGAACGACTCATTCTAACCTGTCTTCGTCACGGTTTGCAACACCTTGTTCGTTCTTTACAAAATATGAAAAAGAAAAATGTGAATGGATTGTACATGAAAGTTCCTACTTTGTAATACTAAAACTGTGAATACAATTTTTGAGTAAATAGCTGTGAGTAACTGTGATTGATGTCAGCTTATAATTTTTTGCCTGTAATGGAACGGACACTGATCATGTTTTTAAAATACATAAGAATATACGAGCGAACATGTACCTAATCAGTAAGCATGTGATGCGGAGGAATGAGGAAAATGTCCTGAGGACAGTTTTGCGTATGAATGTGATGGGAATAAGCTTAGAGGAAGACCAAAGAAACGATGTACATATATGTATGGACTGTGTGTGTGAAGGATTATATGGCAAGAAAGGAGGTGTGTGATGAGATGACGAGTAATAGACAAGTATGGAAGAAGAAATGCTGCGCCGACTCCAAATAAACTGAGTTGAGGGCAGGAGAATGATGATGATATGAGTGAACATGTGTGGAGATGTAGATTCTTTCATAACTTGATAGGTAAATAACCGGAATATTGCTTTCTAGCTGTTTTCAATAAACAGTTTTGTTCAGAAGTTTTCCTTCCTCAAGCCAAATGCATTATCAATTACTATGAGTCGATTCCATCATCACTTGAAAAGTAAATAACTGGAATTTGGTTGTCTAGCTGTTTCCAATAAACAACAATGTCTTGTCTCTACATTGTTCAGATTTTTTCCTTCTTCAAGCCAAATGCATTATTAATGACGCATATTATTAACTACTTATGTCAGCGAAGTTACCGAATGAATTATCATCGAGAAAAAAAATGAATCACGACAAAAACATTTTGGCCAGCGATGTAATTAGCGGGACCGGTTTGAGAGGAATAACCGACTCGATTGACGTAACACATCATCTTCAATCTTATATAGATCTGCTATAAATGCTACCAAATGGAGTATGTTATTCATTAGGTACTAATTTGTGTTGTCTGATAGAATACTAAATTATTTATAACTTTATTCAATGCCAGTGTTTATTTGCATAGTATACCGCCTTAAATTTTCTGGGACACGCGTCCAGTGGCATTGGCGTGTAGGTAGTAAATTTTATAAGCACACGATCTGCATATTTATTGCTTTTGTTATACCTGATTATTGGTTTGCGAGACCAATCAGAATTTTCGAGACATTGATGTATGTATCTGATCACACCGTTGTTGTGTGTCTGTAGCGGTTAACTAAAATACGGTAGCCTATTGTGTCTTTGATCCATTCAAGTGGGAATGAATAGTAGCTGGCTAGCTCGATAGGTTGGTTTGATCGTCGGCGACCTTGAACTGTGATCATTAAACTGTTTTTCAAGCCAGTCACTTCTGTATCGGATTTTAAAGAAAGACCAGCTTTGTTCTTTGGGCTGTAACATTGAGTAGTTATCGACCTACTATGTGAATTTTACATCATCATTCTGCTGACCTTACAACTAGCGCATTTATGACTGACAATGAAAGAGCAAAGAAAAAAATTAATGACAAGATTCGTGAAGATTGCCTCAAAAAATGTATAAGTAGCGTAAGAAGCTGATATCCAATGTATTAACAAAGATCTAGAATCATGATGCGTATTTATTCCACAGACGCTTCAGAAGTACTTTGTCCGTTCGGTGTACAACCCCGATGACATCGAGGCACGTTCTTCAATGCACCTGGCGGCTACTATGGCTGGAGTCGGCATCGGCAACGCCGGGGTACATCTGTGCCACGGACTTGCGTACCCCATTGCTGGGAACGTCAAGACCTTTGTGCCTGCAGACTATGGGTAGGTAGCTAGGCGAATTATTTGCCATAAAGTAATTTGATTTAAATGTCTTAAGAGACGCTTTGGGATTTGGTAAACTTATTCTATTCCTGAGATTTCTTAGAAGGATAAGGCTCGGACTGCACCAAAATAGACACCAGCGGAGATGTGCGAAGCAGAGAGGAGTGGAGTTGCGTTAAAGCTAGGGTGTATCAACCGTATCTGTGCGGAAATGTGCAAACCGGTCACAGCATGTTCAGCAGCATGCATTTTTGTCTCCGCTGGCCTAAACAATTGCAAGACATCTCGTCTCCTCTCTGCTCAACAGTTTCCACTGAAGCTAAGCGGAGACAAGAAATGTAAATAACGAAATTCTATTGGTGGTTTAAAACACATCTCCACTCTTCTCCGCTTCAGTGTAGTCCAGCCCTTACAAACAAAATAAAGCAAGCAAGTCTAGTAAGTGCCAAAAGGAAAAGAACACTACGAATAATAATGAGTAAGAGGATTCATTTGTAATGTTTTTTCCCTGTTTTTGATAAGAAGGTATGCGAAGGTTTTGGCCATTGTTTTGAACTTAATTTTAATATAATTATTGAATGGTTTACCTTATACTCCATTGTAAACAACTGGTATAGGTATTTCTCGGCTAACCGCTGGAACTACCTACCTTATATTGAGGTTACTATGCATAATCGATGAAGTATAGAATAGATGTAGGTCATAACTGGACAAAGACCTCAATAACTGCACTCCAGTGACCTAGATCCTAGCCACTCTTGGTCATCCATTTGTATTGTTTCATTTCAATGTTTTTTTTTAAAACTATACTGGGTGTAACAGAAACGTTAAAGTCATATGAAAGGACATGCTGCAGACCATCAAACTGAACAACTTCCCCCATGGGTCTAATATCGTAAATGCGAAAAAAATATCAGCTGTCCCATACTAAAATTCAAAACCTACTCGACCCAAATGAATGGGACAGCTGATATTTTTTTAGCATTACGACATTGGACCTATGGAGGAAGTTGTTCAGTTTGATGGTGTGCAGCATATCCTTTCAAATGTCTATACCCTTTCTGTTACACCCTGTATATTATTATAGCTGTCTCACATTGTCCCACTGCTGGGCAAAGACCCCCCTCCACTCCTTCCAAAGGTCACGCTTCTGAGCTACTTCTTTCCAATTCTCAAGGTACTAGGTAGACATTGAGTTCGTCCCGCCATCTCCTTCGTGGTCTGCCGCGACCCCGTGTCACTGTTTCAGGGCACCAATCCTGAGCTTTACAGGCCCACAGTTCGTTCGGCATAAAAAAACCCTGTATAAACAAGCCAATATTTTTCTTCATTTTGTGCTCTTTGTAACCTAAAAACCATGACCTATTAAAAGCAACATCCGCGCCAGTTCTTGTAAATAGTCTTCAGTAGCTTAGTTATCAGATGTTTACCGTTTACGCCAATTGTGAGCTGAAGGAAACGTGTTGTTACGGTTTCGAGACAATGGCTCACCGAACTAACATTGAAGCGACGATAACGACACGACCTCATTACCCGTTAGCCCTCATGTATTTCTTAAAAATACAGTGCATAGAATAGGTTTTAACTCTTTTTTTTAATGGCATCTCGTAGTCGAAGGTCAATGGTGGGCTATGGGTTGTATAATTATCACTTGCTTCGGTAAAGGAAAACATCGTGAGGAAAGCAGCATGCCTGAGAGATATTTCTTGACGGCATGCAAAGCCAAGTCAGAGGCCCAAGGTCGGCATAAAAACTCTGACACCAGCTTAGGCACTGACCACATGATAAAAAAAAGAACCTATGAGGCTGGCTTCTGCTTCACCGAACTATCCTGTGGGTGCCTTGAGTGTAATCCCTCCAGCCAGGGGCGTCGCTGGAGAGGGGAGCCAAGGGACAGGCTGGTTCTTTTTTAAACCTGAGTCTGAGTTTAATACAAAATCGTTCACCTAGAAAGCATGTGAAACTGCGGCCAAAACCTAGTGTACCATAATTACAGGTAGTCAGTCCATAATAACATGAACACCAAATGAATAAGTGCAAGTTTCAATGGATTATTATCTACTAGCTTTTGCCCGCGTTTTGTTCGGTAATTGTCCGACGGGATCGTACTACCGGGATAAAAAGTGTCCTATGTGTTAATCCAGGTTATGAACTATCTGTGTGCCAAATTTCATCCAAATCCGTTCAGTGGTTTTTGCGTGAAAGAGTAACAAACATTCAGACGTCCATACATCCTCATAAACTTTCGCATTTATAATATTAGTAAGATTGCCCTTCTAGTTAGTAGCTTGGCTAGCTGTATTCCGGTTCTAAAGCTGGTGAAATAACAGAAACATGAGACATTTCAACTTTGATCCGTTGATGTTTGCAGGGTCGTCTTTCAGGCCGTGGTAACCACTTTCTATAAGATGAACCGCCTGATCTTTCACTAACCGTAAGAAAGCCCTTGTAGGTACTTATGTAAAGTCTGGGATATTTAAGCAAATTGATAACCAACATAAATAATCCCTATACTGCGGTGGAAGGCACACCGACGCGACAACGGTTACCATGTATTCAGTACATCATGCTGAGCATAGTACTTTTTCATCGGTTATTGAAAAAAAACAGCTGTTCCATACATTTTGACCGTGTAGGTATTGCACTTTTGGAAACAGCTATTTCTTTTTTATGTGGGGGCTCAGAATGATGTACTGAATACGTGGTAACCGTTTTCTCGTCGGTGTCCCTTCCACCCCGAATTTTAAGTTGTATGACATGGCTACACGGCAAGTTGACATAGGGTATCAAATTCACTTGCTTCAAATACTCACTACATCAAACGATACTTACTCAAAATTAAAATAATACTTTCTCCAGTTCAGAACCAATCATCCCGCATGGTTTGTCAGTCGTGATGACAGCGCCGGCCGTCTTCCGCTTCACCGGCCCCAGTGACCCGGCGAAACATCTAGAAGCCGCCAAACTACTCGGCACAGATGTCTCCAATGTAAAGGAAGCTGATGCTGGGACAGTACTGGCTGACACCATACTCAAGTATATGGACAAGATGAAGATTGAAAACGGGCTGAGTACTCTAGGATATACTAGTAAAGATATCCCTGCTTTGGTGAAAGGAGCCTTGCCACAGGTAATTTTATGTGTTAATTTGTTGGTGATTAAAAGCTTCGGATTTCCAGGACAGGGGCAAAGCTTTGGTTTTTCTAACACAATAGAATTTCTTCAGTCACTGTCTGAAATCTGGATTTGTTCCCGGTTGATGGCAATATAGTTGCCCCCTATAACGTTAATCTATCATCTAGTAGTTTAGTAAAAGGTGTCAGCATTCATGTGATACAGTTAATTTTGTGAATAGAAAAATGTAACAAGACATTAGGCGACATCATCATTCTCTTCCCCTTATCCCAATTTGTTTGGAGTCAACATATCGTATATAATTTCAGACATTAGCTGGTGCTTCCAAAGGTCACATCTTTGACGATAATTGTGGTGTGTCTGGGTATAATATATCTGTGTTATGTTTTATGGTTTCCTCAATTATTTCTCCATTAAGTTTTTTCACTATAATTATAACTATCATCTGATTATACCTTCTGCTCTAGTACAACAGAGTAAGTAAGCTCGGTTTTATTTCGTGATTGATAAATATATAAACTCTCTTGTTTCAGAAACGTCTATTGAATACGACGCCACTACCGCATACAGAAGCGGATTTGGCTAAACTGTTAGAAGATTCACTCACCATTTATTGAGCAAAACCAAGTTGCCAATAATAATACTTAGCAGCTTGCAGAAACAGTGTAAAATCTTATATTTTTATATAAGCATATTATGTAAATAAGTGGGAAATTATTTTACTATATATTTCTATGGGTTCGGATATTTTTGTAATAACTAATTTAGTGTAGATAATATGTATTGTATACTCGTATTGTTGTGATAACAAACGTAGTCTATATTGTTGAAATACTATTTTTATATTATGTGAAATGAAGAAATCAAGTTTTTACAAAGTTATTTTTGAATAAATGTTTACGGTTCTAAAGGCATTTTTTAATTCATCATGAGATATTTATTTATTTATCACTTCAAGCACAAAGTACAGAGGCGGATTAATGACATAGGCATTTTCTACCAGTCAAACTTTGGGTGATGCAGAGACAAACAGTGGTAGGTGTAAATCTGAAAATTATAGATATACCACATATACCATAAATAGTAGATAGACCTACCTTGTTCCATTTTATATTTTAGTAGAAGAGAGGATAGTATTTTAGACATTTCAAAGCTGCAGGTTAAAACAAACAAAAATCATTAGTGTTTAATTTTTAATAATTTTAAGTACATAAAATAAACCTATCAACTAATTTGTATAATATATAATATGTATAATCTTAAATTAATTTGTTGTAATTTGACTTCATTTGTTACTTTAATATTCAGAAAGCGCTAGATTGAAAACATTGTCGCGATTGTTCGAGAGTGGTCATAAAGGCACTGTACTAAGAAATGTTTGTTAGATATGTATTCGGCTGTGACTAGCGCTTACAACTATCACTTACTGCTTATGTAAGAGTTAACGCAGTTGTTAGTATAGAGTTTTAACTCTGACATAATAATGTACGTGTTTGTTCTGCGGGGCTCAGACGGCCTCTGGCACGATGTTGCTGTGGTGGAACGGACTGCTCTCGTACGACATGTTGGACGCGTTCACCGTGACGCTGTGCAGCGGCGTGTAGCGGCTCAGCTTGGGCGTGGCTGGGCTGGCCAGGTCCTCCGTCAGCTGCTGGTACACCAGCCCGCAGTCCTTCTTCGTACGCCCTGCCTGACTCATAGCCGCAATTATGGCACTGTTATATCTAACTTGCTTAGTCCGCTTAGTGCAAGCCAGCATGACGACCTTAGCGATGACAATGAGCAGTAGCAACGCTCCTAAGATGGCGATTGAAATCGGCCACAAGTATCCGTAGTGGTTATGCTCCTCCTCTTCGTCAGTGGAGGCTGACAAGTACATGGTGCCCGATGATTCTTCATTACTAATTTCGTTTTCAAGTAATCTGATATTAATCTGAACGTCTTTAATCGGTGACGATGTAATATCGTTGACTCTTGGGAGCGGCTTGGTGGCGTTCTTCTCAATGAGTTTAACCTTGAGGTCGACGTCGTCGTCGTCTCCGTCGTAGTCCTCGCTAGCGTCGTCATCGTCGTCGTCCTCGTCCTCGTCGTCGTCGTCCGCTGCGTCGTCGTCTTCATCATCCTCGCCATCTTTGCCTTGATCGTCGAACATGTCGTTGTCTAAGACAATATCATTCTTAGGAGCGGCTACTTTACCATCGTTGTCATCTAATGTGTTTTTCAGATCGAAGTTGCCCTGAGAATCAGTATCAATTCTCTCCCAAATTTCCTCATCTGAGACGGGCGGCAGTGGCTCCACGGCATGTACAACGGCAGCACTTCCACAGGTCTTGCGCGTGAGGAACTCCCAGCTATAAGTGCCGAGGTCGTCTTCCTTCGTGTCCTTGCCTAGATTAGCAATGCTCATGCTGCCACTCGAGTTGGGTGACACTTTACGTTTGCTTAGCCAAGTCATGAGGTTCTCAAAGTCGTGGCTGCAGGCAAGTGGGTTGTTACTGATATCAAGTGCGTTTAGTTTGTTTAAGTGATCGAGTTCAGTCTGTTTGATCTCAGTAATGCGGTTGTGAGAAACATTCAGGAATGTCAAATTACTGAGGAGTGTAGGTGAACGGTTTTTGTCTGCCTTCCATAGTGAGGTCAATTCAGCGTGGCTCATGTCCAGGTATGTGATCATTGGCGTATGGACGAACACTTCGGCATTAAGTACCTTTAATGGATTGCCTTGGAGGTATAATTTTCCTAGTTCGTTATTTTTCTCAAAAACTTTCGGGTCCAACGTTGTGAGTTGATTATACGAAAGGTTGATTTCAACGAGTTTGGGGCACATTGTGAAAACTTTAGTTCCAATGGATTTGATTTCGTTGTTAGACAGATTAACCACAGATAAAGCTGAGAAAGTCCTCAAAGAATTGTCGTAGACCTCCTGCAGGCCACAGTGCGAGGCGTCGAACAAGTAAATGTTAAATTGATCAACAGAGCACTCGAATCCTTCAGCGGGTAAGTGTTTCAGTTTAGGGTTGTTGGAGATTTTGAAGATATCCAGTTCAATATTTTCTTTAATGAGAATGTTGGAAATGAAGTCAAGATCGTTGAAAGAAAGATCGAGATAGTTAAGTTCTACTAGTTTGTGGAATGCTTGGTTGTGGATCTTTTCAATACTGTTACCACTAAGATTGAGATTGGCAATGTAAGTCATACCGTTGAACATGGAGGGTCCAACGAATCGAATTTTAGTTTGTCCAGCGTTAAGAGTAAGCAGGTCGGAGATCTGCAGGCCGTAAACGGTATCCACAGGGTTCCTTGAAATGTGGAGAGTGGCGAGCTCGTTGTTCTCTGAGAAGATATCATCGGGCAACGATTTCAGGTCATTGTCGCTGAGGTCAAGCTCCTCCAAGTCCAGTAACTTCTTGAATGTGTTGGGATCCATGTTGGACAAATTGTTGCCGGCGAGGTTCAGGTACATGACGCCGGGCATATTCGTGAAGGTGTTGGCCGCGATGTACTGCATATTACAGTACGAAACATCGAGCTCTTGAATCGACGACGTATTTAAGAAATAATCTTGGGATTCCGCGGCGGGGAACTTCAGCGGATTGTTTGCGAGTGTCAGTAGTACTAACTTTTTGTTATGAGCGAACGTTTCTGGGTGTAAAATCTTCAGTCTATCGTTCGATAAATTAACTGCATACAGGTTAGGAAGGCCGTGGAATGCATTAGGTCCAATAAAATCGATCGAGCTGTTTACAATCTTCACTGTTGTAATCTGATGGAGACCGAGTTTCTTGAAGATGAAGTCTGTCAACTGAATGGGGAACCGTGGGTCGGCGTTTTCAATGACAAGGTCAGTGATGTCATCGCCGAACTTCTGTGTACCGATTTCAAGTCGATCGCACTTGGCTGTTCTGTATCCTTGGGATACAGTGCATATGCAGTCCCTTGGGCACGGTCTATTCTCATTGTACAACACTTCCTGGTCGTCGGCGGCGTCGAAGTCGTCGTACTGGAACAGGAAGTTGTCGACGTCTTCCTTCTTCTTTCCGTCGGCGACCTTGTTCAAGGACTCGCTGAGTGCCAGCGCACACACTGCCAGGAGCAGAAACAACTCCCGGGACCTTGCCCCCATCTCGTAGCGAACTCTGAAAACAACAAATACATAACATTACTTTCTAGGCCAATCAAATATTACATCAATTATGAAATTTTCTCCAAACAAGAAAAAAACATGCGGGTCACGTTTACAAATAACAGTAGTAGGAAACAATGGATGAAACATTTTCTTTTTTGTAAATGCGTATTTGGCGAGCTAACAATATGGCAACAACGTTATTTTTTTCAGAACAATGAAAACCAATATTTGCAAAATACTCCTTTTGACCGTTATTTTAAGCTAGCAGAAAACACGTGTGCGCAGTGCGTGGTCATCAAAGTTATCGGATTTGCCGTAGAATGGATAGGTCGTATTCGTATAACATTATAGTTAATACCACATATTAACTTTATATTGGTAGGTATTCCCTGCCTGATAAATATGATATTCCTACACGTATCTTGATTGTTGTGTACCCAATTAATACACATACGGTGCACAGATGTTGTAGCTTTGTTCGCGTGGAATCTTATCAGTCTTTGACCATCTGTTGCTCTGTGCCGTGACTTCGTTTAACACATTGCTTTAAAACGGTTCTTTTGTATCACAGGGACTTATTTACTTATTTAAAATAGGTACGCCAACAGTACATGCATTTAACATTTAGCAATAAAAGTATACAGGTTAGGGTTGTTATGTAGGTACCAATTATAGGTGTACACAAGTACACTCTAAGTACAATTTAGCTATATTATCGTAAAGTTATATAATTAAAATGTGTGTAAAGAAGAGATCAAAAAACTGACTCACACTAATAAACACAAAAAAAGACAAAATATCCAATTCAAACTTATTGAAGGATATTATTATCTATTGTCTGCTTTACTGTAACTTTGAATGTAAATGATAATAACTTGGATAAATTTCACTGATGCAAAGCTACACTATTAACGTGTGCCACAAGATATATTTCTTCGACGCAGTCAAAGTTGCGGAAATAAGTTAGTTATATTATATAGAGATACTATTTGATACTAAGGTAGAATCATCGAGCACTAGAGCGGAAGACCGGGTTAGGTAGAGTCCCCACAAATATTAAATAACAGGTAGAGACAACTAGTTAGTAACATTTGAAACAAAATAATTTATGTAATTCGAAGTGGTAACCTTGATTCACTCTTGAAATTATATTAGCTTATTAAATAATAAATTTTCCTTTTTCCCCTCTACATTTCGCAAAACAAATAATAGTTATTTAATAACATAAAATTCTTCCATAAAGTTTTTCCTCAAAATAGAGTTTTATTCATTTATTTAAGATCTCCAACAAAAGATATACAAAACACAGAGTTTTCATTAATTAACTGTCTGATACACAACGGTCGACTTTTTCTCAAAGTTCAGGTTCTTCAATGATGTACAAAAGCTTCAGGCATATAACTTTACGACGTTGTATGCGACTGTACGAGTATTCTACTTACATTATATTTAATGCTCCAAGTGGATTGAGTCTCGCTTATATCAATAGGTACTTAATTCATATAACTAGACAAGTTTCGCACTAGTTTATTATAGAAAGTCGTAGCACTTTCACATCAACCACAGCACAATAAGTCACGGCGCACAATAACGAACAAATTAATGTTGACTGTCCGATTGTCACACTATAGGTACGAGGGGAATATATTTGTTTTGAGATAATTACGTGATCGCGAGAGGTGACACGACTGGCGACTGTCTGTAGATACGTGTTACGCGGCGCCCGATCGGCAACAGACTAACTTCAATTTATTATATTTTAATTCCGACACCACTGTTCGGTTTTTCGAAGCGATGACGATGATTCATGAGATGCTAAAACATTAATTGAATGTTTGTTTACAAGTCGAGGTCACGACGATCGTTTTGTTTCGCCTCAATAGTCTGCCATTAGATTTCAAAAATTGTTCTTATTTTAAATCTTATCTCTTATCACTTATCACTCGATTCTGTTATTGTTAGAAACATTGAGTAAATTCGCCGATAACGTGGGTCATTGATTTTTACCTTTAGGTGTACTGGAGGAGGTGAACGGAACACAATGTTAGCACTATCAAATTGACGCGACCGCATCTCTGTATCCCTGATAAGAGATAACTGTGATAAGATAAGTGAACGAGCTCTACGGTACACATAGAGGACGTTAAAACAGATGTGGTATGTGGTTACAGGTATATAGGTACATTCATCTTGTTTTTTCTAGCCTCTTTCAATATACTTACTACATATTAAAGTGATGAGATAGGTGTGTACTTCAAGATTCTGGTTTGATAAATAAAATCACAAACTATATTTTATAGTTTGTGTGATTTCATATATTACAGAGATATTAAATATGTCTGAATACCTACCTAACTATTAACACAATGTTTTGAAAGACGCCTGATGAAAGTTAGGCAATAATTATACCTGTTTCATTAATTCTGAAAAACATTATTAATGTTTTTTTTTACAGAACTGTCTATTTCTAGCTGAAATTTTATAACTTTGATCTTTCAGGACTGAGAGGGAATATTTCAGGCAGAAAGCACTTAAAAGAGCTTAAGAGGCACATTACTGAATTTAGTAACAGATTGATAAGGTAGAAAATCCAAGATATTAATCTGAAAAGCCCTCAGAAAAAGTACTTACTAAAATAAATTAATTTAGCATCTTAGATCGTTATACATAAATAATTTGTTTTATATAAATTGAAGCCGAAATGTCCGACTCCTAAGATACAGGTCTGCGTAGGTACCTACTTAGTTTAGGAGCCCGGAATCCTGAAAATAATTTTAAACTTGGTAGTACAACCCTCTGTTTTCTCAAATGCTATGTACTGTGCTGTTTTTTTTTTATGTAAGTACTAATAAACTTACATATCTAATTATTTATGTTCTCATCTGGCTATAAACTATTTTATCTACTTGGAATGGATCGTGAGGAAACCAAACCAGCATGCCTGAGAAATATTTCTTGACAGCATGTAAAAGGCAAGTCAGAGGCCCACGGGTGGCATGAAAACTCTGACACCAGGTTAGGCACTAACCACACGAAAAAGAAAGAATATCTTCTTGGATTCCGTATTATTGATAATAAGTATTGAATAAGTTCAGTCATTGTCGACGTGATGTGATAAACACCGGATTGAAAACAATGGACTGTCGCCAATCAAGTGTGTCTTGATTGTAATATAATGTCGTTCAGTTAATTGTGACTCGTTCAGATTGAACGGTTTTATTGTCTCTAACGGTTCTATTTGTGACTACTTTGTTTTTTAAAACTTTATACACAAGTAAAAACTGTACGAAGGTGGACTTAATGCCTTGGGCATTTTCTACCAGTCTACCTTAGGGTGATGCAGAGACAGTACACTGTAGGTGAAATATCAGAAAAAAAGACTAGACAATATTTATAACTAAAACATATAAGAATAAATACATTTAAACATACATATAACAACATATATAATTTAAGAGAGATAACAAGAAAAACTAAACAACTTAATTCTGAGACGAATCTGCCAACTTCTTTGTGCTCTCGAGCTTTCACTTTGAAAGTCAACCGACTGGTCACCGTCCTGATACTCTTAGTTCTTCTTCGTAGAATGTGAAACATCAGAATTTAGTTCATAAGCACAGCAATGAGAACGATTTCAAGAGAAACAGACAAGACACCAAAATGTGCCGTGTTCTGATTTGCCGAGGTAGGTATAAAACATGGAGATTTCTGTGCTGTATCTAAGGTAATATACTTGATAAACTTCCGAAATAACTACTCTAACTAAATATTGTGGAAACCGTATCAAAATCCAACTCGAAACGATCACACATACAGACTCGATAACCGGTAAACTTTAATTTAGGTATATAAAGAAGACTAAACACGGTCAATAAAAGTATCAACAAGTCAGCATTAACTAACCACTGTTCAGTCATTCATGGATTTCAGTCACATTTTTATATATGGCAGAAATTCACTGAAAAATACTGAAACCACAGAATGCAACCTTCTATATACGGTCATTATTTGTGTATTGTTTCCTCTACATGTTGCAATTCTTGTTAATTATTTTATTGAGGATAAACAACATGCACTTGAACTAGAGCTCGTTATTACCTATTTCCCATTCGAGTTAACTACTTAGTTCAGTGGAGTTATATGTTTCTGTATTCAGGTCAGAAGGATAAGTATACAGTGTCAGTTTTTTCAAAAGGTTGACAAAGACTTAAGAATCTGATGAGCTAATATGATTCAGAGTACGCACCAACTGTATAGCGGCTAGATAAAATATAATTTTCTTGATAGTCGTTTAGGCACTAAGGCTATTTTTTCAAAGCACTACTTTGTCCAAGGAAGCTGCAATATAAGACTTCCTATTGTAAAATTGGATAACTTAGATAAGCTCTCTATATTGAAAAGTCGCATCCTTCATTAGGTATCAATATTATGTTAACAATTATATGTTTTGATAGATAAGATTACCTACATACCTACAATATTCATGCTACTGCTATATGTATAAAGCCACATAGTACTAGCCAAATTTGTCGCGTGCTTAATTATTTCAAAAGCTAGACATGACAATGCTCCATCATTACTCGCTAGGAATGTTCTAGGCTTTGTAGGGATGTCATAGAGACAACCAAAAGTTGGCAACCTGGGACCTGTTTAAGAAAACCGAGAGGCAACTGGTCACAATCCGAGAAATTGTCAATTTTGTAAGTTTTTTTATAATTTTCTGCATTAATGAACAGACAGATGTTATGTTCTCATATCTCATTTAATCCCTTTGAATGACTATTTCGTGAAAAAGTCATTCAATGAACTTAGAGTTCATTTAACCCCATTGGGTTGTATTGATTTTAATGATTATACTTCTGTAACTACATACGTGTTACTGGCGCGATTCATATTTTCATCAACATATAACTGACCTCCAAATTAAAAAAATACGTAAGAAAATTTGAATTTCGCGGGCTACCCTGACGCTTCCACCTTATCCAAGAGAAAAAACAGTAGTGTCATATAATCGGTGAGCCATAAACTAAGCATCGCTTGTATCTTGTGGCTCAGGAGTGCGAATTTTACAAATTTAGAACATTGAGGACATTAAAATAATAAACATTAACGGGGTATGAAATTAAAACGTTAGAGAGCTTCTGTAATGCGCTCTGAACACAAGTAATAAAATTATAATAAAACAATGTTTGCATTTGTTGGGCTTGTGTTATAGTGTGTTCTTGTGAGTGAACGTGTATGTATGTGTGTGGGTGTGAGTGCGTGTGTGTGGCTGTTGTGCAGATGCTATATCAAGGCTTCGGCGTCGTCGTATGACAATTTCAAAAGGGCTAATCTTAGTATTTTTTTTCAGATGGTGGTTGAGCAGTCACATAGGTCGCAAATTTTACTTACTCTATTATAGGTGTTTGAATGAGAAAAATTTGTGCAGCGTCTAGCTAGTTTCGATTTGGTATTTGGTATAGGTACTCTAAATACTCGTTTGTTGAATAAATTGTTGTATTCTAGCAGTTTTCTTACTGTTGCGTGATACCTAAGCGTTGCTGGAAGTATGAACATTTGTCGCACCCTTAGGACTTCAAACTCCTGGTAAATAAGGTCTGTGGAGAATCTGAAAGGTTTTTTTAGCGCAACCTTAATCGTCAACCTTAGTCGTTGTGCCCTCTCTAATTTTTAAGGTGGTTTAACCAGCCCCTCCCCATATACATATGCAGTACTGCATGATTGACTGGGAGAGTGCATAGTAAACCGTTCGCAGTACTTCGATTGGGGTACAGTCGCGGAGATTTTTCATAACTTGGATCAGTTTACACACTCAGGAAGGAGAGGAGGAGGAGTTTCATGTGGGAGTTGTAGGTTAAGTTGTTGTCTATGGTAATGTAGTTACAGGTAATAAAACAGCTATCAATATGTGTTATGAAAGATTGACAAAAGCTGACAAATGATGAGATGTATGACTGGTGTGCAATGTATTAAGTGTGTTGCGCAATGTTATTGCATCTATCATAACATAGTAGTGGTACCAATGTATTTATCAATAGTGTTACGCCACATTAACCACTTTATGTGGTTTTATTATTGATAAATTAATTGATTTGTTGTTAATTAAAATAGAATTAAGTAGTTCCGGCGGTGTTGACTACTTTGTCCTCAATCCTTTAGGTAAGTACCGTGTTTATGAGAGTTAATTACTCATAAACGTTGTTTGTTACACAGGTTATGGGGAAGTCTGATTTTGTAAATTGAATCTCATTGTTCTTCAGTGACTTTTTGATGCCATTGTTATTGGGAATTAAATCTTTAATTTTTAAAACAATGCCACTGTATTTCCCCTTTCACATAAAGTTATCAGTAAACGATGTGAATGTGACTGAGGATCACTTCAGCAATATGGTAATTTCAGACAGAATAGTTATATAGCTACGTCATAGTACTGTCCCACTATGCTGGTATTGAGTTATTCAGTTTAAAAATCACTGACGTCATACAAATCTCGATAAACTACTAGTTCAACATACGTCATATTCTTTCGTCATTCACTTTTTCCTTGTAGCATACATAATCTGTAGGTCAGTCGAAGTCCATTCAACAGGTTGCGGGCTCGCCGTCTCGCGGATACGAAGGTATCTTCGTGTAGGTAACAACAAGCGAAACTAAACATAATCATTAATGCGTATTTGCATGACCGAAGCTGGCTTTACGAACAATGTCGAATAAAGATACCGAAAGCGACTTGGTTGAGGCACTGCATATTAAACGTTCGCAGTTAGATGAATGATTTAGTTTGCATACAATCGCCGCCGGGGGCCGCCCTGCTGTAATATAAGTGACGCGATGGCGCGTGCAAAAATGCATAGCCAGTGTCTCTGATTGACATATTTTAATAATAATCTTGACCTAAATCAACCATGTCGTGACGTCAAATATCAAGAATTTAATTTAAACTGTAACAAGTTTTCTGTCGGGCGTACTGGATTTCCCCGATTCGCGTTGAAGACGTTTGGTTTTTTTTAAAGGATAAATAAATGTCTATTTATGTTCTTAGATTATTCATTCTGCTCTATTACGTTATGGGAAAAGCCAAACTGGTAGCACTTTTTATAATGTAACTGTTAAGCTATTATTTAATAGCTTTATTTAGAAATTCTAGTGCAGCGGTAAAAGTTTCGCACAAATATCTGTTCAATATACAGCTTATTCTGTGTAATTCCAATTCATCTGTTGTTGGGTCAGACGTGATTTAGTGCTTTATGAACAGACATACAGATAAACACTACAAACAATGTCTACAATATTCTCTAGAAAATTACTAAATTGTGTGTTTACAACGGCATTGGGATCTTACTTGGTTTCATCAGAAATAATGTGCCTCTAGTATTACCGTTTATCCACGGATATTATGTTTTAATGAATGAGCCTCTCATTTTGATTACTTATTTCTTGGCATAGCTAGTTTCTTGTTTCGCAACTCAAAAGAAGTTTTGGAAACCCAAATTAGCTACAGAGGTAAATCCCCCATATTTATGATAATATTATTCTAGATTTTAGAAAAGTTTGAGACTCAAATAAAATTCCTTTTCGGAAATTTTACGCCTGTATGAGTCACCGACATACATAGGTAATACTTATGGATAAACCACGATACGACAAAAAGGAAAAACCATAGAAATAAAAACGAGATCCTTAAAACGCACAGACACCAGCATATCAAAAATAGATTTTCAACTTTATCGCTAAAGGCTCTAGGTTGATTGAGACAATTTGACAGTTTCGCGTAGCTTACTCGACAAACACTGGACTAATAGAAACAGAATATTTTCAATACAATGTGGTACACAGCATACTGCAAGTATCACAATAAGTTTCTACATAAGCGGAAAATTCAAAAGCAACTCAGGATAATACGAGTACGGAACTAATATACGTATAAATAATTCATGTGTAGTGTTCGATGACAAATAATTTTCCCCTCAGCACATATCTGTGGTATGTAGTGTGTACACAAGCACTGCAGACGCTATCCTATTACAGTATCATGCGCAATTTATTTACTCACTATGACAATCATTGTATATTTCTAGATTCTTCTATTTTTGGTTTGAGGATTATAGGCAATTGAAAAGGATAAGGTCTTTGTATTTTGAAATACCCTCATACATAATTTGGCCTGACTTGTCCCCAACAACCTGTTCAAATTGAGAAGTGCTTTGTGTAGGCAACTCATCATCTGCCTAGCCTTTTCCCAAATTTATTGGGGTCGCCTTCCAGTCTTACCGGATGCTGCTGAATACCAGTACTTTACATAGAGCGACTGCCTATCTGACCTCCACAACCTAGTTAATACTGGGTAATACGATACCCCTGGGTAAGACTGCAACTGGTTGTCAGACTTTCGGGCCACTGACTCCCTGTAACGACTGTCAAAGATCTACAAATGACAAACGGAACCAACGGCTATCATTTTTAGATGGAGAACGGCAGAAATGACAACGGCTGAACTGACATTACCTAGCTGGCAAAGCTACTGAAATGTTTATTGATGGTCGGGTTTCCTGAATGCGATCTACAATTGAACTTTTCTGAGACGCAATGTTCCTAAGAACAGGTTAGGTTGTGTTATAAAAATACATTGATTATATTGGTAGGTTGATCATATCATGGTACGTTATTCTGTCGTAACCAATAACCGTCATCAATTAATTTTAGGGGTCATCATCTCCATTAATGATTCATAAAAATAATATTTTTGACTAATAATGTTTCTAATAGTTTGTCCTATATCGATCCTAGAGGCGGATAAGTTAAATCACTACATAGTATAAAACAAAGTCGCTTCCCGCTATCTGTCATTATGTATGCTTAGATCTTTAAAACTACGCAACGGATTTTGATGCGGTTTTCAGTAATAGATAGAGTGATTCAAGTGGAAATGATTTTATGTAAATATTGCACCCGTGCGAAGTCGGGCGGGTCGATAGTATGAGATATATTAGACAATACATAACATTACGGCTGTAATCCACGAAGGGTTAGGCAGAGGTGTACCTAATAACAGTTATGATTTTAAATCCTATGTAATAGGGGGCGAGTCTATTCCTATATACCGGGCACGAATCCTGTCTCCGTGGCTCCTACAGAAAATTCCTGATGGAAAAGCCTAATAGCCTCTTGCCCCACATCATCTCAGCAGTCGCGTCTGCGACCACTAGATCAACGAGGGAGCCAATATTAGGTTAGTTTTAGATAATAATTAATTCAAATATACAATATTTCAGAGATATTATAATGTTTCTCCTTCCAAGAAACTAAGAAGATGAGGATTATGTAGATCAGTGAATATATGTAGGTAACATGTTATGCAAATATTTTATATAAATTAAATTCATATAGGTACTCAGTAACTATATACATAGATATTAATGTTTGCCAGTTAGTTTATTATAGTGAATATTTAAATGATTATTTGTGGGGTTTTAGTTCTTGTTTATTTATTGTTGACCCCATAATAGATTAAGGGAGGTATATTTATGGTTTAATAAATAACTTAAACATAAAAGTAGGTATTATTGTTAAATTAATTTTTTATAGATGTTCGCTATTGTGTATCTTAATTATGTTTTGTTCTTTGTTTTCAGCCATCGCACTTTCAAAAAGTAGAGACTAAAATCAATACTCAGGTCGATGTTACCAATACAAAAAAAAGTTACCAAATTAATAAATTAACACGTACCTACCTATGGCCTCGTTCAGCTATCCAAGCACTCGTCAGTTAAAATCTGTAACAAAAACAAATTAAACATTACTTCTACGTCGTTTTACAAAAGTTATCAAATAAATAGAGGAGTTTGTTAACTTTCCTGTTAGGCTTTCATATTTTATACTAACAAATGACGTCAGAGAAATTTTGTATCTAGAATGCTCTACACAAATGCGGGTCATTCATTGGCCAGTTACAAAAATAAAAAGCAAACTCAAAATGAATGAAACAGATGGCACGGGTCACTGGCCAAATCATGAACCCAGAGCGTTCCGATTACTATATCGATTCATGTATCGATAATCGAGTACCTACGCGTAAATTATATCGAAGCATCGATATGCGAGCACAGGATGGGCGTGGCTAACCGAGGCGCAAGTACTAAGACTTGTTCTAGCCTAGCCTGACTGCGTCGTGTTCAAGTTAGGGAAGGAATATGAAACGAAATTTCATTGCACATTCACTGCGTTTATCTTCATGCGGGTCTCGGTAATAAAATAAAGTGTTATGCACACATCCTTGCATGGAAAATAAGGGAAACTGCTTCACTATTCGCTGTTAGTTATGGTATGGTAGTGCTAAATTACTCACGTATTTGTTTTCTATAAGTAAACAGTCTATAGGTTATCGTTTACCATGCATTAATGCGGATATATGAGACTTTATTTTGCCGAGCCAACATTTTTATTGCATGCATAGTTTAACCATTATTGTCTGAAGAATGTAGTGTAAAGGAAGTACCTACGGGTGAATCTTGTGGTTTAGTGTTCCTCGGTATGCCTCATGCGGTCACAGTTTGGTGGTTGTACCTACTGAGAACTTTGTGCCCTACTTAAGGCTTTACAGTGTTGGATTTTGGTAGACATTGGACAAGCCGCGAGTCATTACAAATTCATGAAACATAAAACCTACTTAGAATTAAGCAAAATGGGTCTTTACTTCAGTTGCTTACTTGATTGAATTAAATCTCAAGCTAAAATTAAATGGTTAAACAACCGAAATGGTCCGGATGTTGGCCTTAGTGGTACGCCAACATAAAAGTAGGTATACCTATTATAATTTAGACAATACAACGGTCAATTAACGATTAATCGAGTCTGTTCGAGTCATCACAATTAGCTAAACCTGCGCCGGACTGTGATCGCCTTGAATGCTGAATAAGGTCGTTAAATGTTGTCGCGACTGGAATTATAATGCACGCCTTTGCCTACCGTTAATATTCTACCAAAATGGCCACCAATCTGCTAAACTGAGATAATTAAATCGACTGCTTTAGGCGCTCGTTAAATTGTCAAAGCAATCGTAGTTTATTATGTAATAGGTATATAGATTTATTGCTGTCATGAGCATTTATTTACTTGTTGATTCTCTTTGTTGAGTTATAAATTATAGTGTGTACATACAGCACGTTTTCAGTTTATAAATACTAATTAAATACAGCATAACTTAAATATAGGTGACTGTGTCAGATAAAAAACATGTAGAACAGTGCAAATACATTAAAGCATCCTATAAAAATAATGCGGTATTTGATTTTACCATCACGTTTTATTTGGACCTTTTATTTAGGCCCAGGATGCAGAGTTATAATTATAACTAAATTCTATAAAAAGAACTCACACTAAATTAGTTACTAAACCCTTTACAGTTAACAACGCAAAGAACGCTATCGTTGCAAATATAATTAAATTAAACGAAGGTCCGTAAACTGTGTCCATAGACGTACTATTTTGATTCGTTTCCAATACGGCGTTGTGGCCTAGTCTTACAGACTAAAAAGGCTTTGCTTATTATACGTCCAGCCAGACTGCCGCTCGCATCGCCTTTGCCTAGTTTTTATAGCCCTACGTCAGTCTATAAAGAAAGTTAGATCTCATTGTTCCATACCTTTTTGACAGATACGCCCCGGTTCTTTTTCTACTTAATTATTTTAAATGTTACGTTTTTTCTTCATGACACTGCGTATTGTCAGTGTTCAGTTGTAAAGATAAATGAAGGAAATGACGGAAACCACGTCGTTTCTAGTGACAAAGCAGGAAAAACTACGTGCTTTGTTGTTGTAAATAGACTTTTTATCGTGGAAGGAATTCTTGCATTTAATTTATAAAATCATCAATTAGATACGATTCATTATTTAATTTTAAATAAAGAATTTACAAATTGTACTGCGACTCTATATTCTATTTCGGTTGTTTATGGTGTACCTAACTTTTATTCCATGATGACTCAGTGATTTTTAAAAGCCTTCATTACTAATACAAAGTTTTACAGTAGTTTTTTGTTTTCAGCGTCGAGAATGTTCTCGAATGATTCAACAATATGTACGTTTCTGCTTGGAAATACAAAATAAATGTTTCATAAACACATAAGTCAGTGTTTGAAAATATCATGTAGGTAGGCAAATATGAATAAAAGTAACTATGTTGACTCACCGACCATCGTGGGTTATTTGAAAAACATTTTGAAATTCACATAAATGTCATTAAAATTATTTTCTTTGCACAATCATTTTAATTAGTGTAAGTACCGACATAACTCCGTGCAATTAATTTATTGAGAAGACTTTAAGAAGGACATGTGTTCGGACCACCTGAGGCCCGCCATTTTAAGTACACCTGCAGGACATTGCTACCAACCTTGACAAACTTTTGAACCAACATTTTCAATAACCAAGTCAAAGCTCTTAGAACACCTTGAAAAAGAACCATTGTCGCATACCAATCGATATTGATATTAATAAGGTGTTTTCAATATACGAGCAAAGTGATACAGCGAAAAACTTTGTTTGTTTGGCTTATTTTATTTCGGGGCGATTTTTTTAACGTGATGTTTTTTTTTTTGCTTTGGAATAAATATGGCGGCCCCGACTTCCGACCTGTAAGTTCAAACACTTCAAACCTAGGCAGGCACATTACTTTGTGTAATTTATATCATCACCACTGCTCTCAAAACGGTGAAGGAAAACATCGTGAGGAAACCGTCAAGTCCTAGAACCAAAAATTCAAAACATGTGACATCTACCAACCCGCACTGGGCCCGCGTGGTGAATTATAGCCTATTTCCTCTCATAGAGAGGAGGCTGGGTGTCCCAGCAGTGGGAAACATTATAGGCTGATTATGCTTATGCTATGCTATGGCGGTTTGACAGTCTTTACCTAAAACAAAAACTGTAGACCTGTAATATCGAATTTTCAGTTCCAATCTCTGAATATTGAATAATCTGTGTGTAATTTAGTAGCGACTACTTTTCCAGCATCTACATTATGTTCCGTTTCGAATAGTTTAATTTGAGCGTCATAAATCAAGACATTCATTGATTTGCAATGCGGTATGAAATCCAGAGAGTTAGCAAAGTTTTGGCTGAGTTTCAATTATGTTCAACACAACAGACTTACAAAGCAGATCGAGATTGTTTACATACAATAATCGTATTTATAACCGACTTACAAAATAGTCAACAGTTTCATCTGTATCTTTTGTAAATTAATAACAAAATATGAAACGTTGCTTGAAGTTAAGAGACGGTTAAACATCAAAAATGTATGATTAATCAGACGCTTATTAATTTTCTTTAAGCTACGTGTTCTCCTTTATTTAATTTCATACATTTTAAAATACAACCTAAAAAACCCATTAAATAAAATTACCCACGAGTATCGGGAACAGGGTCCAATAAGCTACGTTATTATTAAGACGGTGAATATGTGTAAAATTATATATGTGAATGAACAATTTGCCATCCAACTGCCATAAAAGGCTGTCTTTGATCCCACCTGTGTCCCAAATCTTGTTTTTGCGAACCGTAACATAATAGAGTGGTATTTCGACGTGATCACATTACATCGCTGGCCAGGTGGCTGCCGTAAATACATTATTACCTAAATAAATGCAAATGAACGGAACCTCGGCGTTGTTTGTCGTCTGCGTACGCTTTGTTGTGCGACGGACAGACCTTGTTTTCACGGTCCCGTCTGTTACTCCTTGAGAATTGTTGAGTTTCTTTTACCTACGTACATACGTGTTATATAATATTTATATAAGTTTGTTTTATGAGTATTTAAGCCAGAATAATGTTCTCTAATAGGCAGTAAAAGTAGATAAACTTTTTGCTGTAATTAACTCTGTACAAACTGCTTGGTATATTGAGTGATCGACACTAAAACTTTTTCTATGATAACGCTAAAGAAAAACACTATCTATATCTCCTCTACTAACATAGCAAGCCACGCTACACGACTGTACGCGTCTTGCATTACCCGAAGTTGATCACAAATATTTGCTTCAGATAATAATCAATGCAAAAGTTTACATGACCTACATGACAAGTCCTTGTACTTAATAGGTATAGATGTGTCGCTTAATGTATGAAAAAATGTCATGATGTGCCAGGTGGCTGCGCCCGCGACGGTAGGGACATCTGTACGACCTGTACGTACCAGGTTTGACCAGACAAACCAGTTGGTTCACAACTTTGAGACTGCCAGACGGGGCTTCGCGTAATCAGAAATATGATATATATGTATGTATATGACTTAATTAGTTTTTGTATTAAATTGACACACAATAAATGTATGCTACTGCAAGATTTGGCAGTTCTCTCTTTGATGACTCGTAACTACATACTTTCTCTCTCTAACAAGTGTTTAAGTATGGTAACAATTTGGCTCTACGTTTTGCGTCAATTTTGTGAAAACAGGTTGTAGATCTAATGATGGTTAAAAAGTAATTGGCGACTGTGTATTTGTGTAGGTCCAAAACTGTAACTACTTAAGTATTAATAATTAAAATAAAATGGACAAGGAGTGATTAAATAAAAATCAGTATTCGTTTTTTTTTCTCTAGCTCATACTGTCCTACTGCTGGTCAAAGGACTCCTCTGAGTCCCTCCATCATCTCTTGTCAAGTGTCACCTCGAACCAACCCATTCCTTAAATAAATAGCAAAATTTATAGAAAGTTCTATATTGGTTTTGGAAATAAAACAGCAAATGTAAAGGCCTCCAATCGAAAAGTTATAAAACCAAAACAGCAAAGAACTACTTTGATGGCCGATATCAGAAATAATTGCCGTTGATAGGAAAATTGATGTTTTCTTGGAAATATTTATGGGTATTTTTACTAGGTACATTATCTTGCAATTATGTGCACGAAGACGTAAACTGTTTTCCTTAAGTTAAACAGGATTTTACACAAAAATTACGAATATTACAAGTATTATCCTTAAGCATTTTCGGAATTTAATTACTTATAAGGAAGGAATTTACTGACTTAGAATCACAGAGGAAAATTCACTTATTTTCATTGAGTTTTCCTATGTTCTACGAACTTCCAATATTATACACCTATCGAGGAAAATTAAAAAGGAAAATGCGAAAGTCCTGCTATATTAGGCATTCAATATTTCAGTTTTACCGAACATATTCCTCGATTTCCCTAAAACATTTCAACATGGCGTGCAATGCAGAACATTGGGAACACGCGTGCTTTCGTGTGTGCAAACCACAAGCTACGTTGGCAAGCTTTAGAAATTTAGGCACAGGATCATTTTACATCAACAACACCGGTTTTGCACGAACGGCAGCTCATTGTGGAGTTAATTACAAGAGGGATGTTTGTTTAATCGCCAAGGTTAGGTTAAGTTACTGAACTGTTTTGTTAAACCTAACCGAAGTAGTGATTTGCTGGTCTTTCCCTGGTCTGCCACACAATTTGTGTTGTTTCTACTCCACGTCTCCCTCTTTCCTTTAACCTTTTGATCAGAGCATAAACGCAGGCGTGGAGGGTTTCACGCCAAGCCACAATTTCACCTACCATTTTGTCACATATTTGTGACGTTTGGCGTACAGAGCACGCGCTTGTTTGTCACATATATGTGACAATGGCGTTTAATTCTGGAGCTAATCTAGATACGAGGGAAGCATTGCATTTGAATAAATACGCGAAAAGGAAAAACCATCGGTTGGATATCATTTTCTTTTCCATTTGAATAGAAAAACAGGTAGCCTAAGAAGTTGTACCGGTTAAAAACAACGTAAAGGGTAAACAAACAAATAAAGTAAACTAAATGATGATTATGATGAATATAATCAAGCGTACATGGTCTGTAGAGCGATTCCGAATGAACTGCAATTCAATCCCTCACGATTTCCTGTCTACACCGAGTCGGCTCAAATTCTCCGTACCAATTATTTTGTGCTCCGTGCTAGCGTGTAGGCCGCTTATAATTACTAGAGTAATTAAGATCATGCGGCGAGTACTCCAGTTCTTTATACCTATAGGTTTTTAGTAGAATAAGAGTCTTTGAAAAATTTGCTGAATTTGACATTTCGATGACATTTGTCTTTGGAAGGAGCGCTTGAACTATAAGGCCAGGCCGCCAGGGGTACCCATTATGTTCTTGGCAAATCAATTTTTTTTTTCTTTTGTTATCTTTATTCTAGTTTTTCTACTTGATTGCGTCGTCTGATAAAATATGTCTTTATCAACCTTATTTAAATTGATGAGAAGGAACACCTGCATAATACATATTGTCATGCAGGTGTGTAAATTTGTGTTTTATTTATAATTATGTGTGTGTATCTGTCTGCATATTAATTTGATCAATAAATGTTCCGAAAACGTACGCTTTGATTTGATTTAATGTCTGCAACAAACTCATGTCAACTTATGACATGAAAACAATTAGTATAACTGTCGTGAAATGGTCATCATCTGCCTAGCCTTTTCTCAACTATGTTAGGGTCGGCTTCCAGTCTAACCGGATGCAGCTGAATACCAGTAGTTTACATGGAGCAACTGCCTGTCTGACCTCCACAACCCAGTTAGTACTAGGTAATACGATACCCTTCGGTAAGACTGGTTGTCAGACTTTTTGGGCCACTGTAGTTGTTGTAGTTGTAACGAGTGTCAAAGATCTAAAAATGACAGCCGGGACCAAGGGCTGAACGTGCTTTACGAGGCACGGAGGAAACTCGGTATGTAATGGGTTGTCACCCATCCACACACCAACCTAGGCAAGCACGGCTTAACCTAAAGATCGATCAAAGCGGCAGCTATTATTTAGCCACGAAGCTCCTCGTGAAATGGTAATTAAATTGCTCAAAAAGAACAATCCTTAACCAGACCTAGGTACTAGGCAAACATAAAACCATGACATCTGAACTGTAGCTATTCTAAACCCAGACAGCCGTTACGCTACAACCACATGTAAGTATAGTTACCGATATATTTCCGTCATCGCGTTGTATAAAGCCTGTACGTTTCATTGTGTCCATAAATGCCATGGCACCATAAATCGTGGCCCATGAAGCGACATTGTACTATAGAATAATCACGGTATATAAAGCGCTAACCTAACGGGACATTGACCCATATCGAAAAGGTTAAAATTATAGGTTTTACGTGCTAGGCGATTGAATTTTCATGATCTTTTATTAGTCTTGTCTGGTTTTATGTTGTTTGGTGTGAAAAAACATAAACACGACGTACCGTTCGGGAAAATGCTTATGACTTCATTAATGTGTTCTAGGTCTGAAACCTGGTTTTGTAACCCAGTAAAATGTTTCAGATAGGTACCTACCTACTTCAAACTTTTACTGCGCATAATTTCAAGAATTCATAGTTGACTGATGATCGGATTATGAGTTGTTTTTCGAACGTTGTTTTGCAACATGAAATGGCTAGTAATCATGATGATTTATGTTTGTAATATTTTATGACAACATTGAATTTTATTGTGTTATTTATTATTGATTTGATTGACTACGAAGCGTAAAACTGAAATGTACTGTATTTCAGTATTATGTTTTAAACTTTCGAGAAAACGATTTATTTCTTAGGAAAGAACAACTTGCACAATATGGAACTGGTGTGAAAAGTCTCCACAAAAGGTGAAAGTTAAAATCTCATCCTCCTACGCCATTCCGAAAACTTTTTATTTGTAAAACTGTAGTGACGTTTACCTACGCCAGAAAAAAAAACAAAATTAGCCTTAATTCATGTTTTTTCACACTATTTAATGTCATCTGGGTCACATCCCATGATGGCGCGAAATTAACTTCGTGCGCGATCATAAAATGGCGTCGTGTTTGTTTTGGCGCCTTTATTGCCTCGTCCGATTATACGAAACTTTACTTAATAGTTACTAAACTCGTAGCGTGTGGTTAACGCCCACTTCGTGAGTAAAGTTGGAGAAGTTTTATATAAATGGTTTTGTTATACTTTATACGTGAAAAACAGATTTTGGTAATGTAAAGAATGTTTTTTCAGTTGGTAGATATAAAATTTTCCACGTATTTGTGTCTGATACCATAAGTGATTTGATTTTGTTCAAATCACACATAGTTACATACCTACCGGAGGGTTGTGCGGCAGTTTGTGAGAGGCCATGCTCAGTATTGGACAGTGACAGGCTGAGTGAATAGTTACTGTAGTGATTATGCAGGACTAATTTTAAACGTAGGTAACGTTTAAAATTAGTCCTGCATAATCAGACAATAATGTTCCCACTGCTGGGACACACGGCCTCCTCTCTATGAGAGGGAATGGGCTATAATCCACCACGCGGGCCCAATGCGGGTTGGTAGATGTCACATGTCTTAGAATTTTTTGGTTCTAGGACATGCCGGTTTCCTCACGATGTTTTCCTTCACCGTTTTTGAGAGCAATGGTGATGAAATAAATTACACAAAGTAATGCGCCTGCCTGGGTTCGAACTCACGATTGGGGCACCTTGTCCCTGTACATTTGTCCTCACTTTATACATCGCGACCGCCACGGTGTCTTCAAATGCTGCATACGGAAAACAAAATAATGAAAAATGTGAGCGAAATTAATATTCGTACCACAACAAATCGATTGTGATGAAATTCGCGGAAAGAACAAAGCAACGTGAGTGAAATATGCATTCAGTAAGTAGTCGAAATGATATTTGATTATTGTAACGGAAGAAAAGTCATGACCACGCAATATCTTTGGAAGTTACCAATTGAACCAAACTTGCAAGACCAACAACAATGGTATAATAAATCATAAAAATGGTGACGCAAGACTTGAGATTTTCCATAGATCATTTGATTTTCTTATTCCACAAGCGAAAAATTGACTCCTTCAGAGACTAGACTTCATTGTCTATTATTTTGCAAGTCTGCATTGTTTCTACTCAATTCTACTGGCTTCAAATACAGGAAGTAAAATAAAACGTAGGTACCAAGTCAAAATTCTCTGAGTACTAGGTAAAGTAATAAACGATAGAGTTCTATTGTCAGAACGTTAATGCTGAGTCATCGACTGTAAACTCCATTCTAGCCAATTCTCTTCAATTGTCTCAAGTTGCTACAAAGATAAGAAGATATACCACTCTAGTTTTGTGTTCCAAGCTTCATAAGACGATAGATAGACAGACTTTTCGATAGATAATGCATGAGGTAGGTCATGTGACTAAAATATCGGAATATTTAGAGATAGAGTGCCTACTTAATTACTGAGTACTTTCGGCTTTAGATTAGAGACAATTACGTCAATTTCTAGTTCTTTCCGCGACAGTGGAATATCACCTCAAATTTTACCTATAAATACTTTTTGCATGTTAAGCTAATCAAGCTATACAAAACCAGTTTATGCGGATCTCTCATTGTATAGGAAATCTATACAAAGGCCAAGTTTACTGGAAATGTACAGCTTCATGTGCCGCCGTGTGTACAATGATAAAATATGTATTACGTTTTACTCATAATGCGGTACAATGATTAATTTATGTATAAAAAGGATTGTAACTTTGGAAAGAGGACCTATTTTAGATTTTTCAGGCCATTCGCATTGAATTTGAACATGTGGTCTACTCTAAATCAGTAGAAGTTTGAGTGAAACTCGAATGCTTTTCGATTACTTGGACGTGGATGTAAATAAATATCGATATTGGCAGACCTGCATAGCTATAACGCTTCGTTTCGATTTCGATTCGGAAAGTCATATGTCTATCTCACTAGCTTTCGTAATGCCAACAAAAGAAAGACTTGTCTCGTTTGTGAATAGCTATGTTGGAGATCGATATAACAAATTGGGTTTAAAAAGAAATATCATAAACATCACGCTTGCATTTCTCCAAGGGGTTAGTCAGCGTCGTATCTATTGTATATCCACAGCAAAGTTGCATGTTTGTCGGTCTTTTACAGATTGTACTTCGGTGAGTGTGCTCAAGAGCTCCACGAACTCATTCCACCATCTCCTTTCTTCCATCGGGAGTCCAGACGTACTGCAGGTTATCACCCATACCTTGTCGATGTTCCACACATTCGCACGAAGCGCTTTGCTACATCATTTATTATGCGCACAGCCAAGGAGTGGAATTCCCTGCCTGCGTCGGTGTTTCCAAGTTCATATGACCCCAATCTATTTAAATCGCGAGTTAATAGGCTTCTTTTGGGTTAGCTCGTTCCATCCTCGACCTCATCTCTGTCCTCAGGACTAGATTGAGGTCAAGAGTAAGCCCATACAGAATAAAAAAAAAAAAAACCACAAGTCTATTGCATCTAGAGTCTATTGCCATCAACTGGGCACAAATCCACATGGCTGTACCTTCGAAATTCATGATGGGAATAACCCAGTAACACTTTTTTATTATTAAGTTCATAGTTCATAGTTCATAGTTCATTTATTTGTCAGAAACATGAGTATGCACACACAAAGCATGCAAGATGTTAAGTACATTGCAGAAAGGATCACAGTCATGTTTTACCTTTACGGCGTACAAATATGTATTATAAAAACATTTGATCAAATATAAAATGAATTGTAACTGTTAATTATTAAACATTAAAAAATTAAATTAATTGAATTTCATTTGTCAACGATTGCAATAAAATACATTTAAATATAATATAGGTACAGCATAAGCATTTTAAATATCAATTAAACAAAATTAGAAGATCAATTATAAAAAATTTAAATAAAAAATAATAATAATTCAGATGTCAAAATAAGATAAAAAATCTAACAACAGTCAACAGAACCAAACATCGCCCCCATATTAGAATTAGATTAGAATTAGCATGTTTTCTCCATTAGAAACTCTGCAATACTATAGAAACATTTGGCTGCTAAATACTCTTTTAGTTTTTTTTTAAATAACTTAGTAACAGTTATATCTCTGAGTGCCTGTGGAAGGTGGTTGAATATACGTGGAGCCATACAGAAAACACTTTTACGCATTAGTGCTGTATTGGAGGGTCTCCCACACAATCTGTGCTTATATTTATCGCGCCGGTTACGGTTATCCATATCTGATTGTTTCTTAAAGAGATGCGGGTTAGATTTTACAAACATCGCAATTTCAAAGATATAGAGTGATGGTAGGGTAAAAATTTTATATTTTACAAAGAATGGCTTGCATGAGTCGGTTGTTTTTAATCTGAACATGGTTCTAATACATCTCTTCTGTGACCTGAATATTAACTCTTTGAGGGTTGAGTTTCCCCAGAAGATAACACCAAATCTTAGAAGAGGACCAACTATTCCATGATACGCCGTGAGCTTAGCATCCACACCCAGAACAGGAGCGATTTTGCAGAGCATATAGGCTGATTTACTCAGTCGCTTGCTTAACTCCTCCAAATGTGGTTTCCAGTTTATTTTTTTATCTATTGTGAGCCCTAGGAACTTACTTATATCCACTCTACTTATCTGTTTGTTATTATTATGTATATTCAGGTTATTATTAATGTTCAAACGCTGACTGAATATCATTAATTTTGTTTTATCGAGGTTTATTTTAAGATTATTATTACTTAGCCACGTAGTAATGGAAACAATTGTATTATTTATTTCATCTTCATAATTGTGGTCATCCATGCATTTAATCGTTACAGTGCTATCATCGGCAAAAAGTGACATCGGATTATTTGTTACATTTGGAAGATCGTTAATATAATAGTAGAGGACCCAGGACACTCCCTTGTGGAACGCCATACATAACTGATTTGCGTTTGGATGTAAATATCTGCTCTTCTTTAGTTACATGATTGCATTGACTTATTTCAACATACTGCTTTCTATTTCTGAGGTATGATTCAATCAACTGTAGAACGTTTCCCCTGATTCCGTAATTATCTAATTTATCTAGCAATATTTTATGGTCCACGTAGTCAAATGCCTGTGTCATATCGCAGAACACTGAACATACTGGACGCCTTTTATCAACATTTTCGACTACATTGTTTAGGAAATCATAGATTGCCATATTTATTGTCTTACTTTTTCTGAAACCTTTTTGATCATCTGTTAAAATGTTCATTTTTTCTAAAAAAATATATATTTGTCCATATAGATATTTTTCGAATACTTTTGAAAATATAGGTACAAGCGCTATTGGTCTATATGACTCCATTGACATCTTCTCGGTTTTTTTCAGTACTGGCTTTATGACGGCAATTTTAAGGTGTTCTGGGTATACACCTTCAGTTATGCATAGGTTTAGAATATGGCTTAGAGGTTTACTAATGATGTCACCTACTTCTTTGACTATATGTGTGGAAATATCATCATGTCCTGTACTCTTTGTATTTTTGAGCAGTTTAATAATTTTTGATATGTCATGGTGGCTACTTGGTGGCATAAACAAGGAGTTGTTATTTTTAGTTATATTTTTTGTAACATTTTTACCACAATCAGGAACAGGTTTGACTTTTTCTATAAAAAAATTATTGAAAGCTTTTGCTATTTCAGTTGGATTAGTTACTATTTTATCGCCTACTTGAATTTGCGTAATAGCCTCCTTCGGTACATTCACTTTGGAACTGTTAATTATTTCCCATGTAGTTTTTATTTTGTTTACTGATGTTTTGATTTTATGTGTATTTTGAGCGCGTTGGGTCAGTCTAATTATTTTTTTGTACGTTGTAGAGTATTTTTTAAATTTATCTCTACTTGCGTCACTGGGATGCAGTCTATACCGCCATAGGAGTGCCCTTTTCTTTTTGCTACAAAGTCTTATTCCACGTGACACCCATTGTGGTTTCCTATATGTTTTAACTAAGACTCTTTTCAATGGAAAACATAGTTCATAGAATAACAAGAATGTGTCTATAAAAACATTGAATGCTCTATTTGGATCATTGATTTCATAAACTTGAGAGAAGCTAATATTTTTAATACAATCATTAAATTTGTCCACATTTTCTTGATTATAATCCCTACGATGAATATACCATTGGTTAATCAAACATTTTTTTTTAACTGGACATTTTAGTATTTGGCAGGTGTGATCGGAAAGGGCAAGGTCCACGACTTCAGATTTACATTTATTTCCTAGATTGTGTGCAAAATTATCAATACACGTACCACTTTTCAGTCTAGTAGGCTGATATACTTGCAGTTTAAGATTCGAGTTAAGTAGTAAACATTCTAATTCCAATGTAGTTCTATCTCGCTTTAACATGTCAATATTAAAATCCCCACACAATACAATATTTCTTTTTTTGGTTTTATTAATAAATTTTAACAGTTTTTCTAGCTGCTCAAAAAAAGAATTTAGATTTTTTGGATTTGGAATTCTATAAATACATATTATAATGGTATTACTTTGCGTCATTTAATAATAGTTAAGTGAGCGGTATTCAATATACGAAACTCGGAAGTCAACTCCATTTTGGGGTTCCCCTTTTGTCGTTTCCAATAACACAATTCACTGGACCTTAATAGACTTCAAGGGTAAAAATAAGCTCATTATTTTAAAACTGACAATTATTACAGCAATTGACTGTAGATCAAGTGATTTTGTATGTCAATCAAAATATTGAACTACTTTAATTTATTGATTCTATTGTTATTGTCGTAATAGTTACTAGAACAGACCAATTGCTAATCTGTTTTTACGCGTACCCTTAAAATACACAAAAGAATGGATTTTAAGTTAAAGGCTACTTATAAATATAAATTCTGTAATAACGTACGGTACTGAAATAACCATTCAGTGTTCAAAAAACGATTCACAATTGTCTTTAAATCTTGTAAGCCGTTCCGAAAACGGTCGCATACCAATAAAGTGATGTTCTCGACCGCATTATGGTAGTGAACTGTCAATGATGAAATTTATTTCATTACAAAACTTGGGTTCGATGACGCACCATGAGACCTCCATGTAGGAAGCCTGGTTGTCCCACTTCTGGTCTCCTTAGTCTCACTTATTTATCGCGTCGTAACTACGGTTATCATTCAGGCTTATAAACCCTTTAGTGGTTCAGATTTATTCACAGCAAGTAATAAAATTTCTATTCATTCTACTGATATTATATGCGTTTCCTATAGGCGTTCGGTCCTAACAAGCAAGCTGCTCCCACGCTCAACTCTCTGATTTTAGAAGCTTTTAACTGTACAGGTTACTAATAGTTGAGCCTATAGATACTTTGCGTGCTAGTTCATGTGCGTGTTTAGGGTTTAGAACAAAAGTTGAATGTAGCGCAAATGAGCCACACTCATGGACAAACATCGTGAAGCATAAATACCACCTTAGGTATAATTTTCTCCCCAAAAGAGTGGCTAATATCCTAACGAATACATGAGTGAAGTACCTATTTTTGAAACACCATCGCATGTTTCTACTTTTGACTTAATCAATCGATAACTGCTATGAATTCATTTCGAATGAAAAATAACTGTTTGATGTCAACAAACCACAACTACATGAGATCTAAACGTTAATGACCGATATAGAACTAACAATGGAAGTTTATTTTTGTCAGCCTAGTACTGTAAATCAAAAACAAAGTAAAATTTCCAAGGACACATGTCAGCCATTACTTTGCCACCTCCGTGCGTATGTCGCCTTTAAATCAAAAGGCGCCAAATACTCCTTCGCTAATTTGGTCTCGCGAATAAGAATCGTATATGTATATCTTCCTGTCGTCATGAGCTGAATTATAAATCTACATACATTATTCGCAATGATTTATACTCCGGCGCAAGTTGGCCACACCTCCTCAGTAACTATGCCATGCATTTAAATTTTTTGTCGGCAGTATCTACTTTGCTTAGTGGGGGAACTCTAGTCTTTACATATTGTGTCAATCTAGTAGTACGTCCAACTGGTTTTTTATCCAGTGTTTGGTAAGAATAGTAGTTAGTAGCCATAGTAGGTATGCATTAAAATTAATGTTTTGTCTAGACTCCATTACAAATACAGTCTACAATCTCACTATTTGACGCTATGAAGCCACCACTAGTAGGCGTGTCTAAGTACATTCACTGATCAGTATTATTTGTATACGTGCTGATAAAACAAATGATAACGCCTGTTATCTGCGCGTGATAATAGTTAGAGGTACTTGCAGGTAGCTAGATAATATTCAAGCACTATTTATAGTTGTATATGTATATGAACGTTATCGATCGAAACAGCTAGTACAAAGAAAGGAAAATACTTTGTCTCGAATAATGTAGCACTTTTCAGCCTAGTATTGTGAACTCCAAGGGCAAAAGCAGCTGAAAATCATTAGCCTTTTTGCTACATTACGTTCTATCTATATTAATATTATAAAGCTGAAGAGTTTGTTTGTTTGCTTGAACGCGCTAATCTCAGGAACTACTGGTCCGAATTGAAAAATTCTTTTAGTGTTTGATAGCCCATTTATCGAGGAAGGTTATAGACTACACAACATCACGCTACGACCAAAACGAGCGGAGCATTTATGAAAAAGATTGCAAAAACGGGGAAAATTCGAACGCAGACGAAGTTGCGCGGGTCAGCTAGTTACTTATAAAGAGCTTTTCTTTAAAATTGAAAGTCACTAATCATTTTGGTTCTCTTTTATCGCTGTAACATAAAAACAATGTACAACCAAATAATTTTAAAAGAGGAATCTTGCGAGTTTCTTGCCGGTTCTCCTACATTGTAAACGACCAACCCGAACCGTGCACTTTTTCTCGACATTTTACAAGTGCATATGTGAAATAAAATATTTAGATTTTGCTCTTAAGAGCATTTTATCGTCATCTTAAAAATGGAACAATATCAAAATATATGCCCGCTTCGTCCTTTCCATACATGTGATAATTTGCGTTGCTACCTAATTTGTCCTTGAACCATTGGAGATGTGTGCGCCTAGCTCCTAGGCTGACACGCGTCATCGACTAAAATAAATCAATTGGACGACGTACTAGCAATACTGGCATTGGATTTATTAAGAGGCATTAACACTTGAGACTCGTACGCTGATGAGATCACACTTTATGGTCAGGCACGAGTTGTTTAGCCCTTTTAATTACCATAGACATGAGGAGGATGCTGAATTGCCATGGTTTATATTTATGGTATTACATTACATTCATGAGTAGATGTTCACACTTTCACAGGCTCTTAACATCTGTCTATGAATGGCTTAGGTACTGATGTTTTGTAAAAGAATATGTATTGCTGTTATATGTATTGTTGTTGCTGTGTGTTGTATTGTGTTAAAGATAGAAACCTTGCTTAAACTCAGGGATCTTACCTACATAGCATCCAAGTCTACTCGATTCCCATTTATCAAGATGATTTTTAGGTGGAAATATGAGCACATTTTCTATTAAAAGGTCGACGTAGTACTTTATTTCGGCAAAGGAGCATGCAGCTCCTTCCCATCTTCTTGAAATAACTTATCCGTTATTTATCATAGGTGTACAATACCCATGAGGCCTGTCCTGAATTTCTTTGCCTGTACAGCTGCGGCTCTATGTATTTAATTCGTAAATAATATAGTACCTAGGTTCGTAATCGGTCGCTGCAAAATATCGATTTCTTACGTTGTAGAATGAATAGAATATATGTAGAATGTTTACGACACTATCAATAATATTTATGCTCGTTTTTTATTTGTGATAGGAGTTAACTTGAATTATCGCGATTTTCTTACTTTGCAAGAAGGCGAATAACATTTCGGGGTTTTTGAAAGCATGCTCAAGGATTCCACTAATTTGCTTTAAAATCAGTTGAACTAAAACAACGAAAATGAAATCATTAACACTAGAAACGGGATATTTACTATGTTTATTGTTTGTTTTGAGTTCCTGATATTTCGGCGCTGAAAATGAAATCTCTTGATTTGAGATCTGGCGGCAGATTAAATGAATTGGTTTTCAGAAACCGCGGGTTCTTTTCCTGGGAAATTATGAGAAATTTTAAACTGTATCAAATGCATTTTATGCTAAGATTTCAAATTTACCGATAAACTAAATAGGTACACATAGCATAAGCATAATCAGCCTATACTGTTCCCACTGCTGGGACACAGGCCTCCTCTCTATGAGAGGGAATGGGCTATAATCCACCACGCGGGCCCAGTGCGGGTTGGTCGATGTCACATGTCTTCGAATTTTTGGTTCTAGGACATGCCGGTTTCCTCACGATGTTTTCCTTCACCGTTTTGAGAGGTAGGTACACATAGTAAGGTTTATTTAATGCGTAAACAACATTTTAATTCGACATAGGTAACCAGTACTTCGATAGGCACTTTGTAGTCACCGAAGTATATGTTGTAGTCACGGCTTGCTTTGCTTATTACATAACGTGGACTAAGTACATGTACTTTATGACTATACATTAGCCGAGTATAATAAACACTTCATGGATAAAGTCAAATTAAATTATAAGTTTATGTATTTTGTACATTTAAATTATAATACTACATGTATTCGTGTATTTTGTAAAATACATATTGGATCTAGCTGCTAGTGGTTGCCAAGAATATGTCCGTTTCTATATTTATCATATTTTTTACTACTTTGAATCAAACAAAAAGTAAGTACTTTAATATAAACTGTGTCAGTCGGGTATGCTGTCTCGTTGGTTTAGCATTAGCAAACGTTTCTGCTGAGCGTGAAGTCCTGGGTTCTCAGGTCGGGCAGTGTTATTGGGGTACCACAGGTAGAACACATATAGTAATCCTTCAGGGAGGGAATACAAGTAATACAACCTTGATGTTATATGTTGTGATCAAGTTACCAATCTGCAATAGGTAAAGCGACTGTTCAGAAAAACGAGCGGTCAATAATTTCTAAATTTGCTTTTTCTGAATTCATATTGGAGTGTTATAAATAAAACCCAATCATAAACAAAAGCGGACTCACTAAAGAGTCCTACAATTAAAAAGGTCAGCCGTGATTCCGGAGGTCAACTAGCCTGATAGAAAGAGGTCACATCGCTGAGGAAGTTTCAATCATCGATGCATTAGTGACCTTAATTTTCACTTCTTTTTGGGCAATCATGAATATTAATGGTAGAAAGAAATGAACATTGCAAACGTTTACCTTTTACTTCTTGGGTTTTTTATATGTATTATCTTCATAATAATACATATAGAGACAGATCTCGTTGCAACAGTTACTTACAGTTACTACAGATAATGATCTCGGCGAGTTGACAGCACTTAAATATAAGTAGATATAACACTATGGGTAATCCTTGTTTCGAAAGGCATTCTTAAAAGAAAGCTTAGAAAAAGAAGTCGATACCAATAAAAAGTAAGATCATGATGATTAGCTATCTCCATGCGAAAGCAGAAACAAATGACGACGAAGAAGATTAGCTACAAAGTACTCTTATTAACAAAGAAAGATCGCAAATCAAAAGTGAAACAAGAAAAATTGGAATCCTTAAACTATCGTGAAAAAGTGTGCTCATCCTGAAGAGTGACTGCACGCATCCTAAGTCAGATGGAAAGATTTAGGAATGGTTGTCAGGATGAGACAAATATATTTAAAAGTCATTGCTGGTATTATATTTGGGAAAAGGCTAAACATATATGATGATGTCAACGAAACAGAAACATAATCATTTCTCGACATAACGTGGAGAATCTTACGATTTGAAATCTTTGGAAAACGAGACACTTCTTCCAATAGTTTTGATTCAACAGTAATATTATTACGTGCCAAAAACATGCGGTCGTTACCGGGCAACGTTCCAATCTCAATGCCCATGCAAAATCGATCGGCGTAACTGCGCATTACGAGAAACGGTACATTAATATAATGTAGTCGTACCTACCTGACTATTGTACTAAAACTAATATTTTAACAAGAAACTCATTCTTTGTCAGTTCTGCGTGATTTGTTCATTGTGAATAGGTGGTCACGTTGGTGTGCATCTTATATTTTGTTACAACAGTAGATTTATGTACTTTGTTTTTTCTTTGCATAATACTCTGGCTTTGACTAATTTGAAGTTTAGTCTTATGATCAATGATAGCTGTCCAATTATAGACTAAGATAAAAACAGATTTTCAAACTGTGACAATTCATCATTCTCATCTTCTTTTGTATGTCAAAATTACCATTCCATAAGTGCAGCAATGACGACAGATGGGTAGCTTATTGTCGTTGCAAATCACGTCATATTTGCATATAATAAGATAGATATTAGCCTGCAATCCAAGGCTTTAGCAGACAATATAAAATCCCATAAAGTACTGCAAGACTAGGTACCACCAGTTCACAGACGGTCAACCACTTTTCACCCTTATGTCCTGAGTTATAAAGTTCATAAGTGGACCGTCAGTGAGCGTGGTAGTAATATTATAATTTATAATATTAGTGATGAACCGAGCCATATGTGACATAATAATGTCCCAGTTCTTCATCCACCTTATGGAATTAACTTTAGGGCTATATGTATATAGACGACGAAGAGTTCTAAGAAGATATTTTTTGTCTGCGAAGATTTTTTGTTGCTTACTCTTCACTTATCGACAAGGTCATTGGCAAAGCACAAAAAACAACTGCAAGATTTGTCACAGTTCGGTAATCGATTTAAAAGATTCCAAAATCGAATTTAAAACAAGTCTTAGCTTTGTAATTCGTTTACATAAAGACTGAGAAACACCATTTTACTCTTTATGCGATAGATGAAGCAACGCAAACATTGGTTTGCACTGGTTTATTATTGTGTGCCAAATACCACGCTGTAGACAGAATGAATAAGATACACACACATTCAATATTTGCATAGAAACTTTTCTCGGATGCATCGTTTAATTTGAATAACAATTTTGTTTCTGTGGGATTTGGCCGTTCTCCATTAATAACAGTATTAGCTGTACTTGGAATTTAATTTAATTTAAAAAGGCGATTTAGCTCTAGAAAGGCACAATGGTAAACCTTTTACGGGGAACAATACATCAATTTACTTTGATTCTTTGGTTAATATGTCTCTTAATCTCTTAATCTGCACAGGCAAATTAATACTTACTTAGCTCATTATTTTCCTAGAAGCGCAACTATAAAAACGAAGAGGATCTAAATAAACAACAACAATAATACTGAAATTGTTCCCAGAAACACATACAATGAATAAGTACTTTAAGTAGATAGAAGAGCCGAAAAGGTAAACAACAAATTACCGTTGGTAGAAGATAAAGTTTATGTCGGTAGCCTCCCGTTAGCTCGACCTCTTATCTGAAGCATTCTACCTCGCCGGTTATCAACTAACACCTACTCGTAATTAACTAAGCATAGTGTGGAAATAGTAGAAACTACGGTAATGTAGGAATGTGGAGTTGGAGATCCTGAGACGCGAGATTAGAGACAGGGATATAACAAAAAAAGCTGCTGTTGAAAAATTAAACAGGGCTTAAGGTAGAAAATCAAAACTCCGAAAATATGATGTCATGACAATCAATTTGCACTCAAAAGTAAATAACACATGAAGATACGAAGCGACACACATTATTCAAGAACATCAAACGAGTAATGTGGGCTTAGACGTCGATTATTACGAGTAAAGAATCTTGTTTGGACGAGTCGCGGCCTCACTTGCTTAATGTTTACCTTATTACTTATTGCCGCCGACGCTTACCTACAGAAATAAAAACACACCCACGGAACAACCGGCTGCATTAGATACCCACAGTTTTCAACTAAAACCCACTTGACGAGGGGCTTTTCAATTTGACCGAGAAATCGAATGCAAGTAGTGAGGGGACGCAAGCTGTGCGGTTACAAATCGTAATGTATATGAATGGCGGACTCTCTGTCCTGCTCTCACTCAACAAACAATTTGAGACAAGAGAGAAGCTTTTTAAACATAATTCACCGAGAACAATCCAATAACATTGAACAAAAGTCGAGATATTTATAAACTCCTTTGTGAGGAAGGAAATTTTTACCCGAAACATGACCTTCTTGTGCTCGAACAAGAATGCCTGAAGAAGAGTGATTAAACAATAATGAATGACATTACTGACGAAACATTTGGTAAGTGTTAAAACAATTGTTAAAGTAAATGCTGTATAAGATGCGAATATAACAATGTTACACAGAATGAAGTGCTCTGTAGAGATTTCACAGGGTTTCAAGGAATCTAAGAAGCATGACCGCTTTATTGTCGTCGAGGGATTCGTTGAAACGGCTCGTTGCGGATCAATGATGTATAACCTGACGTAACTGTTTTGTTAATAAATAACAAATTAACTTTGGGATTCGTAAAACAAATTATAGAAAAGGCCCTAATAGCTCCATTACACATTGATTGTGTAATCGGTGCTTTAATTACAAATTGAATTAAAATTCTGAATCCCACAAGACCAATAACTACTAGCGAAATGAAACCAACGACACCATTTCAGTGTTTACGTTTCGTCAATTTAATAGTGTTAAGGGTTGTTGTAACCCCATTATTTAAATTAACCTTATCTCTGTCTTCTAGAAAGATTGTACGGATAAAAACATCTTGTTTTTATAATGCTTCATTGTTTGAACTAGAAATTCCAGGGCGATAAGAAGTCAAGTGTCTGTACCTATTATTAAGCGGTGTGATCATTTCATATTTGCTAACAAGAAAATGCATATCTTTACCTTTAGCTCACAAACTTGTTTCACAGTCCTGTGTACTATCTATATTGTGTTTAAGTATGTGTCTTGCATTTAATAGTACGGTGGAGTCAAAGTTCGCGACTCCAACCCCGCTGTCTCTCTTAGGGTATTGAAGTTTCATTATGTTTTTGCATATTTTTTGGATTTTTTTTCCTTTTATCGTTTACTTTTCGTTGCTAGTTTCTGACAATCTGCAGTCAATGTTTTTCACGATAACCACGGCTATTCAGGTTATCAGGAAAATGAGACGATAGTGAACGTAAGCGAGTTTGTACGTCGGAATTACCGCTGTAGATAGAGGCAGCAAGAATTTAGAAGGTTGATACTTATACTGTGGAAAATAACAATGGCTGAAATAGATTTGTGACGTAAACAGGTGCATAACTTATACAACATTATTTTTAGTATATGCAAAACCTGAATATAGTTTGTTCAGAATAAGTAACTGAATCGATTCCAATAATTTTTAAACCATGTTATATTTTGTCCCAAAAATATTTCAAAAAAAGTTACAAGTTGGACACCGAGCGACATTAAGTACTTATCGCAATAATTTAGGTACCTACTGCCAAATTATGTTTATCAATGAGCTCAAGACGACGCTGGAAGCCCGCGCGCGGGCGCGTTGCGTGGTGACCACGCTTTTGTGCGGAAAACCAGATAACAGAATAAGCTTATAAATTTGTGATTTTTCATGATACAGTTTTGAAATTTTGTACATAGATTCTTTACATAAAAATACTCGACACGTGTTTCAGGTTTCGCATATACTACTAAAACTAATGTATATTTCCTTAACCCTTTCTTTCTAGTGTGCATTGTTATGCACTCTATTAAAATCAGACAGCAAACAAAATTATAAATAGTAAATATGTTCTTCTACTAGTAAGTCTTTGTGATTTCTTTTATTCGAATCATTGAGGAAGTGAATACTTTGATGTAAGATTGAAAAGTCAAGGGGGTTAGTTGGGCTGCGGGACTGTTCGAAAGAGATACCGCGGCCCTAACAAAGGGCAAAGAAGGAACATGGATGGGTTTTGGTCACTACAAGTCTTACACTCCCTTCAACTCCGCCCAGAGCGGCATTTGATGATTTCCCATCCTAAAAAGGGGGGGGGGGGGGTAGCATTAAACAAAACTCATGTACCGTTTCACAGGATATTAACTACATATCTAATGGGAGAGAAAAGTTATAAACTAACTTATCATCTTCTGATATCGCTAATAAAATTTAACTGAGAGCTGAGAGCAAAAGGTGATTATTGTGCAAAGATTGGCTTTACAACTAGTATCTAATTAGTTATGCAACATTACGATAAATAAACACAATAACCTGCTGTACTGCTATTTGTTGTTTCTAGCAATGATCGTAAACACTGTAAGATATGAACAAAGTATTGACATTTTGGAAAAAAAATATTGTCCAGCGATAGATGAGGAAATAATGTTAATGATTGAGAAGACACTTCAAATATTTAAAGTTTTGTATTGTATTGAACAGAATATTTGTGTATTTTCGGTAACCTTCAAACACACAAATCCAATACAATAGAATAATTTAATCTATTATTCTTACAATTTGTTCAGGCTAGACTGATGAGTCAGATACTTTCAATATCTGTTAGAATTATGAATCAAATTATGCCGACAAAAAACTTTGCGATTCCGTCTGCTTCATCGAGGAACACTAATTGGCCCAAATGTTAACCTCAGTTAAACGGACCGGATTTTAAAAGTGAAATTTTCTTCGTCATCGGCTTCGTTCGCAGACTCAGCTTCCGTCGTTCCTACGGTTTCTTTAAAGTATCTGAGTCAACGATAAAGGTAATTTCGAAGGTCGTTAAAATATAACGTTAAATCTACAACATGCCCACAGATTCATTGAAGTAACGTTTTACATTCACTTGTGGAGTTGTACGCCTACGTTTCTCTGTATCTTATTTTGCAGCGTTGGTTGCGTATCTGCTGGGTTTGATTTGATGTCGAAACTTAATCGAAGCTACTCATGATCATTTTATCCATTACCTACTTCAGAATTTACATCAGAAATCCAAATAATCATCTCTTGAATTTTCATTTTATTGAAATAACAGTGACATGAATTACAGAATCTAAAACATGCCTGAGCAAATCTCTAATCCGTCTTACCTTTTACAATTAAGACAAAACAAAGAGCATAAATAATGAGGAAAGGTACCTAATGAATTATAAACTTGATTGCAACGCTTTGTGGCCAAGTATCGAAACGAGTGATGCTGTCATCGTTGCAAATAGAGTTGGTACATGAGCGTTTTATTTTGTTGAAATAGAAGAAAATTCAATTAGGATGTAGCAAAACAATGCGAGTACGTTCAGTGATGTCACCGGACTCACATAGTGTGACGGCCACAAGTCCATATACAGGAGAGAACTACACATATGTAAGTAGGTATATAAGGTAACTAGGCACAATCCACACGTTGGCATGCGGGTAATAGAAGGAGCTAAGTGTTTGACTGTATATCCTATTTTAGGACTTAGAAATGCTTTCTTGAGCACGTGCAACAATTAGGAATAGCACAATGTTCAGCACTTGGGCGCTGTTGAGTAAATAATGTCAAGTTTGTTCGTGCGGTGAGGCAGGAATTGACGCTTAGTTCGAAATTGAAGGAAACTGAAATATTATAAACTAAACTGAAATTAAAATGGCATTATTTCATTCTCCTTTACAAAAGAAACCTGCAACTATTGATGCAATAAACTATTGTACGAATAGTTTATCAAAAGAGGTTGCAAAATAGAATAACAACACACAGTCACATCATGTTTTTACCTGTGCCTGCTTTTATGAAGTTGAATAAAGCCTTGTTCAGGCTTACGTCATGTTTGACATGTCTGCGGCTAAAACGATTTACGAAACTGCAATTTTCAAACGAGATTTGGCATCATCATGTTTTGTAATGTATTTATCGTATGCCGATCTTAATCGGCATATAAATAGAAAGGGCGTGGCCTAGAGACATACAACAACAATTACCACGTGACGAGAATAAGAAACAAAAATAGTTCTACCAAACAAATGTGTTTTAAAGACGTTAATTGTGTTGTCAGAACTCAAACAGTCGTCGTCAAAGTATTCAGATGTTTCTAGAACGATAGTTTAGTTTTTATTTCATCCGTATTGTGTGTTGACATTGAAACTAGTTACAAGAAAATAACTAGCAGCTTGTTTCTTTCTCTTATCTTTGAGCGCCGCCGCGCACCGTGGTGTGAAGAATCATGCGCATGTTTCTGCGTAAACGCATCCGAACATGAAAAGTAAAATACCCGCAGCAGTAATCATCCAAATTATTTCCTTAAAATGCAAATAAAACTATTTCAAAGCAGGCGGCGTGCTGAATAAAAGGTTTGCGTGAAGTTTGCAGAATGTCTGGAATGCCCCGTGCACTTCTCAGAACACGACTGGCCCTTCATTCCTGCCCTTAGGTAGACGCGTTTCAAACCATTAGCTTTTTCTTAAACTATATGATGTACCGCCATCCAGACTTTTATAATGACTTATGCAGCATCAGTTCTTGATATATCAACTGTTTATTTTATCATTATTTTTGTAAGTATGCGAATACCAAAGTTTTTATTACAATGGGTGTTGGGAAAATCTGTGAAAATCAGATGAAAAATATACTGAATATTACAAATTTTAGCGTTTCAATGACCGTGGGAATGTAAGACGATGATGTATATTGTTATAACCAAGGTGCTCCTGTATCCTGAGCTTCGACACAACGACACAATAACAGACACGTGTGAAACACACAAAGACCATAGTTTGTTGACCTCTGATATCCTAAAATATAACATCATCATAATTCAGGACTGTAAGTAATATTTAATTGTGTTGGTCACTAAGACGCCATTTATGCGAAATTTCAATCAAGTCAGCTCTACTTTTTTCGAAAAGATAATTTACAAAACACCAATATGATTGTTATGCTCAGGTTTAATTAAACTTTAAAAAAAAAAAAAATAATTTTTCGCAGTTATCGAACATTGTTATTGGTATGAAAATTACAGAACGTATAGATTCTTGAGATTTTAAATTGTCGATTACTGAAAAGAATCTTTTTTGACAATAAAGGCATTATATTCAGTTCAGTAGCTGGAGACACTGAATACAAATTCTCGGGATTCTTCAAATGGTCAAGAAAAACAAAAGAGGTCGGTTAAGTTATTCCACTTTCGAAGTATAGTTTATTTAATTCTGCTTGAGTAATGACTTGATCAACTGTCTTTAAATGGAAATCAGCATCTTTACGAGATCATAAATTGTGGCTTAACAAGCGCAAAGTTAACGGAGTTATTGTAAAATTTACAAATGTAGAATAGAATGGTCGAGATCAAGTCCAATTTCGGGTAACGGTGTTTTACAAATAGTTTTAAAAATATAGTTGACTGTTAGAGGTTGTTCGTTGTATAAAGGATCACATGACCGTGTTATGTGCCGCGTCGTCACGTCGCTGGCGCGGGCGCTTAGCCTTGTCTTTATCCGCAACCGGTAGTCGCTGGATCAATTGAGCCGATTGATTGTTGCCATCCAAAATTATACTAGTCTATCTGATGTCACGTCCCTCTTGCGAACTGCATGCTTAAATGGGCGCAATTAGGTCAATCATTTAGCAAATTACATGCTTCGTTAGTTCCCAATGTTCCCATCCGATATTCTACGCGATCAAAATTTAACGAACCATGAACATGACAGCAGCTTGTCAAAAATAGCGTTAGCAAATTGAAATTTTACGATACCACGAGTATCACATACTGTATTGTAATGATGTGTGCCATGACAGCAACTGTAATGACAGGAAACGCTTAGACAATTGGGATTATATTGCAACGCGGGGTGAATACAGACCGACCCATTCAAAACATGAATAGCTTCAATTGAAGAGTTTTAAATGAAGCTACGCCTTTTATTCCGACTGTACTCAAAATAAACTCAAGTGCAGATGAAATAGCTATGTTATATGAGACGTAAGGAATAGTTACTTTAGCTACTGCGAAAACGGGGCAAAACAATGGCTAAATCGTGCGCATTTTGTGACGAGAAAGAATTAAGACTAAGAAAATATTGGAATCGATTAAATGTAGCCATTGATTTATCCACTGGAGAACAATGGGACATTTTATTGCTTATTGGAAATACTGATTGACGTAACAGTTTTTACAATGCATAACATACTAGGCGTCCAGACTGCTTTAAGACTTGCGATGAATCATCTAGGTCAGAAACCCGCGACCGTAAAAAAGAAAAGGCAACATACAAATTGAATTAAGAGTTCCATTGAAAGAAGGCCTAACTCCATCAATCATGAGGGTCTGATAATGGTGAGTGTAGACACTCGCTCTGGCACGTTTTCTCGGCGAAGCTGCGAAGGTCAGCTTTTATTACGTTAACACTTGTAATAACTGTCTTTATGTCGTCAGATTGGTCTACACTTCACACATTTCTAACATGATGAGGACATTCTGTTACAATAGCTACTCTTTATTCACAAAGTTCATTGCCAGTGTTCCCCTAAATAATAACTTTGTCCGTGAAAGGTCCTTCTGTCTGATTCGGTGACGTTACGTCAACTTGAAACTGAATACAGTAGCTTCATTGAAAAGTTTTTTTCTGTCGGATGGTCAGACGCACGACGTGCAATGAATAGGTAAAATTGAGAGAGAAAGCTCCGCTCTGCTGCAATTTCTTCGTACTCTTTATGCAATTTCCAGTTTAATGTCACCTGGCCTCTTAGTAATTGTTAATATTAAACATTTATTTTGTTCAATCCATATGGCATTACTTAATTGTTGTGGCTGAAAGTCATCGTTGAGTCACATCACAGCCAACTTTTTATCATGGACCATCCAGGCGCCATACAAGGCTTGATTATACATTTTATGTATTCATTTTGTACCTATGTTATGCTTATGAATGATGATGACATTAGGGCTAATTGTTAAAGATTGGCTTATCTTTGAAGATTAAAATTGTTTTGTTTCAAGGAAACGATGAATCAAGCATTATCTTTGTGTATATTCTTCTTTATCTAGTTAAAACTTCGACGTTGGCAATAAACTATTGAATTGTTACTGAAAACGTATGGATATTATAATTTTATACAGAGAAGTACTTCACCTCAAATACCAAGCGTGATAAGGCGCATAAACTCAAGGAGAATTACTAAATTTGTAAGTAATGACATGCGTCAGCGCAAGAAATGAAGACGAATGCTCACAAGTTTCACAACACAAAGAAACTGTAACCTTATTGTCTTTGGAGGCGACAACCGTCGCAGTACCACGAAACGCAACACCAGGGGGCACAAACAGTATACACAAGTCACAGAAACACTGAACACGATAGGAAACTGGCACGTGATTTACCAAAATTGACACATGAATGTATGATGAGCGCAGTGCGCAGGCGCGCAGGGTGCGCAGGCGGCGGAGGCAGCGCCGCGCCGCGCCTCGCCAGCGAGCCTCCGACTCGCCTGTATGTACACACCGCCCTCGGTAAATTCTTTGCATAAATAAACGAGAAAGCTCCAGCTAGCCCACTAAACTATCGCTTCGATTGCACTCACTTCGCGAAACAAGATGCACTGCTTCCAAAACAACTTAAAAGTACCTTACCTTTTACACTGCGCAGTAATGATGTTCTATCACGATCGATGAAGGAAAAACAAGCGAAAACCAGGCACAGTCACGTTCGTGCGGATACGTCGAGAGCAATGGCGCCGCGCCGCCGGTTCGTTCGTCGGTTGTCGAGTAAAGCGCGGACTAGGAAGGCAAGCCTTGTTTGAATAGTGACGTGAGCCCAGATGGCCTCTTACCTCCTCTGCGCCGCGCGATTCACCTCTGCCCAGAAAGAGACAGCGCTAGTCTTATCAACCTCGTCTTTTACCTGTGGTGCAGCAACCTACATCACACCGGTGCGTCGAATAAATTGAATAATGTCAAGCAAGTCTGATATTTGCTCGTTTGTCTCGAAAAACATGCGAAAAATTCAATATGCGCTTAGTTTACGTTACACCTTTACATGTCACCTGTTCTATAACTGTAAACAAATGAAACTTTGTTTGCGTGACGCTAATGTTTCAATTAAAACGAGGCGTGCCAGACGCTGAAAATGAGTGTGAATTATAACAATGTAAATTTATTTCATCAATTTTTATAAAACACTGTTTAGACTTATCAAACCATTTCGGCACCTCTACCTGGAACAGAAAACATCATGTTAAGTGCATAGAAAGTTGGAACCAAAGAACCCATAAAAGTGATTTCTATGGAAAAGTTTTTAGAGTGCTGCCATCTAGCGGACCGCTGGAAGGTATTTAACATTGGCAGTCTTGGCACTCTACTACATAACAGAGAATGTACAGTCTGGGTGTTTTGCTGATAACTCTTTGGGCTTGAGCTTCAACAAAAGATAGATAGATGGCGCTAATCGGCGTAACTATTTATTTATCATTTATCTATATATTGGCTTAGGTTGTATTAAAAATTGTAATAAACAATCCATTGAATCAAAACTATTTTATTTAAATCACGAATCTAAAAAAAAAAACCGCCTTGAGGAACCCGTTTTACAATTCAGTGCTTCCCGAAAAATCAACTAGAATGAATATCGAAATCATTTTCAAATATCACCGAACATTTCAGTAGTGTTATAAAGTAAAACTACGATGATTTGCTTGAAACAGTTGCTCGCGAAATTCTTGAAGGAGCTTTGAATTAGCAATACACTAATTTGGTAACAGGAATGAAATAAGTATGATATAGTAAAACTTTGTATTTTCTTTAAATATCAATAGCTATGCAATATTCTTTCAAAACTTTAAAACAAAAACAATTGCATGTGCAGACGCGCGTAGGCCGTTGTATGAACCATAGTCACAGAGCTCCAAAGTCGTGTTCTCAGTCACGTAGGATAATGCTAAAGAGGAGAAATTGAGTAAGAAGTGGATAATCTAATGATCTTCTCAATTCTGTTAACTAACTTTTGCCTGCGGCTTCGATCCTTTCCTCCTTCCTACCTTTTATCCCATGAGAAGTCTTAATTAATATCTACTCTGGAAAAATGTAGCTTTCCATTATCTCGGATCAGTAGTTCCGAATAGTAATCTTCGGAACTACTAATCCGATTGTTTTTAACCGGATTGGTTTTTCCAACGACGAAACTTAATGCCTTTATAATATTAGTGTAGACAAGTCCTTAATCGAAAAACCTCTTCAGCTACCAGTACCTACTAAGTGTTCATAGACATACAGTCAGAAAGCTGTTTGAAAGGAATCTCTTTGATTACGTCGCCGATGCCGGCTAGTGTGAAGCTACATTAAATCGATAGCTGAGTAATAACGATTTATCAATGTGCTCGATGTCGGGTCGTGAAAGTCAAAATCGATTAGCAACCTTCTGATTGAATGTTTAGCAAATAGAAAGCGCTGTTGTGATTTTGATGCGAATTTGTCAATGAACTTTGGAGTGTCGGTTTCCTGTCTTTATTGTCTTGTTGATTTTGATCAAGGTTTAGAAGAGTACTTTAATGATCTAAGTTCAGACATCTGGACAGTAGATCTGTGTTATAATAACGACTATGATTTAAAATTGTCAATGGAAACATTTCGTTTAAAGCTACTAAGCTTCACTATGTTTTACACTTTGAAATATTCTAGTCTCACATACGTTTAAGCTTTGGAGCTAGTTCATTTGGATTAGTCCAATCCAAATGAACTAGCTCAAAAGCAGATAAAAAGAAATAATATTGTCCAGTCGTTATGTCTAGTTCAGATTGTTTGTAAAATGGACTCTCATTTTCTCTCTTCAATAATTGACTCCTCGTTACAGGGTCGAGCTTTCGCAATCAGATACAGATCACTGCCGCAAATTCTTCTAAGTTTATTTCATGTAGAGCATTAAAATCCCTTTGATTTCGTGTTGCTATTCTGGGTAAAATATATTTATTTAGCCATAACTTAACCGTAACATGCACTACACACTTATCGTTGTAATTGACATCAAGGAACCACTTTCGCTGGCATTACTAATGGAACTTCAGAACATATCGACAGGCAGGACGTCGACCAGTGATAAATCCAAGTCTAGAATCAGTGTCCACTTTCGAATACCCAGTAGTCTTTATATTATTCATTTAGGATAGGATGTAATAAATTGGTAGGGAAGTAGCGAATCCATAGATCACGGGCCTGAGTTGCTTTACTCCGGTCGCGGGTAAAATATTAGATTTCTGTTCGGTTACAAAGAGTTATGAATTGTGTTAGGTGTGTGGAGTGCTATTGTAATTTTTGATTTGGTGACAATACCTTAATTTATCCGTGGCGTCCCTTTGTGACTATTGGCCTTGTTTCGTTCTGTCTCCTGCTGAGATGGAGGGAAGTGCAAATAATGTTTTTCCTATTCCGCCGCTATTCTTTTCTGATTAATTTTGTTGGGGGATCCAAGACAGTTATTGTTTTCTGGGACTTCGAATAAAAGAATAAAATGGGTATGGATCCAGTTGTGGATTCAATACCCACCTACCTGTGTATTTTGATTTAAAAGAGTGTCCGTGGAGTTTCTTGCCCATTCTTCTCCATAGAGATCTGCGCTTTGGAATCTGCTACTACGGTACTTTCTCAAGTTATTATGCCTTGTGACTGTGACTGTAGCTTCATTTTTTTTTTTGTTTTATTTGACATTCAAAAGTGCCTGTGATGGTCTAATTGAAATAAATGCTTTGACTTTGTGATCCATGTGCTTTTTGATGTGATTTGAAACTCCTGTACTAATCTGGAGAAGGACTAATAATGGCTCTTGATGAAACAAAACATTGTGAAGATCTCGACTTTCATGTTCCGAAATCGATGTGCGGTCCTTCTCGAATACGAAGCAGATAGAGAGAGAGGTTTAATCCTCAATATTTTTTTTATGCAAATGACTCGGTGTTACAAGTGGGCTAGAAGTTAAATACCCACTTAATCTTGCCATCTTATCTCTTGCTATTTCCTAAACATTTATGTTAATACTTAAAAGCAATTTGTAGAGTCAAGTATTTTAAACTCAGATACGAGTGGCTCTTAATGCAGCTAGTTTTTTGACACAGCCATTTTATCTTGTTGTCGTAATTAATTATTTACACTTTAAAACAAGGTGTTAGTCACCTGAAAGGTGGATGACATTGCTAGTTTCTTGAAAATTGCATTAGCGGCGATTTCAAGGTTTTGAAAGGATACAAAGTATCTGACTGTGAATAATCGTATTGTTTTTTAAGGTTACATAAACTTACATAATAAGCTGCATTAAAAGTTTGTCTGTTGTTTTGTATTGTCGTTGCTGTGTGGATTTTATGAAACAAAAGGGAATTTCCTTAAGCCATGATCAAGGGATTATATCAAGCTTAAGAAATATGTAAATTATCTTTCTGTTTATTTATAATAGTCGTATTGAGATCACCAAACCATAATTACGCCAGCGTTGTGATTATTATGATACTATTATCCTGCTAACATAGCATAGCATCACGCCTGTAATCCCCGAAGGGTTAGACAGAGGTGTTACTAATAGTACACCCATATTTTGCCAGTTATGTTTTAAGTTCCATGTGGTCGGCCACAAATCCAGACTCCGTGGCCACTACTGAGAAATTCCTAATGGAAAAACCCAATAACACTTTGCCCGTCCCGGTAATCGAACCCAGGACCCCATCCTCAGCAGACACGCTTACAACAGCTCGACTAACGATTCATTTATCCTGTTACGATAGTCCTTTTTACTAGAAAACACTTCATCATTGCAATCTCCAAACCAAATGCAAAGAGGGGACAGTAATTGGTTATTACACTCTAATGATCATTCACTACTTCACTGAATTAACAAGCTTGTAGATACTTGGCAATAGACGAGTATAAGCAGATATAAATGATCCTATCATTATTTCAACTAGCATTTTTTGCGCAGCTCACTGTCCGCTCCTCAGCTTCATTGGTCGGTGACGTCAACTTCAAAGCTTGCCGCGACTTCGCGAGCTTTCACCGACGTCTGCAGCTTATTATTTTACCAGTAACAGCTGAGCTGTCACGACATTGTACGCCGAACAGTTTAATTAAGCGAAAACTGTTCTTCTAACTATTTTGTATCTGTATGTAATCTAACTTCTAACAAATAAATAAAATTGAAGTGTCTATTTGTAATATCAAAATAACAGCTTTTTACTGAATGCATATGAAAATATATACGGCACTTATAAACACATTTTTTTGTGTGTCTGTTTGTTCCGGCTAATCTCCGAAACGGCCGGACCGATTTTGACGGGACTATTACTGGCAGATAGCTGATGTTATAAGATTGTAAATAGACTACTTTTATCATAGAAAAATAATTAGGGATCCCAGCAAAAAAATTAAAACCATTGAAATTGTTAACAAAATCCGATTCAGAAAGGGAAGTAATATTTTTTTCTAATCATTTCTCGCGAACGCAGATCGCGGGCAACAGCTAGTATACTAATATGGAGCTATTCCGTGAGTGGCTGATTGACTGTCTGGCAGATAGAACATAGCTTAAAAAACTCAGCCACTGAAGATAGAAACATACTGTAATTGTACTCTCCTTTTGAGGACATAAAGGTGTGCTAAGATTTTTCCCTGAGCTTAGCGGGTTTATTACGCTAGTTCGATTCCAAGAAAGTTTTTTGGTCTCCGTACGCGTCTAGTATCATTTATCTTGAAACGTTGCAAAACAGGGAACTGAATAAAATTAGTACTGATTGTTTATATCTCCGCCATTGCAAGTCAGAAAAACAACGATATAAAATTCGCCGTATTGTTTCAAGATTTTGTTTTTTTTTTATTTAATGGATGCGCTGCAGAATGATTGATTGAAATAGCTATCTAAAATGGACGTTTGCATTCAGATGATCTAGTTCCCAATGTTAGTGATAGTAATCAAAATGTTTTAGATTGTATCTAATGGGTGTTCATAATGTTTTCTATTTAATTTATGAAGCTTTTGCCATTTGTTTGAGATGTGCAAGAATATTTATGGCGTGTTTCGTAGTATGTTAGTCTGCCATCTTTCTTAAATCTATGTCTAGGTTATCCTCGCCAAGGTCTTGCATGTTTTTGGGGTAAATAGATTAATTGCATTTAGGAACATGATTTTAGAGCTCTATTATCACTTTTCAAGAGGACACTCTTAATTTTGACAACATTATTATATATTTTTTTAATGACATCTCGCAAGTTAATTTATGAGGCTGGCCTCTGCTTTACCGGACTATCTAACAATATTAACCCTGTGGAAGACCAAAGAAGACCTGTGACATTCACCAATCCCTACTTTTACACTCTTTTTTAACCCTCGCTCCGAGAGAAAGCCAGTTTCCTAGCAGAGGTAAAATAAGCAAATCTTTTTTTAGGGGTCGAGGGGCCGAGAGTGGACTAAACGACTATTTCGCTGATATTATGCATGTTGTGTTCAAGGAGCTGATTGAATACAAATGCTTAGTTTTTTTTTGTTTGATGACATTTTTTGATGTAACAATTTAACTTGATTAGACATTGTTGCGCTGGTACCTCGGTCACTGGTGATTAGCCTCAAATTTCTACGATTTTTTTTTCGGGTATCAAAACGGCGCCGGGGCTGCGAGACTGTTCGAAAGAGATACCGCAGCCCTGGAATACAAAGGGTTAAGAAGGAACATGGGTGGGTTTTAGTCAGTACAAGTCTGACACTCCCTTCCGCTCCGCCCAGAGCGGGAGGGGTCATTTGATGATTTCCCATCCGGAAAAAAAAAGTATCAAACGGCCATAACACAGTCATAGCTTATCGATTTAACCATTTAGATGTTTGTATATTACCGCTAGTTACGAAGCTATGTGTAGTGATTATAAATTATAAATACTGGTGTATTATAAAATGTGGTCTTCGGAACGGACCGGCCTGTTTCTGATGTGGGGGTCATAAAATCAGTAATAAGCATCAGTGATGAGCATTTTACTGACCTTGTCGTTTATATGGCAAAATATGAAATGCTACCGTATTTCCGTATTCGGGGGCAATTTATTTTATTGGTATCTAGCTGAAAATTCGTGATAGCAGAGGCACCAATGACTAATGAATGCCCTATTTCTACGAGTATTTCAACATTTTGGTGAAAATTTTAGATGGGCCGACTATGACTTTGGCTGGCTAGTTGGTTGCAAAAAGTCCGACTTCGACACGATTCTTGCAAAAAACTGTATGTCTGATTATATTATAAAACTAAATTACTTATAAAATAAGAAGTTATAATTTAATTTCAATCAGTTGCCGACTACAATATTATGGCTGGCAAGTCGGCTTTGCCAGCTAGTCAGTTCAAAAATATTTTCTGTTTGTAGCTTTTATTTATGCCAATATCGGCTACTAGACAGTTCTGACTAACTTACTCATCAGTATTCAGGGAAATTTTGGGTGTTCTGTTGTACGACTCACAGCTGTCTGTATCTAGACGAATACAACAAGCTCTTTACCCACGACACACATATGCCAATTGTGACCAGCTCAGTGATAACGGTTCCCCTTAATTATGTGAGTCAAGTTCGTGATAAGGAATTGATAGGGACTATTCAAAATAATTATGAATATGCGAAAGGCGTGATCTTATTCGTGGAAGCCATTTTCCTGCCAATTGTTTTTTTGCTCTTGGAAAGTCAAGAGAAAAAAACAATTATAATAATAATAATCAGCATAATCAGCCTATAATGATCCCACTGCTGGGACACAGGCCTCCACTCTATGAGAGGGAATGGGCTATAATCCACCACGAGGGCCCATTGCGGGTTGGTAGATGTCACATGTCTTCGAATTTTTGGTTCTAGGACATGCCGGTTTCCTCACGATGTTTTCCTTCACGACGGACCCAGTTTTGCACATTTTTTTCCGGAGTGCTTGAAAGCAGTCTGAAAATATTTTGGGACTTTAAATTTAATTTTATTGTGTTTGGGTAGCTTACAGTTAACAATACAAAAATTTATAATAAGGCAATCAACGACAAGCCGTTTAAAAGCCCCCGCTTGGCAGTAAATTGTTGCACAAGTTAATAACTAAGCTCGTAATAACAAAGAATAGGACTAAATTTAATATGAAATTAAGTACCTGCACAGGCAGGAATGCAGGCGCAATCACTTTTAAAATCATCAGACACAATGCAGCAATAGACAAGGCAGTACTAATTGCCAGCAACTGCTCATGGTGATGCCTGATATAATATCTGTGATATCTAAGGGAAAGCCTATTAGCTGATAAGTTCGCAGGTTCGTTCAAAAGCAACTTCAGCGGCAACTAATATTCACGAAAGACTTACCCAACTTATGCAATAACTAATAATAAGTTCAAACACTGCCCATTTCGCACATTGTTCTTAAACTAGCCTACAGCGATACCTGCGATTGCCTGTCATATCTGATCTGAGATTCGTAATAAGAAACAAACTCTTGGGGCTATAATTTTAACGAGACAAGTCTCAAATGTAATTTAGTTTGTGTTGTAGTACTTACCTATCTAGATTTACATGCGTTTCTTTCTTTTTTAAGAGAAAGCGAACCTTATGTAAGCGCTTTTTAAACTGTTAATCAAGTGACCTTTATGCAGTGCTTACTTTGTATAATTAAAATGACGCAATGAGAGCGTAGGTTGAAAGGAAAGCTGGTGAGCACTAAAGTTTAAGTTGATGTCAAAAAGTGATTTTTGTTCTACATAACATCACGCCTGTAATCCCTGACAGGTTGAGCAGAGATGCACCTCAGCCAAGGATACTGGATTTGTGCCCGGTTGATGACAATAGGCTCGCCCCCTATTACATGTGACTTAAGCATAACTGGCGAAATATGGGTGTACTATTAGGTACACCTTTGCCTAACGTTTCGTGGATTACAGTCGTGGTGTTATGTGTTTTATAATAGCAGCAAAAAACACATTTTTTAAATTTATTTTTCTGTCTCAGTTCCGGGTTATCTCCGAAACGGCTGGACCGATTCCGACGGAACTTTTACTGGCAGATAGCTGGTGTTATAAGGAGTAACAGCTTTTATTTCAGAAAAAAGAAAAAGTAGGGTTCCATGCAAAAACATTAAAACCCATAAAATTGTTAACAAAATCAAATTCGATAAATTTCACGCGGACGACAATCGCGGGCAACAGTTAGTTGTACATAAATTAAGTCCAAGCCTAACCTAATCTCTGCCTAAGCTTTTATTCCATATAATTTCACGTTATTTGTCTGCGTAGGAGTTTTTGCTCTCACTTGTCCACTAACCACAAGCCGGCTTTCATCCTGGCCAATTAAGGGGCCCTGTTATAACTAGATTTTGTACTAGTCATTAAACCGAGGCATATAAACGTTTTGTTTTATGTTTATGGGAAGTAAAGTATATATATTTTAATGAACCTGTTCTTCGTACCCTGGTATTATCTACATAGATAGAAACATGAATTTTGAAAGTAGCTTTTAAACCGTATGTAATGACGAACCCTGAAAGTCGGTCTTTATCTAATTTTCATGTCGTTTTTCTAATTATGTTTTTAGAAATAATATAACATCACGCCTGTAACCCCGAAGGGTTAGGCAGAGGTGTACCCATTACTACACCCACATTTCGCCAGTTATGTTTATGCCATCAACCGGGCACAAATCCAGACTCCGAGGCTGCTACTGAGAAATTCCTGATGGAAAAACCCGAAAACACTTTGCCCGACCCGGGAATCGAACCCAGGACCTCATGCTCAGCAGTCGCGCTTGCAGCCACTAGACCAACGTGGCAGACCTATAGACCCCTTATTAAATGAACTGTCATATTATTATATATTTTTATTTTATGGAAGAGTCAGCTTCTACAATCTTTTTGAATAAAAAAAAATCTTGAGAATGAAAATTAACTCGTTGCTAAGCTGTGGTTGACCTGACTTAATACGTATTTGTATGATGTAATAGATTTGTTTTTCAAAACTTAAAATTATGACTTTTAGAGCCGAAAAGAACACGTTTTTCTGTGCATCTTTCGCAGTATGTATTGCCATGTCAGGAATCAGGAAGTAGACACCTCAAGATTTATAAATGATACGAAATGATCTGGTATATATTCAATTAAAAATAATCATTAACATTGAAAACGGGATATTTAGTGTTAGTGACCCTGTCAGTTTAAACACTTAAATCAATTAAAAATTATTAGAGTTTTAATGACGATAATAGAGCATCGGATAGTTCACAGTGTCTAGGTTCTTAATTAGTTTTTATATCGAGAGCCAATAGTGCGCCCGCGCCGGCAGACCGTGAACGTGAACGCTAATCAGTACAGAGTACAATGAATGCCGCGGGTACAGTCGAGCACAAAATGTTGGAGTTTAAAAAAAGACAATTATTATGTATAACAAGAAATAAAAGTAATTGACTGTAATACATAGTTATACAGTAAATGGTTGCCAATGGAAGCTCTGAGGTTCTATTTTAGCTTCTATTTGTTACAAATAGAGAAGAAAGACATTGTTCATCAAATGGATACCTATGGTATAAGGGTTCATCATCATCATAATTTAAGCCGAAAGACGTCCACTGCTGGACATAGGCCTCCCCCAAGTGTCTCCACATTGACCGGTCCCGTGCGACTCGCATCCAGCGGATGCCTGTAACCTTCACCAGGTCATCGGTCCACCTAGTGGGAGGTCTTCCAATGCAGCGTCTTCCGGTTCGCGGTCGCCACTCCTGAACTTTTCGGCCCCATCGGCCATCCGTTCTGCGAGCAATGTGCCCTGCCCACTGCCACGTTGCTTATTGGTACAAATTTCAATGTACCTACTTTTTATCTAGTCAAACGCCGCTATTCTCCTGGATACCTGTTCACAAGTGGCCATCTTGGATAGGAAACTGTAGATCTTACACCAAAACAAAAACAAAGAAATAAGATATACTGAACGTGCACACAACACAACTGTACGTAGTCTACGGCGAAGCACGAGCGCATCCTGCATGTTTGGTAAATATGAAGTGAACTCAGTGACCCTCGCGTCTAGCGGAATACACGTGTATGCGTTTGCGCACAGTTCCTGTTATGACCTATTTGTTTATGCGCAGATTTGCAGAATAACTGGCACTTGACGATGTTTCTAGTAATGAGCAGGTTTGTGAAGATAACGGCCATGTTATGTGTATAGCACTTTGATACAAGTTTTTTTGTGTTAAATCATGAAAAAGACCAGCATTAGTAAAAAGGACCTTCGAACCCAAGACACACACCTGATTTTCGGATTCATGTGCGTATTGGAACTTGCTTCGATGAAGGAAAACATCGTGAGGAAACCGAACCAGCATGCATGAGAGATATTTATCTTACAAATACTTACTGAAGTATCTGACAGACGTCTCCAATTTGTGCTGCCGTACTGGCCTGTCTGATCCTTTACCGTCCTGCTGCCCAGGCAGATACAACCTCCCATCTGTATTATTTATTATACTTTTACCAACTTATCTCTGCAGGCGGGAAAACACAGTACTGAAATAAAAGTACCAAGTTTGACATATCGATGCAATTTTTTTGACAAGCAACGCTATCTTGAACTGCACACTTAAAGTGGTCATACTGTACATTTTTTTTAATGTGAGTTTGGGATGTCCAACCATTAAAAGTACACCTTACCAAACAATGTTTTTTTTGTCTTAAGCTTAATGTGATGACATCAAATTATGCTTTTGTTATGATTGTAAAAAAACCCAATATCTAAGTTGCATCTTAAGATCGATAAACATTTGATAATACTAAAGTGTATTGACACTAATTATTATTGTTGTACAATACTATTAAAAATGAAATAGCAATAAAGTTGTTTGTAGATTATGTAATCTGCTCGTAATGTTTTGCACTAAAGAGCATTCAACTTGAAAACAAGAAAAAAAAGAGTTCTATAGTTCTTTATTCAAACAAACAGAATCTTCGGTTGAATCCTGGCCACTTACATAACTTGAAACATCATAATGTCATTAATGTTGGTATGAAAGTCTTACATGAATCTAATAACCGTGATCGGTCTTAAGATATCTGTATCTTGTTCTCACAGGCTCTTCAATGAGAATTATCTTGCACTTTCTATCAGATATGTGCTTTTACTTTTTGCTATTAATTCGCAACTATGTAAGCTTAGAAATGTTACAACATAGTTGGAGATTCGAAGGGCTTAGTTACGTCGGAGTCATCGGGAAACATTTTTAACACGCTTTTATTATCTTAAAAAAATCTTAGACGTTAAATTTGACCCACTTCCCAGTTTCTTCTTGAGCTGAAATTTTGCATCCATCATAATTATTTAGTTTGGATGACCATGCATTGTTACCTAAGTGACGCCATTCTAAATCCAATATGGCGGATTAAAAGAAAAAAAAAGATCGTGGACTAGTTATTTTATATGCATTCCCATGATATTGGTATCAGATGAAAGGGTTTGCTGCGAAGAATACGAGAAATAAAATGACATCGCCCTAAAGCATGTTTTTTAGTTTTTTTAAACTATTATATTTTATTACGCATTTTTTTGTCATCGTGATGACAAATTGATTGTGTTTATTGGTTTATGATGATGTTGTGGTTTGATTTCTACGAATTTTAACGGGATTGACATATAACCTTTTCGTTGAATTATGTCAATCCAACACATAAATTTATGACTTTTTCGTCATCATTTTCGCTGATAAAATGTCTCTTTGTCTAGGCCCTCTGGAACCTACCACGTCGTTGGTGGCGTGACAATCTAGAATGTTCGTAGGGTTAACTAGCAAAATAACAAGTAAATCATCAAGTTAACTTATACGGGAGCCGCTACCTTATACGGCGTCTGCAACAGAGAACCACTGTAGGTGGTCTCATAGGCAGCCGGGAGCTACCTGAACTAGTTATTATAAATGATCCATTAAAAGAGAAAGGAGTGCAGCATAAATTGTAGTAACGTCGATTAATTACTTAACATCGTAAAAGTACATTTAAGTTGTAATAATTTTACTTAACATTTATGATAGCTGATCATTATAGATACGGCATTTGACGACTGCCAAAAGGCTAGTCGGATATTGACTACTTGCCTGTCACCTTTTGCAAAATCAGCCTATAACATTTCCACTGTTGAGACACAGGCCTTCATTCTGTAAGAGGAAGATGGGCCAGAATACATCACGCGCGGCCAGTATGGGTCACCTTCTAAATTTGATGCAAAGTTTTCAGAAGTTCTTTGTATCCTATCGACCCTTAGCTTGAGCTCATAATGTAACATTATTTATTCTAGTTATGATTCCGACCTTGGTGTACTGCAAGGTATGTAAGGTTATTTCTCAACGAGTGCTTCTCAATTGGAAGAATCTTTTGCCACGTGAAAAAAATACTAAATAAAACCACTTTGTTTTTTCGATACATTTGCACATACCAATGTCACACATATTTACCGACAGCGTTCCCCTGTCAATTACATTCAAGCGCCAAAATAACATTGTACTTAGCATTGTATCTAATGCAGCATTGAGCTGTTGACAACTCTAATAAATAACTTGAATACATTATGTACTTGAGTTACGAAGGTATGTAAAATGCCTTTGATTCCTCCTTTAAAATAAATTGCTAAGAAGTTCGATGCCCTTTGAATGATCTACAGTTAACTTTGTACGTCAGTAAAATCATTTAACTATAGTTTATTATGTTAGTGATCTATTACGATGAATAATAAATTGTTGTAAATTGCTATTTACTGGTGTGAATGATTCACCTGTAGGCAGTTTATTTTTTTATTGATTGGCTACAAGCCTATCAATTATTTTACACGTGCAAAATATAGTGGTAGGAATGTGTAGTTTTATACACTAGCTTGCTTATCTGGGTATTTAAATTTTGGTCATCTTTAAACTCAAAATTAGTGTTGGAAACTTTTTAGCATAAAATGAAGCTTTGCCATTTCCGCTAATTATAAAAATCTGTGGCGATTATAACATCGTTTCTCGGGACTCCCGTTAGTCTGAGACTGGACCTAGATCCGTGGAGTTATGGGGTCAATTAAATTAATTAATGCCCCCCATTAGCCCCGCAGCCATCTAGCACTTAATTCTTGTTCGATATCAATACATAATTTATTCACAAACATTTATTTTACACAGAATAAGTTGTCATTGAGTTCTTAAAGGGATTATATTTCGAGAAATATTATGTTTCATATTTATTTGAATTTTATTCTTATATTAGTAGAAATGTCAATTGGATGTCCATCATATAATTAGGCACACGTTATGCATAATGCAACTTTCCAAAGCCGGTTTTCATAGAATTCCAATCAGATTCCTCAAGTTAACTTCCTAATTTATTAATTTTCAATCAATTCAGCGTCAACATACATGATTAATTTAAAACTTGTTTGACACGAAACTGGTATGAGATAAGACATTTTGTTACTTATTAGGATACATAGAATGCACAGCCACGCACATAGAATATTTTTATGAGACCGAACGTGGTCACAATTTTATTTTATTATTTATTGTTAATCAGATTAGTGTGGGGTTATAAAAAGTGGCTGTCATTCATGCTATTATAATGGAGGACCACCCGGATGCTTCGTGTCTTTGTTTGTTTACGACCAGCTTCGAGAAATTAAGTAGTTGAAGAAATTCTCTTAATTTTTCACTCTTATTTATTTTATTTTACTGACTACACAGTTGACGATAAACGAGCAAGTTTTACAAAAAAATCTAAGTTACCCAAGGCAGGTATAATGTCAAGTTGGCAACCGAAGACGCATTTATTAATTTTTACACAATTATAACATGAATTAATTATATATCAGCCCAACTGGTTAAAAAAACAGGCTTCACTTTCTGTGGCGTGGGAATAAAAAACTATTTACTAAGTTAAATCTTGTATTCCCAACTTACACAATATTCATAAATTAAAAAAGGGGTGTAAATATGAAAGGCTCTTGTTCTCCACGTCATTGTGATAATATTTTTGTTCTGGACCATACCCGGGAATCTCCTAATTCGCCAATTCTTTTTTAAATAGGATTTTAATGGTATAACTTTACTTAAAATATCTCCATGACCCCGTACTATTCAATGCATCCAACAGCACAATGTTTTGAGTGCGTTACATTGAGTCTTAACAGCAATAATTTTTGCGTAGAGTTACTTAGTTTGATGTATAATATGCTTGGTTGACGGCTTCGTGAAGAATTTGTTTACACCTTGTATGTTAAGCCGGGAGAAAACGGAAGAAAAAAAGTACCGTGGCGACCCCATGTAATATGGGACAAGGACAGAAAGAAGTAGTCCAGGGTAAACAGCATCCTGCCAGGGCTGCGGGACTGTTCGAAAGAGATACCGCGGCCCTGGAACATAAAGGGCAAAGAAGGAACATGGATGGATTTTAGTCAGTACAAGTCTGACACTCCCTTCCACTCCGCCCAGAGCGGGGGGGTCATTTGATGATTTCAAATCCTAAAAAAAAAAAGGGTAAACAGCATCGACTTGATACAAAATAAGAGAATTTTATTTCCAAAACGTACAACCTTACATAAGGATTTGTAATTGGCTTTCTGTTGACTATGGTTTCTTTTTTTGTTTGTTTTTATTAGCTGTAAGTCCTCCATGTACTAAAATAAATAAATAAATAACCCTGTTCCTGTGTTTCTAATACGTAGATTAGACTAATGACGACACACTTTACCTTCAATTTCCAAATTATAAACAAAACTTCTTTATTTCGACTCTTTTATTTATTTTTTAAACATATAGAAAAAACGATGACATACAAATTAATTCGTTAAGTGGTTCTCTGAAATGTAACAAACAAAATAAATGTGGATTGATATGTTGTTTGACCTATCAGACCGTCTGTCTGCGGGTCTAGCTAGTGGTCGACCGGGCACTACTCTGCGGGAGCGATGACTTGGTGAAATTGATTGACTGCATTTAGAGGAGCAGACGGGCTTTCGAGGTGAGAAAAAGAGTTCTATATTTTTTTGTAAGTAAAGAAATTGGATCAAAAGGGTTGATGACGATGCGAATTATTTCTAGTAAATACCTAGGCGAATCCGATGGATAAGCAATCAGGCCCATTCCACTCTTGGCCAACCGTAGTGTTAGTATTTTTTATACTTCATTGTTTCATTACTGATCAGGGTAACGACTCACTACAGCGTATAAAAGTCAAAGTCTAAGTCAAAACATTTATTGCGGACTAAGTGTACAATGTATTGTTATGTTATGTTAGTACTTATGACTTAGCAGCCTTTTATTATTCGCCTGCCCTTATCATCCTAAATAAGCATGCATTAACACACATTAAAAACAATAAAAAATCACACAGATTCAGATTCAGATTCATTTTTTTTGTTTGAAATATGGTATTTTACAGATTTTATAACACACAGGTACAGGTACAGTTCAGCATATTCTACCTACTTAATTCGGCATGCAAATTTTGTGACAAAATAATTAAATTCCAATGTCAAAAAAACAACAAAAAAAGTACTAAATCAAGAATGGTCTACATAAAATATCAAATTACAATCCACACATACAATACAACGACACAAGTAGTCTTCAAGCTATGACATTTTCACTAGTACCTATATTTAGTGGAGTAAGCTGCTAGGCTAAGATGACAACATTCAGTAAAGTTTCAGTTAGCAGCAGTGATAGCCTAGTGGTGTGATCGTCGGACTGCCAAGGCATAGGTCTTGAGTTCGAACCCAAAACACGCACCTCTGATTTTTCGGATTCATGTGCGTACTGTATAATTGTCATTTACTTCGGTTAAGGAAACAACGTGAGGAAACCAAAGTAGCGTGCCTGAGAGATATTTCTCGACGGCATTAAAAGCCAAGTCAGAGGCCCATGGGCGGTATAAACACTGTGACACCATAAGCACTTACAATTCAAAATAAAAAATCCGTAAAAATCTGTTAGTTTTTTAATTGTGAGCTCCAATTCTGATTCAAATTCACACTCAGCTGTTTGATGGTTTCCAGAAGGTTCCAAAACCAGAAAGTTCCAAGTACCAGGTATTCTTTAATTGGATCACAAACGTCTCTTTTATATAGGGTATTGTACTGCATGATGCCACACTATTGGTTTTGAGAAAGCATTACGTCGGTACACAGAATGGTCCGGTTTCGATTTCCCGTTCAAAGGAAACTCGGCGATCGGATTACGTGCCGACATTCTTCACTACAATACTATGTAAATGATGGTTTCACGTTTTGGATATCTTTGTAAATAAAGTGGTACATACTATTTAAAAATTTGAAGAATTGCACTACTTAAAGACATGACTTGCTTTGCGTGTTTGAATCTGTGTGGTTATTTCTTCAAAAGACTATCTCAGACAATAATCTGCATAGTCCTCATGTGAGTTGAGCAAGATTATGTCTGGTACGAACACCGGCCATATCAAGTTTAAAAAAAATGACGTGTAAAAACCTATTTGCTGTGTTTGTAAAAACCTATTTGCAAAATAAACATCATTTATCAACCTTTCTTTATCGTGTGGTTGGTGCCTAACCTGGTGTCAGAGTTTTTATGCCGCCAATGGGTTTTTGACTTGACTTTACATGCCGTCAAGAAATATATTTCAGGCATGCTGGTTTCCTCACGATTTATTAACTGAAGTGGTGCACTTGATCTTCTCATAAATAAGTGATTTTGTGAAGCGGATGGACAGCAGCGTTCTTTTTTTATGTTCAACTTGTCAAACATGTGAAATAAAACACCAAAGTGGTCCATAACTTTGTTGTATTAGTTCTGGGTTCTATTGTGTAGTTATATATATATAGTAGCCACCAGCTACTCTTTGTTTCTTTACCATTCATACAAAGTAAGGTTATTAGACTTATTATTGCAAACATCGGAAATGCGATATCAAATTAATGTGACTTGTTGTATGAACATTATTGTGCGAGGTATGCTGAATATATAAAAAGTTGTTAATACATAATAACTGGTCATTCTTTTTTGTCTACTAGAGATTGTTGGAACTTGTTGTATATTTGCACTGTAAGGTCAGTCGGGGTATTCCCCAGCAAGAAAAAACTTATGAACCTTGAAATATAAATGAAACGTCAAACTTTACTAAAACTGCTTACCTCCTACCAAGCGACTTCACTTGGGTAGGTAATCTGAGTTTACTATTGTCGTAATTTTTACTTTAGGCTACGTTGAAACCTTATTTATAACATATTTTATAATTTGCCTATTTAGACGAATCATGGTACGGAAATCATTTTAAAAAGAATATGAGCTTGCTCTCCTAATAAGAATTGTTATTTGATATTTATGGGCTCCCAAAAGATAGATACGCAATTACAAAGCCAAAAGTTATCAAAAATCAATTATTAACGATTTCAGTACATGCTCCGTGGCGTACATAAGGAAGAATGCATATTCTTTTGACATAAATCCAATCTACAAGACAAAAAGTAGTTCCTGCCAAAATACTTATGTCAAATCAATGTCAAGGACAAAAGCAATGCCGAAATCACACTGTTTCACGGAAACATCAAGCTTTTTCCTCGAATAATTTGATCAATGCATACAAAATTAAATAATTATAGATGCTACATTACTCCGATCGCGATAGGCCAAAATGGAGACATAAAAACCGTATGGCCGGTCATGCATCGAATCGAACAATGAGAAAGGTTGACGCGCTTCCGTCCCTTTATTATTCATTTACAACCTTCTCTTTGTCTGTGGCATCCTGTCGCACACTCAAACTTTTTGACAGATAAATTATTGTTTATCTTTTGGGTTGTGGCCTTGACGGCAGCGGGAGACAGCGTGGCTGTTCATTGAAAGCGTGGGTACAGTGTATGAATAGGGGATCGTCTTCATATCAAAAGTAGATTATACCTACTCTTTTTGGAACTGATAGCTCTGAGGTAGTGCATCTTTCTACACTCAAATAAATAATTAATCGTCTTTGTAATTATGTTCTGCTTTAAAATAGATTTCCAAAATTTTTGATGTCTCAAACTTTTATTAGCATAAACTGTGCGTTTCTTGGTGATTTTCCCGGACAGTTTGATATTGATTTTTAACGCTGTTGTTGTCAAGAAAAAAGCAACTGCTTGCTTCATGGCCCAACCCACACAACGCATGGTTAGTCCAGTCAGGCAGTGTCACATTTGTCCAAACGTTTATGTTTTTTTTTCGAAAACAATAGTTATATCTAATTGAATTTATGAAACAAAGGACCCAGTTTGTGTATTATCGTCATCTGTAGACCTAAATAAGCAGTTGGCGATAAGCTATGATTCAACAGCAAAGGATTCCGATATGGCACGTTATTCTGTAATGGATGTTGCATGTTATGTCTTTGTTATAGACCTAGTTGATAATCAAATTGTTTTGGGTCGGTGGACTTAGTAGGTTCATTCTCTGTCTGGTTTCCGGTCGGCTATCTCTGTGTCAACTCTCTTTTACTGAGTGTTTTCGGGATTAGGTCAGTTCTTTATGTCTGGGTGCTTAGATCAGGATTGTGATCGATGCTTCTGTGATTTGCTGCAGTGCTAACCTTCAGACTATTTTACATAAAGGGTGTAAATAGACCCTGTACTAAGCCAAAAAGCTCTTGTTGTCCCCGTAATTGCGATCGTTTTTTTGTTCTGGACCATACTTGGGAATCTTCTAGTTACAAGTTCCAACTTTTTCACAAGTTTTAAAAAAAATATGTACTAGTTTTTAAGGTTATAACTTTACTTTAAATGCCTCCATGACTCGTTTATTATTCAATGCATTCATCAACACAATGATCTGAGTGCATTCCATTGAGTTTTACCGGTAACCGGATTCGTCACCCCCAAAAAAAATCGTTTCCCAGCAATAATATTTGCGTAGCTTTGCAGTTTGATGTACATAACGTTTACACCTTGTATAATATGCTCGATAAATAACAAAACTGATAACAACATTGATTTTTGTGTTGCGGCTTATTCTAAGTACAACAGTTTTGGCGGTTTGATTAAAGCGACTTCTACTCCTATTCGTTCACTGTACACGCCGTGCGGCTGTGTAATTCACTTCCGCCTGACATTACGGACTGCCAAACTGTTGCAGTTTTCAAAAGAAGAGTGAAAGAACATTATCTTTCCATTTCGTCATAGTTGCATAAGTATTTATTATTAGTTATTTTATTGTATTTACAGTATTGTTATGTTTTGTCTTTGTATTTATAAGTATGTTAGTATATTCTTATGTTTAAATAGTTCTGCTTTTGTTTTATGTATTCCATTTTCTCTTCTTCTTTTACACACTATGTCTATATCTCTTTTTTTAGTATCTCCTTTCGCAGGTATGCTGGAAGAGATTTCTTTAGAAATAAGCATCACCTTTGAACTATTTTCTGTTCCTTTCTTCTTTTCTGTATTTAGTGTGAACATAAACTGTTAAATAAATAAATAAAGTTGATGATGAATGGATAATTGTTAGTAAATACTTTTCTGAATGTGTGCGGAAGTTATAAAGATATGTGTCAAATTAATGTTACTAGTTCAAAGAATTTTGATAACGGAACTGCTGGGGATGATGTAACTGATAAAAACTTAAATTTATTGGTTACTGCTGTTGTTGCTAGCCAATTGTGGTGACGTGATAAGTCCATCAGCACCAGATGGCCTGGACAAAAACATTCGATCAGCGATAGCAAGCTACTGAAAAACTTGTGTCACATAACATCACGCCTGCTGTAATCCCTGAAGGGTTAGGCTGAGGTGTACATAATAATAGTACGCTCACATTTCGCCAGTTAGATTTCACGTCCTATGTACTAGGGTGCGAGTTTATTGCCATCAACTGGGCACAAATCCAGACTCCGTGGCGGCAACTGAGAAATTCCTAATGGAAAAATCCAATAACACTTTCCGGACCTGCGAATCGAACCCAAGACTTCATGCTCAGCAGTCGCGCTTCTGACCACTACACCAACGAGGCAGGAAAATTTAAGCATTATTGCATTATGTCATTAAAATCTGACACCCATTTATTTTAATTGTGTTACAGTAAACAGTAATAAATTCTTTTTAATGGCTGTAGCTAAAGTGATGTAACAAAAACTATGTAATCCGTGAAAGTGAACATTATGGTTCGGAAGAGGATAACATTATCGCGAGAGTAATATCCGGTGCGTACGCGCATGTATAGGTACTTATAGTTCGTTGATCTTTTACAGCGTTTAGTATTGTATTAGAATCTGCAGTAAGAGGTTTCAAAGTTCCAAGCCACTTTGAAATCTTTGAGGGCAGATTCTTGATTTTATTATGACTTTTTTTTATATTTTTGGATGGGAAATCATCAAATGCGGAAGCGGAAGGGAGTGTCAGACTTGTACTGACTAAAACCCATCCATGTTCCTTCTTAGCCCTTTGTGTTGCAGGGCCGTGGTATCTCTTTAGCCACTAACTCGCCGTCCACAGGCCCGCGCCTACGGTGGCCGGGGGCCACCACGTGACCCCCGACGCCCAGGGCGTCTCCCGCGGCGGCTGGGACGTGAGGCTCTTTCCCCCATTTTATTAAGGCTTGGGCTTCCTCAACTGTTACTAATTTAAGTTTTTTGATCGATGTTGTTTGTCTTGTGTTTTGCCTTGTCGATGTTCCACACATTCGCACGAAGCGCTTTGCTACATCATTTATTATGCGCACAGCCAAGGAGTGGAATTCCCTGCCTGCGTCGGTGTTTCCAAGTTCATATGACCCCAATCTATTTAAATCGCGAGTTAATAGGCTTCTTTTGGGTTAGCTCGTTCCATCGTCGTCCTCATCTCTGCCCTTTGGACTAGATTGAGGTCAAGAGTAAGCCCATACTGAATAAAAAAAAAAAAGTTTTTTGAAATCTTACTCCTCATTGTCATCCGAGTTTCTTAGTGCATAGATTACGTATTTTTTATATTAGAAATAATCGTTGGTGGCCTTTGAGTTATATGGATTAACTTAGAGTACTATGCAAACTATTTATTGAACAAATGTACCTATGTATGTATGAAACGTTTGTTTATGTGGTATGTTTAAAAACATACTCGTAAGTACAAAGGTTCAATCGTTGAAGGAAATCGGTTCTTTGTACATGCGGTTATCAAATATTTGAACGGTTCACCGAAGTGATGAGATCACTTTCACATCTTTTGTCCTTATTTCATACATATAAAGGGTGTAAATAGACCCTTAACAAATCCGAAAGGCATTTGTTCTCACCGTCTTTGCGATATTATTTTTTGTTCTAGACCATACCTGAGAACTTTCTAGTTACGGAGATATTGGGGGTCAAAGTTCCAACTTTTTCACAAGTTTTTTTTTTAAATACATGTTTTTAATGTAAGATTTTTACATTAAACACCTCCACGAACCCCGTACTATTCAATCCATTCATCCGCACAATGCTTTGAGTGCTTTCCATTGAGTCCTACCTTAAAACGTGATTTTTCACCCCAAAAAAAAAAGTCAATTCCTAGCTATTTTTTTGCGTAAAGTTACTTAGTTTGATGTACAGTACAATTGGTTGACGGCTATGTGAAGGGTCTGTTTACACCCTGTAGGTGCCATAACTATATTTTGTTTTACGCAACAATTTAATTGTGTTGTTTAAATTTAATTTAATTGGAGTTTTGACCAATTTATTTAAATGTGTTAATAAAATGTTATACAGACTTCCCGTTGACCCCACCAGTAGGGCAGAGTAGTTTAGTAGGTTTTGGTTTTTCCCATTGGCCCCACCACTGGGGCCTTATATGCTCAATAAAGGTGACAAAGCATTTATCGTAGGGTAACCTTTCAGTTTCAAAAAACCTATTCCATTGCTTCGGACAGTTAATGACGCTGTCAATCGAAAAACAGGCCAGTGAAGTCTTCTGGTGAAATTCGACGGCACGGCGGTGGCTGAGCGATTGCCTGCTGCGCTGCGTGTCGCGGGTTCGATTTCCGTACGAAACAAATATGTGTCTGACCTACAGGTACTTAATTGTTCCGGGGCAGGCTGTTTGTGTATGTGAGTTTAAATATTTGTAAATGTAAACACGATACAGGAAAAATTACTACAGCGGGGCAACGATTTAAAAAAAAAGAAGGCTCGCAGAGTTATTTGACGATATCTGAACAAGAAATTAAGTCGGTACCTATTTGAACATTACTTTAATTGCTCCAAAACCCATATTCAAGAAGTCATCGTTCTTGAACGGAGTAAAAGTTCTAGGATTTTTTTGTATGCTACAAACTCATTTCTCATTAATTCTTGGTAGGTACCAGTAGCGAAGGTTCAATTTTTGTAAGAAGTAAGCCGGAGTACAAATGTTTAGTAGGATTATATTATTTGTATTATAGAATACTGACTGTGCCATTTTTCAAAGGGAATCCGGTAGGAATCGAGTTGTATGGAACCTTCTAGAAACAATCCTTCACTTTAGTTTCAATTGAAAAACTTTGTTATTCGCCTTTCAATATTGTTAATCAAAAATAAAATAAAAGGTCTGTCTCGAATCAGTGACATAATGTGCGGTAAAGGTCATCGGGTATTTGACCTAGTATCCGCACTGGTCCGGAACACAGATTAAATTGTGCATTATGTGAGTCATAGCGATAGTGCATCCAATCGTTATATTTTGTGTACAAGGTTTTTAATGAACACAATAGTAAAATAATTTATTTTCCGTGCCTAAATAATATCAGCCACTGGGGTTAATCTTCAGGTTAAGCCGCGCTTGCCTGGGTTGCTCCGTGGATGGGTGACCACGAGTTTCCTCCGTGTCTCACGTTAAGCCGTTGTTCCCGATTATTAATTGTTGATCTTTGACAGTCGCTACAGGTAGTCAGTGGCCCGAAATTCTGAAAACTAGTCGCACCAAAGGGTATTGCATTAACTAGCAGTGGCGAAGGTTCCATACAATCCGATTCCTACCGGCTTCCCTTTGAAAAATGACACAGTCAGTATTCTATAGACAAATAATATAAATCACATTAAAGATATGTACTCCGGCTAACATCTTACAAAAATTAACCCTTCGCTACTGTTACCAAGTACTAACTGGGTTGTAGAGGTCAGATAGGCAGTCGCTACATGTAAAATACTGGTATTCAGCTGCATCTGGTTAGACTGGAAGCCGAATTCAACATTTCTAGAGAATGCGGGTAGATGGTAAATAAATTGTTAGGTGCAGACAAATCTGCCTTCTTTCTTAGTCTATTGCTGCGCGCGCTACTGGAACTCGACACGAAGTCACGGCAAAACACACTCACGTATCACTAGGTTTTGTGGGAAGATATCCCGTTAGTGACAGTAAGTACCTAAGTTTAAAATTTAAAGTAACTTCTCAGCAATTAATTTTGCTCAAGGTACCTAACTTAGTTTGATGTAGGTACACAAAGGCTATGGTACGGTATTTTGTGTTTCGATATAACGGCTATCGGCATTTAAAACTTTCGGTATTTTGAATTTCGTTGTTTTGGACGTCGGTATTTCAGTCATTGTTATTATGAAATTTCGTGATTTTAATACGTACCCACGGGGGTCGTGGAGTTATTTAAAGTAAAAATCTTACATTAAGAACCTGTATAAAAAAACTTGTGAAAAATATATAATATAATATATTTCCGTAACTAGATGGAGCCTAAGTCATGGTCTAGAACAAAAAAAATATCGCAATGAAGGAGAGAACAAGTGCCTTTCCGTTAAGGGCCCGTTACACCCTTTATAGTTAATAACTAAATTGATCCCTAGAACGCCTTCGTCCGTAGTTCAGCATCTTACTTAGATTCGTTGACTCCCGTTTTTACTCGACTCTTACCTACTTATATAAAAAAAAAGGCTATGGGATGGTTATATGTCCAATAATCTAGCTGTCGACTGCTGAAGACTGGCTGACATAGAGCAGTAAACTCATTACAGTCTTCTGGAACTAGATATTCTAATCTATGCCATTACATTACATAGTAAACTTTATGTGCTAATTATTTATCAGAGGCCCGAGTCATCATTGCGTCTAGCCCACTGAACGTTGACAATGTCTGAGGTCGCTGAACCCCACCGATGCACACATACATGCATAAATAGCTACTCTATCTAACTTAATGACTGTAATATATTATTTATTTATAATAGCAGTGTTTTTTGCGCCATCCTGCATTATATACTGTCTACCATTTTTATATGGAAACGGTAAACTGAGCTTGGATTTGCGCCGTGTAAGTAAATTGGAAATTATAATGTTTATGTCAAATAATGGTAATAATGTTTATGTGTTTGTTTGTGTGTGTATTGTGCGTGGTCTGTGTGTATTTATGTGTGTGTGTGTGTGTTTATGTCTTCTGTTATTTTATTTTGTTACATTTTAAAGTTCTTCGCAATATTTTGTGCTGTGGTGGTTGGAGGGTTTACGATTCTTAAATGCAATGACTACTTGCATGGAAGACAGGAAGCTAGTGATCTTAATTATTATTATTAATCGAGTGATATCAGACAGAAGGAAGCGATAAACTCTTCCTGATATTTTACTTGGCTGTCATTTGTAGATCCTTGACAGTCGGTACACGTAGTTAGTGCCCAGAAAGTCTGACAATTAGTCTTAACAAAGGCGGTCAGAAGGTCAAATAGGTAGTCGCTCCAGGTTAAATACTGGTATTCATCTACATCCAGTACAGACTGGAAGCCGACCCCAACATAGTTGGGAAAAAGGCTAGGCAGATGATGATGATGAAATACAAAGCAAAGATGGAATCGAATTGCGAAAATGAACTTTTTGCAATTCTATAAAATATAACTTGGTATACCGTCATCATACCGAATTGTAAACACCACCACGACGATTACGATCGACCCAATCTGTAGTCACCTTTAAGTAGACACAGAAGTCGTCTCTCTTTCTTAAGAGCGCTTGTACAGAAAGTTGGCAACGTCGCAAATAGCTCTCAAATATTTACCTGTTTTAATTAATTTGGCAATATTACTGTATGGAAATAAGATATATGGCTAACTAGTGAACTAGAATATTAATAATGAATTGTAATTAAAACACTGAATTTTATGTTGTAACCGTTTTAGGTGTAAAAAAGGCATTTGGAAAGTTTTCAAAAACTTTTTTTACATCTAAAACTAAATATTCGGTGTTACGATATTAATTATTGCATTTCATAATCAATACTTTAGTTCACTAGTTAGCCATATTTCTTATTTCCATACACTAAAATTGCCAAATTAATCAAAACAGCGAAATATTTGACAGCTATTTGCGACGTAGCCCACTTTCTGTACAAGCGCTCTTAACATCTATACTAATATTATAAAGCTGAAGGGTTTGTTTGTTTGTTTGCTTGAACGCGCTAATCTCATAAACTACTGGTCCGAATTGAAAAAATATTTTAGTGTTTGATAGCCCATTTATCGAGGAAGGCTATAGGCTACATAACATCACGCTACGACCAATAGGAGCGGAGCATTTATAAAAAAAGATTGCAAAAACGGGGAAAATCCAAACGCAGACGAAGTTGCGCGGGTCAGCTAGTGTTATAATATTTCTATACATGAAAGCCTGTCAGCTGATAATGTAACAAGAGGCGTCAAAGATTTCAATATGGACCACTGTAACAGAAGCAAATAAAAGAACTAGAAATCTTTCTCTCTGTCATATGGGCGTTACTTCAGTGAATATGGCCACAGCCACAAGTCACAATTGAAACCTAGAAATCTATGTCGAAACATAATGACTGGTTGTGTTCTGCGATCGATCTTGTGCAATCTTTTTTTGTTGTTACGAAATAAATGTTACATAGGTACCTACACTATGTAAGTATAATATTAATCATGCGAATGTATAACATCATGATCTGCAGTAGCTGTTCCAACACTCTCAATGAGGCAGTCAGGTCCTGGGTTCGATACTTCGATTCCCAGGTTGTGCAAACTGTTGTTATTTGGTCCATTAGCAATTTCACAGTATATTTTTTTAGTATATTTTTTTTTTTTAGGATGGTAAATCATCAAATGACCCCCCCCCGCTCTGGGCGGAGCGGAAGGGAGTATCAGACTTGTACTGACTAAAACCCATCCATGTTCCTTCTTTGCCCTTTGTGTTCCAGGGCCGCGGTATCTCTTTCGAACAGTCCCGCAGCCCTGGCAGGCATCGGCCCGTGCGGACCCCTACGTGGTTGCTGACATCTCTTTGAGGCACGAACGCGCCACAGTAGCATCCTGGGGTCTGTATTTGTGCCCGGTTGATGGTAATCGGACTTAACAAAACTGAGTGTGTTAGCTTCTAGCACGATATTATGTCTGTGGATGTATTAAGTTATCTTCTGCTCCATATTTTGAATAGGGAAGTGGAAGCTGTAATCAGTGCTCAAAAATAGCTTATCTTTTTATTAGGTAAGCGACTTCAAAAAGGCGGAGGTTATCAATTCGGATGTTAATAATACATTCATATTTGCGGCCCAAAATAGAATCCTCAAGGCTTGGATTACCTGCCTACATCAAAATACCCGTTATGTTAAACAATATAAAATATCGAAATAATCATTCTAAAAGCGTCCTCCCAAAATAGCATTCGCGTCAATCTGTCAGCGACGAAATTTATCTCGAGCCAATCTATTATTACATGCTACGCTGTTACATAAGCCATTGTCGTGTAAAGAGTTGAAAGACTTCTACGGTCTGGCGCCTGAGACGCCAAGCAGTCTATCATGGCGTTACGTCAAAATGTCGTTGAACTCGGCGGAGCTACATTTTCTTGGACGGGAAAACTTTTACAAGTAATGTCTGGCGTGTTATCAGATATAATAATAATTATTGTGGGTTAGACAAACAAGGAAATCCCTGTGGTTAGCGGTCTGGGTATGGGAGTATTACGTGTTATCAAAACGCGTGGTCGGCGTGGGACTGAAAATTCAGTCGTATTGTGTGAACGATATAGGAGAATATTTAGTGGGAGCGTATACTATTTTTAAGGTTCCGTACCCGTAGGGTAACCAACGGAACCCTGTTACTAAACCTCCGCTGTCCGTCCGTCTGTCTGTCAGCGGGCTGTATCTTATGATTCATAATCGGTAGACAGTTAAAATTTTCACAGAATAAAATTAAAGGGGGCTCTTCTACTATGATGGTACAATGGACCCCGCGAGTCCGATTTGCACTAGGTCGGTTTTTTACGCATCATACAATCACCTAACCACTTCCCTGACTTCGTGCACTAGATTCCATAAACATACAAATATTACACACTACATAGTTGATGTGTGTCTCCATAGAGTTGACTATTGTTTGTCATCGACTTTCAATAGAAAACGAATAAGTGGAAAAACATGTTAGCATGGACAAACTTCTGAAGCTGTTTACTGTGAGTAAATGAAGCGCACACTGCCATAGCCAGCTCGCTTTGTTGGCAGTTTTTGAATAAACATGGCTCGCGCTATGAAGGATGGAAAAACGACATAAATCACACTGAAAATGGATTGAATTGGAAGATAACTCGGAAATCGTCGACACGAAGCGAAAAGGCGATAAATTGTTGATTTAATCATTTTTTTCTTTATAATTGGGAAGAGGTGTTTACAGCATAGTCAGTATCTAACATTCCCACTGCTGGGACACAGGCCTTTGAGGGCTTCCTCCGTATGAAGAAATAGGTCAAAATCCATCAGGAAGCCTACCATGATGTCTTAAAGCAGAAGTAATTCTAGTGTGGGAATGAGATGGCGCTTGACGACCTGTATAGCTCTGTCTCTTTCCCACACTGGAATGACTCCTGAGACGTCATAGTAACCCCCAGGTACTAGGACGTTCACAGTTTTAAGAGCAGTGGGGAATGAGGACTTAGTATAAGATTTATATTTATTTCAGGAAATTCATAATTTATTGGGTACTTCTGTGAATAAAGGGTGTAAATAGACCCTTAACATATCCGAAAGGCACTTGTTCTCCCCGTCTTTGCGATCATTTTTTTGTTCTAGACCATACCTGGGAACCTTCTAGTTACGGATATATTGGTGGTCAAAGTTTTTTTTTAATACATGTTTTTAATGTAAGATTTTTACTTTACACACCTCCACGACCCCCGTACTATTCAATCCATCCATCAGCACAATGCTTTGAGTGCTTTCCATTGAGTCCTACCGTAAAACGTGATTTTTCACCCCAAAAAAAAAGTCGATTCCCAGCAATAATTTTTGCGTAAAGTTACTTAGTTTGATGTACAGAAGCTTGGTTGACGGCTATGTGAAGGTTCTGTTTACACTATGTATAAACTGCATAATTGCATACTTCATTTTGAACTTAAGTTACAACTCTTATGAAGTTTTTAGCAAGGAATTTGCTACTCCATATTACTGATGTAACCTAACCAGACCCACCTCACACTTCCCAGTACCAATATAACACTAGAATGATACCATTAAATCATACAATGGGTACCTACACGTGTGCTGAATGACATAATAACTGTTAGCATATAATGTCGGCCACATATCTCGTATCGGCCACTCGACGCTGGTCATTACAACCGATCTGGTTGCAACACGGTTCCTATGTGGGCATTGTGGTGTTGCACTGTAATGGCGGCTGTGGTTTTTTTTTGTAAATTGCTTACAACTTTCCCTGATTATAATTTCGTATTCTTTACAATCCGTCTACCTGATGAGACTTCCCATTGGCAAAAATTGCGAACTTCCAAAGATAAAGATAAACATATTTTATTAGTTAAAAACATGCGTTAACACAAATTGAGCATGCAAGTTCTTAGTGAACTAGGGTAGGGTAGGTCCGTACATGTTTTACCTGGTGAGGTGTAAAAAATTGTTTTTCTTTTTACAATTATACAGATACACACACACATTCCACACACACACACACACATCACAACACATTATTTTTTTTGGCATTTCTATTTTAGCCATTGTTTTTCTTTTATATTATTTTCTTTGAATTACATAATACAAATACAAGTTGTCTAATTGTCATCAAACAAATTGTCATACTAATATTTCCTCCTGGGAGATGGCTCTGGCTCTTGTAACACAGGTCTATCAGTCAGGTCAGGAGTCAAGGACTTCACACAATTTCTAACCACTTTCTTGTGTGATAAAGATTTTATTTATTTATTATCCCCTATGTTACTCCTATAGGAGGTAAATATCTAAATATGTTTTCTTAGTGCTCAGTGCCTTTGTATCAGGAACTCTTTTCTAGAACCAGCTGTTTTAGTTTGTGAATGATTCCATACTGTACTGATTGTGGAAGTCCTCAAAAGTGTAGTATGACCACTTTAAGTTCAAGGTGGCGTTGCTTGTCAAGAAAATTTGCATCGATATGTCAAACTTGGTACATTTAGTTTAGTTCTGTGTTTATCCGCTTGCACAGATAAGTTGGTAGTGTGCATTAATTTGACGTAGTTCGATAAAATGACTCAGTCAAAAGTCCGAAAATCAAAGACAATCCTTTTTGGTTGTAGCGTTTAAATAAGTATGTAATTTATTCCTACAAAAGTTTGATCTGCTCTATGAAATAATAAACAGTTGAAAGATAAAGTATTTTGCTCATAGATAAATAGGTACAAGAGAGTCTTACTATTGTTACATATTATAATTAGCTTCTTTTACAAGCTATTGTTTAAAAGTGAAACTTCAAACCACACCCAGTAGCCAATACAGTCCACCCACACTAAGTCAAGGGGTGATGTCTTTAATAGCGACAGTTACTAATAACTTACGATGTAGTACATCGATACGAAAGTCAACCAGACTCCCACGTCGAGCTCTGGCGCAAGTCATACGAGATTAAAAGATTATGTATGGATTTTATTTTAAAGAAATTGTAACCTTACTGTCATTGGGGTGTTAATGGCTCGGTGGCTTAGGAGATTAGAAATTAGATTGTGTTAGTCGTGATATATTTATACAGTTTGTTTGAAAATGCCATCGATATGCGAAATTAAAAAAAGGTCTAGTGGTCTAGAGTTCGATTCCCGGGTCAGACAACATGTTATTGGGGTTTTCCTTCAGGAATTTCTCAGTAACAGTCACGGTGTCTGGATTTGTGCCCGATTGATGGCAATAGGCTGGCCCCCTATTACATGGGGCTTATAAAACATAACTGGCGGAATGTGAGTGTACCGACTATTAGGTACATCACTGCCTAACTCTTCGGGAACTACAGGCGTAATGTTATCACAAAAAGGAGGAGGTTATCTTAGTTTGAGTTATGGGTTTTTCGGGATTGGTTATACGAATCATCATCATCTTCCTGCCCTTGTCCCATTCTATTTGGGGTCGGCACAACACGTTTTCTTCTGCCATTCTCCCCTGTCAGACGTTACGGCATCATTTACTCCTTTCTCTTTCATAGCATTTATACGAATGATGTACACCCGGCAGCACATGAAGCTGTACATTTCCAGTATAACTTGGTCTCGCTTTGTATAGATTTCATATACAATGAGAGATTCGCATAAACTGGTTTTGTATAGCTTGATTTGCCGTCGTGCGTACCAGAAAGAAAAATCCAAATTAAATCCTAGGAATAGTGTAAAATATTTATACGCAATGAAAAGGCAAATAACCCCCCTGATTTCGCTATAAGTTTTCACAGGATAGTATGGTACTCGGAAACAAGAAAATACGACATTAGTCATAAAGAAACTCTCTTTGCAAACGAATTATAACGAATATTTATAATGCTCTTATGTATTGCACCACTCGCATATCAACGTCTGATTGTCGTCTGTATGTCGCGAGGTATATCATTAATGACCCCTGATCGTCACTTAGCGGGCTTTAGACATAACACGGCGATAACCATTACCCAGTAATAAGGTTATAGCTGTAACCGAGCCTCTAATGTTTCAGCCACGTTCCTTTTTGGTAGTAAGGTTGTTATTACAGCTTTATAGAACGCTTATAATAGGCCTGAAAATGCAGGGCAAAGTCTTCTTTTCATGCAGATGTACGCTGAATGTTGGCTGCTGGATTCAGTCACTGGATCTGTTTTCCATTACATGGACGGTCCCTACGTACAAAGCGACATGTCCAAACACATGGTTTACAGGAGCGTTATAAGCGCGTTTCATGTATGAATGTTAGATAAAAAGCGTTACGTCATTAAAAGGTCTCTATTTCCAGTATTAAATTACATTAATAAAAATATAACATTGTTTCATACAATTCATTTTAGAATCGTTTGAATGTTTATAACGCTCTTCTGCAAACCATGTGTTTAGACCTGTCGATTTGTACGTAGGGACCGTCGATAAATCTCCATTGCAGCCTGTATCCTGTATTTGAGCCCATTTACACAGACATAGACGTACCTATCTAAGATCTCCATGAAAACAAAATAATAGTAAAACACACCAACAGTTAATATTGTGTTTACCAATAGTTTTCGTGTAAGTGTGTATTGCAGCAGTCATAGAGCGAAACACGCCCAGCGCATAAGTCGCACTAGCGAAGCGACGACCAAAGCAGCAGTCTTCGAGTTCTCTGTTGTTCTTCTAAACATCGCTACGGATTTTGATGACGGTTTCACTAACATTAGGGAATTTATTCCGGATCGTTTAAGTGTCTAACACATTGATATTAAGGGAGAATCGCCAGGGTAGCCCGCGAAATATAAATTCTCTTACGTTGTAAGCAATTTGCAGGTCAGTGTCAAGTTGTATGTTGAACAAAATATGATAAGTTCCCTTAATCCCATTGAATGACTTTTTCATGAAATAATCATTCAATGGGAAATTCATGAACTCGGAGGGTTGTATTGATGGTTTTAATGATTATAACTCATTAAAGCCATATTTGTTACGGTCGTGAATCATATTTTAATCAACATACAACCTGCAAATTCCAAAAAAACGTTCCATCTTGGCGCTTGTTTTTTAATTTGTAAAAACCGTGCGAAACAGGGGCGGCTCGCTAGTGATGGTAAAAGTTAGTGATGTCAAGTTCTAAAGAACGTTTATTAAATCTTTTACTGAAGAATGAAATGTGTAGTCGAGGTTTTATGATTAATGTTCCAGCCTGGTGGTGTATAAGTTGTGAAGCGGTCCCGTCTAAAGATTGAGTGCCTTGTGAGGTCAGCAATAAATCCGATTCTGATGGCTCGACAGCTTTGTGAAATAAAATGAGAGAGGAAATTGAATCTAACTGTAGACAGCTAGAATTAATTTCCTTGTTGGCAGTTTTTATTTCGAGGAATGAACAGTTTGTTTCAGGAATAAAAGTTGAAAGGAGAACGCAAATTTTTTTTTTTCAGCTGGAATTCGAAGCGGTAGACAGCGCGTTTTTTGATATTTTTATTGACTGTCATTTTTTTTTAGTCTGCTTTTGTTTTTTGATGGACAAATATTTTGTTTGTTTTGCTAGGTACCCCTTTACAAGTAATTGGTTATATTATATCAATCTGTAAGCTTATTATGCGTAATATCTGATTAGGAAATAGTGGTTATCCTAAAGGTTATAAAGCTCAAATGTCAGTAGCAAATCAGGAAATAATTATGCGATTACGTTTCTGATAACTAAGTTTATACTTCATACCTACATAATGAAATAATGTAAAGCTATTGATCGATATGAACATACATAACATCACGCCAGTATTTCCCGACAGGTTAGACAGTGGTTGTAGTACACCCATATTTAGCCAGTTATGTTCAAAACCCGTGTAATAGGAGGCGACTCTATTGCCATCAACCGGGCACAAATCCAGACCCCGTGGCTGCTACTGAAAAATTCCTGATGGCAAAACTCAATACCAATTTGCTCAACCCGGTAATCGAACCCGGACCTCATGCTCAGCAGTCGCGATTGCGACCTCTAGACCACAGAGGCAGTACGATAGATAAGAAGTGCCGACATGAACATCAAAAATGTTAACATGGTATATTCTATATGAGATAGCATCAAGTTAAGAGTAATAGGACATCATGTATCATGTAGTTACGAGACCTTAAAATGTAAGTGCCATCAATTGCCCGATACAGCAATAAATCCTCCAAGTTAAGTATAAAATTGTTACAAAGAGTGATTTACTAAATATTAATGTTCCCAAATAAACTCATAAATTGAAATTAATTCCTTTAGACTGTGATCTGTAATGGTTCAACAGAACCAATCTATCTTGACACTTAGCAGCGGCGCTGTTTGTCAAGAGAAACGTCAAATTCAGTTTATTTTTGTACTTAGTTCCTTAAATCGCCGCGTGCCAAGGAAATCTGGTCCTTCGGTGCATATTAAGGCTTTGATAAATGTACCATTAACATTCCATAGGTTGGAGGAAGGGGCTATCTGTCATCTTATAGGATTAGGAGTTCGAATTTTAAGAGAGGTGTTTTACGAATAAAAAACTTAATTGACGTTTTATCTAAGAAGCGTTAAATAAAAGGAAAGGTATAAGTGTCTATAGAGAGTATTCTAATTTTTTTTTAAAAAAAAAACGGTGTCTGTACTTCGTCTATGAACTCTCGATGTTTTTAAACTCAAACTAAAACCATTTATTTCAATTAGACCATCACAGGCACTTTTGAATGTCAAATAAAACAAAAAAAAGCGAAGCTACAGTCACAGTCATAAGGCATAATAACTTAAGAAAGTACTGTAGTTGCACTTTCCAAAGCTTAGATCTCTATGGAGAAGAATGGGCAAGAAACTCCATGGACACTCTTTTAAATCAAAATATTGTTAGAACATCTTGCTTACATCGTTCGTCATGTTAAGATTATACATATATGTGAGAACGATGTAGAAAGACGTGCGCATTAAGAGCGTTTCTTCAATTTGTAAAAACCGTGCGAAGCAGGGGCGATTTGCTAGTGATATTAAGTTCTAAAGAACGTTTATTAAATCTTTTACTGAAGAATGAAATATGTAGTCGAGGTTTTATGATTAATGTTTTTTTTTAAAAAAAGAAACGGTGTCAGTACTTCATGTTTTATGCTTTCGCGAAAATAAAAAGAATACAATTTATTTTTCAGTGTGTAAATAATAATACTGAACTATTTTTTGTAAGTGCGTTTATTTTGCTGCCCTTCTTGGTCACACTAATGTGAATACTTAGGCAGGCTTCCTGAAAAAAAAAACACGCTCATTTAGCAAAATATTTCGTATATTTTGTACTATTTAACAAAAATATATTTCAAAATGCCTGGTATAAAAGCTAGTAAGATCTACCATTTGAAACGACACAATAATAAACGTTTTGTTAAGTTTTTTTTTTTTCACTTTTAACCTTGCCCCACACTAGCAATTTCTCCTGTATCGTGGGTGCGTTTAAAACATTTAAAGTCTCATACATAAACAGCCAGAGCCGGAACAACTACCTGTAGACCACACAAATATTTGTTCCGTATGGGAATTGAACCCGAGACACGCAGCGCAGCAGCCTATCGCTCAACCACTGCACCGAACGTGCCGTCCATGCCTTTACATTCTTAACAATAGATGCACCACAATAAATTTACAATCATAAAGTCATTACTAATTAAGTAATTATAGGTATATTAACATAGCGTTTTTTTTTTTAAAAGGCTATAAAATAACTATTATTTAGTCATTAATTACGGACAACTCGTAAGGTAACATAATTTAAAACAATTCGTTTTGATCACAGCAGTGGTCCAGAGACCATTTTTAATAACAAGCAGTTAATAAATTTAATTCCCTTTATTTATTTTCCTACACACTAATTACATTTTTAAATATTTCTTAACAAAAACCATATAAAAAACATTTAAAAATATAAAAAATAGTAGCCCACCGGTATCGGGAACAGGGTCCAAGCTACCGGCGGTCAGGGCTCCAGAGAGAGGAACCTCCTAACAATACGAGCCGTGTCCAGAAGTACCGCTCTCTGGATCAAGCCCTTGATCCAGCTGCCTAACGAGAGCCTCCTCAGGTATTGGTCGAGGCTCTTGGAAATTAAGTCATGGGCTGAGACCACTATCGGCACAATGATCGCTGAGTCCACATCCCACATGTCGACAACCTCGCGAGCCAAGTCAAGATACTTGATTTTCTTTTAATAAATTAATTATTAATGTTTCGAAATTGTTCTTTTAATGATCTACCTAAGTAAAAGTCCCTTAACCCTGTGGATATGATTGACTAAACTCTTGGATACCAAAAATACCAGAAGTTCTGTCCTGCCCCCGTAGCATGACCACAGTAGACAAGGATTTCTTTGACGGAAGAATCGACAAAATGACAGATTGTGTCGACACAATGACAGATTTCTTTGCACTATCTGTCATTTTGACTATTCTTCCGTCAAAGAAATCCTTGTCTACGGTGGTCATGCTACGGGGGCTGGACGAGATTGAGGTCAAGAGTAGGACCATTTAATAATAAAAAAATAGAAAAGTTCATAATCTAGTCGCAATCTCATCTTAGCGACAGTCAATGTGAAAAACTCAGGGCTCGGAGTGAAACTTTTTTTTATCTACTGTGTATTGTAAATACTACCATTCGAGGATTCCGTACAATTACTACAGCAATGTAATGTTTTAAGTTTAGAGTCTCGGCGTTTATTTCTAGTGGCCATGATGAGGCATGGTTTGTGTAACAATAGATTTGGTCAAATCTATTGAAATCACAAATAAATTACGCTATACAGTACCTAGAACTGTTGTCAGACGGGTGGCCCGCGTGCCATGGCTGTTCCACGTGGATTTATGCAGGACCAACCGGACACGAGTGCCTCTTCGTCTACTTGTGGAAACCTATAAGAAGAAGAAGATATCTATGTCCATGAAGTGTGTGCACTTCATGGACATAGATATCTTCTCTCTTCCGTAACAAATTTAAAACACCAACACCAATTGAGTCCAAACCCTGTTTGGACTCAATTCAAGAGCGTAAAATTACAAAGTTATGACTGTTATTTTTGAGTCAGCACGGATAATTATCATGATAATTATTATCAAAGAAAATATTTATCTTGATAATTACGAATCTAGAAGACTAAAGAAGTATTTTTGACAGATTGACGAATGAGATTAAAATATGGTAATCCCGCAGCATTTTAAGGGTTATTTAAGGCCGAAGCCAGATTATGGCTATCGGGTCGTGTGATCGCTCTACTTTTACGACCTACTCCAAAATAATTAAGAGAAATGAAGTGTGAAGCAAAATGAAGAAATGAAATGTGTGGTACCTACTTAAGGATTCTATAAAGTGAATTTAAGAGATGCCAAAACTAGTTTCAAGTAGTAAATGATTTCACTACATTGCGTAGGCGCAAATAAATTCACGAACTCTTAATTACTCATAAATACATGCTCTTCATTAAGAAAACTTTCTTAAAGAACATCATAACAAGTTTAATACAAATCAACTGGTTTTATTACTTTATTACATTCATTGATTTGCGTCATAAAAATAAAAGTATTGCTACTATAAAATTAAAAAGTAATCTCCTTTCATAAGAGTTGACAAAATTATAAATGGTAAATGCTTCTTTATTACTTTCAATGATAATTTAACCATTTTGATGGCTTTATGGACTTGATAATTTATGGCTTAATCGATTAGATTAAGAATTAGATGTTACCGAGCAATTACAACAGATATGTGACGCGACATCAATTAGACATGCTCTAGAATCTTAATTGATTACTTAGCGGTTGTTAAAACTGACACAGATGATGGTGTTACCGCAAACGCGTTTTGTTTCTCGTTTTCGGATTAATTTTATCATTGAATGTGAAGTTTGTGTAGGTGTTGAGTCGTGTTCATTTTGTTTCATGTTACACATATCTTCCTATAAGTTTCTTTTAGGGTTGGGTTCTGGTCTTCTTGAACAGCAGTGTTGTATGTCTAAAATTTCGTCTCCATAACTGCTTCGGTGCAACATGCCTTCTCTATTAGTCGTCAAGACATTCGCATAGTATTCTATTTCACCTACTGCCCCTAAAACGTTGAACATTGTAAACAAACTGAATCAGATATTAGAAAAGGAATTCAAACTCAGTTACATAGACGTACTCGCGTCTTTTAAACTCAAATACACTTTTACGCATCGCAAAATGAAACGTGCAAAAATAAAAACAAAATGCAAGTTGCAATTCATCTGTGAGAGGTTCATAAAAAAAGTCATTAGCCTACCTCGTTACTACCCGACACCTTCAGTACATTAAGCGAGGTCAAAGATCCCTCATAGGTACCTACTACGGACCAGGTAGGTAGGTACAACGCAGGTGTGTCGACAGGACGTCGATGATTGTTGCAAACAGGATCGTACCCCGATCAGTTGTAACCATGCCTATCGACCCAGGGCAAAGAGTAGATAGCAAATGGAAGAATAATTTGTTCACAAAATACACCAGCACATCGACGGTGGCAATTTGAATTAGCATAAGGGACATGATGGGACATTGGATTTATGTAATGTTCGGCTCAGCGCCGAAAGTATAAGACCCAACAGCAGGGTTAAATGACCCTTACGACCCCGACCTTTCAAATTCTCTCCGTAAAATTTTGAATTCTCAGTGTTAATCATTTCATTTCATTTCGTGTCTGAACGTGTTAAATAAAAAAAAGTTAAATAAACATAAAAAAAAACATCTATCAATAATCCTCTTAGATCTGTGTGGCCGCATTGATATAATTCTTGTAATATAAATATGTACGTGTTACCCATCAAAGTCGAATGACGGAGTTTTGAATAATGTTTCACTGGCGCTACACTTTTCAATCGATGCTAATTTTAAATTATTATATGATGCTGGAGTTATCACATCACTGACAAAACTTCACTTCCCTCAGAATATATCAAATATGAATCCTTCAAAAGTTAAACACACTAGCACTCCTTTACTTTACTACTCCATGGTCCAGTCTCCATCAAGCCGGGGTGTTTTACGAGTGAGTAAAACGAGCTGAACAAGTTTGAATTCTGGATGTGAGCCGAGCATTCTGTAGGAAGGATAAACTACTATATTTGTAAGCGATAGTTGTAGTATACAAGTATCTACATGTTATGTTTTCATGACTATGGTAAAATATTCTACTTATTTTTTTAGAACATTTTTTTTTATGGCTACCCTCAGGTCAACCTAAGAGGTTGGCTTCCGCTTAACCGGATTATTCTGTGAGTGCCTTGGGTGTAAGGCCTCCAGCCAGCGGTATATTCTTCTAGAGCATTCTCCGTAAGTACTTATCTAGTTTTAAACCTCGCCTAAGTTGTTCGACAAGTAAACCCACTGCTTTCCGCCTTCCGCGTTCATTTTCTTCAGCTTTTTGTATCGGTTCGGCAATCGTTTCATTCCGTTTAAATAACACGTGCTAACTGCGCTCTCTGGTTCACCAGCATGTTATCTTTCTAAACATAAAATCATCACGCCTGTAATTCTCGGAAGGTTAAGCAGAGCTGTACCTATAGTTCAACCACATTTCGCCAGTTATGTTTACATGTATTAGGAGGCGACTTATTGCCATCAACTGGGCACAAATCGAGCTTCCGGACTGCTGCTGAGACTCCTGACAGAAAATACAATAACACTAACACGTTGCCCGACTTGGGAGTAGAACCCAAGATCTCTTACTCATCAATAGCGCTTACGATCACATGACCCACAAAGCAGTCATAAAATCAAATCTTATTGGGTTGCCGCATCTACAATATTTTATTCTTACAGTGTTCTATGGTTTATTTTGTGAAAACAACATCATTATTGACGCTTACTGAATTTATTTTGTCCCTTTCTACTTACGTGGGAGGAAGAAAGAGGGAAAGATCAAGTTATGTGAATGAACGATGGAGTCGCTTTACTGGTTACAGTTAAACAATTAAAGGCGGATTCATACAAAAACTTGAATGAAATTGGAAACAATATTAAGACATTAAAATGCAATGCATTGTGACTGGACTCGTATATCGTAATTTATGAATCGAATATTAAAGTGTAAAATAAACAGAAGGCAATGTGCCACGCTTACTAAAACGCGAAGCAATACAAATACTTGAAATGTCTGGACTTCGTGATCTGAAAGTCTAGACAAAGTGACGTTATATCAGCGATACTTATCTATAATGGGACACAGATAATGTATTGGATTGACAAAACTACCGAAAAGTTCTGTTATCTCATTCCTCTTAGAAGTACCTGTAGAAAAAACCGAACGCCACTTTTCAATGCTCTCGTCTTATGAAGTTTTTTCTTAGAACATTCGATGCTAATTCAGTCCATTTCGTATGTGATACAAAAACACGATAACGATCTTGACTTGTCACAAACAATGAAACTATCTGTCAAAACAAAAAAACAATCGGCCTATTATGTACCGCTAAAGATAACATTCCATCAATAAATAGCCGTCTAACATTTATAGCCATAGTTATACAATTATGTCAAGATTGATAGACTGTAACTTTTGTTTCAAGAAAAAATAAAGCAAGCCATAAAGCTGGGTCCACATCGGACAGTGAACGCACATGGAGCGAGTCATGAAGCAAAAAAAATGTTTTTGCGATCAGTTTTTTGGTGTGAACTCAGCCTTACAGGCCGCATCGCACAGAAAGCGGCCCAGGGGCTCTAAACCCTCGACGATTAGTTCGCTACAAACGATTGTAGTACGGACTGAACGCGAAAGTTGTCCATTTAACTGGCATACTGCTTTTTCATAGAGCTATTGATTGATGCGAGGTACCTACCTACCTACCCGTTAGTTCGCCATCAGCTCTGTCACCAGAGAAAGGCGATGAAAGTGATTTTGTTATTAAATTATAATGCGCGAGAGTCGATAAAGGTTATACGTTTGTTTTACGATGCTGTTTGATTGGAAAATGTGCGTACTTATATTTGCTAGGTGATTAGGTTTTAATAAACTTTCTTGTACGCTTTTGTACACACTACTGTTTTTGTATATTGAATACTCTCCACGGTCCTGAACAAAGCGCTATGTTTCCTCATTGTGCGAACCGCCAGTCTGTGGAATTCACTGCGAGCTTCTCTGTTTCCCGATCATTATAATCTGGTTCTGTATGGTGTCCGGACGTAAAGAATAGCACCATCCCATATCTTCCCGTGGGTGTCGTAAGAGGCGACTAAGGGACTTACCAGAGAATGGGCAGCAGCGTTCTCTGATTCTACAACAACCATACTGCGATCGCCAACCCGCCTGCCAAGCGTGGCGATTATGGCAAAACCCCCCTTCTTGGGGGAGGCCTATGTCCAGCAGTGGACTTTTCGGCTGAAATGATGATAATCTGGATCTCTTCAAAGTTTGAGTGAATTGGTTTCTTCTAGACTAGCGCGTAGTGTCCTAGGCCGCATCATCGCTTCACATCAGGCAATTTGCGGCCAAATACAAGCTTATTTAGTAAAAGTTCTCTAAAAGCAGTCAATCTTAAATATTTCACTCATTTTCCCAAGTACCTACTATGTTATAGACTTAAGTATCTTTCCAAAGAATATCTACTTTTTATATTTAGGATACCAATGCATTCTGAAGCTCAAAACTTAGCGCAGACAAGGACCTTTTTTACCCCATGTCATGTCACCCAATGTTTTTGCATGTACCACTTGCAATGCCTTCAATGTGCGCTGCACATGTGTCCATGGAACACACGTGTGTTGACGACCGGCGCAAGCGCATTCGATTGTTTGCTTCGGCAGTCTTTTGTTTCATTTGATGAATTTATTGTTAGGAATCGTTTGTGTATTGTGTTGTTAAGTTAATAAATAGAACGACAACTCAGATGAAATGTTACGAATGTTCAGACATCAGTTCAATGGGGAGAAGAGAGCCAGTTCAGTGTCTCTGACTGATACGTACACGAAATAAGTCAGTATTGAATTGTAATAAAATGTATTCCTACACAATGTCAGTGACAGGCTTGGGACTAAATTTTCCACAGAACTGACTCGCAAAATCAAATGGCTCTTTCGTTTCATAGCAGACCTCATCCACCAATCTCCATCACGCAAGATCGAGGTCAAGAACAGGCCAATAAGGAAATTAAAAAAAAACTGGCCTCATGTCAAGAGCACATAAATCCAGTGTTATTCTTTCTTGATAACAATAAAAATACAACTGTCAGTAAACCCTATTGTTTTGCGGACCTCCAACAGATGGTCCACATTTTTTATCCCCACAAAAAGTTGTCAATAAAAAAACACACTTATTGACTATGAGTAATAGCACCAATTGACCTGTATCGTTCAGTTTACGCCCCTCGGCCATCTTACTTCGTTACGATTGACCCCTGGTTCAACTGACCCACAATAAATAGTTGGCCGTTGATAAAAAAAAATATTTCTTGTAATAATAATGTTATTATCCGACTTGTTGATATTTCTAGTGATGTTATTGCTATTAAGGCTTACGGGTATTGGCCTTTTTTTTTTTTTGTTTTTTAGGTTGGGAAATCATCAAATGACCCCCCCCGCTCTGGGCGGAGCGGAAGGGAGTGTCAGACTTGTACTGACTAAAACCCATCCATGTTCCTTCTTTGCCCTTTGTGTTCCAGGGCCGCGGTATCTCTTTCGAACAGTCCCGCAGCCCTGGCAGGCATCGGCCCGTGCGGACCCCTACGTGGTTGCTGACATCTCTTTGAGGCGCGCGTGGAACACGAACGCGCCGTCGACACGGCCTGTCGTCATAAGACGGCCGGACGGCGAGCTAGCCCAAAACTCGCCGTCCACAGGCCCGCGACGGGTATTGGCCTATGTGTAATGGTAGTTGATTTAGCTAGCAGCTATGTTTCCGTATTAAACCTTAGGTAGATAATTGAATTTTGCAGGGATACTTGCAGTTGTCATTTTAAACTATTTATGTCAATATTGCGACCTTTACAACAGGCATTTAGATTGTGAAAAAAGTATAACCTATATAGCTACACAAATAAATAAAATTGAAGTGTCTGTTTGTTATTTCAAAATAACAGTTTTTTTCTAAATGCACATGAGTTCCGGCTAATCTCCGAAACGGCTGGACCAATGTGGCGGGACTTTTACCGGCAGATAGTTGATGTTATAAGGAGTAAGTAACTTAAGCTCTTATTTAATTTTATCTTCGAAAAATAATTAGGATTCCGTGTAAAAGAATTAAAACCCTTGAATTTATTAACAAAATCGGATTCAAATAGAGAAGAAATATACAATAATACAAAAAAAAAAAAATAATATGAAAAAAAAAAAAAAAAAAAAAAAAAAAAAAAAAAAAAAAAAAAAAAAAAAAAATATAAAATATGAAAATTTACAATAATTTAACACAGACGAAGGTCGTTGGCAACAGCTAGTCAGCTTACAAAGTTCCCACTGTTGGGACACAGGTCTTCACTCCGTAAGAGTTAGAGGGCCATGATCCACCGCACAATCCCAGTTGTGGGTTGTAGATGACATAATTATGTCATCGAAATTTTACTTTTCGAAAATGTCGATTTTCGAAATTGAATTGCAAACCTACATGCTCTTCAATGTTGATAGTCAGCTAATCTATTTTATATTTTGATTAATTATTTTCTGTCATCCATACACACATACAAGTACCTATTCCATAGTAATAGTGAAAGTGAACCTCTCTTATTAAATAGCAACCAGTAATCGACATTTAAGTATTTGAGTACTTCTTTATTTTGACATCAGCTGCAGTCTAGTGTAAAAGTTTTTGTAATAACTGTTATAGCTTCCAAATTATGCAATTTGAGGGAGATAGTTGAACGAAAACTTGAGATCTTTCTGTAGTATAACTGTGTTGAATCTTGTATTATAATAACGCAATATAATATAACATCGCAGCTGTGGTCTCTGAAGAGTAAGGCAGACCCCAAAGAGGAATCAGACACCCATATTCTGTCAGTTGTATTTTTATTATTTAGACTAGAAACGGGATATTTACCATCTATACTAATATTATAAAGCTGAAGAGTTTGTTTGTTTGTTTGCTTGCTTGAACGCGCTAATCTCAGGAACTACTGGTTCGATTTGAAAAATTATTTTAGTGTTGGATAGCCCATTTGTCGAGGAAGGTTATAGGCTAAATTTCACGCGGACGAAGGTCGCGGGCAACAGCTAGTGTTACACATAAACATGGTAAACAAATGGTGGTGCTTGTTGAACATGGTAAATATCCCGTTTCTAGTCTAAATAATAATGTTAGTGACCATGATAGTTTAAAATGTTATATAGTTGTGTTTTTGTTCTATCAACCCGCACTGGGCCTGCGTGGTGGATTATAGCCCATTCCCTTAGAGAGTAGGCATCTTAGAGAGGTGTCCCAGCAGTGGGAACATTAAAGGCTGATTATGCTTATGCCTAAAATCTAAATAAATAATTAGTGAATTATTCTGTAATATATTTCGGTTCTGCGAAACGCATCAATTCCAAAACAATCAGAATAATTGAAATCGTGACAGTCCTTGGCAGTGATTTCATGTCTACCGTCTAATTACGTGGCAAGTCAATTATAAACGCGAGTGCGCATGCGACAATACTGTCTCATATAAAAACCTTGAAGATCTTCGGACATGGCCACCCACTAGTCGCTGAAACCGTTGCGTTTTTGAAGCGTTTCATGAAGGAAAGCTATTAAATTCTGGTCAGTTGAAAAAATAAACTATCCAGAGAAAATTTGCTGTGATCAAGGTCAAATTATCGAGGTTTAATTATTATTATTATATTATATTAATTACCTATGTATGAAGCTATCTGAACTGAGCTGAAGCCAAGCGATAATTACTAATATTATAAAGAAGTTATATTTATTTGTAAGTTTGTATGTAGAGGGTAGAAAGATACATTATTCGTGGGTGCTATAGGCTATAAATTATATTTACATATACATATCTTGCATATTAGCCGAGCTGTCACGGCGAAGTGCTAGGGATTATATTTATTTTCTGAAATAAACAACACTCTTATTTAATTGCGTAGATACTCACTACGCATACGGAAATATAGATTTGTTTGATAGACAATATTGTCCTAGAGATATATTTTCACTAATGTATAGGTTGCTTTCTGAGATTCAAGACTGAAATGTCATAAATGTAACACGCTGCTGTTGAATCCAGCGGAAGAAACATTATGCAAATTTGATTGTAGAGCTTTTTCACAAAGATCTCTACTACCTATTACCATACTTTTCAGAATCAAAGGTGTGTAAACCGCTTCAGAATCTCAGCATCTTCCACCCCCAGTGCGTGACCAGGACATAGGTTCCGTTCACACCGAGCAGCCAGGTCGAGACGAAGGCGAGCACTGGACCGGAACGACACTCGATACGGTTGCCGATCGCGCCGACATCGGGTTACAACCAACCACGATACTTTAACACCCCATCTACAAACATTCAAAGAATTCCCACCCCTATGAGCATGGAGCTAGAACCTATAGGTCTGTATGTAGTTGTCGTATCTGATACTGTAATTTGCTAGATCGTGTTGGCGTCTCGCCAGAAGTATTTTGCCTAGATTATCTGAAGTGTGGTCAATAGTTGACAATGAATGTCTCGGTTACAGATTTGAGTACTAGAATTTAATGTGCTGTTAAATTAATGTTTGATCGTTCAACTGTTGCATGTTTTCGTTCTGCAAAGCTTATAGAATCAAATATGAGCAAAAAGTCAATTATACAATGTCTACTTCATTGAGATTTTGGCGTAACCGGTCGAAAAAACAGTTCGAATCAAATGGTTATGAGTTACTCTTTGGTGAAATTATCCGAAGATTTGGTCACGGACGATGATGAGGATGATTAGTAGTGTATGTAACACCATGAATATGTGGTTTGCAGTCATTGCCACAACTAGATCATTGCCGTGAATGAATTGAAGTGTCTGTTTATAATTAAAAAAAAATAGTGTTTTAGTGAATGCATTTATGAAATAAGTTTTTAAACTATCATGGTCACTAACATTATCATTAACACTAGAAACGGGATCTTTACCATGTTTACTTATTGTTTTGTTTTGTTTTGAAACAATCAGAAAACATGGTAAAATCTCGTTTCTAGTGTTAATTAAAATGCATTTATGAAAATATACACAGTACATAAAGCAATATTTTATTTTTATTTTTGTCTATCTGATCCGAGATTAGCCGGAACAAATTCTTTAATCTCCGAATCGACTGGACCGATTTTGAGTGGAATTTTACTGGCAGATAGTTGATGTTATAAGGAGTAACTTAGGCTACTTTTATTTTAGAAATTAGGGTTACGTGCAAAAAAAATCGCGGGCAACGGTTAGTACATAATGAGATAATTATATCGTATTAAGATCTATCGCCTCAAACAGGGACGCCTTATATGCTACCCGATGAACGAGAAGGTCTTTGATCTACACCTGTCCATCAGCACAAAGCAGTTACATTACCAACTGTATACACAGCAGTAGTCTATTACAAAACAATCTTCTAATTCTACGTGTTTCACCAGAACACTGTACGTTTCCAGATACCAATTGAGTACTATATCTCTCGCAACCACTAAATTAGTTACTTCACTGCATTACCGCAACTAGATTGAAATGTTACAGATAACTTGATCCAGCTTTATTAGTACTTCCACCAATGATCTAGATTCCCGGACAGACACAGACACAGTTTATTGGTTTAGTAACTATACCAATATAAAATGCGTATACAACATTATTTTTAGTATATGCGAAACCTTAATATAGTTTGTTCAGAATAAGTAACTGAATCGATTCCAATAATTTTTTAACCATGTTATATTTTTTCCCAAAAATATTTAAAAAAGTTAAAAGTTGGACACCGAGCGACTTTAAGTACCTATCGCAATAATTTAGGTACCTACTGCCAAATTATTATTATCAATGAGCTCAAGACGACGCTGGAGGCGCGCGCTGCGTGGTGACCGCGTTTTTGTGCGGACAACTACGCGGTAACAGAACAAGCTTATAACTTTGTAATTTTTCATGATACAGTTTTGAAATTTTGTACATAGATTCTTTACATAAAAATACTAGACACGTGTATCAGGTTTCGCATATACTAAAACTAATGTTGTATAATCAAGTAAACTTAAATAAATACCAGGGCTCGGAAACCGGTTGAAATTCTTAACCGGTTACGGTCATTGACCCCAAACCGAAATCGATTTAGGTTAAAGGTTGCATTTTACCGGTTTTAACCTGTTAATGCGGAAAACCGGTTTGTCATTAAATTTTGTTTTGATAGTGAAAATTAACCGGTTAAACCAAGTTTGATAGGGCCCCTGCCACCCTCGCTCGCACGGTCTGGACGTTGGAAAAGTAGACGTTTTTTTTTACCAAATATAGAATTAACCGGTTATGCTTATGTAACCGGTAACCTTTATCATTTGGGTTACATAAAAACAGTTCACTTGTTTAACCGGTAAATGAAGGAACGATATATTTAACGGTATTTCATCGAAATTAACCGCTCTTATAAACCTGTTCCGAGCCCTGGTAAATACTACTGAGTATACTATATTTTTAGTACTTACTGCCCACCTAGTATTTCGGGATATCGCCAAACGGTTGGTCCACTCTTCACGTGACCAATGGGCTGACCTGTTTTTTGGTCAAAGTTTTTTTGTTTTTTTGACGCCCTGTGGACAAATTCTTATCCCATATAGATACTTGTAAATTTTTTTAATATTATTTTAGATCTATTTGTAGTTTGTAAATAATGAACATACTGAATTCCAATAAAACTATGCAACTTTTAATGGATTTTATTGCAGGACGATTTATGGATAGAACGAATACGGCTTTCGAATTTAATCTAAATCTGGCCTACAATTTACTATACTACTGGCATTTAGAGGATTTAACATAAAATGTCACTAAAACGCAAAATTACGGTAATATTGCGAGAAACCTTTCTAGCTCGTACAATTTCAGCAGGCTGTTCAATTTAAAAAGAAAATTATCTTCACGTTAATTTGCGTAGCAGTGAACGTTCGCTACTAAAAGGAATCCATAAAGGTGGAGCCACGTATCTACAGCACGGTTAAGAAAAGTAGGGTACCTTTTTAGAGTCCCCTGTCGGAAAAACGGAACCCTTTTAGAATTACTTTGTTGTCCGTCTGTCAAGACCCTTTATCTCAGAAACGTGTGAAGATATCAAGCTGAAATTAATATCAAAGTTTGCTACCTCTTAGAGCAGAGAAAAAATCAAACTTGTAAGTCAATGCGATCTAAAGATATGACCGTTTATGTCGCATATTTTGTGATTTCACAAGGGAATTAAAACCTAAAGGGTACTTTCCGTTGACCTAGAATCATGAAACTTGGCAAGAAGCAATGTCTTACAAGACATACAACAGCATATAGCATAGCATAGCATAGTCAGCCTATAATGTTCCCACTGCTGGGACACAGGCCTCCTCTCTATGAGAGGGAATGGGCTATAATCCACCACGCGGGCCCAGTGCGGGTTGGTAGATGTCACATGTCTTCGAATTTTTGGTTCTAGGACAAGCCGGTTTAATCACGATGTTTATGTTTAAGTTTTTTTTCACAGCATATGTTAAGGAATAAATCTGAAAACCTGAAAAAAATATGTAGTTTAAAAACAAAATACCTACAAATTTTATTCGGAAGGGAACCCTCAGTGCGCGATTTCAACTCGCACTAGACCGGATTTTTACGTACGCCTGACAAAAGTCAAGCGAAATTTTAGCAAAAAAGCTCTCATTTCAAGAAGTTATTTCTGCCATCTCTTATCTGCATCAGCTCGTGACTGCGAGAACGATTAAAACATGTTTGTACACGTGACATTTCAAACTTGTGGAAATCTCGAGAGAAAGGTTAATATGTCTACATTATTTCAGTGTAATGTACGTACATACAGATGTAGTCACGATTTAGAAAAGATGCAGTTTGTATGAAGTTTCTATATAAAGTGAAATTTATATGATAAATGTGGGCATCGTCCGATGATGGCGACCACCCGCGTGGTGGACTAAGACTCATTTGTCACTCGAAAACCAATACAAACTATAAATCACACGAAATATAAACCCACAGTCTTGTTCCTAAAGTATTAGGTCGACATTGCATAATGAATGAGTTTTTCAACAGCACCATCGGTTGGTCCAGAGGTCATAACAAACATTGTCTATTAAATGGAATTGAGAAGATCGAATTAAACTAAAGAAATTTGATTCCATTGACACTACCTACTTTTGTCTCTACGAAAGTAGAATTTGTTTTTGTATGATTCAATTTTGTTTGGGAAACATTGTAAGATGTTTCAGCTATGAAACATCTCATGATGATGATATATGTTAAGTATGTAGCTGCGAAACAAATACGTTTACTTTTTATATCCAGCTGACTATTGATAAACTAGCGACCCACCCCGACTTCGTACGGGTGCAATATACATATAAACGTTCCTCTTGAATCACTCTATCTCATCACTTGTAAAATCCGTTGCGTAGTTTAAAAGATCTAAGCGTAAATACAGCGGGAGCGACTTTTTTTTATACTATCTATACTATAATATTATAAAGCTGAAGAGTTTGTTTGTTTGTTTGTTTGCTTGAACGCGCTAATCTCTGAAGCTCAGTAGCTTCAGAGATTAGCGCGTTCAAGCAAACAAACAAACAAACAAACTCTTCAAATTCAAAGAATTTTTAAATTCGGACCAGTGTCCGAATTTAAAAATTCTTTTAGCGTTGGATAGTCCATTTATCGAGGAAGGCTATAGGCTATATAACATCACGCTACGACCAATACGAGCGGAACATTCATGAAAAATGTTGCAAAAACGGAGAAAAATCCTAACGCAGGCGAAGTTGCGCGGGTCAGCTAGTGAAAAGATAAAGACTAGCATTGAAAACTAAAATCTGTCAGATTTCGTGCTAATCTACCAGATTTGACCGACAAAATATTCCAACAAGTGTTGTCTTCGTAGGAATTACTTCTCTTATCAGTAATATCACATTTGAATTTGAAGTCAATTTGTTGCGAGAACTCAACTCTAAATTGTCACTAGATTTCTCTAGAATCACTACTAAATCAAACCCAACGGTCCTTGCAATGTTCAACTCTAAAATATGACCAGGAAACGAAGTGAACTAAACCTTACCTATTCATTCATTCACTCGGTCAATTTAACCGTGAAAGTAGTTTAAATCGATTTAAAATGGCCGTCGCATTTTTAATGAAAACCCCATCAATTATATTCGACCAACAATGTTTATTCGATATTAATTAATTACTTACATTTATCAATAGTAGTTGAATGTTTAGGTAACATGATTGATAAGTATGGCAATTATTAATACTTAGGATTTTTATGATACATGTTGAGAGAAAGTTGGTAGTCAAACTTATGAAGCTATTAGAAAGATCTTTGCTAATATAATTAATTGATACCATCTTATTTATTGGAAATCATTTGAAGTGGAAAAGCAAATCAAACTGGGTTAAAATATGACTTAGAAGGATTATATTTTCCCGTATTGCAATCATATTCCTGTCCCTTGGTTCGCGGCCTGGCAATTCTGAATGCTTTACTAGCATCGACACCAGAATGTGATTAATTTACCTCGAGATGGGTAGACTTATGTCGTGGATGTTTGAGTTTCTGTGAGAGGATGCACAAAAGATGACTTTTTCTTGTTATTTTTAAGAATTTTGTAAATATGTTTCTTTTAATCTGTGTTGTGTCTGTGCATTAGCTTGGATTTGCCTGTTATATTATACATATTTTCTCAAATAAATAAATATTTTGAACTTAGTCAAAAATATCCTAAGTTTTTGTTTTTATCAGCAGTCTTCATCAGTCAACTTCCCAAGTCAGAGATCGAAATCGCCTCTTTTATTTTTAATTTAATTATATCTATCTCCGTGAACCAGTGAATTGTCATGAACACCTGCCTTCAGATAATGAGTATATGAGAAGAATCAGATAGACGTTTAGAGACTTTCTATAATATCTTTATAATGATCCTTTTATTTATTTATTAAAACTTTATGCACAAGTAAGAAACTGTACAAAGGCGGACTTAATGCCATAAGCATTTTCTACCAGTCCTCAGTACCTTTTCTTTAATGGATATTTTCAATGGCATTATTTTAATGGTAGCCATGTCACCGTATGTATATTTTATTTTAATGGAAAGATCGGAACGGAGAATGGACTTCTGTCCTGTTCCCCAGTCTTTTCCAATTTTCACTGTAGATAATATTTCATTTCCTCCGCCATTCTCATTCTGATTTGCGTGTAATTAATTTTCATTATCACCATTACAAGAACATTACGTGCGAAGTGATTCGGCGCTGTTATTTATAAAATCAGTTATCGGCACAACGGGTGGTTGCTCGAGAGCGTTCACTTTTCCTATGTGATGCAACACCTCTGATATTTGCTTCAGAGGCTTGTGTTATAGTGGATGAGCGAGAGAAATGCTATCTGAAGCTTTAAATCTTAGTACAATCAACTACACGACGGTGTGACAGGTAACTGTCACTTGAACTTCGAAAACGCTACACTTATTGTACAAACCCAGAACTAAAATAAATGTTTTTCAACTTTGACATATCGCTTCATTTATTCTTGACAAGCAGCACCAGCTTCCAGTGGTCATCGCTGTACTGTTACGACGTAAATGTGCTGTCAATTTTTTTTCCATGGAAGTGGAGTTGTGTTTATTTGGAACCCTTATCACAATCTATAAGTGGTAGGAACAACATGTCTTCTTCCATACTTGCTTCTATATTACTCGTCATCTAGTAGTTAGTAGACTCACCCCTTTTCTAGCTATATCACACAGTTCATTATCCATCGTTTCTTTGGTGTTCCTCTACTCTTATATTTTTATACATATACATACTTAAAAAAAATCACGTCATTTTCCTTAAGTATTAGAGACTCTTTCGGTATATACTCTGTGTAGCAGCTGTTCTCAAATTAGCTCACTTTATCTGCACGTCGTTTCCTGGTATCGATTATTTCGCTTTGATTACTGTCTGGCGACCTTAGAAGTTATTGGTGAAGCCATGTTATTGCCAATCAGCAGGCCATTATAACTTAATGGATATTTTATGATTGTTAGTACTGATGTCAAAGAACTGATAGACATTCGGGGAACAAAGATATTTGCAGTGTATGGTGTAAATGATGATACGATAGCTGTTTCTATTGTGTTGTTGCACTTCTACTATTAGCCTGTTTACTCATAGATCTATTATTAGAACTAATTACTTGTTAACAGCGTCAAATAGAAGAAGAAGCCTTTAAAACAAAAGTAAACAGGCATCTGCGTTCCATTGAAAGACTCATCCATTGCTTTCCATCAGAAGTGAAGGCCTCCCACTAGGTGGACCGATGACCTGGTGAAGGTTGCAGGGATCCGCTGGATGCGAGTCGCACGGGACCGGTCAATGTGGCGACACTTGGGGGAGGCCTATGTCCAGCAGTGGACGTCTTTCGGCTGAAATGATGATGACGATGATGAGAAGTGATCGCGGTCAAGAGCATACCCATCAGGCAATAAAAAAAGAATAATTATATCATTGTGCCTTACGTACTTACTACCACTGCCACCAATACAAACACTGTGGCTATTGCTATGTTCTTATCTTCCACATAAGACTAGATAGCTTTGCCTATTGGATGGTAACGCACCTACAATTCCTCTGATGTTGCTGATGTCAATAGGTGTAGACCATCATCAGGAAGGTCTCCTGCTTGAACGCTACTAATATCAATAGCGTCGCTTCCTTCAGTGTGCCACAACACTTGGTTGAGTAAGCAGCGCCTGCCCCATTTCACATGAGCGCCGCTAACGTGATAAATGCTGTGCGCACGACCGTCAAAGCTTATCGCTTTCAATATTCCTATCAGTTTTATTATTAACAGGAAATGCAACTCAATTTGTTTGTTAGTTTACTTCTGTAACTTCTGCTTGGAGTCTTGTTTTTTTTAACTTCCCACCTTTTTTATGTTGTTTTTGTAGAAGTAGAGCCTACAGAGGTACCTCTTTATTTTGATATGGTTGTTATCTTCTTCTTCATCTTTCGTGGCAATACGAGCTATACAACATTGTTTTTAGTATATGCGAAACCTGAATATAGTTTGTTCAGAATAAGTAACTGAATCGATTTAAATAATTTTTAAACCATGTTATATTTTTTCCCAAAAACATTTAAAAAAGTTTTAAGTTGGATACCGGGCGACTTTGAGTACCTATCGCAATAATTTAGGTACCTACTGCCAAATTATTATTATCAATGAGCTCAACACGAAACTGGAGGCGCGCGCTGCGTGGTGACCGCGTTTTTGTGCGGACAACTAGGTAACAGAACAAGCTTATAACTTTGTGATTTTTCATGATACATTTTTGAAATTTTGTACATAGATTCTTTACATAAAAATACTAGACACGTGTATCAGGTTTCGCATATACTAAAACTAATGTTGTATAATTTCTCATCTGTCCTGACGTGTGGATAACAAAATTGGGGCTAATCTTTTTATTACGACGTATTCACATAACGTTAGTAGTTAGAAAGGTATCAAGGCAGACTGGAGAACGCTTGCAGGTTCCTATCCTCACTTGCAGACATTACAATTCAAGGTATAGCTGTTAACATTAACCGTAATAAGTTGCTCTCCTTTAGAGGCAACTAACTGAGGAACAATGACTCATTTTAATTAATGTTAAAGTGGAACACTTAAAACCAAATGCCAAACAATAATTAAAACATTTTCCCGTAACGTTATTTCATTAATCTTGTTCTTCTAAGTAAGCCAAGATTTATCTTTCAACATAGACCAAATTATAATTATTATCATCTATTGTAACGCTTACCTTACAAGATCGCTAGTGATAGGTCTTTTTGTAACAACACAAAAACGACCTCTACTGCGACTGACTACTATCGCATAGCCATACATTCGAATCTGTTTCGCTGCATACACTGCTGTGTCACCTGAAGTTTGCTTTGTAAGTCCTGTAGTAAATGCAGCAATGGACGAGTCAGAAGTGTGTAAAAAAATAAGGCCGCTCACAACTGTGCGTTTTTTGCTCCCCCGTCACCGTCTACCACCGGTCTAGTCGCTCAAAGTCAATGACAGGCCTACTTTCTCAGACGATTCGCGTCATATAATCTTTTAGCCGTTACTGTAACTGGACAATGGATTGTTATTACTCAGAACGGACACTACAATTATTTCAATTATTTGCCACCTCAATTTTTGACTGTAGGTTAATTGTATTTAGAAGAAATGGCCCAGTTCTGCACGTGTGATGGACCTTATGTCGTACTAGCCTGAAAGGTTCAATTGGTTAATATAGGCCTATCTAAGATTGCTACATTTACTGGGTCTACAGTAAAACTCCCAAATTGGTTATTCACCAAGTTTGAAGTATAGACACTATAGATCGGTGATGATTGTTGATTGTTATCAAGTATCATTAATATTTTTCAGACGTTGTTATAGGTAGTTCTTTCACATTGACGTAATTATTGATTTTATTTTTAGTGAAATTTACTGTTTAATATTCACAATTTATTATTTTTAGCTGTCAGAAATTGATTAAATGTACTACATAATTCAAAGACTATGCGAATTGTTATACAACATTAATTTCAGTATATGCGAAATCTGAATATAGTTTGTTCAGAATAAGTAACTGAATCGATTCTAATAATTTTTAAACCATGTTATATTTTGTTACAAAAAAAAATAAAAATGGCTACAAGGTGGATACCGAGCGACAATAAGTACCTATCGCAATCATTTAGGTACCTACTGCCAAATTATTATTACCAATGAGCTCAAGACGACGCTCGAGGCGAGCGCGTGGTAACCACGTTTTTGTGCGGACAGCTAGGTATCAGAATAAGCTTGTAACTTTGTGATTTTTCATGATACAGTTTTGAAATTTTGTACATTTTTAAAATTAGTTCATAAAACTAAAGTTGTATATAAAATAAATTAAAAATTTAAAAGTAATTTCCGAGTTGTTTATTCCGAACTGTCTTATGCCCGCGGCTTCGAACGCATGTAGTTCGGTTATTGTCCAACAGGATCGTACTACCGGGATAAAAAGTATCCTATGTGTTAACCCAGGTTATAAACTAACTGTGTGCCAAATTTTACCCCAACCTGGTCAGTAGTTTTTGTGTGAAAGAGTAACAAACGTCCTGACACATATAGTTGAATTTTTGTCACTTTCACATGGGATTACACTGTCCTTTCTGTATCTTCAGACAATGAACGGGAACCATACATACCAACTGAAGGTGCGTGCGTATACATGACATGTATTGTACGTATTTCACAATGGCGTTATATAAAGCTCGTTACGCATGCTCTTAATAAATCAACCTGGTTCCGATAAAGCTTTCACTGTTCGCTTTATCTGTGGATTATTGAGGTATTGTTTCATGACCTAACATAGATGCGCATTATTAGTTGGTGCCACGGTTATAATGTGAATCTGGCTTTAAGTCCGTTGATGTGTCATAAGTAGGCGGTATTATTATTCTTCATGATATCCTTCCGATCTGTGACATAAAAATGCCTTTGTTGACAAAAACAAACCAAACAAATTACGAAGGACAGGAAAACGCCATGAAAAACAATATCATAAACGTTGGTCTTCCATTTGTTATTTTATAGCTTATTTATATTCACATACTTTCACACTGATGTCGGCGTCGTCATTCCGAAGAAATAAATTAAATACATGTATTTACGAGTTTTTTTTAATGAAATAATAGAATAATTTATTTGAAAAGTATTACAAAAAGTGTACATTTAGGCGCAGTAGTATTATTTCTCATACAATGGTATAATTAGTACTTATTTATAAGTAAGTATTCAAAAGTTGCAAATAATGATAGTTCAATTCAGATGTTTGGTAGCGACCTGCCCGATCTAGATTTATTTAAACCTGAGTATCAGGCCATCACTGTACATAGCACAATTTAATTACGACAGTAAAATTATAACATATAAATATTAATCTATTAACAATTATAAGTATTATCAAATTGGTACAAAAGAAAAACATTAAAACTAGCTTAAGTCAATATGTACAATCAAACCACAACTTCTAGAAGTTTTATATGATTTTTAATATGGCTTTGCCGTTTATTAAAGGGCTGAGATGCAAGAGGCTAAGGAAGAAAAGTGCCCGATTTTATATTACCTAGCCATTACCCAGAGACCGCAATCAAAGTAAGATAAAAGTAAAGTACTTACCTATTAAAGAGTAAAATTAAAACACTTCGTAATAAGTAGGTGACCTACTGCTGATTATTACCTGGTCTGCTAAGTTCTTAATTATCTTTATTTAATTAAAATAAGTACTGTTTTCCGTTGGAAAATTGAGGAAGTCAAATATATGCGTAGTGTTTAAGGTAGACTTATTTATTAAGAGATATAAGATATTATACTATACTATATGATGTAGTTTATAAGTTTAAAAGTAAGTTTAAATGTATTATACAACATTATTTTTAGTATAGTGCGAAACCTGAATATAGTTTGTCTAGAATAAGTAACTGAATCGATTCCAATAATTTTTAAACCGTGTTATATTTTGTCCCAAAAATATTTAAAAAATGTTACAAGTGGACACCGAGCGACACTAAGTACCTATCGCAATCATTTAGGTACCTAATGCCAAATTATTATTATCAAGGAGTTCAAGACGACGCTGGAGGCGCGCGCGCGGGTGCACCGCGTGGTTACCGCGTTTTTGTGCGGACAACCACGATACAGAACAAGCTTATAACTTTGTGAATTTTCATGATACAGTTTTGAAATTTTGTACATAGATTCTTTGCATAAAAATACTAGACACGTGTTTCAGGTTTCGCATGTACTAAAACTAATGTTGTATATAGGGTGACTGGTAAATAGTGACCGATACTTGAACACGTGATTGTATTCATGATAACAAACAACTTTCCCAAAGAAACATTTTTTTTAAACGCCTAACAGCTGATAGGTAACAGGCGCGCGCGTGCGTATTTCATACGGCTGTTGTGATAAAAGTCTGTGTATAAAAAAAATATTTCTTTGTGAAAGTTTGTTATCATGACTAAAATCATGTGTTTAAGTATCGGTCACTAATTACCAGTAACCCCTATATACGTTGCAGTTTAAAGTTTTATGTGTCGTTCGTTGTATTTTACACTTTTTATGTATAGAGTATGGACCTTGTAGGTTTTAATTATTATTCCGTTGTGAGGATACTAGAGATGATCCTTGGCCCTATTATTTAGAACAAAACAAAAACTTTTTCTAGATACCTGAACGATCAACCTAGCCTAAACGATCAATATAGGTCTAATTATTTATACACGAAATATTTGCAGGGAATCTAATGGCTGTAACGAAGCCATTTCAAGGGATTATTTTTTTTTAATCTGAGTATATTTTATAAAAAATAAATAATTTAAAATTACTTGACCCACAAAATAAATACTAGCTCCTTATTTTTGAACATCCATTAGGCTAGTTGACTACGTCGTATTTACCTAGTGTCATTGTTAGAATATGGGAGTAAAGATTTTATGCAAAAAGTCTCAAAAAATTTTATAATTATAATAATTTCGTAAAAAAAAACACTCAGATAATTTTTTTTCATTGCTATGGCTATTTTACGACTTATAGAAGTTACTCTTAAAATATTTCGTATATGAATAGTTAGACCTTATATACTTGCAGAATGATATTGGCAGTTATCAAAAGTCTTCTATCTCTCTTACATCGACATAGTAATTGATCGTTCATGTAACTCATACTTATTTATACTTATTGAACTGTTTTCCACTCATTTGTAATAAGTGACCTCAATATGATAACACCACAGGTGGTTGACCTCCTTTGCATCAAGTGCTGATAACTAACTTATGCCCAATATAATCACGATATATAAAGTTATTGTAAACAGTAAATTGTGTTGTTTATTTGTAAAATAAAATATATTCAGCAGGTCACGGTCAGCAACTGCTATAAAAAGTTTAAGAGCATTCATGTGACTCATACATAGTTAACTATCTCATTTTATATTTTTCTTTATGTCTGACTACGTAGAATTATAATTGAAATTACCAAAAAAATACATTCTCTCAGCAATAATGATGGTGGAAAAGTCAAAAATGTATGAGATTGACATAAGCTATCGAAAAGTCAATCCCGTCCAAGTCGTTGTGGAAATAAGAACGCTTTAAAAGTGAAAGCCCTCATGATGTTTGGAATTGGACGAAGCAACAGGAATATTTTAAGGATCGTAGCAGATGCCGTTCGTTCGAGCTCGTGGCTAAATAATAACAGCCGCTCAGATCAATCTTCAAGTTAAGCCGCGCTTGCCTAGGTTGGTCGGTGGATGGGTTTGGGCCCATTGCATACCGAATTTCCTCCGTGCCTCGCCCGGCTATCATTTGTTTGTTTTTGACAGTCGACAAGATTGCAGCGCAAGGTCACTTCGGCTGCATGTTTTTGGGCTAAGAATAGGAGGTGGAGCATAGTTTGCGACACAACTCCACAACTACACCCCGCTGCTGTACTGAATACGTGGGAACCGTTTTCGCGTAGGTGTCCCTTCCACCCTGTATTTTATGAATAAACGGAATATTAATAGAATGCCACTTAGTCTAGGCCCATGGGACTATAAAGGGTGTAAATAGATCCTTAACATATCCGAAAGGCACTTGTTCTACCCGTCTTTGCGATCATTTTTTTGTTCTAGACCATACCTGAGAACCTTCTAGTTACGGAGATATTTTAAATACATGTTTTAATTTCCTCCACGACCCACGTACTATTCAATACATCAATCAGCACAATGCTTTGAGTGCTTTCCATCGAGTCTTACCGAAAATCGTGATTTTTCACCCCAAAAAAAAAGTCGATTCCCAGCAATAATTTTTGCGAAAACTTACTTAGTTTGATGTACAGAATGCTTGGTTGACGGCTATGTGAAGGGTCTGTTTACACCCTGTAGAGTAGTGTTTCATGGCCACAATGGCCAGAGCAGTTGGCATTGTACCACCTGACGTCACATCCTTAACCGCATCCTTATCAACTATCAAGTGGTTGGAACATGTGAACGTGGATTTTTCTCGAAATTATTATATTACTGTAAAAAAATATAAAGTAGTTAAACTAATTGGTTTTATTTCATTTTAACATCGCTACAATATTTCAACTTGCCACTGCTACCACTGCTTTTTGTCGGCCATTCATGTTACAGACATGCATGCAATCATTCCTTTTTGGCTGCAAAAAGAGTCCCAAAAAAAAAAATGAGAGTGAGGTACGTCTGGATACAAAAAAGCTCAAGATTTTCTTAGACATTTAAAGGTATTTAAATATCACTACTAGAAAGAAAATCAAGACAAGAACTACAAAATTAATCACAAAATTAAATATTATCACTAATTTCTAAAACATTAATATCTCTTAATTTTATGGGACGTTAAGTGTTCAAAACAATTTCTCGCATACATCTAAAATAATAGATGAGAAGTGCTTAAAATCGTGTTCTTCAAGTTTTGCTCGGTCATAAAACGCCCATAAGAGCCTCAAGCGTAAAAAGGAAATTGAGTTTCTATCGTAAATGATAATTACTGTTATGAAGTAAATGGCCAGTAACCCGATTTCTAAAGTGTATCCTTCGCACACAGAAGCCCTAGCACAACTTTGCGACGTAAAGGTTACGTAAATTAGAACTATTTTTCAATCGAAAATACAACTAACCTATAGCTTTAAGATTATTTATTTAAGGGCATTACATGGCTCAAATCCCAAAAAAAGCGTATGTTCAAAGAAATATGTTGATGAATCCCTTCGTGCGTTTTCCGTGTAAAAAAAGTATGTTATAGTTAAGTTGACAAATAAATTGTATTGTTTAAAATTTTAATAAACCTTCTCAATTTTTTTTTGGTTAATCGTAGAAAATAGGTCCTTTTTCAACCTTAATTGTAAATTATCTCTGTAACGGCTGAATAGATCGGCATGAATTTTGTAACAACAAATACGTAATGATATACTTAACAATCTGTATTGTTTTTTTTCTGTTATTTCTTTTAATATTTTTAAATAATAAATAAAAACCGAAATTTTGAGAAATGTGCGGGGCGAGTCAACAAAAACCAGTACAGGGATCAAATCATCAAGGTCATCGAGCAATGTAATGCCCTTAAGCACAAATAGTACTAACCTACGAATAAAATCTTAAAACTAAGTAAATATAATGTGCGACACCATTATTTTCAATTTTAAATCCGCCGAATTTCCGTTACGTTTATTCCGCATGTTCATGCTAGCCCGACTGTAGTAAATTAGTAGCTGACCTGATGGCCACACAATCGTGTGTAAAGTCATTGCACTCGGAAGTACAATAGTATTGCTATCGCATGACTCGATATCAATTAACGTACTCGATAAGTGTTTTTAACAATTTTCGAGTTCTACTTTGAAACTAGAACGTGGAGATTTTTGAATGAGGTGGTATTGCCGATACCAAAAGTGCTTCCTAAACATAAAATGTAGCATCAAGCAACGTTAAGTGGAGTGCAATAAAGCAAGTTAACTGCTTAATAAGCTTGTTAACTAGGTAATAAGTTTGATCGTCAGTCGTGTAGTAAACATTGATGTGCTTAATGATACTTGAGCTGTGTTTGCAAATTGCTGGTTGTATTTTATCGCCAATTATATTATAGATCTTTCTGCCCTTGAAAACATTAATTAAAAAATGGGCTTGCTTGCTAACTCTGGTTTGCTACTTCGTCTAATTAGACTTCGATATCTAGGTAACGGTTAACTGGTTTTTTTTTTTTAAATTGGCCATGATAAAAATTCACATAGAAATATTTAATGGGCGAATTTTTCATATGTTCTGAATACGTGGTATTCGTTTATGATCGATATCACTTCCAAAATTTATGTTTGGTAATTTTCTGAGATATACAGCTGTGGTATTGGTACCAGAGGGTCTGATGAGAGATGTCTTATCCACCCTGTATTATGTCCGGCTTTAAATAGCACAACAGGCAAAGACAAGAGTGACGCAAAATCTTGATATAGAACCATTATTTTTTCGCGAAAGTCGCGTGTCTCCATTGATAAGGTTGCAGTCAAAGATGTGTCGTCAGACGGCACGTGCCGACTGCCAGTGTGTTCCAACCTCACGGTATACCTAATACTAAGTTTTACTTCTGGTTATTTCATTAACGAAGAATTAAAAGGCTTCGTTGTTCTTTCCTTGGTTTTATAGAAAAAACGACCCATACCTGTCAGACAAATATGAACTGTGACTGTGAACCAGAGTCATCATCATCTTCCTAGCTTTTTCTTAACTATGTTGGGATCCAATCCAATCTCCACAGATGCAGCTGAATACCAGTATTTTACATGGAAGTACTATCTATCTGATCGCTTTAAAAACCATGAAATGTCGCGAAAGTTCCTCGTTGCGTGTCTCAGTTGATGAGGATGCAGCCAAGGATGGCACGTGCCGCCTGTCCTGTGCTCCTGCGCAGCCAGTGGCGGAACACTTGTAATTGTGTCCTGGTCTGGTCGCAAGGTCGCGCAGACGACCGCTAACTATATCAATGCGAAGATTGCTGTTGAAATGCGGGTGCGCACTGAGTAGTGATGGCAGAAAAGTTAAGACACAAATGACATTTTTTTCTTTACCTTTTGTTATATTGAGGAAAATGTCAATCAAATAGGAACAACAAACAGCTATAGGAATGGGATATTACACATAAATAACTTTAAAAATGTATATATAGGGGTCTTTATTAGAGCAACAGAAGCCAATACAACAGTTTTTAGAATTTTTGTCTGTCTGTCTGTCTTTCTGTCTGTATGTTTTCACCGCTCTACTGCTAGATGCTTAACTTAAAATATAGACTACATTAGATATAGTTTTAGACCCGATAGGTGGCGCTGTGCGAAACAAGGGCGGGTCGCTCGTTGCAAATAAAATGATAATTAATGACTTGGTATTGTATTAACCCATCACGTACGGAGATCCCATGAGATTTCAAATATCCGTTTGGGAGTATGACCATTCCTTTGTACGATAGGTTCTTTCTATAGAAAACCATTTTTTCCAAACACGTTTTTAATTTTTTTTTACTTTGTAACAAATACCCCTTTCTTGGCAAACTTTGCAACAAATGAAGATATTATTTACCTTTGTCGAAAATACTCCTCCCATGACTGATTCACTCGTAAGGCCAATCCATCATCTTGAAAAGACATCGACAAATGATACCATAACAAACTGGGAATCTAAACAAAATACTTTACCACGAAGGAATAACAGTATTAAACCAGTAATACGTTAACAGACACGTTTGCCACCTAAACTACAGCTTTTACTTATATTACCCATAAGTAATAGCAGAGAACTGTTCTTTCGGTGATCTTAGGTCGTGAACGAAAGCGACCTCACACCGAGTACTAGGTACTAGGTACGTACTTACTGTTATGAGTACAAGCCACGAGCGATACTTAACATAAATATCATCGCTACACCTGTAATCTCCGAAGGGTTAGGTAAAGGTTTAAGTACAAATAAACTTCATGATGATGTTCTGTATGGTGTCCAGACGTAAAGAATAGCACCATCCCATATCTTCCCGTGGGTGTCGTAAGAGGCGACTAAGGGACTTACCAGAGAATGGGCAGCAGCGTTCTCTGTGATTTTTATAACAAACATACTGCGATCGCCAACCCGCCTGCCAAGCGTGGCGATTATGGCAAAACCCCCCTTGGGGAGGCCTATGTCCAGCAGTGGATGTCTTTCGGCTGAAATGATGATGATGATGAAACTTCATGATGAAGTGACTTTTAATATTATGTGAAAGGGGGTGTGACCGTTAGGTAGGTTCTAAGACCCGTATCTACAACATTAGTTTTAGTATATGCGAAACACACGTGTCTAGTATTTTTATGTAAAGAATCTATGTACAAAAAGTTATAAGCTTGTTCTGTTACCTAGTTGTCGGCACCAAAACGTGGTCACCACGTAGCGCGCGCCTCCAGCGTCGTCTTGAGCTCATTGATAATAATAATTTGGCAGTAGGTAAATTATAGCGACAGGTACTCAAGGGCGCTCGGTGTCCAACTTTTAACTTTTTTAAATATTTTTGGGAAAAAATATAACATGGTTTAAAAATTATTGTCACTTATTCTGAACAAACTATATTCAGGTTTCGCATAAACTAAAAATAATGTTGTATAAACAAGTCACAGTGATTACTTGAGCAAAAGTAATTATTAAAGTAAGATAGGATTTTATTCTGTAATTTAGTAATTGCTTGAAGTTAGAACTATCAAAGGTTAGAATTCTTAGCTGCCGAATAGCTTGTGTCGATACTGATGAAACGTTGTAATATTTTAATAACAAATGATTTGAAAAGCGTAACTATGGAAACGACCAACCCGAACCGTGCACCGTTTTATAAGGGCCCAACTAAAAAAAAATAAAAAAAAAAAATTGATTTGATTTGATTTGTTGCAGAAATATGAAACACTTTGAAAGTGATTGCTGCTAGTCTAGGCCCCCCGAACTGTTAAATGTCTCATCATCTGCCAGTCTTTTCCCAACTATGTTGGGGTGGGCTTCCAGTCTAACCGATTGCAGCTGAATACCAGTATTTTAAAAGGAGCGACTGCCTATCTGACCTCCACAACCTTGTTAGTACTGGGTATTACGATACCCCTTGGTAAGACCGGTGGTCGAACCACTGACTACCTGTAACGACTGTCAAAGATTTACAAATGACAGCCGGGACCAACGGCTTAACGTGCTTTCTGAGGTGCGGAAGAAACTCGATGTGTAATGGGTGGTCACCCGTCCACAGACCAGCCTAGGTAAGCGCGGCTTAACCTAAACATTCATCGGAACCGCTGTTATTATTTAGCCACTAGCTCCTCCTGTCAAATGTGTGATGAAAGAAAAAAAAACTTTTTTTTTAAAATTAAGCCACAGTGTGCAATTTTCCTGCCACCAGTACCAACTGAGACGGAGTCCCAGTTTAATTTGGCTCCACGTATGAAGATTGATTGCGCCCACCCTGGGATTATTTTGTCTACACAACAATCTGTCCGTACGGTGACGTGACGGTGCACTGGTCGGCTCTCAGGACGTCCTTATTTTGACGACCATTCGCCAGGAAATAACATTTTGTACCAGACATTTTTATTGTGGTTGATTATATGGCTTTCCTTTCAGTAGCATCGACACTTAATATCATTTTGACCTCAACCACGACCTCTTTGATTTATTGGCTTTTAACTTTTTAATTTATGATATCGATCTAGACTTTTTGCTATCAAATATTTTACGATATTTTTGAGATGTTTTTAATATTAATCAAGCAATTAGGAACAGTCACGAGATTAGTATAAATATCGGTGTGTATTTTAGTGAAAGTAGTTCTAATTAACTGGAGTATCACGTAGTAACAGATATATATACGGTTCGAGAACTTTCCGTTATGTTCCCGCTTTCAGTGCCGCCGCAAAGTCATGTAAATTGTTCCAGTTTGTGTTCAACAAGACGAGATATATCTTAAGATGTATCGCTACGACCATTGCGGTGTTAGTCGGGAATTTAGTTCGTTCGTTTATTGAATTTGAATGTAGAATCTAATATTATTAAAAATTTAATTGTAAGAGGTGTATTTCAAGTTTTTGTGTTGATGTTATCTAAAAAAAAGATGAAATTAAAATATGCTAATGTAGCTTTAAATAACGTTGTCATAAAATTCAATTTAATTTGATTGCTAGGCTGCCTCGTTTTAATAAACGTAGAGGATATCCTTATCTAGAGAGATGACAAAGTTAGTGTCCAACAGTTCTCCGTCGCATACCTACTGTCAACGACTCTTAACGTCTTAAAATATACAAGTACTTTGTATGTGGTGCGCAGTTAAAGAGGTCAAGTTCAAAATGTGTCATTTACACATGACTAGACATGTCTTTTTCCTATTGAACTTAACTAAAGAAGCCATAAAGATCAGTCTGACTGCCTCGTTGGTCTAGTGGTCGAAATCGCGACTGCTAAGAGGTCCTGGTTTCGATTCCCGGATCGGGCAAATTGTTATTGGGTTTTTCCATCAGGAATTTGGATTTGTGCCCGGTTGATGATAATAGGCTCGCCCCCTATGACAAGAGACTTAAACATATGTAACTGGCGAAATGCGGGTGTATCATTAGCTACACCTCTGCCTAATCCTTCGGGGATGACAGGCGTGATGTTTTGTTATGTAAAGATCAGTTTTCAATCAGAAAAAGTTTCCCTAAGTCACATAAGGTCTCCTGGCGCAGGTCTGCTGAAAAGTAAATACGAATGAAATAACCCGCTCTTCTATCTAAATGTAAATGAATAAATAAATAACTAAGATACACTTCCGAAGACCACCGCAACCGCAGACCACAGCAGCAATTCCACCTAATCAATAAACTAACTAACCGCACCGACACGACCAGTTTCTATATACTAGTAACTATGTAAACAGGACCAGGAAATTTGTAACTTCCTCTAAGAATAAAAGTCATCATCATCATCATCATCATCATCATCATATCTTTATTATTTAGACTAGAAACGCGATATTTACCATGTTTACTGTTTTGATTGAGTTCCCGATATTTCGGCGCTGTTGCAAGCACCATGATCACGGATAAACTAAAGTTATTGCGGGTGGGTGTTTATGAGCAGACAAATCGGTCTACCCTCTTTCTTGTTCGTTTCAGTTAAACATGGTAAATATCCCGTTTCTAGTCTAAATAATAATGTTAGTGACCATGATAGTTTAAAATCTTATATCATCATATCAGCCCGGAATCACCCACTGCTGGGCTATCAGGCCTCCCCTTTTTTCTGCCACACTTTCCGGTTCTAAGCGTCCCTTATCCAGGTGATTCTCGCGACTTGGACGATGTCGTCGACACGGACAGCCTTGGTTTCTTTGGCCTAAAGCAAAAAAATAATAAAAATATTGCAAAAAAGTCACCTAAGAGTAAAAGGAAAATGATATCAGAATAAGTTTTCCGTGTTATAATCAACTTTATACAGGTATTTCGTAAACAGGTATGTTTTATTATATACTATTTATTTATTATACAACATTATTTTTAGTATATGTGAAACCTGAATAAAGTTTGCTCAGAATAAGTAACTGAATCAATTCCAATAATTTGTAAACCATGTTATATTTTTTCCCAAAAATATTTAAAAATGTTAAAAGTTGAATACCGAGCGACTTTGAGTACCTATCGCAATAATTTAGGTACCTACTGCCAAATTATTATTATCAATGAGCTCAAGACGACGCTGGAGGCGCGCGCTGCGTGGTGACAGCGTTTTTGTGTGGACAACTAGGTAACAGAACAAGCTTATAACTTTGTGATTTTTCATGATACAGTTTTGAAATTTTGTACATAGATTCTTTACATAAAAATACTAGACACGTGTATCAGGTTTCGCATATACTAAAACTAATGTTGTATAAAGCGCCAACAGGACATTTGTATCTACCTTTAAGAATAAAAGTTACCTAAAAGAGTAAAAGGAAAATGATATCAGAATAAGTTATCCATGGTAGAATTAACATGAAACAGGTACAATATTAAACAGGTATATTATATTATATACCTTTATGTGTCACGAGCACCAATAGGTAAACATTTAACCACCTTTAAAAGTGTTTTCTCCTACTGTTCTGATTTAAATTTCATGTTGTTACGAACATAGTATTCTGGAACTCATATTTTTATGAAAAAGATCCTATCGCCAAGTTACAATAGTTATTTTTCGCGAAAATTGCTTTTAAATTTAGGAAAGTGTATACATATTGGTGCTCGTGACTGTACTTATATTTTATAATAGCTTTTGCCCGCGACCTTCGTCCGCGTGAAATTTTATCGACCTTCCGCGATAAATGGGCTATCTAACACTAAAAGAATTTTTCAAATCGAACCAGTAGTTCCTGAGATTAGCGCGTTCAAGCAAACAAACAAACTCTTCAGCTTTATAATATTATTATATTATATATTATATGTATAGATTTAGGTTATGACATTCATACTACACATGTACCTAATTCCCTTCCTGTTCTCACACACTACTGTCTACATTTATTTTTTATTTTTTCTTTTAAATAAGCTGTGCCTTTGTACTCTAAGTTACATTACGTTATCTCTTGTGTTTAAAAAAAAAAACTTTTTATTACCTTAACAATTACGATTTTTTTGATCTAGTCTTGCAAATTGAAAAAAACATTTTGATTGAATTTTAATTAACCTGTTTCATCAGTTTAATTATCCGGTTTCCGTAAACCTATTTAGGTGGAATGCAACATTTCGGCATACGCGTGACAGTTATTTTTTGCGGTTTTAGTCTATTAATAATTACCAAATAATTAGCTCACTTACAAAATAGTGGTTTCGTTTGGTAAATTATGTGTTGGTTACAATGATAGGTAAGTATCAGCTGATTACCTCCGAGTTGATGTTTAAATCAATTGCAGAATTTAATTGACCGCATTTTGAATATCGAAACCTCGTGACTTAACGCAAAGAAATCATAAAGAAAAAATTACTCCTGAGGAGACTGTGACTAAAGACAATCGCTTTTTCAAAGCGTTTCGTATTTCGATAATGTCTTTCAAGATGATTGACGTAAGTTTTTCGATAAATTATGTCAATTCAATAAATTTTTAACCCCCGACGCAAAAGAAGGGAGTTATAAGTTTGACCATGTGTCTGTGTGTGTGTGTCTCTGGCACCGTAGCTCTTAAACGAGTGAACCGATTTGGATGCAGTTTTTTTTTAACTTTCCATCATCGTTATCACTGATACAATGTGAAATCAAAATCAAATTGAAATCAAAAGTCTTTTATTCAAACAAGGCTGAGGATCAGCTCTTTTTGAACGCCAATTACACAAAAGAGTCCCCCAAAACGCCCACCCTCCGCTACTTCTTAATGTTTTAGCCGTGAAGGAGAAATGGTGGAACAAACTCTCCAGCATCACATCTGTCTGATAGGTTAGAAGAACCAGATCTTTTACGACTATATCTGAAGTATGAAGAGTGACTTTGTCTAGTCCCTCTTGTGAATAGGTCCGGACACCTCGAAAAATGCCACTACATGTACTATGCAGTAAGAGACGTCAATTAACGTCCTAATGATCTATCAAAAATCACCGAGGAGGAACAATCTCTTACCGTCATTTCAACCCTTTTAGACTAAGCAGAAAATAGCTTTACTCTCTTTACAACCCTCTTAACGTGATATCCGACCGTCTATTGTTTTAGAACCTACATGATTACTAACAAAGCTATTCAATTAAATTGAATTGAATTTCTGACATAAAATAATCATATTACGTATTTCAAAGAATGACAAGGATTCTGCTTCTTTGACGGTAAATACACACTAAAATAAATTATTCGCGATGTATTTAGTATCCACAATTAAACGATCCATCCAAACCCACTTGCCTCCTATGCGGTTAACGGATCCTCGCTTATCCAAGGACACCACGATAAGTAACTGTGAAGGGCATTCAACGGAATTGAATAACTGCGAGTTCATTGTGTAGGACAAATTGATTCAGAATCCTACGTGTTATTGTGCCACGGAGTATCGTGACATGGAGTGATACCGTCCGTCCAATAGGACGGATGTGGTTTGAAACAGAAGCATACGTTTATCGCTATGCCCAGGCTGGTCAGTGTAGGGATTTTTATGTAGAAGGATGCTAATGGCGGTTACCTATCTGTATTGCATGCAATGCTTTTATCTGAACTCAATTAAAAACAAACAATATTTTAAGCATTCACGGTTTATTTTTTTTCAATAGCCTTGTATGTCCCACTGCTGGGCAAAGGCCTCCCCGTCACGGTTTATAACTAAACTTAATTAAAACAACTTATTAGTTGCAAATGGAGTGATATTGGGCGGAAATAGCATGAAAAAAAGCATGCATTTATCGCTCGCCGTCGATGAGTATTGAGGTATGGCAGTTATGTTCATTTATCTAAACATAGATAACTAAAACAATGTATTATTTACAAATGAAGTAATTAGCGGATGTGGTTTTGAACACAAACCTTTATCGCTGCACCACTACCTATTGGGCTTTTCATGATAATGAATACGAGTGGTTATTACATGCATCATGCAACACAATTGCCTCAGCAATAGCATAATTTTATTATACAACTTATCGCCATAATTTGGCACGACAGAGACTACAATCCTTCTTCCTTCTTTTGAATCTATGATAGAATATACAACATTATTTTTAGTATATGCGAAACCTGAATATAGTTTGTTCAGAATAAGTAACTGAATCGATTCCAATAATTTTAGACCATGTTATATTTCTTCCCAAAAATATTTAAACAAGTTAAAAGTTGGACACCGAGCGACTTTGAGTATCTATCGCAGTAATTTAGTTACCTACTGCCAAATTATTATTAACAATGAGCTCAAGATGACGCTGGAGGCGCGCGCTGCGTGGTAGCCACGTTTTTGAGCGGACAACTAGGTAACAGAACAAGCTTATAACTTTGTGATTTTTCATGATACAGTTTTGAAATTTTGTACATAGATTCTTTACGTAAAAATACTAGACACGTGTTTCAGGTTTCGCATATACTAAAACTAATGTTGTATATTTGTTTTTAATACTTTAAGCACACATAATATACAGAGGCGGACTTAATGCCAAGGGCATTCTGTACTCATCATAAACTATAAATATAATATTATATCTAATAATATATGCCTACGCAGATAAACGGTTGTTTGCCATGCCAATTTGTCAATCGCAACAGGAATGTCATCTACCCTCCCTTGACAGTACAGCTGCAAGTCATCCGCATACTGATGAGACACTACCAGACCTTTACACAGTGTACCTTCAAACTCTAATAAGGCATTAGACGTCTACCTCCATATGAACTACCTACTCCGTGTTTTACTCCCACGGCACCCGGTTCGATTGCGATTTACAAGTAGACAGCGTTATAGAATCCGAAAGGATTGCTGTTTTGAGGCCTACTATCAGATCCAACATTCTATGCAATGAAATATTACTGAGTACTTATGACTGAGGCATAATAACGGGGATTGGAAGTCAGTGAATTGTGGCTGTGTCCATTTATAGCCCAGTGTTTTTGATTATATCAGTGTCAAATGTCCTTCGTTTCAAATGGGCCTTTCTCGAATAAATTTATTTGTTTTGAAGCACTATAATAATAATAATAATAAGGGCCTGATTCAGAAGGCAGTACTCCTCGATACGGCTCGTATTGTGAGGAGGTTCTTGTCTCTGGAGCCCTAACCACCGGTAGCTTGGACCCTGCTCCCGCTACCGGCGGACCACTATTTTTTATATTTTTAAATGTTTTTTATATAGATTTTGTTAAGAAATATTTAAAAATGTATTATGTATGTTAGAAAATAAATAAAGGAAATAATAATAATAATAAAAACGTTTATTTCAATTTCAATAGGCATTTCGATACATGTTATGGAGATCACCTTTTAAGCAAGGGATTGCTTGTATTAGGAGACCCCGCACTTCCACTTGTCATTAAATAAGTAATTGAAATGTAGACAATTATACAAACAGCTCTGCAGATAAATGAGCGTAATGTAGAAAAAGGCCAGTTCGCGCATGTTCGTGTGGTATGTGTATAATGAGTGAGTGTGTGGGTGAGTGTGGGTGTGAGTGTGAAAGTGAGGTTGTGTGGTGTTTGAGATAATGAATAATGCTTAGTTTACTATTTCCAATTAATATCCTGTCTGTTTGTTTGTTAGTCACGCTTTCACACTTAGACGAAGCGTAGGTCCAGACAGATGTAGGTTATCGTTTGTCGGTTTGCCCTGCGACAATGTCTTGGGATCGAAGGAAGCTAAATAAGTCTTCATTCACTAACCTTGCGCACAACAACCCAAATGTAACTTGGTGAACGTAATTTGGTTATTGAGAAGTAGATATAATAGACTCAATATAGTCGTACGTTTTAGTTTTAAGCCAATCGGTTACAACTTTTTTACAGTCCCGGAGCTTCATGGAATATATTCGTAATTCTTTATTCAGCAGGTTGTATAGAGAAGATGATTGCCTTGAGTATTGCCTTTTAGCGAAAGCAGATCTAACCTTGACCGTTGGAGCGACTAAGTAGCTTCTTCTACTTTTTGGTTTAGAGGGGTCATACGGAAGGGATGTGTGTTTTTTTAGTGTAAGTTGAAGCACATAAAGCTTTCTCACAGACAGAAGGTCAGATAATAGGTAAAGGCTGTGGGTGGGGTACCTATAGGGTTTAAAGAACATGACCTTAAGTAAGGTTCTCTGCGCCCTCTCAAGTTCCAAAAATTTTAGTTTTGTAGTCCCTCCCCAGCAAGACAGACAGTACATGAGGATAGATTGGGCCAGTGAAATGTATACCTTCTTCAGAAGTTGCTTTGAAGCCGCATGTCGCAATGTTTTAAAAGTCCAAATCAGTTTCCTAACTCTTTTCATAATAAGTTCGGTGTGCATGTGCCAGGACAAGCGCTGGTCAATCATAACACCGAGATATTTGGTATGCTGTAACCTGTCAATTTTTAAGCAAGAGCAGCCGGGGGTTGGGGGGTTGGGACAGTTATGGATTTTTATTTGAAAATCTTGAGATGGTTGCGAGTTATTATACTTAGTAAAGCAAATGTAGTTGGATTTGGAGGCATTTAGTGTGAGGAGACTATGGTTTAGCCAGGCTGCTATCTTCGCAAGGCCACGCTCGGCCAAACAACGAACATTATCCCAAGTTTTAGCAGTGAAGACAATGGCAGTATCGTCGGCATACGAGAAAACGAGTCCGCCATCAATCTTCATGTTGCAGAGATTATTAATGTAGACGAGGAATAAGGTCGGCCCAAGAACACTGCCCTGGGGGACTCCGAAAGTGATGGTTGACTCGGAACTGGTGTACATCGCAATTTTAACCATTTGTTTGCGATTTTTGAGATAGGATTTAAAAAGATCAAGAGCTGGTCCCCTTATGCCGATGCGTTCAAGCCTCTGTAAAAGTAAAGGGACAGACACTGTATCAAACGCCTTTTTGAGGTCAAGAAAAACAGCTAGACACTTGGCTCCTCCATCCACACCGTCCACCAGAGCAGAAGTTAGTGATAGAACTGCATCCTCAGTAGACTTTCCTTGTCTAAACCCAAACTGAGAAGGCGACAGTATATTATATTTAGATAGGAATTTAATTAGGCGTGAGTTGATAAGTTTCTCAAGGACTTTTGAAATGGCCGGTAGGACCGAAATTGGTCTATAATTAGACGGGTCAGACTTATCACCAGACTTGTACACAGGCGTTATAAGGGCTACTTTCAGAGCGTCCGGGAAAAGTCTCTGCTTGAAGCATATATTAACTAAGTGGGTTATGATCGGTACAATTTGTTCGTGTGCTAATTTTAGAAAGTTGACTTGTATTTTATCCCATCCGGGGGCGCTATCAGATTTCAAGCTTATTAGAGTGGCTCGAACTTCGTCGGGGTCTGTGTCGAGAAGAACAAAAGACGTGGCCATAGGACTGTCTGCCGAGAATGAGTCAGGGTTGATATTATTTCCTGCTAAGGACTGAGAAGTTGCGATGTTTTCAGCAAGAAGTTTGCCTATGTTACTGAAGTAGTCATTTACCTTGTCAACAGACTTGTCTTGTGGGGTAGTGGGTATATCTAGCAGTTCCGAGTTAGTTGTTTTTTTTGGTTTACGTTGTGTGATGTTGTTAATGATAGCCCATGTTTTTTTAGGATTTTTGTGCGCTTTAGAAAGTTGATCTCTGTCATGTTTACGTTTTTGTTTTCTAATAATGGTACAACAGTAATTACGATACCTTTTGTATGTGATTTTTAGCACCTCGTTGTATGGGTCAAGCCTAAGTCTCTTTTGCATTCGATTTCTATTTAAAATACAGCGCAACAAGCCAATTGTCATCCATGGTTTTAGGATTCTATTTTTCAAAGGTACTATCTATGCCAAACATTAAGGTGGTAATAGCTGCTTATCTGCTGACTACCTATCATGGTGGAGTTTCCGATAGGCTTCTAATATAATGAAGGGCGAGCAATTTAGGGGAATTTCTTTGCTGTCAATATTTTAAAAGTGGTATTTGTCTTTAACTCATTTTGTTCTAATTTTGGACTTTTAAAGACCTTTGTGTTATGACCTTTGCTCGTTAGGACGTTCAAACAATTAAGTGATAAAAAATGCTCTTCATTCAGTCCAACTCGAGACTCTTCCCATGTTTTTGATTCAAGTTTCACCGTCACAATGAAACCCAAATGTGCGACTACTTCGTATTTTGAAAGACCTCAATTGTCTGGCACCAAGGCCGCCTCCCACGACTTATTTCTCGTTGCTCCCGAAACCGGAATCCCAATTGTGTACCCAGAGTTTCCCGTTCTAATAATATTCTCGTTAGAACCCGAACATTCGCACTTTAGTAGACCTCAAGTTCGTTGTGCCAAGGCCCTCGCCCACGACTTCACAGTTGAGTTGTGAGTCGTGTGTCGCATTTGTTGTCGCCGACATCCGCTGATTTACGACGTCATCATAATAGCATCCTACCCCGTTTCCTCCCAACTGAAGGCGTTTACTGCTGAATCTTTAATTGTGATGTCATGGCTATTATTCACTTGGCGGAAATTTCTTTGAGATGTAAGATAGACGTAGGATAGTGTTTTATGGCGCTGAGATTAAAGTTGCCATTAAACTTTATTTCATTTTAGCTGAGACCATTTCTGAACGAGCGGCGGATCGTATTAAATAAAATATCATTCTATAGAAATGCTTCTACACTTGCAATCTTTAGACCCAGTAGCTTTTACACTTTTATGTTTGAAGCTCTTGCTTATTGTCCAATTATCTCATCTTCATTGAATGTCTCTTCATCATCACACTTAATACGCCTTTAGCTAGACTGTGTTTACTATGACTGGTAAACCATCCCCAATCTCATACTAGGTAGATCCGCCCCAGGCTGACAAAGTGAGGTATGGCCTCTCAAAATTCCAAAAGTCAAATTCAAAATAAGACTTTGACGCATATTATGCGACATACCACAAGAGGCACAAAGGAACAACGCACTTTATCTGGCCCAAGCATCATTAAGTTCTGTATACGCGTAAAGGTGAAAAGGCATAGGTCACACAGTCATACTCTCTGCAAATAAGCACTGGCTTTATAGGCGTGTTTCTCCTACATTCATTAAGGATACGTCTACCAGACGTAGATTTGTCAAATGCTACTTTATTTTAGTACACAAACAAGTTCTCAAAATAGTTAGTTCCAGTTTCGTAGTAGCTCTTTTCCGTTCCATGTCAAAGATAAGAAGTTTCAAGTAATTCCCGTGCAGCTGTTTCGTTTGACTTTTACGATAAGATTGCGTTTCGGCTTTTTAATGTAAGTAAGGTACCTAACCGTACATTTGAGGACAATGGAAATTGCTGACAAAGAATGTCTAATAGTCTTTTGTGCTTGCCTTTGACTGGCGAAAGATGTTTTAAGAGATTGTGGGAAGCTTTTAAATGATTAGGATAGGTACCTAAATTTTTAAAATACTTAGTGCCAATTTAGGTACCATTTCTTTTGTTTTTCGCCACGGGAATTGATAGTGCAGCGTTTACTAAAATCGTCAATTCATCTAAGGACCTTTCGAAAGGAGGTAGATACAGCTATCGACCTATTATTAAGATTAATGCTTCACAAATATCAGGCAAGCAGGAAATCCTTAAAATAATTACATTTTACGCTCAAAACATGTTCAAAAACTGGCCAGCCCAGCCTACGTGTACAAGTAAATAGTTAATTAGCCGAGCTATCGTGGCACTGAATCAAGTGGACCATTGCGACGTGGATTGGTTTCCCAACGGCTTCCACTCAGGTCATTTATATATCCCAGTTTGGTAAACGCGGTGTATACCTTGTTAACGTTTCCCTGCGCCTTAGAAAGTTGGCTGAATATTTATTTATTAATTACGGACACATCTTCTGCGGATGCGAGCTGAATGGAGAAAAGTGTAATTAGGATTAAGATATTAGTAGATAGGATAGGTTAGAACAAGGCTGCGTGGGCTTATTCGTTCGTTGCGTGTAGGTTAAAACAAGCCTAACGATATTTGGTTTGATTAAGATGAAATCTTCATCATCTGCCTCGCATTTTCGCAGCCATGTTGTGGTAGACTTCGGGTCTAGCCGGCTGCTTACCAGTATTTGTATATTTCTTCGTCTTCTTCCTCTTTCCCTCACTGCTGAGGATCGCGACCACATATGACACGTCTCCAAGCCATGCCGTCTCCTGCAATGTGAACCACTCGGTACAAGCTACGTCCAACAGCCTCCTTGACCGCGTCTTACCATTTTGCCGGTGCTCTGCTTCGCGCGCTTTTATCTTCTACCCGTATCATAAGTATCCACTAGTAATTTTACATAGACCGATTGCTTATCTGATCTCTCCAATCTAGTTACTGGTAACAAGTTACTCGCTAAGACTGATTGTTAGACTTCCGGGATTCTGACTATCCGTAGGAACAGCCTCCCCGCGCGGGATCTCGGTACGGACTAACCCAATCAACGTTGCTTCACCCTGAAGATAGATCTTTGCAAAATTTACATAGTGTAAATTTTGTATTACTTGGTGTGAGGAATTCGGAGCTAAATGATATCAGCTGCTCGGGTCGATCTTTAGGTTAAGCCGCGCTTGCCTAGGTTGATCTGTGGACCCTTTACATACCGAGTGTCCTCCGTGCCTCAGAAAGCACGTTAAGCAGTTGGTTCTGGCTGTCATTTGTAGATCTTTGACATTCGTTACAAGTAGTCAGTGGCCCGAAACTCTGACAACCAGTCTTACCAAGCGGTATTGTATTACCCAGTAGTAACTGGGTTGTGGAGGTCTGATAGGCAGTCTTTCCATGTAAAATACTGGTATTCCACTACATCTGGTTATACTGGAAGCCGACCCCAAAATAGTTGGGAAAAGGCAATGATGGTGTGAGGTATCATCACCGTTACTATTAATATTAAATCCTTAGAACTTGATAATGCTAGTCACATTACCAATTGCCGCTGGCAATTTATAAGCTTTTAAAGACATAACCACATACTGAGATACCAGTATTTTTATCGCCCAACTTAATTTATTCTTCAAACATATAGTTATCTAATAAACAGTACAGCAATAACAATTACTAAGATGGTTAGATGTAGCAATTATGTTTTAGTAGCTTTCACCGATCGGCCTCAAGATGGATTATTCGCTAAATTCTATTAGTTAATCCGTTAATTGTAAAGTCCTAGCGTGAAATGAATACGGTCATACTTTCACTTCAATGGATGGGAACATGTATCTCACATGTTGTTTGTCAGGAATCAGCAATTTATGCCTTATTGTCAGACCAAAAAGGGGAATCTCCATTGAATAGGTAAGCTGACCCATAGAAATCTATAGGATATTACTTACAACCTCCTTATATCTTTTGGTGTCCTGGTACTTCAGAGGTTTTTCAATGAAAATTAAACACCTAATTTACAGCTTTTGATTGTTGAACTACCTATTTTAACCCAACATTGAAGGATTTGCACCACAAAACATAGTGTTAGTGGTCATATATTTCGGCGGTGTGCAGCATATGAAAGTAATCTTCTTTTTTTATTAGTTATTGTTAACATTTTCCTTTCTCGCGGGATTCGGGAAGGGCAGTCTTCTTTCGATTTCAACGTCACGCAGGTGATGCAGCTGCGTTCAATATGCACCACTCCACGGGACCAACTCATGAATAAGTTGAATGCACATGAATAAAATGGTTAATTCTAATAACAAAAGTTCATAGCTCACATGCTACACACTACGAAATTACGAATGAAGTAGTGAGCGTTGAACTGTAGCACCATCAAATGTTATCTACCACTTCAAACTTTAATTCATTTGACATTTTCACGTTTCACTGCCTTTGCTAGGGGACCAAAGATTTATTGGGCACGTCGTCGACCACAATTTCTCTAATTTGGTAATTGTTTTAGGGAACCCTATTTGTGGATGGGGAACTAATGTCATGGGATGTTATGGGGCCCATTGTATGTCCTCTGTTAGTGTTAATGTGTCGGCCATGTTATGGTGTAGCATGATAATAAGCAATCCTGTTAGAATATTTGATTTTATCAGCTTTTCGACGTGTTTATTAACGTTGTTTCCTTTCGTTAGCTTGTTATGCATAAAACATTCGTGTCAACATTACTGAGGCGAAAGTCTTTCTTAAATTATTAATTCTTTTAATATAATTAACTGGTTTTTATGATTGATTTTTATATCTTCTTCTTGGTAAATATTTGGGTAGTTCTAGTAAGAAAATCACTAATTACAAATGTTGCAAAATTATTGGTGCTGCATCGTAAGACAATTTAAATCTTCGACAACGATCACAGGGATCAGACGCGGATCCAACCACTCGGTAGTCACACCACCAACTTACTAACTCTGAGTGGCTACTTGGAAACTCCTAATGGAAAAAACAATAAAATTCCCAAGACCCCAAGCTCAGTAGATGCGCTTGCGACGACGAGACAAATCATAGGTATCTAATCATGAGATCTTTCCTAAACGGTTTTTATTCTTGTCGTAAGCTCAAAAAAAAAAAAAAAAGGGGGTAGCGTCGGGTATCAAAAGCAATTATTAAAGACTTTTCTAGTTTTGCACTTTCGATGCTAATAAATATTTTATAACATCACTCCTGTAATCCCCGAAGGGTTAGGCAGAGGTGTACCTAATAGTACACCCACATTTCGCCAGTTCTGTTTAAGACCCTGTTTAAGGGGCGAGCTTATTGCCATCTACCGGGCACAAATCTAGACTCCGTGGTTGCTACCGAGAAATTCCTGATGGAAAAACCGAATAATAATTTACCCAACCCGGAAATCGAACCAAGGACCTCATGCTCAACAGTCGCGATTGCGACCACTAGACCAACGAGTAATAATTCAACAGAATATGACACACTTTACAAAATTCAATTTCGATGGCCATAGTCTATTCCCATAAAATTTAGAAAATTGCCTACAATAAATGTTTTCACTCCATACAGCCAATGAAATCTTTACGATCGTTTATCAATATAAACGGTTCACTATCCGTTTTAAATCGCAATATATTTTGTATGAGTATATTACTATTTTGTTCGCTGATTGTTTATTACGCTCTCATAACATCCGCCTACCGTCGTCCGTCACGGTTTTAGAACTTCTATGAATCCATTCATAATTGTTCATTCAGTTTGGTTTCATCAATTGGGAACTAGGAGCGCACGTGCTGTAATAATTGTATTTGGTGAAATATTATTTGTTTTATTAGATTAGTCGGAGTCTGGATTTGTGCCCGGCTGATGGCAACAGGCTCGCTCCCTATTACATGAGACTTAAGGGCATTACATGGCTCAAATCCCAAAAACAGCGTATGTTCAAAGAAATTTGTTGATGAATCCCTTCGTGCGTTTTCCGTGTAAAAAAAGTATGTTATAGTTAAATTCATCACAAATAAATTGTATTGTTTAAAATTTTAATAAACCTTCTCAATTTTTTTTGGTTAATCGTAGAAAATATATCATTTTTCAACCTTAATTGTAAATTATCTCTGTAACGGCTGAATAGATCGGCATGAATTTTGTAACAACAAATACGTAATGATATACTTAACAATCTGTATTGTTTTTTTTCTGTTATTTCTTTTAATATTTTTAAATAATAAATAAAAACCGAAATTTTGCGAAATGTGCGGGGCAAGTCAACAAAAACCAGTACAGGGATCAAATCATCAAGGTCATTGAGCAATGTAATGCCCTTAAACATAACTGGCGAAATGTCGATGTAGGTACACCTCTGCTTAACCTTTCGGGGATTATAGGCGTGATTTAATGTGATGTTTTATTAGAGGTTCATCATTTTAGCCAAATGACGTGCTCTGTTGGACATAAGCTTCTCTCAAGTGTCTCCACATCGACCATTCCTGAACTTTTCGTATCCAGTAGATTCCCACGCCGTCCAAAAAGGCATCGGTCTATTTTTTTGGGAAACATTCTTCAATACTTCTTGAAGTCATTTTGTTCAGTACTTGACATTATAGATTGGCATGTTAACGCGGCGACAAACTAATCTGATTTTAGGGTTTTAAAAATAATTAAAATGGGTAGCATAAATAATAGGTTGGCAACTATTACAAATTAACCACTAGATTGTAGATAAGGCGTAGTCGACGTAGCCCCGTTGCGCGGGGCTCCTATTTCTGTTAGTAACCTAACCTAACCTAGCTCTTGCTTCCTATATTCTCTTTGTCGCAATGACCAGATAAATAGTTACTTACTTGGTACAATAGTCGCCCATTCTGTATATTGGTCGCAAATTAATTTTTTATACGCCCGATTAATTGTTTCCCTTATAGATTAAGCAAAAGTTATAATATGGGTTTCTATATTTGTGTCAAATAAAAACATTAGTTATCTAGTAACAAAAAAAAATAACTGTTCCCGAGCATCACTCAAAAAAATGCGCTACAGCTACGTGAGTAATCGTCTCAGGCACGCAATGAGAATGCAAAGAATGATGCAGATAGAAATTGTCAATTTATCAGTAGATGATAAGTTTACTGTAAAGTTTAAACTTTTTACGCCTGCCGTCCTCAATTGTGTACACCTTCAAATCTACCCTCAACTTTTCATATTAACATGACAAGTTTAGTTTATCTGCGTTATTAGTGCGTCTTACGTTTTATATCAAATATTTCCATACGAATGTGCCCAGTGTCCCCATTTGAGCACACCATGTTTTTGTCTACCAAAAAAATGGATTATGTAATGTATTTTAAATATCATTGTAGTTTATCATAGCATGAAATTTAAAAAAAAAATGCTGATATATAAAGCTACCACTGTTTGTCTCTGCATCACCCAAAGGTTGACTGGTAGAAAATGCCTATGGCATTAAGTCCGCCTCTGTACTTTGTGCTTGAAGTGTTAAATAAATAAAAAACTACTTAAATTTATACTGTCACTTACGGGATATCTTCCGTGATTGTTCATTATTTTGGGCTCCCGATAATAGAGGGTAGACAAAAAAAATAATGAACAATCACGCAAGATATCCCGTAAGTGACAGTATAAGTTTAGTTGTTAACTGTGAAAGCGTAAAACAGTGTTTAAAAAACTGCTTTTTCTTTGGTTTTATTTTCAATCTTCATAAAACCCACCAGATAATACAATATATTTTATTTTCCTGCGGCTACTTTAGTCTTAGGTATAAATGGGTTAAAGAGCTAAGAAGTTAATCACACTTTGCAATTAAACCATTGCTTAACACACGACAACATTAAACAGAATCAACTCAAGCCAGGAAAACGCAGTAAGTAATATCCTGCCGCATTCACCTCATTCCCAAGAATAATCTCTTAGCGAATAGAAATGTCAGCCAGTGGTACAATTAACGTTTAAGTCTTATGCCCAATTAGCTGTCTGATATTTTGTCACGAGTCTCATTTAGCAATTATCATTACAGCACGACACGGCAGCGACGTATAGTACACAACAGTCACTACTATATGAGGATTCTTCAGATGTTTTATGCGATTATCGAAAAAAATTACAGTCAGATGAATGTCATTGAGTTCGTTTTTCCTTACCAAGGGTTAATAGATCGTGCGAGGTTTGTAGTCTCCGTTCAACCACAGATAATTTGTAGACTTTTTCGAAATCAACAGTTTTCAGATGTTCTATTTCAAAATTTGTTTCCATTTTCGATAAGAAACAAGTTCCATTCTAAAGTTTGAATTCTATTAGTGCACGTAACCATGCGCTTGTTAAGTTACCCTACCATCGGGATACCGCCAATGTTAGGTGTGGCTGGATAGTAATGATAGTTATCTGTGAAGAAGTCTCTCATAGTAAATCGCACGGTCGGAAAGGTATTGTGTGTCGAGGCTTTAATAGAAGTACATTCTACGCGTCGCACTGTCTGCGGTTTTCGTTCGAATGCACTGACCTCGTTTGTGTCGGCATTTTATCATTACGTAGCCTGAAATACTTGTATCTGCATGTCCGAGTTTTTAGTGTGTGGTCTAGCTTTTTGATGGAGCAAAATTATTTAGTTTTAGGAATTGTTATTGTGAAAGTCTAGCATAAAGGCTAGGATAATGAATTCTTTCTTGCCCCGTGTGTGGTGTTATGTGAAATCAAGAGAATGCTCTATCACTTTTTAAAAGTTCCTCCTTCCGTGTTGTATGTCCCACTGCTGGAGAAGGCCCTGCCGCTATGTCCTTCCAGGTTCTCTTCACCTTCGCCATCTGGAATGAGCCTTGGTTATGCTCGTCCAGATCCATCATCTAAAAACACCATCGTTCACTGTACTGTAATGTATCTGCATTAGCGTACAGTGAAAATAAATTTTAGGCGGCATACCTCCTTTGCCTTATCAGGTTTGCTGTGCTCAGCATCAAGTAGGAGTCTGATCTGATTACTATTAGAACTCTCTTGGGAAGTAAATGCATCGAGTTATTAATTATTTACCCTTTCTTGTTTTTTAGTTTAGTCCATCCAAAGGTTAGGTGGAAGATATCGTAATCAGCGATAAAGCCGCCATTGTTACCCAATAATTTAGCCATATGGTGTCTTTATCTAGTCTGTCTAATTATCTTTTCAAGTGTGGTAGCTTCAGTACCGTCTTGTCTATTATTCTATAGATAAAACCCCGCTCCTATTTAGTAATATCTAGACGTTCGCTATCATTTACTTTAACTAGGCGTGTTCGCTAGATTATAGGCAGGCAATCGTATGTGTACTTTGTCGCATCGGGTGCCAAATGTCATGTGGTTATCGACAGTAGTAAATATGGAGTCACGTGAATTGGGAGTGTAGGGACTATTGCCAACTGTGTCCATTACTTGTACAATATAGTTTAATGGACATATAGAAATACTAGCTTATGTCCTCGGTTTTATACGTTTGGAAATAGGAAATTATTGTACGGGAACATATTACCAGGAGTAGTTCATGGTTTACCTATAATGTCAATTCCATCGGTCTGCGTTTGGCCGTTAGAGGTGACAAGGACAGATGGAGAGACAGAGATACTTTCGCGTTTATAATATTGATTAATATTTTTTGCTAAGTGTGGAGGCTTGTAAATGGCTTATCGTGGATTACCTCACTACGACCTTTGAATTTTTAGCTGTAAGCCACCCAAACATAATCATCATCCTCATTTCAGCCGAAAGACGTCCACTGCTAGACATAGGCCTCCCTCAAGTGTCGCCACATTGACCGGTCCCGTGCGATTCGTATCCAGCGGATCCTTGCAACCTTCATCAGGTCATCGGTTCACCCAGTGGGAGTCCTTCCAACGCAACGTCTTCCCGTACGCGGTCGCCACTCCAGAACTTTTCGGCCCCATCGGCCATCCGTTCTGCGAGCAATGTGCCCTGCCCACTGCCACATAACTGCCACCAAACATAATAAAATAATATAATTATGAGTACGACTTAATTTTGTAGTTTTTATGTTAACCTTTAGTAACATATTTCATCTAGCAGTTTCGGTAATTAAAACAACGTATTGCAGAACACTGCTGCATTGCATATAGGAACTTTACAAGTTGCGCCACAAAATGCGATTGTCTTCCTTCTGCATACAGGCTTTTGAAGATCGTTGGTCCATCTAGTTTAGGGGTGTCACACGCAGAACTGGCTGATCCGCAGTCTCCATTTAAGGTTTTGGTGATTGCTCTTATCTTTTAAGGCAACTTTCAAGTTTCAACTATTAAATTTAGAAAATGGAATATTGTATTATTTTAACAAGTAATAGCGGTAATTTTGGCTGATTTTAGTTTAGGTACCATATAAGTTTCATAACCATTTATCACGAGTGGTATTTTGCCATGAACGAACACACTTTGGATTGAGTCAACGAGTCCAACATTTTAATGAAGATGCATTGAATATAATTATATACCTATAGGTACTTAATCTAATGTCCAATGTACATAATGCATGTAACTCACTCACAAACTATCTCAAAACATGACTTCATTTTACAGTTCAAAGTAAATGCGTCAAGAACTCATTGCTACTGCTTTATATTTGTGTTTCGTGAACACAAATACATCAGTATATGCATAATACATAAGTACATATTCAAAGTATTACAACAGTCTTGAATACCTTATTGTTAGTCATCGTTTTTCAATTAACAAAGTGGAATGCTGTTTTCACTTATTTTATGTAGGTACAGCTATTGTTTGGGAAAGTAAATAAGTTGATGCCTACTGAGGTACTTTATGTACTTATAGGAAATTTCTGTTATTTTATGTCAACTTTTTCTACAATAAAATAGAACTTACATGTATTATCACGCCTGTAATCCCCGAAGGATTGGGCAGATGTGACAGCTGCATTTCACAAGAAGTTTAATTCCATGAAATGAGGGCGACCCAATGATAATTAACCAGGCTCTGAACTGCTACGAAGGAATTCTGAATAGAAAAACCTATTAACATTTTGCTCGATCTGGGAATCGAACCCAAGAACTCATGCCCACTCACTACTGGGCTGCGCTTGCTACCACAACATCAACTATGATAATTATGACCGTGCTATGTTTAAAAAAAAAAATAAAAAAAAAAAAAACTTACTTACCAATGTTATTTACTTTCCTATATAAAAATTCATCAATATACTACTAAGAAGACCCGAATAAGGATAGTTGAATTATGTAATCTACATAACATAACATCTAGCCTAGGCTGTAATCCCCGAAGGGTTAGGCAGAGGTGTACCTAATAGTACCCCCACATTTCGCCAGTTATGTTTAAGTCCCATGTAATAGGGGTCGAGCCTATTGCTATCAACTGGCAACTAGACTCCGTGGCTGCTACTGAGAAATTCCTGATGGAAAAAATAATAACATTTTGCCTGACCTGGGCATCGAACCCCGGACCCTCTTGCTCAGTAGTCGCATTTGAGCATAAGACCAACGAGGCAGTCTTCTAGTTCGAGGAATTATGAAATATAACGCTTGAAATACCTTAATACACCACTAGAAGTAGGAGGAAGAGGTAATTGGGTTATGAAATCCTTCGAGTCGGCCTACACTGTATCCCTATTACACAGACAGTCCCGTAGGTCAAGCCGTCTTGGTCAAGGTTACTGGGAAGTGTAGCATCCCAGAGTAGATAAAAGGACCATTATGTATTCATACAGAGGTCTATTAAGGTGGGTGTGTCACTGAAGATAGTTGCAGGTTCCTTCTGGGTGGTAATAACAACTCTATAAGTACCAGCTAGCTAGGATCCGTAGCCGAAGGGTATCCAACGGGACCTAAGCCTCCGCTGTCCGTCCGTCCGTCTGTCAGCGGGCTGAATCTCATGATCCGTAATAGGTAGACAGTTGAAATTTTCACAGAATGTGTATTTCTGTTGCCGCTGTAAAAAATTAAGGGGGTTCCCCTACTACGATGGTACGGAACCATTTACGCGCGAGTCCGCCTTGCACTTGGCAAACTCTTTTTCAAGCGTGGTATTTGAGTTCCAAATGTTCCCTTTTGTTGACGTTTTTGAAGATTGACAAAGAAGTGAAGAAGTATACGCAACGGTCAAGTGTAATCACGTGGATGGCCTTTTGACGGCTGGTATTAATTTGTGATATTTTTTTATTAGAGTCCGCACATCACTAGTAACTAAATCAGTAAGTATATCTTAATCTTCTGAAAATCCTTAGGTAATACTCAGAGCCAGCTGAAGGTCAAAGAGTTACCATTGACGTGCGATTGATTCTTGACGTACTTTGGTCATAAAGCAAAATTCCATCAAACAATTAAACAATAATTAAGTAAGACTTATGACGTGTCTCGTTGTCGTATGTCTCATGAGGTCCTAGGCTCGATTTACAAGTCGGGCGTAGTGTTATTTGGTTTTTCCATCAGAAATTTCAGCAGCAGCCACGGAGTCTGGAAATGTGCTCGTTTGATGGTAATAGGCTCGCCCCGGACTTAAAAATAACCGTCGGACATCTTGGATGGGTTTCCAAGGTCAAAAATGTACACGAAAAATCTTGAGTCAGTTAGAAAGGTTAATTAAGTTTCTTTTATATTAGGTACTACATCTGCCTAACCCTCCCGGTTCTACAGGCGTGATATATGGTATGTTAAAAGACAAAAGACCACAAAATTCCACACAATTCAACCGTAACACGTCTTTGTCGGAGGACGGTCCACTTGTTTGAACTAGGCCACTTGTTTGCACGTAATTTTGTCGCACTGAGGCAGATTATCCTCTTCCAGTCTTCTATTATCTTGCAAATGCGACAATTGTCGCTGTTATCGTGCGATGACTTGCCGTTCAAACAACTGACTCGTTGTTGCACTTTCAATAATGAGGGGTCATGTGATGGACACTAGTTTCTATTTTATTTATGTTGTGTGTGTCACACGTGGAGATGTTAGAATGCTATTGTGGTTGCATTCCGTTTTCTGGTCTTTCTTTAACTTAAAGTAAATAAACGAAGAGTAAGAAAGTTAGTATCTAAGCTTGATATTTTTTTTGCGTATACAGGGTGGAGGGACGCCGACGGTAAAACGGTAGCCAAATCCACATAATTTTTATATTGGTAACTTAAAAAAAAAACAGCTGTTCCATACATTATGACCGTGTAGGTATTACAGTTTTGTAGGAAAAAGCTACTTTTTTTTTAAATAACGGAGAAAAATTTCTGTCTGCGGGTTCAGAATTATGTACTGAATACGTGGTAACCGTTTTAGAGTCGGTGTCTCTTCCACCTTGTATTTTGTCTATCCCGGCTGTCATTAGTAGATCTTTAACAATCGTAACGTTAAAATCTCACAGCCAGTTTTTCCTCAGGGTATCGTATTACCCGGTACCTGAGTTGAGAAGGTCAGATAGACAGAAAACCAAGGTCCAGGGTCTAGAAGTATTTATTAACACTTTAGACAAACCCCAATATAGTAAGGTTTTCTTGACGGTGAGGCAGATGATTTTTGTCTGATTAAGAATTTCGAAGATATCGAACACCAGTTTTTGAAGTATATCTCCCGCCGCGATGTTCCTCGAACTAGTAAGTCATGATGACACCTAACATTAAAGTTAAACGTAAGTTATCTTTTCCTCGTATCTTACTAGGGATTATGCGTACCGCCAATATTATCTTTAACACGTCATTTAACCAATTTCGTTCAAATGTTGCGCAGTTTACGTCATCACCATTCACACAAACCGTGAAGGGACGATGTATTTCTTTTAATAATTTTCAAGTGATAGCTGAGATAAGGGACGATCATTTCTTAGGTATCAATCGGCAATATTCTAGGCAGTCCTTTGATATACAAACTCGTATCTCATCCGGCTTGAATAAACATTAACGTAGTATCTTTGACTAGTAACTAGAGAATTTTTTGCAATTTTTTTAACCTACTTAATAAAAGGAGCAGGTTCTATGTTCAAGTATATGTTTTTTTATGGTGTAATGAAAAGACTGGAAACCTGAATGTAGCTGTATGCCAGTGATATATCCACGGAGGATACCCTTTTTTTTTGGATGGCAATACATCAAATGACCCTGACTCCCGCTCTGAACGGAGTGGAAGGGAGTGTCAGACTTGTACTGACTAAAATCTATCCATGTTCCTTCTTTGCCCTTTGTGTTCCAGGGCCGATGTATCTCTTTCGAACAGACCCCCAACCCACGGAGGATGCCCTCTGATTTACATTTAAGCTCATGTACGTAGATTTTCCTCAGATATATGTCAGTTCTTGTGCCGTGTAGAATTAAACCTACATCCTTAAGCTTCTCAGCCACTCGAAACCTTGTAGTTAACTTATGATTAAAAGTTTATACTTCATCATCATCATCATCATCAGCACTATCTACAGATTGACTTCACCCACTACTTTGTGTTGGGCGCTGTTTAGTTTTGCCAATCTGCACTCCTGTGCCAATTTATATTATTATTCCAGTTTATAGTTAGGAAATCTTAATTCACGTCTCTATTTATCTATTAGCGTCAGAAGCAATTATTTTAATTTGTGGAATTTATCGAGACATGGTAACCGATACAACCTGAGATTAACTAAGCCAAGTACTGTATTTAGAAAATGTGTTCCGTAGCATATACGTCATTATCGGTAACGCCTAACTCATAATCGATTAATCGCTAGGAATTTATCGTAATAGTAATTAATCGGGAAATTAATTGCTTGGTAACGTTATGGCACATTAAATTTTGTATTAATTTGAGTTAGTGGGTACATGCTTAGTAGCGAGATTTCACGATTATAATACGAAAATGAGACTGACCTATCACGTTGGAATATACAACATTATTTTTAGTATATGCGAAACCTGAAACGACACTGGAGGCGCGCGCTGCGTGGTGACCGCGTTTTTGTGCGGACAACTAGGTAACAGAACAAGCATAATTATAACTTTGTGATTTTTCATGATACAGTTTTGAAATTTTGTACATAGATTCTTTACATAAAAATACTCTAGACACGTGTATCAGTTTTCGCATATACTAAAACTAATGTTGTATAGCTAACTAATAACCTAAGCTAATTTATTTTTGAAAAATACTCTCTATGACGTAGGGCAACAAAACTATATCTCGTAGATTTGTCGTAGCAATAGATTTGATGTTAGCAAATCAAATGTAATAATTTATTCGCGTAAAGTGGGTAGATAGATGATATAGTGAGTGATAGCAGTTAGCTGACCCACCTTTGCATATAATTCTTTTGTATTTTGTTTATTTGAGCAAAGTATATAAAATATAAAAGAATTATAAAATTCTATGGATTCGTTTTAAAAAAATCTCAACCATTTATGCAAAGGTGGGTGCTGGCCTCTCTTTGACTTTGCCAATCTCCACTCCTGTGCTTACTGCTGTCACTCACTGTACATAACACTAAAGAGCCTCATATTAACCATTTCTGGTATACGAAACATACAGTAAAAGCTTCTAACTATAACAAAGCAACGAAATGGATGACATGGTAATCTTTTTCGTTTTATACTAACTTAACAAATTTGTAACTAAAAGTTCTCACTTGGGAAAAGAATAAGAAGTATCAGATAATGAAACCTGTTTCAAAACAGCTGCAGACAATATTTATCCATTTTATAGTTACGGTAGTATACAGTACCATGCAAAAACTTGACACCAACTTGTTTCCACAATCATCATTTTTTTTTACAGATTAGTCTTAATATTTGTGATATTAAATAATATCAATATTTTACAAGGATCGAACGCCATGTTTATGCCCTCTGAGACCCAGACAGGTCTCTAAGTAATGACCTGACGACATACTGGTCCAGTCCAGACGTCTATAAATAATCAAATCATAATAACCCACTGTTCCGGAAAGTCCCAAAGATAAAATAACATCAGAAGCAATTGGAGGGGTTTCTATTATCAAATACAATGCAATGTAATAGGTACCTATAGTAGATAGGTATGGACCTCTCCCCTCATATATATGTCAAGTTGTCGAGATTCAATTACCTATAGCAGATATAGAATCAGATAGTTTAGTAGCTCTGAACAACGAGGTGGGCTTGCTTTATCAATATTACTTTTAGAAAATTATTAGCTATTGCTTATTGCTTGTCACTATTGTGATCAAAGACGGAATTTTAAAATTTGTTACAGTTGCGAAAATTATGAGGAATTGGTATTAATAAGCAGATATTCAGGGATGCTAAACTATAATAAATTAAATATACACCGTGTTCCGGACGTTATACATAAACTTCGATCAGATGTTCAGACCACGGAAATAAGCATTTTTCATTATGAAAACATTAATGAATTCTTTTTTTTTTTTTTTTTACTTACTCTCAAGTAGAAAGTAAAAAAAAACAGATGAATTGTGAGAAAACTCGTATCTTAATATGAGTATCTGTTAAAAAGAAACTTCTAGATTAATTCCGATTATCGATATCTACCGGAAATTTGTAATCTCTGATATTGATTTTAAAATTAATAATAAACAAACAGTTTTTGCAGGTATTGTGATGACGCAAATCGAGCAATATTTGTACAAAATAAGTAAAAAGTTGAGTGACGTGGAAAAAGATAATATTTGCGGTACGCAGTCCTTGGTAAGATAGGAGGAAAAGATAACTTTTAAGTTATGTAAACTTAATTTTTTTTGGCTCACCTTGCAATAGTTCGAGGAATAAGTTTTTGGATATGTCAGTTTATTTTTTTTTGCGTAGGTAATCTTTGCTACGCAGTGTACGCTATATGGTTTTATTACATTTGAGGTGCTACAATTCTGGTTGTAATAAATGATTTACAGAAATCAGATTAGCAAAAGTGATTTCTTGTACAAGTGCCTAAAATAATGTTTTTTACTAGGTTTAGATTTTTGACCAAGTGATGTGCAAATAGCAGATCGATTAAGGTTTTTCTCAGCCAAATTAATCAAATTTAATTGGTTTTTATAACTAAAGTATTCTATAAAACATGGTTCATGCTTGGTGTATCTAGCATGAACCATGTTTTATAGAATTCTCGAGAACTTTAACTAAATAAATACGGTTCTTTTAACACGCTTTTTAATAGTCGTACATTATGCTATGGCGCCACGGGAGGACTTATGTCTGACCAATAAAATGCCGCCAAGGCGACTTTAAAAGCTCACTGATTATTTCAAAGTTGTTAAGATACCTGCCTGTCCTTAACTGGTAACCTAACGGTAAACTATCTATTTGTATTCGTTAGCAGTGATTAAGATTTTAAATTTCTCTAATTACAATACAAATATATCCATATTGTGTGATTCTGTAATGACTTTATTTGCATTTTATATTGATGATTTGGTGACGGTGAAGCTTTTAAAAACCTCAGTTTCCAAAAGATGTTTTAAATAAAGCAAAAAAATGTTTTGCTTGTCTGGTTTTTTTTATGTAAAACATCAACAAACGCATCCGTTTCTCTTTTAATTAATGAGTTCTATGTTTCTGTCAGATGGTTTCTTTATAATCAAGCATAAATCGGACTGGCTAAAAGAAAAAAAAATACAAGTGTCCTTTTTCGGTAGTAAACATTCCGTAATTTGATCCGGTTTCCCGGTCACCTTTACCGAATTTTCCCGAGCAAACAAGTTAGGCACCTATATTTTTATGTTCTACCCTCTTTCCTGAGAGACATCGTTTATGATGATTGCGTTTTCCTCAAGTACACTCGACAAAACGTACTACTGCTCATTTTTTAATAAATAAATGTTATTTTTTTTAAACAAGCTTTTTATTAAAATGAAAAGAAAAAAAATAAGTTTTTCTATCAACGTTGAAACCGTGTACTAAGTTTCGTCTCTGTGCTATTAATCGGCGAGGAGTTCTCTTGTGAGAAGGCGATCCTAGTTGGAGGATCAAGTCATGTCTGTCATAAAAATGTATTGTCACCAACACCAAATGTGCGTGCAAAATTTCAGCTTAATCGGTTCCGGCGAACTGGTTTGAAATTCATTTGCAAGATTTGACCAATACATACTAACTAACAAATTAACAAGGCAAGTTAAATTAAAAATTTTAATAAAATCCCTTGCACACGATGACTTTGACCACATCTTCTTATCGCCCTTATTTGTGCGGACCAATAGTAGTAAAACAAAAAAATAAACAAAAATATACGACCTTTTTTAGGGTTCCGTGGCCAAATGGCTAAAACGGAAACCTTTTAGATATTCGCCCTGTCCGTCTGGCACCAGACAGTTGAAATATGGAGAGTAGGTGTCTTCTAAGAACCAAGACACAAAGCAAAAAATATAAAAAAAATTAAATAGAGGTGGCTCCATATACGTGTAACTGAGGGATGATAAAAAAAATTCAATGTATGTAACTGTGTGGGGTGTCTATCGACAGCTCTTGAAACATGATATCGAGGATCCTAAGAACCACTTTTTTTCTTAAGTCAATGCGTGATGAGATATTTGGTAAAAATTGTGTTCCCTTCCCCCTCTAATTTCTTAAGTAAGAGGAAGAAAATTCTCAAAAAATTTAGGTTTTTAGAACGTAAAAAAACCTTTTAATGGAAATTGGTTTGAATAAGATTTGATATGTTTTATATATCAAAACCCATAAAGTCCCTTAGACTGCAGAAGTAACTTGACTTAACTGTTTTTCATTAACATACTATGAAAAACATTAGTTTTGCTGTTGAGTGTTTTACATATGAATGTGCATTAAAGATATTGTTATTAAACACCGAGAAATTTTAATGGTTGTTTTCCCGCAGCGAAATGGTTTTGTCTCGGTAATACAATCGTCTTATAAACAAATAAAATATTAGAAACAAACAATGGCAGATTTACCATTGTGATAAACAAAACTCGAAAGCGACCACGAACCAATAGTAATGCTTCCCGATACCTACGCTCGACGCAAGCCGGGCGCCGAACGGCCGCGCGGCCTTTGATCCGCGTGCTTTTTAATCAGCTGATAACTTATGAGTTAATGAAACATAATAATAATAAGCTTTACCCAACAAGTTGTTCAGATTTTCTCTTCATACGTTTACGGGGTAAGGACCGTCAAAAATACTTTTTTTGTTGCAATTTACTGAACAAGAAATTAAACAAAAACAAGTTTATCATCTAAGAAAAATAATTTTCTGAATTAGATACCTAACAAAGTATTTCAGGCGTATTTCTAAAATTTGAATCAACTTATTTACAATTATTTTAATTAACTAAACTACTTTTAAATATTCACTATTTACAAAAGAACGAGTAGGTACTTACACTTCCCGTTAACGGAGTAATTGTTCGAAGTGCGGCTTGCACTTCGAACAATTACTGCGTTGAATACACAATCGAGCACGTTTTAATTGATTGCCTTTCAATTTTAATAAGGTGTCTCTGTCACTTCTTACGATATCGAAAGCGTCCACTATTGCAGTTATTAACGCGTCGCGAGTTTCGAGTTCTTCACGATACACCACACGCTTATGCTCAGACCACAAGTAAAAGTCTAACAGAGTTAGCTTCGGGGTTCTTGCTCGCCAAGCCACTGGCCCGCCTCGCCCAATCCAGCGCTGGAGAAACACCGAGTTACGGCACGGTGATAATGAGGCACCCATCATGCTGATAGTACAGATTTTCCATGGGCGCCTCTAGCGGAACGTCGTCCAATAAGTCCGGGATAACGTTGCGTAACATTTCCAGGTAGGTTCCACCTAGCAACGTACTCCAAATTGCAATAACTGTAATGTCGATCCATTGCACTGATAACACGTGCTGCGCGTACTATATTCGCGGGAAAACTAAGTGCGCCGCCGCAATAATACATTAGAGAGCCGTCGCGCGGTTTCGTTTGTGATTGTTGCGCGCAGGTTAGTTTATGCCGTATCACTACATGCGAGAACTTATTTTGCTTTGAACATTTATAAATTCGTCTTTACTTTGTCGGCTTTGCGGCTGTGTTTTGTGTTGTTGCGTGTAAACTAGTTTATGCCGTATCACTACGTGCGAGAGCTTATTTTGCTTTGAACATTTAAGCATCGCTGTTACCTTTGTCCGGCTGGCTCGTGCGATTCGAGTAGTACCTACAAGTTACGTCTAGTGTCACTATCGTTTCTCACGTTTTCTAGTTGGCGAATATTTTTTTAATTATTTTAAAATAAAAACATCTTTATTTTTTTACTTTTATTCTATAATTCGAAAGTACTCCTTATGGCAAGTTGTTCTGCCGCAGGAAAGGAACCATTAAAATTTCTCGGTGTATAGTTTGGTGCTGCGCTTCGGAACCCTGTGTGTGCGAATTCGACTCGCATTTGGCCGGTTTTTTACATATTTTTAAAACTTCAGGCTCTGTTAATGATTACAGATGTTTGACCACCCTTTTACCGCATTCAGGGTCACCAAAATGTCCGACACTTATTCAATAAAATTAATTAATAATTTGCTTTGGCCGTACGATGCAACATACTCTCCCGCAGATTTGCGAAGTGCAACAGTAATGTCAAGATAACTTAGGGAATATTGCCAGACTTTTTATACCTGCAGTCTGTGGATCAGATACACGCAGAAAGCGTTTAATGCCTTGCGTGTGCAATACAACAATGCTTTTAGGATAGCTGTCGCTGCCTCGTTTCAGTAGCGCGTACAAATGACTTCTTTGATAAGGTCCGCGTCACTACTGCGTCGGATGCGGGGTAGCGAAAAACAGTTTTCTGAGCATTGTTGCTAGTAAGACTGAGGGCCACTTAATCCCACCTATGCGCAGTGCATGTACTGGTGCCAGGTATCTCCAGGAGGTGGCGAAATTAAGTATTATAAGTTAAGGTTTATCGTTGTTATTTATGTAGTGTATTTAGTGAATTAATTTTAATACTAACATAGGTTAAGGAATACTAATAAATTTATAGGTAATCTACCTGATTAAAAGGAAAAAAAAAAAAAAAATATGTCGGACATGACCTTTTTACAAATCGCCAGTCCTTTATTTTTCTATTCTAAATTCGATGTGTTTTTATGGCGTGGTTCAGAGACAAAAACCTCTAGAAAAACTAACTCATTGGTAATTATTGTATTATTTAGAAAATAAACATCATTTATCATTGTTTGTAAGGAGCTTGCTCGCAAACATACTCCCTTCAGCCGTATACGCTAAATTCAATCCAATTGCTTGCGACCCAGTCTCCCAGAAAAAATCTACATATTTTCTGGGAGACTGGGTCGCAACTTCGCAAGCAATTCCGGACTCGATGTTCCTTTTTATGATAGTTCTTCAGGCAACAAATTCGGTTAGCCGAATTGAGGCCATCTTAGGAAGAACTGTCGCTGTTGGTATGGAAAACATGTATACAAATTATATAACATAAGCAGTTCGCCTGCTGAATGTTTAATTACAATCATAACAAAATGATTCTGGACGGTAAGAATGACGAAAAACATCAAACTACTCCAAGGGCGGTATAAAACTATAAAATCAAAATCAAAGCATTTATTTCAATTAGGCCAGTTACAGGCACTTTTGAACTGTCGAAAAAAAGACAACAATGAAATGTAGCTGCAGTCCCAGTCACAAGGCATAAAAACTGTGAAAGTACTGTAGTTGAAAAAGGTTTCCAAAATGAATCTAACCAACTGAGTTGAGGAATAATTCTGTAAGCACGCTACGGGAATTGACGGACGCTACTGATGGCGCCAAAGTCGAATGCCACCGACACGGGTAGAAAAAGAAGAAGACTTTGTATTTAATAAGTACTTTTCCATGATTGTCTTTGCTTCCATAGAAATATATTTTCCCATGAATATTACATCAACAATCGTTTGTCTCAACTGTAAACTATATGACGTTCAAAATGCCATTGAAATCTCAACACTGGACTCTTTCAGACTAAAATGCAATGTTATCAACGAAAAGTGGCTAGATACCAATAATTAATATTACCAGACTGATAATTTAAAACAAGGCTTTATTATTAAAATTACCAATAAACTATGTGGACTGTTAGTGCATAATAATCATTTGATTGTGAGTTTGTGAACCACTGCTGCAAGATTTCAGCTGGGCCTGTCGCCTTGCAGTAGTGATGTCACAATCTGTTTCTGTTTATGTATTACTAGCATAGTTTGTAAGTACATCGTTACTAACACTATTAGTCTTGTTGCTCGAAATAAATGATTAAATAAATAAATAAACTTCATAATCAGAACTCGCGAGCACTTCGCAAAACTAATTACATGTTGAAATGCAAAAATGCTGAAGCAAAAACTTTTATTTGCGTAAATTTGTGAAATCATCAAATAGATGTCTCGCCACTTATTTTGATTTCAGTCCAGCCAATCACCAGCTTTGAATTAAAGCAAGAAATATTTGTTTGTTTAATTATTTTGTTTTGAATTGCTACTTTTATTACATTGTCATAACAGCTTGATGTCCGTTGCTGAATAGTATGGATTCTTGATGTATGACTATGCGTTTAATGTTTCTGTAGCAATTCCATTGTTGGTCTGGGTAAAGAAAACTTTGCTTCAGCGTTCTTTTTGTAGCGAGGGTGAGCACTTTATAAGGATTCTTGAAGAATAATCCCCGAAAGTGATCAAAGTTTGTGCACACGGCGGCACATCAAGCTATACATAACCAGTATAACCTGACTTCGCTTTGTATGAGCTTCCCGTCCGATGAGAGATCAGCGTAATTTGGTTTTGCGTAGCTTGACTGGCCGCCGTGCGTACACTTTGTACTTGAATACTTTGGTTCCACTTAGGCTTGTTCTGTATGGTGTCCGGACGTAAAGAATAGCACCATCCCATATCTTCCCGTGGGTGTCGTAAGAGGCGACTAAGGGACTTACCAGAGAATGGGCAGCAGCGTTCTCTGAGTTTTATAACAACCATACTGCGATCGCCAACCCGCCTGCCAAGCGTGGCGATTATGGCAAAACCCCCCTTCTTGGGGGAGGCCTATGTCCAGCAGTGGACGTCTTTCGGCTGAAATGATGAAATGATGACTTAGGTATTTCTTTGAACTTGTACTTGAATACTTTTGTTCCACTTATTTCTTTGAACTTGTACTTGAATACTTTTGTTCCACTTATTTTAATTCTGGTTGGCTTATCTATGACCATGACCGGTTTAGTCAGCGGTGTTCCAGAATATTTTAACAAACAACCAGAGTTAATTTTTTATTTATCCTTTAACTTTACCTGATTATGTCAATGTCAAATACGTCGCCTACTTACATTTTACTCAGCAAAAATACCCATTTCATATTGTGAAATGATTGTCTTGCAATACTGATCGTTTCATAGAACATATTATTTAAAACCAATATTTGGGAAAATCAATAAGAGCTGCTACAAACAATTAAGTCTGGACCATCGATAAACTGTCTCCAAAGCTATTACATCTATCGTTAGTAATCTTAATGACCTCTGAAGAGATAGCCAAGCAATTTATTTAATTATGGTCATTGTTAAGGCTATGTTTACTATGGTTTCTAATCTATATGGGTCACAAAAAAACCCTAACACCAACGGTATTTAAACGTTTCGTGAAACTCTATTTGAATCGAAAATACAACTAATTTGTAGCATCTGATTTAATTTTTTACGACTAGCACAATTAGTATCACAAAAAAATAATATGAATAATGTTTTCAAACTAAGTTAATATTATTCGTTACTCCGCGCGTTTATACTAGGCCCACGGTTCTCATTAGGATGAAATAATAAAATCAAACAAAGATACTTTAACAGAACACTGAATTTCTTTGGAAAAGATAAAAGCACTTTCTTTACACACATAGATACCGATAACCTAATTTATCGAATATGACATCAATTACTTGACTACGTGCTTACGTTGTTTGACAATGCTGATAACTGTTGACGTTATTTATAACCAATCTCCACACTAAAAATGATAAATACGCATAAAAACACGTTCTTGAAACAACGGTCTTATTCCAAAAAGTTATTGCATCTGCACGAGAAAACAAATGTGTTTAGTAAAAGGCGCGAATAGCCGAGGTGGCGCGATTGTCGATGTCGTACGATCTTGAACTGAGCACGCAGCGTTTTCCCACAATTAGACACAGTGTTAATCCAGCACTGTCATGTGTGTGCCAGTGTGCACATAATCACTGGATGATGAAAACAATATTCTATGTTACCGAGTAGACAGACTCAATTATATTCACGCGATGTTGCGGTCAATGCTTTCAGTGGGTTTTTTTACGGTGTTGTTTGTCAAAATTACGCGTATCATACTTTAAATTGTCAGACCGAGATAATTTCTAGAAAAAACCGCAAATTTTGTTGGTTGCTTGTTGCAATTTGCTGAATAAAAAATAGGTAACTTATTGTGGGTCTATTTGACCAAACTTTATTGCAATCTTTTTAAAATTCCCAAGTTGGATCATATCGATGCACAGTGGCGATTATGCACAGCATGCCCCTATTCTGTGTCTAGTGAGCACAAGTCGAGTTTCGGAGTTGGCGGCCGGCGTGCGACAGCCAGCCAGTCCGCACCGAACCATCGAATCGACACCACGTACCGTTCCCACGGAGGCACACACTTTGGCGTGATAACTTTTAAATAAAAAAAAGCCGGCCGTGCTCGAAAAGTGACAGTGCGACAGTGAGCGGAATTGAGTGATCCGGAATAAATCTGGGGAGGACTTGAATTGCAACGTGCATACGACAACGAATTGAAGTAAACGATACAAATAGTTTGTAATTTGCACGATATCCTTGGTAAGTATTTTTAAACATTTCTTTACTTTTGTATTAACAAAAACTTGTTGTATAAACTCATTATGTGGAATTGGAATACCGGGTTAAATAAATTCGCAAGGCGTCAATTGTTTAGCAACTACCTACGTACGTACATTTGATTTAAATTGTATTGAAGAGGTGTTAGTCGGGTGATATTTTAAGTGTAACTTAATTTACTTAGTTTGATAATTAAGTAATCGTTTTTACGCCAGTTTGTGTAATTTATCTAATTTTGTGTGTCATCTGGTGAGCACAAACTTCACACGTGTCCAAGGGTCAGCCAATAGTGTGTTTCCTACTTATTTTTTCTCCATTTTATTGCTTGGCGTGAATATCAAAAACGGGTTTGGTTATTGGTTAGAGATAAATCAATTTAACGTGTGTACATCGGAAATTGCTTCGAGGGATAATTATAACGTTTGGAATAACTACCGATTAATGGTATGTCCATAGCAATCTAACACCGCTAAATAGATATATCTTATCGAGAATCGCAGTGTGCAATAAATATCTACCAATATAATAGGAAGGTACCACCTAGCTAGTGCTTTCCACGTTTTATGATTGTATTTTACGATTTCCTCGCTTTCGGTTCAACTACCTTCTCTTGTAAATGCCTAACTAACTGTATCTTAAATTCTAGGCATACATAATTATAACTGGCAGTGAACAGTTTCTTATTTTTTTTTTCTTGATGTTGTTTTGTCGTTTTCAATTTAAGTTTAGCGGTCAAAGTAAAAACTTAGAATACTACATCGCCTATTCGGTTTCCTCAATTATTTATCGAGGAAAGATAACGATTTTTCATTTTAAATAACAACTGTGCAATTACCTACCTGCACATAAAAAGTAATTGAATTTATGCTTCAATTTTGATCTAACTAACCACTGTCGTAATTAATTTTGTCTCTTTCTGAAGCAGTTATTTTTTTTCAAACCTTTGAGTTGTTTGTTTTACGTTAACATTGTAATTTATCGAAGGTTATTTTTTGTTTCGTGTTTGATTACCAAAGTTAATAATAATTGAGCAAAATAACATTGTTCTTTTCGTCATAAAAACTATTTTTTTTGTTGCAAAATTATTTACCATCATTGTTTAAATACTTATTAAAAAATTATCGTTAGTTAATGATAAAACTAAGGTCAAACAAAAAAACTTTATTTCACTAAAAGAAAAATTATGAAAAAAAGTTTTTTTTCCAGCTTCATAACCTGTTGCTTCCACAGTGCAATCTACGCTCCTACTATCTCCGTAATCTTGGCATGATTAGCGAACAGTTATGGTTAACCTCCCGACCACCAGCAATGAGCAACCCAACCGCTTCATTTCCTCAAACTACATGCATTAAGACATTCGCAACGGTCTTTACTTGAATTAGGACCACCCTTCTCTCTGTTGCATTTAATAGGGGGACTGGTACAGACGCCAGCACATCAAACTACTACAATCTGTCAAATTTCTTTTATAGTTTTCAACTTTATCGCTAAAGCATTAGGTTCAAGGTTGATTGGGAAAATTTTAGTTTCGGGTAGCTTGGTCTGCTGGCGTCTGTACTTGTAAACAGCTGATGACCAGGTGCGAACGGTTGTAGAGTAAGAACGACGTTTGCGTCGTCTGTTGGGATTGTCAAGGTTAGGATTCCTTTAGGAGTTGTTGCTGTTGTAGGTGTATAGTTTTTCTTGCAGCGACTTCTTGTGGACAATTTACTATGATATATCTCGGTAACAGTGATCTTCTAGTCGTGTTTACTTTAACGTCATACACAAGATGAAGGTAGTGATGCGTTGCTCCTATAATGAATCATACGCTTGAGTGAATTTCAAGGCTGGTCAGTGCAGTGCCGTACCTACATATTATCTTCTTACTTACAGCCAAAACCACGATCAACACAATTGCACTCTAAATCTTTTTGAATTTGAGTCAACGACACGTAACTAATATTTGCATAATACGAAATAGAAATCATAATATTTCAACAAATGTATACAAGCACGCGAAAATTATTATAGTCACCGGAAACCGGAGAATGGACGTTGACTTTACGCCTGCCTTGAAAATAAGACAAAGCTTGTTCTGAACATCTGTGCAGTTTCACAAGAAACGCGATACATCGTGGCACTAGGGAGTGCCACGATGTATCGCTGTTGTATTGTTGAACACAGTAATTGTTGCACATGTCGAGTGAACGCATTTATCTCGCGCCTACATTCAATAGAGGACGCAGTCCATCACTCCAATGTTATCAGACAAGGCCTTTAGAGAGTAATTATGACGCATACGCACCACACATAGAGGGATCACAGAGCAAATGTGGCTTAGGTATATTCTGCGGTTTGCGATCCAATTGGTCTGCTCTCATTTAGAACCAGTCGTCTTTTTCTAAAACGTGTAAATTCAATCGGCTTTCAAGATCTCAGTCACGCAGAATCTTTATTCTAATCTATACGTACAAACGATAAAAAATATTTACAAGCGTCAATTCGGAACGGAAAGTCAAATTACCGGTAATAAAATTTTGAATCGCCATGATTGCAGACTTGGCGATGATTCTTGACTATGATTATGTTTGCCGATACGCCGTTTTTTATCCGTATGATTAAAAAAACTGGCTATTGTCCGTTTAACTTCGTCAGTATTTGAATTACAGTTAAAAATTGATTGCGTAACCTTAATTGGGACTACAACATTAAAATTGTATGATGTTGCGAAATAATTAGTAAATACCAGAACAAATGCTTTGCAATTAATTAAAGCAAGGTGCTCATTCTGTGTCAAAAATGTCACCATTTGATGACCATTAGTCGATCGAATGAAATACCTTCTTTTAATGACAGACAAATTCTTGAAGAGAATTGTATTCTTGGCACAAAATAGTACTAATTGACAATGAATGACAGAAGAAGCTCAAACAAAGCCTCCATCAAATCAATTGAAACGCTTTGCAAAGAAGCTGCGCTCAACAAAAATGAGATTTCCACACCGTATCAAAGCAAGGAATTTCGAATTAGCCGTATATGGCGTCGCACGAAGTTAACGTATCTGGCTGTCGTAGGTGAGTGCCATTGCTTTTCACTCGCCGATGCGGCCATGATAATAGCCGGATGGCAAACTGTACCTATAACTCCTATAAGTCCTAACATGCCTCCCGTGTTCGCTGAATATTCGATAGCAATGCCGCTAATGTGCTCAGATCTAGGGTCATTTGTGAGAGTAGTCGCAGCTAGATTACTGGCTGTTTCAATTTTATCAATTTCTAAATGTTCTTACTGATAGATTTCTAGTATTTAATTGGGGTAATCTTGACATTAATGGCTTTTCGTCTTCGGACTATCAGTATCATTAATGGCTTTCGACTTGGTGTTGAATTTCTTTGAGATAAAAATTGATATGCTTAGTTTTGGTCTATCCAAAATACTATTACGCTAAGAGTATTAGTAACGAATCTATGATTATGTCAAAATATTTAGTTAAGCTTTCCTACGAGTTGATGCACCGCAACACCGACAATTTTTTTTGTTAAAAAATATAATTTCACATTCTAAACATAGACTTTATTGAGAATGCAAAACTGTAGTTGTGACTTGTTGCATAAGGTCTAATTTTGAGTTCAAACAGTCGTAAACGAAGGACATTTAAAATTTAATTGTCTATTTAAACTTTTTACACTCATTGAATTCGTGTGAATATGACGTTTGTAGACAAACGTGACTAACGAATTATTTAATAGTGATTCCACAATTGTGTGCGGTAGACGGTTGCTATCCTCAGTTTGGTTAACATTTAGCGGTATCTACATAATGTTAGATATTCCAATACTAAAAATAAATAAAAATATCTATCAAATTATGTTACAGCAGGAAACTCGTCTTCCATCCATCATTTTTATCTCCGCAAGCTGACGAATACTAATGCAAAGCGTTTAATTTTGTCACTGCCAATTTATATTACTTGATGTGGAACAAACACATTTCCTAGTATAAACACCGTTATTACATTACAAATGATAATTTACTGCAAGTGGGCGGTGCATTTGTGACAAGTAAGTTTTATGTATCAATTTTAAACACCGGTTAGGGCTTTTACATGGCGTATCATCTGATCTTGTAGAATGTCACGAGTTAAAAAATATTTTATCTGAACGCTGAATGCAGTGAAAGCACGGCTACTTTCACCCCCAGCTCAATATAATTTAGTTCGCGAATCTGTATCAACTGTTGCGCTTGCGTCGTATAAAAAAATGGTGTCATTAGGTCTTCATGCGATGAACAATGTCAGGTAATGCAGATTGCAATCTGTTAGCTAGATAAGTAGATTGAAGTTCGTTTAAAATGTGGCCTGGTTATAGTAACGAGTGTCCCACTGGTCAGTGCTATACACTGGTGTATCGAGGAGTATGTACAGATATTAATATGGACCGGTATTGTTATCTCGCGTCCCCAGTGGTCACACAACAGTGGCTTGGGCTGTAATCTTATATATACAATATATTGTTTTGTATCGAGTAAATATTCACTTACAATATTATAGCACGAGTTACCTACCTCCTGTTATGTCTATCTTATCTATACTATTATTACAAATACAAAGAGGTAAACTTTGTTAGTTTGGATGTTATCTTCGAAATAATTCATGCGATTTCAAAAACTCTTCCACTGTTGGGAAGATACGCTATTGACGAGTCATACTTACTCCTAAGATATGTTTTTAAACAAGAAACTTTAACATGGGCAGAATCTAGCTATCTAAGAATATGTATGTGATGTTGTTAATAATTTCATCAGCATCACTTAAATTCATTTCATGATTATAACATGAGATGTAAGCGTGATTTTACTTATTTATATACTTTATCAGTCTTGTGATAGTGGTTGAATTTATTATGCTGTGATTCTGTTATGTACTTATTACGTTTGAAGCAATTTAATGGGGAAAACGTCGGGTAAACAAGATACTCTGTCGTATTTTAGAAAACCTAAGAATTTAGTGTTTGTGTTAGGAGACAGAAATTAGTAGCGAAAGTTTTGATACGCACTTTCTTTTGCTAGGTAAGTACTTAGATTGTTTTATAGATACTTATCGTTGGAACTATTGAAAGTCAAAAAGGTATATATCTACGAGATACTAACAATTAGCAACTTTAATAACATCGTTACTCCTAAATGTTTGAGAGAAACTGTGACTGGAGATATGGACTAAAAAGAACCAGCTGTAGATAATGTTGAGAATTCGAAAATATGACTTATTAAATACAAAATAGTGGGTAAACTACACTAAAAGTATAGTTATTGTTTGGTAGTCTTATTATTAGCCCAAATTTTCTAACAGTCGTTGTCTAGACATTAGCTGTTGCAATTGATAACCACTGAGCTCGATTCCCAAACACTCTGATCCATCAATTACCAGCAATAAGTTTTAACAACAATTCAAGATAGTAACCACTAGACGTAAATATTGTAAAAACTATAAATTCACAAGAGAAAATAAATATTGAGTAAGATATAATAATATACAAATTACAGAATGCAGATCGTAATACAAGAGTCAAGGTCACTCGTATCCAACTTATTTCTTCCTGAATCCAAATAGAAAATACTCGTATAATCATTCGGTTTATCTTACACTCACCTACTTACAACTAAAATTAGTATGAATTATATTCTGTATGGTGCAATGTTTAATTTCGAAATCGTAGTAATAGGCGTATCTAATCTGATTAACGAAGCATAAGTGGGTTCTATTATTGGGCCATTGTTTAAGTCCCCACTAGTTCGCTAGAATTCGCTAGTGATGACAGTTTAGTACACAATAAACAGCTACACATGTGATTAAATGGCGGTGGAAAATCATTCATCATTCCTTTGCCCTTATCTTAGTTTATTTGGGGTTGGCGCAGCATATCTTGTTCTTCCATACTTCTCTATTGGTCGTCATTTCATGGGTCAAAACCCAAAGCGGTGAAAAATCATCCATAATATTGAAATTGAAGTACCTAGTTGATTCATAAGGAACATTTGTTTGCTATCATTTATCTGTGTTAGTATAATCTTGTAGATTTCCTGGATCAGTCATACTCAATAAGAAGATACAAATTGCGAATTTGAATAGTTTATCGTCATTGCATTAAATTCTAACCTTCGATCCCAAGACACTATTCAAGTTAACAATATTCAAGAATTAACATGACATAAACCGAGATTTTATTATTGTTCCTGCAACGTGTTACATCATTTAATCTTTGTTAGCTTAGCTCATTGTTAAGATTTGCTGCATCGTAACAATTTTGAACTTTGTAATCATGACATTGATGTTCATTCTTCTTGAGGTCAAAAAATGAGCCTTCATTAACAAACCTTGGAACTGCTACTGCACAAAAACTTCCCAAAATAACTTAAACGACATCCTCAATGTAATTTCAGACTCGTATAATAGCTAAGTACGTTCACAATCATGCACTCAACAGTCAACAGCTATTTTCAAAATAATTATCCAATTTCAAACGACGCATTTAATTGGATACCCATACATTACCTGCCATGTCAAGCTTTGCAGATCCAAATTGAAATATCACCAGCAATGTACGACAAAAGCGATTTGTCAGATAAATTAGTGCTGTACCGTATATGCTACGCGTGACTGATTTTGTATGGGCTTATTCGCTAAGGTGCGTAAATAGGACATCTCTAGTGGAGGTGTGGCCGCTCTAATGGGTCATAGAGTCATATACCATAGACCATTGTGCGACGATTGGGCGTCGTAGAAGCTATTGTAATTGTTGCCAGACTATTGTGGAGTATTCTAAGTAGTGTTGCCATCATTTTAAATAAACTGGGCGATGCGTTGTTCGGTGCATCTCGCCAACAGAAAACAAAGGAATAGCTTTATTGTTTGTAAAGTTCTGTGTGAGTAGGTAAGTACACAGTGATGTCGACTTGTGTTTATATAAATAGACATTATTGTCGGTTTCATGTTTCTGAAAATTAAATTAAAATAAGTAATGTTTGTGATGTTGATTGTTAAGGTCATTATGATGTGTGGAGTGTTTTTAAATGATGGAAAATCATAGTCAAAATCATAAACCTACGATTTTTATTTTTAAATGATTTTAGTAAATTTACAAAAATATTACCATAAAATCAGTTACTCACAATTCGGTATAGATGACTTCAAAAGAATAATAGGCAATTGCGATAACTATTTTTCTGCAGTGCTATCGGTACGATATAAAAATCCGTTATTCTAAGAATGATACGCAAAACCACTATCCAATCACCAACCAATCGGTCTTATCTTTCCGCTGAAATCGATTACAGGTACTCTTTTTTTTACCCGACAAAATAGTAGCCGGTATCATCATCGTCTGCCTAGTCTTTCTCAAACTATGTTGGGGTTAGCTTCCAGTCTAATCGGATGTAGCTGAATACCAGTATTGTTCATGGAGCGACTGCCTATGTCACCTCCCAGTACATGATATGTTGATACCCTTTGTTAAGACTGGTTATCAAACGTTCGGGCTTTTGACTCTCCGTAACGACTATCAAAGATCGAATAGTAGTCGAGTACCCATTCCAATTTTGAATTTATGGTTCCAATTTTAAAGTCCAATGCGTTTATGTCAGCTACGTCATGTACGAACGTCAGGTAGGTACTAGAACAGCGAGGAATGCAAATCAAAACATGAAATTGTGTACCTACGTCACACCCTTATTAGGCATACTGAATGCGCTGGCGCAAGCCCCTGGTGACTGCAGTGACGATAATAGCTCAATTTACCTAGCTAATGACGTAAGGTTCTGGTACACCGTTCATGGGATGCATGTTTTGGTCAATAAATCAGAAATGTTCATGGTTCAAGATGATTCTGCTGAACTAGTCAATGTATTATATATTATGCTTATGTTAAAGTATAATCAGCTTGTAATGCTCCTACTGCTGGAACTGGAATTCAGGCACACTCTCTACAGATATAGATAGACCTATCTATCTATATCCGTGATGACCCCCTAACTACCTAGTAAGGTTCCAAGGTTGAATACCACGAGCCTGGACCAGCTTTTAATGTTTTTCATTAACGTTACAAAATAACAAATAATGTTACATAAAAATTTTCTTGGTTTATCTTCCACGATATCGCAAATCACGTTTCGCGATAAACGGAGCCACTGTGCACCTTTGACTACTTGTAATTGATTCAATTGATGTCTCATTATATTCATGAGAACGACAAACTAATTAATAATATGATTAATGTACACGAACAGATATCGCTGTTGACAGTTCGCTGATAAAGCCTTATCTTCACCGTGTAAACGTTTGAAGTGTAAATTGCCGTGTGTCGGTCCACACCTCTACCACCATTTGGCGCACTGTAGCAAGAATTTAGGTTCACTGCTCTATGGACCACTGCTACAATAATGGATCTTGTGCGCATGAGTTGATTTGCGAACGTAATTTTCTAGACGTGGGAACGTTACAGTACGCTATTGCCTTTTTAGAACAACTTTCGGCATGGAAACACTGCATGATAAAAATAAATATAAAATTAAATCTGCGTTCCATATTTAACCAAATATCAAACAATACAATCTTGCTATCTCGTACAGAAGTGCACATTAAATATCTGCAAATACATATTTAATGAGACACAAGATATCTCTTCGCCCATATTATGCAACTCCAAATGATTTGAATGCGCCAAAATTATCTGCAAGTTTAACAAACGCTGTTGTGACATCACTATCAACGATAACGCTATCTTTTCGGCGACAAATATTGATTTTGTATCAACAAATCACACATTTGAGTACACATGGTTGATTCAGAACATACAAAAATTATCTAGAATTTCGAAAACTTTCCCAGGATATCTAACAAAGAATTCTTTGATGGTTTAATGAAGACAGTCGAGTGGTCACAAAAAACATCGAACAAAGAGCACTTCAACGGCCAGACGCTTCTGGCCCCCACTTTCGAAACTAATAACTCAACTGTTAACTATGACCAAACGTCGCAGGCGCAGCCTTATCATTTATCAATTTTATAGTCAATAAGTGCTAATGACGACTATATTTGGCCCCGTTTTCTATAGATTCGGCGCCTTAAAGCGGTATTAAACTGTTCGAGTGTCTGTTAAAATCTGCGATTTATCATAGATTGATTTATAGGCTGAAAACATGCATTAAATTACTGCCTTACAACGGATATTATAAGGTCTAGATTAACTTGAACATTAACTTCGCGGCAAGCTTGTTTGTAATAGGAAAATAGTAGTAATTAAGAGGTAATATAAATTCCGTCAACAATGACTGTTGATAGCGTTAGATCAAAGTCAATGTGACACGTGAATGCGAGTTGTTTTTGCAATAAACTCGTGATAACTCTTGATTCTTTGCTCCATACGTACCTACTATATTGTAGTACGATATAAACTAATTACATCATTTAAGTTTAAAATTAGATTTCACAGTAAGACTTCCCTGTGCTAGTTTTAAACTCACTTTAACGTTGGTCGTTCGAATCAAGGAAAGTAATTGAACTCTATTAAAATAAATCCTTTGAAGTGTCGATGTAAAATGAGTTTAATTTGTCATAAGATTCCGTATAAATGTAAAGTTTTATAGTTTCCTTTGAAAATGTTGCAGGAAATCATTCGAGATTATAATTAACGAAAGGGTTACGTACGGGTCAGACAGAGAGCATGTTTGTTGCTGCGGACTGACGAAGCCGTGTGTGGCATGTAATTATAATGTTTTGCCCGTGATTATAATAGGTAAGTCGCGTGACTGATTATTCAGTCTAAGATACAGAATTAGTTAACCTACTGGTTTCTATTCATATTTTTGGATATTTAGTTACACAGTAGAGGTTCCAGTCTATTATAAACGATTTTATATAAATAAACTCCGGATATTCTCGCATTTGAGTCTCAATTTAGAAAATAAGTAGTCAAACGCGAAAATATTCCACTCATACAGCTGCCAGGCGGGATCGTAAGTGGTCGTCGGACCCCCTAATGTTGGCGGCTATCACGCACACGGCTATTTCAGCTTATTACGACCACTATTATCGTTCCAGGGGACCTGTTTCTAGGCACTATATATCCCAGTCGTGCCCATGTAGGGAAGAAACTCCTTCCGTGTCGTTTAAGGCGGCGCGCGCGACAAGTTTTAGCTGCCGACCAAAACTAGAGAGAATTCTTGTCTACTTCGTTATAAGGTGCGATGTCTATCTTTGTAGTTTAAACTTCGAGATGGAGCAGATGAAGCGAATTGTGACATATGACGTCATATGAAATGATGTTAATACAACTGGTGTTATAAAAGGTCGTCTGCTACTTTTTATTTCAAGGAAATTGCAAATACGGACACGTGTTGCATTCAATTTGCAATAAAATAACGTGAACGAGTTGTTACATGCAAATTTTGAGCAGCTGAAGTTATAAAACAGCTGTGTTAACGAAACGTGTGTAGTTAGGCATGTATTTTTTTTTTTGAGCTACTCCTGTGATATAGTATCACACACGCATAATAAAATGTCGGTGATAAAAATTCAAGAGCTTACTGTGATAACTGATAAGACACCATGAAGGTTGATCTATTCAACGTCACCAACGTTTGCAGATACTATGAAACTAGTCTCAGTCTTAAAATAACAATAAATGCAGCTTTTTATAAACTGTATGTGAAGAATGTAAGAAGCGCAGTAATTGATCGCCTCGTTAGGCGAATATTGTCAAACGATGACAACGAATCTGTCGAGCTTGCGATCGGATTAATAAGACAGACATACCGATGTATTGACTCTTGTTTATGTCAATAAACATCGGAGGAAAGTGGTGGTCTTTTTTTTTTTATTTGTCTTAATATGAGATCTTATGTGAAGTTTGATTGAAAACATACATATGTAAAGTTCATGATTTCCTAGAATGAACAATGTTCCATTATATGTATCCTATACATATATATGGCTTAAAGTTAATTTGGTAGTTTCAACATAAAAACCAGACTTGTAGACGCTTAAAGACTCTGTTTTACATAAGTATACATAAAATGTGTGTGAACACGTAAATCGTACGATATTTTTTAACCGTTACCTACCAGAAACAGTAATATATTCGCGTAGATAGCAGAAATATGCGCTTTAAGTAGACAAACATGCTTATAACGTTGATTTTCTCAATAAGGCTGGAGCAAGACGGGTAGGCGGGTCGGTACAAATCGTAAGGTAAAATACAGTGCAATATTTTCTTGTTAAACCGCAATATCAAGGATGTAATTAGGATGTATGGACTCGTAAAACACTGGATGTGTACTGCAATTTTATTCTGATCAAGATAATGGAAGAAATATTACAATTGATTGCTTGTTTTTGTTATTTGGAAGCAAATTCTACGAAGAAACATGTAATTGGTTACTAACTGTTCATAATAGTTTGTTTTTCTTTTACTTAGCGAAACTTATTGGCGTTTATCAATTACCCAATTGGTGGGTAGTGTCGGTTACCCAAAATGCGGGCATAATCAATCGGCGTTTCGACATTGTTACTTTACGAGTTATTCGGTGAAATAGATACATGCCTTTTACGATTTTACTAGGAAGGGTTGTCAGGAGTGCTTGACATATTTTTATTGCCATGTTTTATTTATTTATTTATCTGTGTCGCCTAATGTTTGGTCGTAAAATAAAATTGGATGTTTATAGGATCGGTTTGGGGAGGTCTATTGAATCTTTTTTTGTGGTGGAGATGAAAGAAGAGTGGGGTGGAATATGTTGCATTTTTTATACTTTTTGTGAAGTGCTTAATATTGAGAAGGAGAGTGTAATTTATTTATTTATGTAGATAGAATGATTGTTCACACGTGTCGTGTACTTAAATAGTAACATAGAAATGAGGCATATACAATAATTGGAGATGAAGTGTTTGCATTTTCGCACATCACTCACGCATTTTTCCCATGGGGGTAGACAGAAAGTACACAACACTGCGTTTAATATGTTATTCTTATTGACTCCTTTAGGGTGTGGATCAACTGTTTTACTTGCAAATTCGCAACTGAGTCTTACTCCACATGTTAAGCAGCTTGCATTTCGTTACCATTCACATTTCATTCATTCGTTCATACTTCGAACAGTTCAGGAACTGTTCCAAAATTAGCCTAGACTGCACGGCCTATAATTTTAGGTTATTGTCAAGGATATTTCAACACGCGCTCGCGTCCATATTTACTCGTTCGATAACCTTCTTGTAAACATATTCGTAGTTTATAGAAACATTCATACTCGATTACACTAACACTAGTAGTTACCTTAAGGAAAGCTTAAATAAAATGCCATTATTGGATTTTCAACACTATGTTTGACGCCGAGAGTTGTAATTCCCACAATGCAATACAATACAAGTGTCTGTTGGTGTTAGTGAACACTTGCATCAGGCAGGCTCCCTTCCCGGTAATGCAAGTACCTATAAGTTAATCATCTAAACCCTGTTTACACTGTGTTAAATAACATAACAATTCGGCACATGTATAAACAATACGCACGAACTTAGTGTTGAAAGAAGCTATATTGCTCCGGTAGCCGTTTATTGCGTGGAGAACCGCGAGCTATTTCAGTTTGTTTATTCTCTTTATGTAATAGTTGACTGGTACTTGATCTTGGTACCCGTTGAAGGCGATCTTGTTAGCTGCTATTGGTCAGAAATTGGTGTATAGCATGAATAGCATCTCACCTCTAATCCCAGAAGTGTAAGGCAGACGGGTGTCATAGTTATAGCAGTTAATTAGTAAACTCGCATTTCGCCAGTTAAAATCAAGTTCCATGTCAACCGGGCTCAAGAAATTCTTCACGGAAAACCTTTTCAAAACCTAAGAATGGAACCCAGAACCACATGCTCAGCAGACATGTTTGCCACCACTAGACCAACGAGGCATTCCTCTCTCATCCTCAATCTTTAAGTACGAGTTCTTGATCTTGCTACCTCTTGAAGGCAATCTTGTTAGATCTCTGCTATTGGTTAGAAAAATGCGTGTAGTTATTTAAAATCATCAGTCAATTAGTGTAATTATACAACGTTTAGTGTTCTAATTAACGGTTTAGTTCGAGCGTGTAATGACAGTTTAAGTAGCAATAATTGTTTATGAAAAATTGGGTCTTAAAACGCACGTGCACAATTGGTAGAATTGTTGTCACTTAAGACTTATTGCGAATAGTGTTGAACCCATTGTGCGTTTTGGTAAACATGAAACTTTATTTATAGGAAAGTGTAGAAATGGAGGAAAACAAAACAATGACTAATGCTTTAATGTCCCAAAGAACCCACAGCTTATAGCCAATCCACCTACTTAATTAATTTAATCAAGGATAGTATGCGTTATCACCAATAACCTATACCAAATCAAGGCAATACGAGATAAAAATCAAAACATACTGTCGCAGTGTTCACGATGTAGCTGAAACAATGATGAACGTAATGTCCTCCTGTCAACGACTGGTAATACTACCGAGAAAGTTTTTTTTCGTGTTTAACTTAAAATTTATTAAGTAGAGTAAACTTACTATTATACATTATTAATTAAAAACTATTAAATAGCCTAAAATAAATAAAGTGACAACTGACGCTGTCAGCTGGTAATGAGTCCATGAGACTGACGGCGTCGCCACGTTGTATGGCAACACTTAGCTTCTGGCAAAAGTAAAAGCCAGCCCTTAGGTCACGGGAAGCATCAACTAGGCGTTTCGAAATTTCCTTAAACAGGCTATGTGCACACGGACCCCATAAAAAAGAAATATAAATATATAAAGATAAATTAGAAGCTAAATTAACACGTGTAAACTACATCTCCTCCCCAGTTGTCTGTAGTAGTCACGACATGTGAGAAGTCAACGATACGTTGTTGATAGTAATATGTGGGCGTTCTTGTGTGGCATAGTAAGTTAATGATTGACAGCATCGTTGTATCGGTGACCAGTATATTACTCAAAACCAGCTGTCTCAGCCTCCTTGTCAGAAACATTGACAGCTCATCTACAACTATAGTATGACCACTTTAAGTGTGCAGTTCAATGTGGTGTTGCTTGTCAAGAAAATTTGCATCGATATGTCAAACTTCGTACATTTATTTTAGTTCTGTGTTTTTCCGCCTGCACAGATGAGTTAGTTGAAGTGTACACCACAATGTGTGTCCATTAATGTGCAAAACAATTTGTCAATATGAACTCGAACCGTCTTTGGGAGACACTATTCTATGGTGATTGGTGAACACTTCAATAAAATGAGTGCAGCAGTTTTGTCAATTGTGATTAAAACGCTTTCAAACAGGCTGACACGTAAGACTTCAAACCATGTAGTTTAGGTGATAACAAACATATCGTGAACTAGCTTTGGCCCGCGGATTGGCTCGTGTTATGGTCGAAAAGCATCCCACGGGAACGTTTTAAAGACCTGACACGGGAATAATTTAGCTTCCCAACAGTAGTTCCTAAAATGACCCCTACATTTTATCTTACAAACTTAACCTTTTAGATCCGCAAATAACATAATGCAGATAAAAAACGCTCATAAAATTTAACCGGGTCTCCCACCACTTACAATCATGCGTGTCCCGTAAATAATATCAAGTGCTGGCCTCAGGACAGTTAAATATGTTCGTAGGGCCTATCTTGTAAGGGACATAACGCCTACGCCGTACGTGGGTGAGCAGTACTGATTGCCAGCAAATACACCAACAAACTATAGAACTGTAACCAGTTGGCACTTACGAGTAAGCTCCAGACATTGGCTAAAATGACAATTTCTGTATTTGTTTGTTTGTATTGTTACATACAACAACGTGGTTCGTTAAGAAGTTTTTGTGGTGAATACAGTGAATGTAATCCTTGATTAATGTAAATATGGATAACGAAGAACATTTACCGGTTTCGATAGAGCAGATAAAAAGGTGTTCAATGAAAATACACGTATCACTTCTGAATGCACATGTCCCACTTTTTTAATGCACTTGAACTTTTTTTTTTCGATAGCAGTTGCTGCTGGCGACTTATACTATTGGCACTAACTGGTACTACACCAGGCCAGGTTTTACTTACATACGACCTGTCTGAACTGAAACAGACTTACTAACACTGTTTTAAGCTTTCACGGTTTAAAACTAAACTTATACTGTCACAATAATAAAAAATCACTGAAGATATCCCGTAAGTGACATTATAAGTTTAGACTTCAATTACCAATCTAGATAAAGTTGCTTGGTTGGTCATTGACCCTATTCGGTATATTTCTAAGCCCTAGAACTTGGGTACGACAATACAGGTCCCTCCACCCACACCAACAGCTCTCCAATCATACCGATTCTCGCTTTCCAATATCGAGAATCGAATTTGCAATGAACATAGAATCGATTAGAGTGTGGTCATTCGATTAGATATCGAGACGTTTAGTGTTTGCATCGACAATCGACATTTACTTACAACACACGAGGGGTCTATAATGTGCAAGTTTTATAGACGCAATGAAAGATACAGAACGTTGATATTTCCTTTAAATGTAAGCATATTTTATTCTGAAAATTATATTTAGTTCGTGATTATTTACGCTCTTTCTAGCTACTAAAGTGCAGACTTGATACGCTAACGCCCGATACTAAAAGAGCGCTTTTATTTAAGTATTCATTTAGGCGTTACCTAGTAAAGTAAAAAGTAACGGGTATCAGGAAAATTATACTCTAGGTACATAAGAAATACACAACTCAATTTCACAAAAAAATCGTCTCATTGCTGTTTTTGCACTGAAAACATTCTTTATCACAAAAACCAGTTACTTAAGTCAATAAAGAAATCACTTACACAGCCGTGTAGCTGTAACTGAAGCGGTGTCGCTTCAGTAGTCATTGCTAACAATCATTTCAGTGCAACGCAACGCATGACCGACTCTTACGGTTACCTGATTACATAAACCTTGTAATTTACGACCACCTGAAGTATACGAAAACACCGTCATTATTTATACAGATAAATTAAATTGAATTTTCTGTTTGTAATTTTAATATAACAGCTTTTTACTGAATTCATAATAAACTAGTAAACTATAAACGGTACTTATAATTTTTTTTGCCTGTCTGTGGGTCTGTTTGTTCTGGCTAATCTCCGAAACGGCTGAACCGATTTAGACGGGACTTTTACTGGCAGATAAGTAGTAACTTAGGATACTTTTATTTTAGAAAAAGAATTAGGGTTCCGTGCAAGAATATTAAAACCCTTGAAATTGTTAAGAAAAACCGATAAAAATAGGAAAGTATTATTTTTATAATCATTTCACGCGGTCGATGGACGCGGGCAACAGCTAGTAACTAAAAAAATTGTGCCTGTTGTACATTTTTTATAATGACGTTACTAGCGTACTATTACAAAACTGTCTTCCAACCACTATATTTACTTTCTACAGAAGGCAACATAAAGTTTTATGAGGATTTTGTTTTGAACAAACAACGTAAAAGTTTGTGCTACTTCCTAAGGTTTTATAACCTAATTCACACCGCACTCTGAATAGTTTTGTATGGGTATCAGAATTTGGGACTGTGGCTTATTTCGTTTATATACGAACACAAGGATAGGCCGTGGGCATAAAATATCAATGACGACACAGAGCGCTCATAGGCACTGCTTTGACACTTTCCAAAAGGATCACAAAAAGATTTTTAAACTTCACAACTACCTCTTTTGCTGACTGTACAATACGAATACAATCTTCTTTTATATGAAAACCTGGAAGCCAACTAGATAAAGTGACATTTTATCAGCCATAACGCTAGCAGAAAAGTCAAGTCTTTTGAAAGTCGTCATAGAAATACGAAACAATATGAAAATGATTGCCCCTTCTGAAATGATGATGATGAAAACACATACATGCTTCATATTGTAACTTGTGTGGTTAAATATTCTATCATAATTACAGACATGTTGATTTCGCAATAACCATATCGTGCACCGCAATTACTCAAATTACACCTGAGTTACTAACTGGTAATAATTGTGCGGATTCGTTGGTTTTTATGTCTACTTATTAAGTCTCGTATAACCGTCATTTCTGTTTAGTAAGACATATCAAGTTAAAGTTTCAAATGCGTTTGGGTTTGTTTAATCGATTCGCACATATCAATTTAGATATGAAACTTTCAAGTAAAACCGTTGCGTTATAATCTGTAAAATCTACAGCATATTTTGATAACACTTGGCTGTGATTTATAAGCCTCCTTCGGTCGAATTTCAGCAATGTGAGACCGCAAAAATTCGTGCACATTCTTGTGAGATCAGTGTGTCAACGAAAAAAATAAAAGTCGTTCTCGTTTCGACTAATTAGGCAGATGAAAAGGGCCGCGCGACAGAGAGTGATCCGCACCATTACTCTCGTCGTATGCCGCTTATTTACCATCAGCTACTGAGCCCACAGCCACCATTACCTTCACCACTAGATCACTTATCTCCGCAAATGGCGAGGAATATTTCCATGCCCAGGTGAGCGATATCAGTTAGATATAGCTATGTATAGTTGAGGCGAAAAGTGGGACAAACCGCGTCCAAATTCGTCGGCGCATTGTAAACATCATCGTATCTTTTGACTCGACAGACGGGCGAGAAATGCCGGAATACGGAAGATAATAAATGTATTATTAGGAATTAGGATTAGAGGCAAATATTTGGAATCATTCGTTGCATAATCTAAACCGCGCTTCCATGTCGTGAACTTTAGTTCCATACTTCTAAGTTCAAAGACCTGAACCAAACTTTAGATAAACGTGTTCCATTCGATACGGAAACGTGTCCTAGACGAACTACACCATGTTTTACTGAGCGGGATTGATTTTATGCGGGAATTCGATTGGTCGTGCATCGGATAGCTTCACTGGCTTTACTGGGGGAAAAATATTGTACATTTTGATTATAATTTACTATAAAAAGTGACTGGTATACTAATTTTACTGCGGGTAGTGAATAAATTGCACTATTATCTTTACGGGCGCATTAGCATTGACGGAAATTATGTTAGTAGGACGAATCCTGCCACAATAATTGGCGTTAAATAGGTGTGTCATCTACAACATTATTTTCAGTATATGCGAAACCTGAATATAGTTTGTTCAGAATAAGTAACTGAATCGATTACAATAATTTTTAAACCATGTTATATTTTTTCCCAAAAATATAAAAAGTTAAAAGTTGGATACCGAGCGACTTTAGAGTACCTATCGCAATAATTTAGGTACCTACTTCCAAATTATTATTATCAATAAGCTCAAGACGACGCTGGAGGCGCGCGCTGCGTGGTGACCGCGTTTTTGTGCGGACAACTAGGTAACCGAACAAGCTTATAACTTTGTGATTTTTCATGATACAGTTTTGAAATTTTGTACATAGATTCTTTACATAAAAATACTAGACACGTGTATCAGGTTTCGCATATACTAAAAACTAATGTTGTATAGGGAAAGTTGACGTGTTCAACGATAACATAAAACATTTTGGACGACATTGCGTACCTCTTCTATTATGAATTCTTCAAAATAATTCAAATAGCATCCGATTAGATTGTAGCGATGTACCCGTATTGTTTTGCATCGCAAATGCATTGGTGAATCGACGCGTGATTGGCATAATTGTCCAGTTGTACACACTCAATTGTTCCAATATAAATATGGCTTCATCTAATTGTTATGTGCAGGCAGAGGCCGTTGAATACGTACCCGTGATTAATGTGTTGATTTATTTAATGTTTTGAAATGTCCGGCTTCCTGCATTCATCGCTGCATAAAATGGTGGTATCTGTCAGCTAATTAGTTTTATAGTAATTAAGAATAGTCAGTTGATGACGTCCAGATCGGACCAGTTTGGCTTCTTATCACAAATATATTGTTGGATCGCATTTAACTTCATCATGCACCAGTAACCAATTAAGCTGAAAGAATAAAGAACTTTACATTTGGTTTCCAAAATTGCTCATTAAAACTTTCCTCGCATTCACATCCAGACGATAATAACAATGACAACAACAGATGTATTAACACATGACAAAAATGAAAGTTCCTGTTCAGAACAATAGTACCCACCCACCCATGCAACGCAATATGGCACTTTTGCAGATAGAACATAATTTACTATTACCCTTGGCGAGTTTCAAGTTACCTAGCAAGCATACAAAGTTCAAAGTTGTAAAGCAATTAAAAGATATTAACTACTAAGATGCTGATCATAATGGAGAAGCAATCTTGTTTTACTTTCTGGGTATTACGAAGAAGAATATAGTCAAATTGATTCTAACCATATTAAGGAAAATAATGTAAACGTTGACATTAAATCTATCGTTGACGTTATTGATCATCTATTTAAAATTCTAAACGTCAAAAGAGAATCTAAAAAGCACATCAATATTAATAAAGTGAAACAAAACAAAAACGAAAAAGACAGCATAAAAAGTGACGCCGAACAACAAAACATCGTCAAAATTTTAACACGACCCAAATGAAAAAGTGTGTTTTCAACACGATTAATATTAAAGAGGGGGTACACATGAATTCAGTTGACCTGTCTGGTCCTTAACGTATTCAAGGTCTGGTACAATGGAACGTCACTTTAAATACAGTGTTGGACCAGTAGGGGACTAGCTTACTGTGAATTTTGTATGTCCGCTGACCTCTGGCCAAGGACAACCAGTCACAATTCAGATGGACAGATGGTATCTACCGCGTAAACCTGTTTGGTTCATCTGAAACCACTGAATGTTTTAAACAGTCTTTAGACTAGCTCGATGTCATCTAAGTAACATGATTTGCTACGACATTCGAAAAATTCGACTGCTGAGAACTAGACAAAAATGTAAATGAAAAGTAATTTAAAAGAGAATCATTACACCAAGCCCTTATGTTGTAATTTTTGCAAAAGATTTACGATAAGGACTATCCTAACCATTTAGTCCAGAGAAAAAGTTTTACGCATCAAGATTACATCTTGCAGTTCATCGTAATTCTAAAAATGGCGAGATAGTGTTCCGGATGCGTACGAGTACTAAAATCTCAGAAACTACTCAAGAAACGATGGTTTCTAGATAAAAAGGCAATACAGTTTTATGTGCCACGTAACACAGTCACGTATGCAGGCTGGAAGGTCGTCCATATTTGTGCAAACAGTTGGCTCGGCGATAGCAACGTTTGTACTCGTAAGTAACCAAGATAATATCCGTACAAGCGAGCACAGCTAGAGAAATTCTTAAATTCCTACCTGCGCCAGCGCGCCGGACTCGCCGACGACGCCCGAATCTCCCCGACAAAAAACCGTTTCCTTTACATTCTGTTTACAAGACCTCCGACACTGAGGTCCCTTTTGTGGCCGTCCCCATCCCCTTCCATTGCCTTACCTACGACCCTTTTTTGTCCGCGTGCTTCTCCACAATTATACAAGTTTGCGAGGTTACGACGCCTCATTAGAGTTCTTTAAACCTATTCATTTTGTTTGAAACGTTCTCCATGTTTGAAGTAAAATGAATAGAATTAGGTTTTAACATCATTGCATTGTGATTTCGTTTGTATTGTAAATATTATCCTCAAACATCCATCAATCAAGTCTAGATTATTCGTTTAACTATAAACAACAAACACTTCAGTGTTGAAAGAAACTGTTTATCTATTGCTACTTCTTCATCTCTAACTGTTTCTTCTAATGTGGCATTAGTGACACTGAACAAAATAAATACAAATATGACAGACTTATAACAGAATGCTGTCTCAGAAATGTGTACGAGTGTCAATGATGTATCCGTGTTATATAATTGAAAGTGATCCGTCGACAGCCTCATTTGCATGAATGATGTCATGATCAGCGGTGTATCACAGGGGGAAAAATTATGCAAAAAGTATAACACATTCGTTAAGAACAATATGATAAATATGACCAAATTTAGAAACTTGGGTTCTTGCCAAATCATTAAGTATACGTCGTAGGCGACTGTCACTGAGAACTAAAGTAGTGAATCAGAAAACACACCTACAGCAACGCCCCTGATTTTTAACGCAACGAATTCTGTAAAAATGACCTAAGCTGCCAAGACTTTTTATTTGTTTGCACCGATCTTGTCATTGGTTTTTTTAGATTCACTTTTTTATTTAAACAGGAAATAATCATCGCTTTGCACCTCATGTTTACAGATTTGACCAAGCGCTTGCAAACAAATACGTTAAGCAAAAACATTTGTGCCGTTTGCATGTAACATCCTGGAGTGAAGAACTTTATTTATCGGAGTAGATAAGACTATATCGATGAGGTATTAACATAGATAGATTGTTTTGGAATAAGTAGCAAGGTTACTGACGTCAATTAATCTAGGTTACCTATTTTATTTTCACCTATAGGTATATTCGCACTTAATGCGTTATCAGCAACTGCAGTTATAATATCATAACCTAAGATAACCACGTGAGAGGTAACGTGTTTCATACATTTCTGATAACATTTTTAAAAATTGTAAACGTTTTCCTGAACTATAATTTATATCGTAGCTACAGTTGGTAAACTTCTGCAATTATCGCAACATGACTAGCTATTGATAAGTGAGTTCCTTCATCCTTGCTTGCAAATCATCAGTCATCATCAGTTCATCCCCGACAACCGAGCAATATTTGATCTTTACTTTAGGAATTCTTATATTTAGCACGATATTTTATTTGTGCTTAGTATGTCAACAAAGTGGTCGTGTCACCCCACTGACCTTGTGTGGGCAAACATCTTTATCAGCTTTCCACTAGTTACTAGCTCACATTTACATTGGTATGTACTATCTGACGCTGACTATATTTCTTTGGTATCATAGTGATCTTTAATAAAATTAACTATTTGAATTTTCTTTATCTTGTGCATCTAAATGATCGGAATCTTGATCTAGGTCATCAATATAGTATTCTAAGTTGTTTATTGTATAGAAATCCCATATTTTATTATAAAAGTTGACAATACGAGATTAAGGTGGAATGCTGCTTCTATTAATAGCCATTAGGGGAGAACAAGTCGTAAAGGTTAAAAGCAAATACGTAAACTATTTAGTTTCGGTCCTTAAAATATATCTCGAACCAAACTGAGAGCATCAGCCGCCGTGACACTTTAGTGATCCTTTAGAAAATAAATGAACCAAGTTTCGTTTAGCTTCAATTTTATAAATGGAGCGTTACAGAGGATGGTTCGAGTCATCGACAGATGATGTTACTTAACAGAGATTCCCACGACGCAGTGACGGCCTCCAGCAAGTTGCGAGCCGTCTAATGAGCAGCCGTGTGGAATAAACGTAGTCTAGTGCAATTTACGCACTAATGCATGGCTACAGACAACCGCAAACGTGTCTAATTTTGCACAACTCACGTCCCTCTGAGAACTTTAAAGAACTAATAATGAGCTCTCGTCTCTATTTTTTTATATCAATACATATTATGTTCCGCTTTAAGCACGTTCAACGAAGTAATGTTCAGCTAGCTTTTTACCGCATAAATGCCAATAAAGATAAATCTTGTTTATAAATTCCTGCTAAAGCTAATAAATAGTAATATTCAATTTTTATAGCAATCACACCGGTTGCAATGAGCCATAATATAAGTAGAAAACATGTTAAAACTGTTATCTTCGACTATTGATGAGCTGCAGTTCTTTCTTCATCAATATTAATTTGCAAGTTAATTCTAAAGTAGTTTGTCAAACCGCATAATGGCCTATTAGTTATATTTTAACACTTATTTTTATCGTTGTCTTCATTTGATATTGAATCTGTATTATATTTGGTTACAATTTACATATTTTTGTATTTGTTCAATGCATTAAAATTTGCATTTGTACGTGATATGTTGTCAAACTCGTTACTTATTCAAATATCGACACTTCCAAATTGATCTTTGTATGCATCATTGTTAGAAACAATATAATTGTACCATTGACTATGTCTATCTATAGTCGCCATTCATCACCAAATGCTAAGTGAAATCACGTAGGTTTATCTTCGGTGTTACATTAATTAGCTTCTGAGTGACGTTTGTATGATCAGTTTCGCAAATACAACCCACACGCTTATTATTTGCAAAGTTGTCTTTACTTTCACCTCGGGGACATTTTCTGCCATTGACCAACACTGTCGTCGATTGTTCTTACCATTCTACTGTGACATATAAAATCTTCTGATAACTATTAGTGTTACTAACTCATGTACCTTTATCTCCGCTGTATGAAACTCTCCGGATTAACCGGTATTGGTACTCGTCGAAGGTTATTATTAGTTAGTTTATTTATTTTTTATTCTGAATTGCGTTGCGTTAAAAGCGAGTTTTTTTCTGTAAGGAAGGTTCATTCATATTCCCTTTTTGCTTGCATAACAAACAAACTAGTTACCCTTGAAGCTGGTAATAGTTAAGTTTCTTCTTGTATTATAAATATATTGTTGAAACCAAACTGGTATATATTTCTTCTTCGTATTTCGTTCAGCTTGTTACACGGCGTCTAGGTTGCCAATTTGGTACAGACTTGCATTATAACGGTAATGTAAAACGGGAAATAACTGTGGTCACGAAACGGATGATGTCGTTTTTGTCATTGTCATTTTAGTCTTATCATGATGTTTCAAGGCTGTACATGATACGTTTACAGAAATCGGATATGTTGCCTTTGAATAGATAAACATTAATGCTAGTAGATATCTAGGCAATGAGGACACATATGTTAGCATAAGTAAACATAATTAATACACGCTTTGTAACGTAGAGTTCATCTTAACGATGTCCGAATTTAGCAATAAGAGGCCAGTGCAGCTCAAAGCCTCTTTTGGTTTATGTCCCGTACGGTATTTGCAGCGGTTTGTATTCACCGTTATTTTAACTACCGACAAAGCCAGATGGTATTATAATTCATAGGTAGATGGGTAATTTGCTTTCGTACACGCTGTGTAAGTGTATTCATATAATCTTCAACAAACGTACCCACAGGGGAAGTAATTTATCTGATCTAATTAAGTTTTTAATTACGGCTTCTATAACATGAACTACTGGCTTATATTTTGATAGTATGTTTCAAACTAAATTCAAGTTTGTAACCATTTTACTACCTAGGAATGTGTCATCTTGGTTTGCTTTGACACAGGTGAAGTCAGCGCTCCTAATAGATAGTTACTTGAGGATAATATAATCAGCTAAGTTGACACGGTAAGGTCATTTTAATAGACGTAGATTATGATAATGAAGAAAAAAACATCCGTAGAAAAAGCTGACATTAATCGAACTTAAAGTTAGTGTAGTTTGTGCCGTTTAAATTGCCATTTGCAATTACAATGATGAATCCAATTTCAGCCATTGAACTTTTATGCATTAATTTTCAATTGACTGTTCTATTTTAAAATTCTAAACTGTAGCAACAAGAAGTAATGTCCGAGTACAACACAAACGTGAGAATGGTACTAAAAATGTTTATCTATATCACGTCGAGTCAAATCAAAGTCAGTCTTTATCAGTAACCTTGTCACATTAATACGGCGGTATTATGACGTGGACTTTACCTTATTGATTTACGTCACCGTGTTATGCAAACTGGTTCTTATAATGGAGACGTTAGTGGGTTTTTTTAGAAAAGATGGTAAATAATAATTTAGTACTGCCCAAGACTAACATTTTGGGTCCTAGTGTATCATTGTGACTCATAAACTGTACGTCAAAGCATGACTAAATGTAAACCACAATTTGTTTTATTTTCTTCGGAAATATGTAAATGCAATAATGGAAAAACAGATGAATGATTAGAGGAGGTCCGGTTCAAAACCGAAAAGAGACTCACTATGGTAAGGAAACACCCAAAGCCGATAAATACACAAATATGTTATATGGCCAAAAGTAAAGTGCTAAACTTGGTCTATCTAATCCTATTACGGACACTATTTGATTTATCGAATAGGAAGCAGTGTCCTCCATAGAGAAGGAGACAATATAAATTGGTGTATAGTTCCCACGAAAGATAAACGTTGATAATTATGGGCCCAAGCTTGCTCCCTGCGGTACCCCGCGACCGTATCGTGTGTAAACTATGAAGTTGGTCCGATCTCAGATAACCTTTGACCTGTTATTGAAACTTAAATAGGTAGCTATGAAAGCAAGCACGTTATATATTAAAACTGCATTAATTCTATTCTTAAACTGATTTTTTTCGATGGAATACTTAATCAAATGTATCCTCCTTTCCATATTTATTAGACGCTCTCACAATCATTTAATGTAGATATCAAAATGGACACCGTTTTAATCAAATCTCATTTTTTAATTATACCGCATATTGATTTAAGCTTCGGTGCATAAATATTTAAATTGATAAATTAATATAATTACTGTTTTTTTATTTTATTTGCATAAAGAAAATTCACTTCACCAATTTTATGTCTGCAGACTTGTATTGCATGTCCATTCACGCGACCGTTGCTTTCTGAATCAGAAAGATTCCCCGTAAAGATCGTATGATATTTTACCTGCATAACATGATAATAATAGTTGCCTCAGGCGCCGTAACATCTGTTCGGGGGCTCACCTTTATATCAGGGTCCATTGAATGGACTCGTTGATGCGGCTCTTTGATATATCTCGTGCAAATATTTTTATTATTCCACCATAGACAGCTGTGTTTATTATTACTTTAATATTTCTGCCAATAAAACTGCTATTTTCAGTACAAGATAAAAAATATTCTTCATGTTGGCGCGCAATTTTATATTTTGTTTTCTTGTTGCAGGAGTGCAAGACGTGGGATGTTTCAACACTGATGACGTCTTTATTATAAAGGTGAGCTAATATAAATAGTTGTTTAGTTGTAATATCAGTCAATGTTCCGAAAGCAGCGAACTTGACTCAAATGTAGATTTAAACAAAATAAATATGCCCCAATACTTCTGATGGATAGCTTGTCTTATGAAACTTCGAGATTACTATCTGTTCCGCGAAACGGTGTTGCATTTACGCTTAGCGTTTAATTTATAACAGTTTTTAAAATGTTAACAGATGTTAAATAATGAACTGGTCCACTTCGATGGCAATCTCCTTTCTTGCTATTTAAATTTACTCTCTCTTTTCATTTTATAAATGTCATTTTATATTTACGATATACCAATATCGATAAACTCAATTTAAAAGAATAAACAAAGCGCACAGACAAGCTTATTTGTCGTATGAATATCTATTTAAATATTCCATACCAATAGGCATTATTGTTTAAAAATAACTACGACTTGTCATTGACGGCTTGTTTGATACAACTTCAATAGTTTATAGTTCACAATCCGGGGTCAAATGAGTCTAAAGTTCATTTGCAATTTGTAATTATTAATCGTAGTTAAATAAATAGACATAATTTATCTATTTGCACGTTGTCACGTTTTATTGCTTATCTACGTTCCTATTCGAATCACATTCATTATTTGATAAACAGTTAAGAAAGAGAATCTGGTTTTCGTGATTTTATTCAACTTAATCTTATTTCTTACTTGTATTGAACTAGTAATTTACACGTGTCTTTAATGTATTATATAAGTATTGTTTTCCATTGTTATTGTCACATCAGGATTCAATTATGAACATGGGGCAATTGGGTTTAATTAAAGTGTAGATACTTTCGTAATCGGTCTTCAATTGATGACTATTAAAGTGAATTGAATGCGGTTGGGTCTTAGCTTTTATTGTTACTCCAGTTTCACCCTTTCTGGTATTAAATACGCCACATTTTAGGTATTAATTTTCTTTTCATGTTGATCTTTGGCTTTAAAGACACTAGTTCATCTTCGGAATCTTGCCACATAACTCTCACATCTATTTGAGCTCCTGTTTCATTATAGCAGTTGTTATTGTACTACAATGCAATCATTCATATCGCTATTACCACTTTTTAATTCCGATTGCCTCACACACTACATTTATGGACGCACATCGCATATTCAAACATTTGCACACCGGTGTTTCCTTACGAAACGTTGCAAAAGCCTGTAACTTGAGTCCCAATATGACATCATGCAAGATTTACTATCGATAGGATAATATGTACTGCTGTTAGCACGATAACCTCGCCTGCACATCCCTATTTCAAGATATTATCGTGTTTAGTTTACAACGAATGTACTGAGTTCACCTAGAAACATTATTTGCACGTACCTACGAAGTTAGGTTCTTAAACAAAATAATGACGAATTTCCAAAATTCCAACGGGACTGCAAAATATATTTCTATTCTGTTTTTTGCTTATGTTAGCACAATTATATTATATTACGAGTTTCACGAATTTTAATATACATTGTTGTTACGAGAAATATTAAGAGAGTCAGAGGGTTCATCTAAGATAATGCATAATCGTGATAACTTGACAAGTTATTCGTAAAACTTGCTTGCAACACGAAAAACTGGTTTCTCTGAACATTGCACATTGCCTTCATCTCAGTGTCAAACGTGGTAATTCTAGCAAACAACAGTGAGTCAGGTCAAATTAATTTTATGATAATCACCATAAAAAATGTGACGTAAGTTAGATAAACGATTCACTTCGAGTTTTTCTACACTCTGGTACTTAACTTATACTTATATTCTAAATGCTAGATAGCGTCATACAGATTAACGAACCTTATCTAACGTAGATAACAGTACTTTCCGAGGCCAAAATTCCAAACTCCGTTCCAGGAATGTTTGCGCAAAAAAACCTTCGGGGTTTTAAAGTTAGTGGGACGGTATACTGGTATTATCGAATTTCGTTAAAATATGTTTGGAGCACGCAAAAAATTGTGCTCTACTTAATGTGCCCCGCTATAGTATTTTTTGCAGCTCTTGCTTTTGCCATCGATTGACGTCAATTGGTCTCTTTGAATTGTGTCAAACTTTTGCTTAAATCGTGCAAAACATTCTAGATTTTTTTTTTGCTTATTTTCAATTTGTATTTTCATTCGCGCATTTACTTGCACGTTCGCGCAATTTAAAGCCTTCTCTATCAGAATATTCACCGTTCAATATCATAGAGAAAATACGAGTCCAGTTTGATGAGGATGTTTTCCTGGAAGTGCTGCCTGACTACCGGTGTTGTGTGATTAATATTAATTAAAGATTCAGATTACCATCTGCATATTAAATTGAGAAGTGTCGGGCAACCGTTTAGTTATAATTATAACTGGTCATCCCTACGGGCTTACTTTTGTAAGTCGATAAGCTTGATTTGCCTGACCCTTGCATAAATGTAGTATCATTATCTTTCTACCCTTATTCCGGTTTGGTTGGGGTCGGCGTAGCACCGTGTTTTCTTCCATCCATCTTCGATTGGACTTGGACTTCTTCCAAACTCTTCATGATCTATCTGTTCTTTCCCACCTTTATGGGGGCGATACTATGCAGTATATAGTTGACCTTGGCAAACTTGCTGTCATTTGCTTCTTCTTCTTCTATGTGAGTTTCGCTGTAAAGAATCCAAGTTAGTTTCAGATTTACAATGAATAGTACATGTAACTTCAACTTTCAGGGCATGCATCGACACATCTGTTTTATTTACTAATCCATTAACACACAATGCTCAGTGAAGGTGTTTTCCATATTCACTTACACTTTTCCTAGTGAAGAACACATTGTATCGTATCTAGTAGAATTATAGGTCGTACGCGCATTAGTAAGTACCTCGTAATCGACCAATCACTTTCATGTTGTTATATAGTTCTGTTGCTGTTCCTGCGTTTTCTGCTGTTATTGTGGCTTTTTCCTCATGTTTATCAAGTTCATGATTTACTTTAATTTGTATATTTTTCTGTATCAAGCTGTTTTACTTTGTTTCTTTAGTAGATTATAAAATATCAAGTTTGCACGAAGAAATAGAATCGTTATAAAAGCTATTATTAAAGTTTAAACAGTTAATTAAACACATAATTCTTATTACGTTGGTTATTAAACAATAAAGCAAATATATGTTTTAAAGAACATAGAATCACACGAATGTTAAATCAACACGACTATCGTATGATATCGTATCTGTAAAGTTAAACAATTCGTATTGTTTAACTTTACTCGGAGATTAAAATTTGACACTTCTATTTAAGAACAAAGTTCAAGATACTTTAATCAAATAATTCGTTTCTTTTTTTAGATAGTTTTAAGTATCTAAGCAGAAATAGGTTAGTTTTGTAAAATCTGTCAGTAGGTATATATCAGTACGGTTACTTGAAAGACTTATCGCTGGTTTAATGCATAAATTAAAATAGCTGTGATTTTTCATAACAACCCGTTTATTCATAACTTATCAGCTGAACGGGGTTAGTTGGGTTCAATTGCTCTGATATCAGTCACAAGGTAATGGTAAATCGCCAAGTTTCTTTGAAATGTATTACTGTAGTGTAGACTGTTGATTGGATTTGTTATGAATAACATGAATTGATTTCGCAGAAAAAGTGTAATTGAATTGACATTGTTAAAAAGTGTTTTGATCACTTTAGAAAGATGCTTTTTCAAATGTTAACAATTAGCAGTACCTAGTTCCTTATTAGTGTTGTTGTTAGGTACTGTTAGCGTGCTAGTCCCACAGCTGGGCAAAGAAGGGTATTTGCAAAGCTGGACAAAGCAAAAAAATGGGGAGGGCCCCACGACTTCCATGAATTTACTTTAGGTATCATTAATTTCCTACTGCTAGCTAACTGTACTGTCTAAAGATTAAAAGAACAATGACATAACTTTTTGCCAGATTGACGTCACAGATGTACTCGCCCATTAGGTACCTATCTATTTAAATAAGCATCATATCTTGCACGTTCAACTACCCGTGTCTATATATCTTTGTACAAAAACTTGTTTTTCACATCCGCGCTTAAATTCTTCAGGTGACATTAACCTGCTTTGACAACGTATACTAATATTTAAACAAAAAATCATACAGAAAAAATGAAAAATATAATTATGTAAATTAATTGCTACAGACTGCAATTAGTCATTTTTGAACACGGTTATGTGGCTGTAATTGATACTCTTTGTTAAATCGAGTAGGCATAATGAGTATTGATTGTGATTAGTGCCTACCTTCAAATTTGTTTAAAAAAAAAATGAAAGAACATTTACAATGGTGAATGTTATCATTGTAACCTAAGTGGAATGTACGCGCTAATACTTTTAATCCTGATATTATGATCCTTTAATCGCTTCTTTGTAGCGATAGGTTCCAAAGGTTCGGTTAGCTATGGAAAACCACACGTATGCACTTGCTAACAAATTCACTCTTTTTCGCAACAGAAAACACCCCTTGGATTTCATTGGTCAACTTTGAAAGGCGTTTGACAAAATAAAAGTACAGGAATTTAAATTTGGAATAAAGCATTTTATTTAATCGTGATGGTTTTACGTTGATTTTATAATGTTGGCAGCACTTGACGTCATATTTGTAATAAAAAGTAAATAGTTATCATTATAAAAAACATGTGATATGTCACACAAGCGTTGTCATTTTGGTAGCAAATGTAGGTAGTATCAGATAACCTTGAATAATTAAGATAAAAGAAATTCGACCTTCAGTGATTAGATAAAACTTTATGTAATTAAATAATACCTCACGTGTAATTTAGTTACAGTCATCTGACTGTCTTTTCAATTGTTTGAAAATCTTTTTGTTTGTAGACAAATATTTTCACATTGTCTGGGAGCTGCAAATACCGCAATCAAATAAAAGTAAAATGGTCACAGAAAAGATAAACACTGACTTGCATAATATTTAAATTCTTGATGTTTGTATATATCGTACTAGTGTTTCGTAATGTCACTGAATCATCTCAAGAAGCCTTAAGAAATTCCCGAATTTGCGACCTCTTGATAGTTCTGTTCATCGACCATTAAGTCATTTGCTTAGTATGGTTAAAATATAACAAATACCAGTAACTAAGTATGGCTTGTTACTGCTTAATATCTAATTTATTTTTCTCTTTAGTGTGTGCCTACGAATCAAGCAAATCCCCACAAAGATATCGTTCTCTAGGCTCTTGGTGTTAATCTTTGTTGGTCAATGTGCAAGAGGCATACAAAAAAAAAAAACAGAAAAAAAATTGCAAGTCATTGAGCGTGTTCTGTCACTATTTAGGATGTTTCCTCTTGACACAAAACCACTGACACGTAAAATAATTTATTTAATTGTAGTAAAACACGCATGACCCGCATATAATGTTTTGGTTCTAACATTTTATAACGTATTTACATCATACTTTGTGGTTAGTGTTTCGGACTTCCGTGGTTTGCAAAAACTGGTTATTTTTTTATAGATTTCTTTTAAGGCTATGTGTTATGTTAGTGTTTAAATATTGTTAATTAATTGACCGTGATGTATTGAAGATTGCTTCAACCAGAAGTATTGGATTACGGCATACATAATAAAATTCAGAACTACTGATTTCTGTTAGTCAATTCAAAATCCAGATTCAGATTTTGGTTCGTGCAGACAAGGGGAGCATAGCCCAACATGGTGTAGGTCTACATTCTGCTGTGCATAGAACAAAGCTACTAACAATGATGATAATGACCAGAACAATACCTGTGGAGGCTCTTGTAAGGTCCTGGACACGGCTCGTTAGAAGCTTCCTCTCTCTGGAGCCATACCGATACCAGTGGATATTGTTTAATGTTTTTGTTCTATGTTTTTTTTTTTTAATATTTCTAAATGTAAAATTATATTTAAGAAGAATAAATACAGGCTTTTTGAAGTGCTATCCTATTAATTAACTTATCACTATCTTATCGTATCATCCTTTTCTGCAGTCCATAAAGTATTCGTCTCAGGTGGCGCGAAAACACTCCGCTACCCACTTGCCATATGGAGTCACCTCCAGGTGCATGCATTTGGGACCCATCCAAACAGCTGTGCCATTAGTGCACCATGTTAAGCACAGTCATTGACTGAATAAAATATCAAATTGAGCTTATTATTAAAATGCGATAAAGGTAATCACATCCAAATTTTAATGCAGGTGTTTCAGCATCTTTTTACATACAGGTGGAAGGGACACCGATGCACAAACGCTTACCATGTATAGAGGACATCATTCCGAATTTTAAAAAAAAAACAGCCGTTCCAGCCGTTAGTTATGTTTTTAAATTACCGATGATATAGGTGATCTATGTGAGGAGGTTCAGAAAGCCTGCCGGGGCTGCCGGACTGTTCGATAGAGATACCGCGACCTTGAAACACAAAGGAGAAAAAAAAGTAGGTTCAGAATGATTTACTCAATACGTGGTAAGCGTTTGTGCCTCGGTGCCTATTCCAGACCCTGTATAGCATCACGCCAGAGTTAGTCAGACTGCCTATAGGTATCTAGTAGGTACCATTTCGGTTATGTTGTTATGTGAAATTGCCACGGAATAAAGGGCGAACCATTTTTTTTATTTATTTTTTTTTATCGGCCTCTGAACTGGTTTTGAGTAATTAATTTTTTTTTGATATTGTTTTCCTTACCTACTATATCTAAGTATACACAGTGAATCTTTGTTTAAAGTCCAACAACGATTGTTATAAATATATAGCTCACAAGTTTCCTTTATAGCCTATTCTTCTCGGAACAATGTCCATACTATTCTCAGGATGGAAAGAACGCTAAAACAAACAAATTCAGTGAAACGATTGCTCAAGAGGAAAATGAACGGTCTTACTCAATCTCTTAAGATAAATAAGTAAGTACCGTAGTACTGAGAAAAGGTCATAATGGTTTATTTCTGATTATTATCATCTTATATGTAATATAAACATAACTGGCGACGTGTGGGTGTACTATTAGGTACACCTCTGCCTAACCCTCCTTGGATTACAGGCGTGATGTTTGGGCTATTGCGATCCATGGGCTATTTCTTTAAATGTTGATATCGTCGGGGATAGTGCAAATCCGCGGAACTAGCATTGGATAATTCCGCGTATCTGACAAATGTAGCCAATTTCAATTAGGCATTGTCGTAGCGACTAAATTAATGAATTTAATAGATTTCTTCTTTGTTCTGTATGGTGTCCGGACGTAAAGAATAGCACCATCCCATATCTTCCCGTGGGTGTCGTAAGAGGCGACTAAGGGACTTACCAGAGAATGGGCAGCAGCGTTCTCTGTGTTTTATAACAACCATACTGCGATCGCCAACCCGCCTGCCAAGCGTGGCGATTATGGCAAAACCCCCCTTCTTGGGGGAGGCCTATGTCCAGCAGTGGACGTCTTTCGGCTGAAATGATGATGATGATGATGATGAATAGATTTCTACTGTAAACTTATAACCTTGCCCTGTAAACCTACACGTAGTGCAGATACGCGCACTTTACGTAAGGTAGAATTGCGGATTATCCCTATCCCCGACGATATGCATCTGAAAAACTACTATTAGGTATTTCGTTGTCAGTAACACTAATTGAAAAATAAACGCTCGTTGTAGGAATTTCAAATTTCGGTGCTGAACATACTGTTGGTAATTCAACAGCAAGAATTCATAAAGATGGCGCCGTGTGCTTGTAAAAACAAGCATAATTGCCGTAAAAACCTTTTTATATGATTTGGTTTGTACACCACGTCACAATGGAAAGACCTAAGTCATTCTAGAACTCTAAACACAAATGTAACGAGATCTATGCACCTTTTTTGAATGTTCGCCATTGTAATGCATGTGCAGGTGGTTTCTAGCCTTCTACAATGAATGGGCTATGAATAAATTTACCTAAACCATTGAATGAATAATCAGCTGCACAGGTTTTACTACAAATTTTTCATTGATTTGGTATTGAATTGTAGTGTGTTTGTAATTTCAAAATAACAGCTGTTTACTGAATGCTTACGAAAGTATATATGGTACTTAGAACAATTTTTTGATTAATTTTTGTCTGTCTATTCCGGCTAACGTCCGAAACGGTTGGACCTATTTTTACGGGACCTTTACTGGCAGTTAGCTAATGTTATAACGAATAATTATAGGTTACTTTTTGAAAAAAAAAATAGGGTTCTTTGCAAAAAAATTAAAACCATTGAAATTGTTAACAAAATCCAAATCAAATAGGAAAGTTATATTTTTATAACAATTTCACGCGGACAAAGGTCGCGGGGCACAGCTAGTTTAATAAATAAAATACGAAAACCAAACCTGAAACCGTATTTTTTTGCCCAAAGTTTCGTAGAATTATAAATGCCGCGTATATCTTCGGTTGTAAAATTATTATTTAACTCGCTGGAACTTTGACGCATTTCAACAAAAAAATCTATGAATCGGGTTTTTTCTTAAGGTTTTATTTTTATTACCTACGCAAGTTTGCAAGTAATAACGTATTTTTTGGAGTAATTTGGTCTAATACTGATAATAGTGTAAGACTATGTAAAGAAGCTAATGTTTGTATAGCGAAGTATACACGAATTAGTGAGAAAACTATGTAAGCACACGTGCAAATGATAAGAGATGATATTTATTAGTTTTATCTAGTCTCACAAATAATTGTCCAAGAAACTGCTACGCCGCCGCGCCGCCGCGTAGCATCCAAAATGTAGCTCTTAGTGATGAAACGCATCAACGTGTGACGTAACGTAACGTGTGATTAAAGTCCATAGAAGTCCTCAAGTAAGTAAAACCTAACCTAAGTAAGTTTTCCACGGGCGGAAAAGTGTCTTTGGAGGCGTTTGACACGAAAAAAGTGTTTCAGAACCCTTAAAATATGTAACATGTCGTATGCAACAAATAAAAAACAAAAAAAAACTTGCTATAAGAATAAAAAAATTCTAAAAGTATTACATAAAAAAGTATTTAAAAAGTATTACAAAAGTGTAAATATAGGCGTAATAGTGTTATTTCTCATGCAATGGTATAATTAGTGCTTATAAGTAAACTATAACTAAAATATTATATTTAACAGTTGCAAGTAAAAAACTAATAAGAACCAACAAAACTTTTTACTCAACTAAAAACAAATATTAAAATAACCGTCTGTTACGCATTATCTAAATCTGACTTCCTCCAAAAACCAACATTAGTTAGTTAATTGTTTCGTCTTAAATACCAGTCGGTATTCCTAGCATTCCTACTGATTCTTAGTCTACGGGGCGTCTCCTGGTCTCATATAACTATATCTTGGCCCGGTGCCAGCTCTCCAACATCATGTGTAACGAGTTGTTGGGTCACCGTAATGTATTCACGTAGTTGTTATCAAAACTAGCCTGGTGATAGTGACCTAGTATTACAGAAAACTATTTTATCCTCTTGTTTGTATAATTAAAAAGTATTTTTTTTTTAAATATAACATCGACCAGTATTTCTGTGTCGTTTGTGTAATTTATAATTAGGTTATATTTTGCAGTACACTATTTTTTTTTTTTTTCAATTTACGTAATTGTCTATATCCCAATTTAAAATAATAATAAAAATAGAAAAGGATTAAAGGGCGTCAAAAAATTCAGCCACTTCGCTGTCAACAGGAATAGTGCCCACAAGGCTGGCAGCATTGCCACGTTGGATGGCAATGCTACTCATTGTATTCTAATTTAACTTATAAGATGATAAGAACGGGCAGACTGACCAAGGCCGCAAGAGGTGAGGTGGTTAGGAATAACTAACATACAGTAGACTGTGTCACTACTGATTATTTCATAGCTAAGACCAGCCAGGAGCTCGCACAATTATCAAGCATTATCTTACGCATGTTTCTGGTTTATCTTAAAGGGCGAATGACAAGCAGCTGACATTTCATGCCGCCATTTTTATTAACACAGCTTTTAATCGAAATCTTGCCGAGAGTAAAAACACCTGCCTTATCTTGTATTTATTTCAAGTCCGATCTTAAAGTTCAGTTTTTCAATTATACAACCCTATTATCTTTTTAATAATTGTTTTCGTGTACGTAATCGTATGATGTCGGTGTTTTTTTACCTATTTTATAACTTTGAGATGTACGTTACTGTGTAATTCTGTATAACCTGTAATTTGACAGCAAAAAAACCAAGGTTACCGACATCAAATTGTGAACAACTGTTTTTTTAGGGATGTGACGACTTACGTTTGAAATGTATCGACTATCGATGTTGTTTATCAATATGTTTCTGTCTTGTCATAGGTCAGGTATGGGTAGATTTTTTTGCTACAGTTATTAATTAGCTACGTTGTTTACACAAGTTTATATTATAAAGGTATCGAAGTTCAATAAAGTACTGAGACAAAATCCTTGTTGCCTTGAACTTCGAATGTAGCATGATAAAAACTAACTATTAATGTCAAGACCACAAAGGTCGCCTAAGAAGGATAGATACATAGGTTATACAGATACCTATGAGATAACAAGCCGAACAACATCGTAATCTGCTTGCTGTCAGTACCAAGCGTAACGTGTCAAGCTTGAAAATTATGTATTTTTGCTTGAACGCGACACTGACAAATGGGATCACATTTTTTCTGATAGACTCACTATAGTGTTTCTAATCTCACTGAGCATTGTAAATTGAATGGTACCATAATAACCGACTGGCTTGGTCTGATCTCATATTATTCCACATTATATTTCAAAGCAATCCATTACCTTCACGTTACTCTTGACTTCTGTCAAATCACTGTCCATGTTTATGCTATATCACATAACACTATAACAGTGAAAAAGTTTAGCAATTCTGATATGGATTTTGGTTTGCAAACAACCTTGTTTACGCACATCCTGACGGGCGCCGCCTTGCCCCACTACCGTTTATTTCTATGAATAATATATAAAACTACTATTATAAATGCGAAAGTTTGAGGGGATGTATGGATGTTTGTTACTTTTCCTCTAAAAAGTACTGTTCGGATTTAGATTAAATTTTGCACACAGTTATTTTATAACCTGGAACACATATGATACTTTTTATTGTGATAGTATGATCCCGTGGAAGGGACAATTTCCGAACTCCACGCGGTTGAAGCCGTGGGCATAAGTTGGTTATATAGAAAAATCTGTTGAACAGTTATATAAAGCACATATGTGACGTTTATTTTTAAAATAAATATTACGCATGATGATGATTATTTTTGCATGAAATGTCTAGGTTTTCGAGCGTGTACTATTTTAAAAATGCATCTCTAGTCATCGTTTTGCACCTAAATATGTCGACGCTGGTATAATATTGACCTAGACGTCTAAACCGTCAACCGAAGTTTACAAAATAATATTAATTCAATTCAAATCCACTTCGTGGTAACAACGCATTTGTCTTGTAAAATTGACAGTCAATGGTTTATTAATAACACGTAAATTGACGTACGTATGACGTAAAAGTTACAAAAACAATACCTATCGGATGTTATTTAACTTTACTTACCTGTATTCTAAAAAAAATATATATGACACTGGCAGCTATATCAGTTTTGGCAAAAACTCACACTATAATGACAGAACTAGGGTTGTACCTAAAGTTATCGATAAGCGGCATATCACTTTCTATGCCTCTTCTATAAAACAATTGAAAAAACATGTTACAATAGTAGAAAACAATATCTTTATTTTCACCAATTGCTAAAGACGTGTCTGTTTATTTGCTAACAAACAAGAAAACATACGGAGATCAAACCGGGCGTGTGAGCGTTACTCTCTTAATTCGCGAGCAAACATGAAGATTGATGAAAGTGAATTCGCATTCGAACGTACGAGTTTGTACTAGTGAGCCAGTACTTGATTGAGTGGCACTCGATCAGCCAGTGACGTCAGTGGTGTAGAGGGTGTTAGCAAATTGACAGGTGTACACAAGCATGGAGGAGTGTTTTGTGACGCGTGTGGGGCAATGTTAAGGCCAGGTTGCGCCTTTATTTATTTTTTCGTGTTTTGATGTGAAATGGCAGAACAGTAGGTCGACTGCTGAGCAGGTCCTGAGTTCGATTCGCGGGTCGAGCAAAGTACATTTGGATTTTTCTGTCAGGAATGTCTCTGTAGCAGCCATGGAGTCTGGATTTATGACCGGTTGATGGCAATAGGCTCGCCCCCTATGACATGAGACTTAAACATAATTTGCGGAATGTGGGTGTACTATTAGGTAAACCTCTGCCTAACCATTCGGGAATTACAGGCGTGTTGTGATGTTATATTTAACTGATCGTTGTTTATCATTTGTCCAGTTGAACAACTAACAATCATGAGCTGATAGTTTACATTCAATTAAAAAGTACTTAGCCATAAATAATATAGCTTTGTTTGTCAGCATAACAAAGCCATAAATAGTCATCATCAAAATTATATATTTTCTTTGTAAACAAAACAGTCATAGATTTTCTTAAGTGCTAATAAAATTGCTGTTTTGGCATCCCTCGACTCACATAAATGTCTTATTCCATCAACAATGAAAAAGATAATTCCTCTAACGGCTTTTTAAATATTTTACAGACGTTCCCATAAATAGAAGAAAGTGTTGAGCTATAAATTAGCTGTAATGACCATTCACACCTCGGTTCGCAGTCCATTTTCATTACTGTGGATACGACTGCTGGAAATTATGGTGTCCGCGTTTATTCTTGTCACTGATGAATTGATGAGGCTCGGGTGCGCTCGGCAATTTCCGGACACATTCGATTTATTGATAACTCTGTGTAAATTCATCCAACGAGTTGGTCACGATTGCGCATACGTGTGTGTAAGCTGGTATTACGAGGTTATCTTAGAAAGAAAAGGTTTTTCCTTCTTATCTCAATACGCTAGTCGTGAAGTTTAAAAATATACCATATACAAATCATTCAATTAGATACAGCAGCCCACAGGATCCGTATTGGATACAGATTGCAACGAGATAATTCAATCGGGGTCAATGTCTTCAGCTCCATATTGATAACGCTATTAATAGCCGTTACTTTACAAATTACTGGATCGACCTTAATTTGATTTATTGATAACACGCAGATAGGAAATTCATACGAGAAATAGACTCTTTGACCCAGTTTCGACTTGTTTATCATAGAAACTGGAATGAAACAAAAGAACATAAATGAACTTCGATAATAATGGATAGTAAAGGAAAGATTATCGAGAAAACATTGAATAATAAGGTAATGATACTGAGTTAGCTGCAATCAAGGTTTACAGTGATCACGGAGATAGGCAAAAATAAGCTAATGACCCAGTTTAACAGCTAATGGATCCTCGATGAAACGGATCCACTAATTCAAACCCCATTACCGATAATCAAGATAATCCTTGGCTTAATTGTTTTAACAATAACTGGGGAACTGGGTTATGATTCAATTCTGATCATTCAACGGTGGTGCACGTGGTTTTAAACAATTAGCTCTCTAGTAATTCTCTTTACCGCACTTGGCGACAGTCCAGTTAGAATATTGTCTCCCTCACCTTGTACCGCAAATAAAATGTGACATTTCACTTCAAATGCAGTGAAGTCTTCTCAGTGTAAACCAACTGATTGTTGGATATAAGTAGTGTTGTTAGCAGAAACGTGCATATTGTTACATGTGGTGTAGTGAGCGAGTTGCGTCAGCTTGTTGACTACCATTATCTTTAAGATTCGTGATAGTCACTTGTTTTGCATCTTGGTTTACGGTATTATTGTGAGTTTGTGCTTCGTTTCATGGAACCGGATCATTTTAACTGGCCTGTCTTCTAGAATCAGCGGTATGTTTATTAAATACTCTTTGAATTTCTGAGAAAGTTCGTACTTTGTTGTGATCGGTCGTAGAACTGTGGTTTGTAAGGACGTAAGTAGCACCTTTGTGAAGGTGAGAGATGTTTACTATAAATAATTTAGTATGGAATTAACAGACCACGATTATTTTTATATTTGTATTGTTATTAATTATTTGCTTAGAACAGTTTCTTTTATAAAAGAAACAGCTGCAGTGTTAATTCATCGTGAACGAAAACACGAAATTCATTTTACTGTACATGTACATATTTAAAGTAGGAGTCACACTTCAATTAGCGTGTTGGTATAATAATTAGTAAAGTAATCGTTAAGTACAATCAGTGTAATGAGACTCGCCCAAGCGGTAATGACCCGGCCAGGACCAACAAGTTTACATTACATTAACTAACATCATTTTAAGTTTTACTTCCACACGACAGTTTCTCGCAAATTATTATTTATTATGTAACAGATTACCGGTTACTTATACCTGACATTCATCAGATTGTACTGAAAGGGACCTTTATGAAAGTTGATCGATCGCGCAGTGAACTATACTTATGATCAGTAAATGGATTGGCTTTCTCGGGTGACACCTGGTTCTTGGCTTCCATAGTATTTTCCTATCAAACATCTATAAGTTCTACGGTGAAATCTTTTGTGGCAACAAAATCATAAATCATAAGTTCCTTTCCGGGAATGGTCACTAAAGATTTTATTGAATTAATGGATACAATCAAACCTGTTTTGCGGAAGGTTGTAAACTGATTTATTGTTGATATTACACCCTGATTTTCCAAGATGTTAGTAAGCAGCTTGAAAAGTAGTGTGTGTCTGTATCCTGTAGTGGCATACAGTAGATTTGATGATTATATATAGCTAAATCATAATATAATCAAGCTATTATTAGGTATTCCACTATATACTACTATCTATGACATATGCCTCCGCTCTGTGTGAGGGACTGAGCAATATCTACCACTCGGGCAACTGAAACCGATTGGCGAAAAAAGGGAAATCACAAATGTAGTTTTCTTTAAAAATTAGTTCTTCGAATTAGAGCTTGTAGTTATCTAGAACGTGTATGACGTCTTCTACTATAAATGCGTCATGTCTTATATCTATAATTTTTATTTCAAAATGAATATAAATCTCTAGTTGAATGATTATTTTGAGACTGCGTGGGACATTCCTCTGAATTGACATACTGAAGATTGGTCTGACACGAAATGAGAATTCAGGGCCACAACTGTTTTTTTCATCAATCAATTCTTTAAAATCAAATAATATCAGAAGAAAAAACAAACACATGAATGTTGATGGATGGAGAGGGAGAGGAAGGCCAAAGAAAGATGGACGGATATGGATTGTGTGAGGAATGGTATGAAAGATAAGGGAGTAAATGATACCGTGACGTCTGACAGGGCAGAATGGAAGAAGAATGGGACAAGGGCAGAAAGATGGTGATGGTATAAAATCTGTTAATACCTATTAGATATTTTTGCAATGCTCATATGCCGCGTAAAGACCGTAGACACAATCATGTTTCAATGATTTTGAATATTCATTAACGAATTTAAATTACAAGAATTTATTGAAATTTTAACTAAGCGAAGCAACGTGAGAATCGCAACCATGAACTTGAATCTCAGTTATGAATTGCAAATGATTGGCTATTTCTCGTAATGACACTTCGCCAGTGCGAGGTAACTCAGCAACAATCGGGATCATTCGGGAACAGTCCGGCTTTTACGACAGCATGCACGAACGCATAAAACCGATGGCATTAATGCGGGAAAGTGGAGGACCGATTGGGTGTTTTATTGCTTCAAAGAAACTCTAGGGATTATTGCACTCGCCTTAGGTCTTGCATAGTTTTAATGCAGATTGCATCTATTTGTATCGAGAATAAGTTATTGAGAACTATAAAATGCTATTTTCAGAGGTTCTCCACTAGGAAACTCCTAGTGTGAATTTGCTTTGCTGGAATGTCGGTATTATGACATTTGCTATATCTCTTTGACCATCCGTTATTATTATGCACATGTCACACATCTTAGAATCGCGGAAAGTTACCTTTACGGGGTAAAAGTTAAAATCGATCGTGTTTTTAAAAACTTGAATACTTGATTTCTTTGCGATTCACAGAATTCATCAAACAGCATTGTTTCGAACGCGGATTATTTACAAACTGTCTGATCAATGGAGCAGTCAATACGCGCCTGAAAAATGTACCTGCGATGCCTATTGTGATACCGTCACGTATTGCGAAAACATGCGATGCCCTAGTTAGTGAATCGACGGTTCTTTAGCATTGAGCTCGTGGAGTTTTGCAACTATCCTGTTTGTCCTGTTGTAGTAGTCACTGCAACATTTTGTTTAATGCCAAGTGCCGACTGCTGGAAGGGGGGGGATTATAAAAGTAGGGGTCAATAAATTGAGCAATAACTTCCTTTATTGAACCTTTTGGGGTTCGGGTTCCAAATTCGAATATTGTGTACCTATGTTCAGATTTATCGCAGAGGTTCGTTTGTTTTTCTGAACGTACACCAAGCAAGGAGTTCAAAATGAACTGTTAAAACGTCAGCAGATTCCTGCAAATCATGGTGATATACAATCTATTTCCTGGAACGCTTATAGTAATGGTAGGGAAATCGCGAGTTTCTGCACCGCCGGTACATTTATCTCACAATTTATTGGCTGTCGGCCCACGCGCCCGTGTAATGGATAGAGTTGTAACTAACGTAAATATATGTTGAGGTTCAAGTGCATAAAAACTAAATATTTATAGGTGAAGGTGAGATGAACACTATGGTAGTATACAACTGTTTAGGAAGCCCGTATCTTCTTCCTCCTTTTCTAAATGCTAGCTATGTTTAGCTTTAAATTTAACTGCTTATACACAGCTGTTGTACGTTGCAGGATGTGGTTTTATGCAATATCCATTTCGTACATTCATACTGACCTGTATTTAAACCAGTATTTCACATTCGGACTGGCATAAACAGCAATAATGTAATACTCAACCTGCCTAATGTAACGTGGTTTTATTTACAACTTTCGAGATTTAAGAGAAACGCTTTTGGTGTGGTGATTCAATTCGTTCTTCTGGAAGATTGATAGCTGGGCTGACGGCCTAAGACCTTGAACTTATTGTTGCTCTTTATATACATTTTCTGATACGCCATCTGTTAACACAAAATATGCAGTAACAATAAAAGTAAGAATTTTGCAAAAGATTTTCGCATCTATCCAAACCAACACAACGTCAGAATAGTACCTGCTTCCTTTTAATTGAATTGCAGAAAAACAAAAGAAAATTAAAATCCGGCTTCTAACTCCATATTTACTACTCTGTGGTTATCATAATCCATTGCCACATGTCATTTAACATTGCGTATGTTACTTGGGCGTTTCATGCACAGGATTGTGCATGTGTAGGCACAGTTCTGTGCACATATAGGTAAGCACTTATAGTTCAGATCCAGTTTTCCCATGTTCGCAGTCGAGTGGGCAGTTGGTGTCGGGTTCAGTCCCCGGCTAATGCTCACTATTCGCGGCTCAAACTATTGCTGTATCGTAAGCTATGCTAAGCTGAAAATGCAGATAATATTGAAATTTGCAATCTTCACGGACTCATTTATTTACTTGTAGAATTATTTTCATACACAATACAAGAAATTTAAAATACGGTTGTATATATCTCCTCAATATAAAATTAGAAAAAAAAAATCTTAAATAGATAATATTGTGTTCTGTCGCATATCATTCCCTGTAAAAAATGTCCAAGTATCTGTCTTGCTGCAACAGAAATTAGCAACTAAGATATTATGCACCAAGATAGTTTAATAGCCGTTACCTTTTATGTCTAACAACAACCATTTAACAACTAGTTTGGAAGCCGCCTATCTTATGCACGATACCTAATTAAAATACAGGCGCCAATGAATGACCGGAGCGTGTAATTAATTCCAGTTTGCACTCCATATTGTCTATCTATAATCTCCGGGAATTACACATGCTGTTTAAAACTTGGAATTACCGATTGTCGTGTTTTGTTTTCTTTTGTTTATGATAAGAAAACTTGATTCCTATTTGTTTTGATATTGCGTCGAACTTTTTTGTGTTTTTTAAAAGAACTTTTATTGAAGTCATAACAAAATGTAAATCTAACACGTCCCAGAACTTGTTAGGAGCAGATATAGGGACTAACCTGTGTATTACCTTCTTTCTAAGTCGTCATAACGATGGAATAAAAAGCAGCATCCCCATTTTTTTTAAATTGAAATTATACATTTTGCCAAACGTACAATATATAAAGTATTTATCTTTAATTCATTCATTCCCATACTTATTTTTAATTCATTTATTTGCCATACAGTAAAATAGAACGGAGAATTTTACCTAAGTATCCTTAGAGACATTTTTTGTGTCTATAAGCACAGAAAATCCCTCGCAATATAACTCTCTCACTGGAAGCTTTACTCTTACAACATGACGTGGGAAAGGAATGAGGATGTGAGCACACATAACAAATGTTTGAAATCTGCATGATTTATTGGTGTTTTGACGTTTAACAATCACTTATCAGCGGTTAGTCTCTCCCTTTGCTTATCTGTAGCGGAATCCGAGACTACCTTTCTTTTGGGAAAGGCATTTCCATATTATTTATCTCTGTGTCATCATTTACTGGTACGGTGAAGATCTAGTATGATTGTTTCTTATGACGTTTGTCATACATTGTTCTGTCAACCGACTTTGTTTAATCATTCTTTAGCTATTTCTTTTATATTTATATATTTAGATATTTTGCGTCTGATAATTATATTCTAGTTTCGAAACATGAATTTCTAAAAACGAATTATTTTTTTAAATATTTTTTTGAGATTCACGTTTTTTAGACATTCATTGCATACAGCACTGTGATCTACCTTACACAATACCTATAATAAATACAGACTAGCGAGTTCTAACCGATTCGCTAGGTCAGAACTCACGTAGATACTGCAATCAATCAATATTTTCATTGAAACTAAAATCGTAAAGCCTCAATCCTCGTACAATTTCGAAGAACAAAGTTGCCAGATCATTAAAACAAACTTCAAGTCAAATAAATACCTTAAGCAGCTAGAACGTGGCTACAAAGCTTTTCAAAATTATTTTAGTAGCCTCTTATATAGAACGACACTATCTATTAAGCTTTGGTTTGTTAGTGGCCTGATGCCCTTAGAACTAGAATATTGTTTTTCTGCGTCAGCAAAGAATTATCTTTGTCGCTTAGAATTAACTCTTTCATTCGTAATTACAGTTATAAAGAAAGAAGTTGTCTTTAGTCTTAAAGCAACACAATTTGTCTTTAAACAGTGGCCTTAAATGATAATAATTTTAACCAAGATCAAGAGACATAACGCAACAGATCGGTCCCAAGTAGGGCAGTACTACAATACAGTGCATATTGCCTACATTACAGTCGCAAGGCTGAATCATTGCATACGTATGAGTGCACAAACACATGCAAGGAGGTCGTTTCATAAATCATGTCCAATCTGCCTTCTGTTTACTTAACAGAAGGTAAACAATAAATATTTTTCAGGACTTCAATGCTAAATATTCCATTACGAAAGGCCGTATGATAAAGCAATTGCTTTATAAGGTAGTGGTCACCTTAAGTCTTCCTATAAGAGAATGATTGATGGTGTCTTCATGTAAATGTCTGCTGCCAGTCAATCGGGTCCGAATTTGGATGTAATTCCGATATCGGTGACTTTATTAGCGTTTCGGTTTCGGGTGTCAAGCTGTCGTGATGTGCCTGTTACGTCATGTTCAATCACACGGATTGCCGATCGGTAAGAAAAGCATGCCATTCAATTTTGCCGAAGCGTTCCGGACGAAAGTAGTTTAATGTTTTTAGCATTGAGGTTTCTACTTGTAAATATTTATATGGTTATTGTACTTGGGTATACAATAAAAATACCCGGAATGAAAAACACATAAAGCTTAATTTTGTTGAATTTTAAAACGCAAATGTTCCACGATACAATATATTTACTCGCCATACATAAAACCAAGGTTTATTGAAACACGCACTTCTCACTTTTAAGTAAAATGGCTGTGATAAATCTCTGAATGCGTTTGCCAAGGCAAAAACAATAAAAATTAATTTACAAGCGGTTTATAAATTGGCAACTCTTTTAAAAGAGGCGTCGGAAGCTTTTAGGGCGATTCACACTTTACCGTTTCATGTATTTTTGACAGTTGCATGCTTGTTGCATAAAACATTAAAGGTCGGACATGTTTAAACGTATGTTATGAGACCATGTCTTTCCATTGAATGCACTTTTAAAGACTTGTCGGGGACAGAATTAATGCTGCAATTCGTATAAAGACAACAGTTTACATAATTTCTGTCGGTCCGTCTGGGTTTGAATCATGGAAGGTAACTGAATAATTTACGATAAAGATTAACACTTTCCTTGATCGTATTTAATTTACTGTAGCCTGTAATCTCTTTGCTGAGCTAACTCCTCCCCATTAATTCAACAGGATAAAAATGAATCGCCAATCACAATCTACTCTTAAAGCATCGCCATGTTGCATTATAAGATTGTAAAGGCCGGAAATAAATGCGCATAATTTTATTCCCAGTTCAAGCTGTTTTTTTATTATTGTAAATCTGACTTCAATATCGCGCCCTGCATCAGCTGCTGTGATAGACGTGTGATATTTCAGACCCACGGTCGCCCGGTGTGAGTCTGACCTCCAATTTGTGAGTCAGACCTTTCATCATTGTATTTAACCCTTTTATATGTCATTTCCATAATTTTAATATCACGCGCAGACCTGTTTAATCAATGAGTGAGTCATTTGTTTATAGATATTCTGTTTTACTTGTTATAAGGTCGGTTTTTTACTTATAAGGTTATTGCATAATTTAATTTGCAAACTGTCTGTTTCTCGTCTTGCTGGTTGGCAGAATATAATCTTTATATTATTTGGTGTCAGAATACGTTCCAAAATTAACTAGTTTCTTATCGGTATTCATATCAGCGTATTATTTATTTCTATATATTTTGTGTTCCGCGAAATCTGTTATTTAAGTTTTAGGTGTAATGTTGCTAACTAATATGTTACTATTTTTAATTGACATTAGCAAACTATATAGCATAGGGCTACAAAATATGATAATAGTTCTTGGGTTAAAAAATATACTTAGCCTTGTACTATCACTATTTAATGTGATATTTCCTGTAATAAACAATAAAAAAGTTTTAAATATTGACACCTTTTTGCTACCACTTTAAACTCATTTAAAACGTTAATTCCAAGGCTCATTTACTGGAGGTCATTAACCTCATTGAAACATTTGTATGTACTATTTGAGGCTTTTAACTCTCGACCTCCTTTCCTCCTCATGATAGTAGCGACAATAGGCTTTTAGGAATAATTTCCTAATTACCATTACCGTTCGTTGTACTGAATTTTCCCAGTTAGTTTAAATAGGTGCTTATAGCAATATATGGTGGTCTGTTTATTTTCCACACTCTTATTATATCTGCAAAAACTTTTCAAGCAGTTCAGTCATTGCTGTGCTATAACCAAAATGCACAAAAATATAGAAGCTTATCTTTGATTGCCATGCGTGGGAAATACCTGTCATTTGGTCAATCCGTTTAAAAAATAAATCCACTCATTCTGACGATACTCAAATCTGAATGTTACCTTGAAACATAATCAAAGTCAGTCCCCACGAATGCTAAAAATATTCGTGTTCTATTGCGCAATTTTAGCCCCCGTGGGTCCAAACAATACGCCCCCGCCTCGTTTGGCATCACATTTGCACAACTGGGTAACTGTCTACTTCCTGGCAGGGTAACATTGAACCACTTCTCTGAGCGGCCAAGTGCACCGAGGATGTTATTACGAGGACCAAAATAGAACGAATTTAAAATTAGGTACACAATCATTAGCGGTCCTAGGTGATTTGCTAGGACATACAGAAAGCATTTTATGGTGAAATTAATATCTATGGATGTTATAGGTACGTTTTCGTATTGCCACACTTGAATTCAATGTCAAAGTAGCTCTCATTGTAGAATTTGTTAACTAGACAGGGTCATTTCTCCACCATTTGATAATGATTAGATAATTTGATCATATGGATGACAGGTGAACTATGTATGGTAGAAAGTTTTGAAGAACTGGAACCGAAAACTGGTTTTATAAAGTTTGTTAATACAAAAACCTGAATTGTTACGTTCGGTTGGTATTCAAATGATAACAGACATGCTGACGTTAGTTAAAACAATTTAAATTATAATAATTGCAGTTCAAAGCAAAATGGTAGAATTAAGTCAGCACATTAAAGACACGTGTATATCGTACAAGCCAAAATTAAGATCCACGAGGTCGAGGACTTCAGTTTGTATCTTATAAACAAACTGTAAACAAAAACTAATTTAATAAATAAAATGCTTGGTCCGGTTACGTATAGCAATGTGTATAAAGGAATGCGGAGAATAATGAATGTGCAGTAGAAGGCGACCGGGCAGTGCGGCCGTAACTAAAATTGTACAAGAGTTATAGCATGAAAGACGCTTAAAACGTAGCCCACACTCAAGAAGCCGTTATCAATGAAAGGAAGCGCGTAGATTCAAATTGCCGGCTAACTGCAGTTGCAATAATTGGAGAGGTGGAGACTGTAATAGACCGCAGGGGCCCGTTTCGCCGTATCATATTCTGTCCTATATTTAGATGACAGTTTGCTTGAGGGATGTTGTGATTTATACAATAACAAGATGACCGACCGGTCGTTCTACGTACTATTTAGTTACACCTCTGCTACATATGCATCACCTTGTTCATCTCTGTTTGCATTGCATCGATAAATATTTATGAAAGTAATGGACGCTGCATTGCATTGCGGCTGAAATTTAAAACCATGTGACAACAGATTAACGTTAAAACATATGGACGTTAATTACCGCACGTCATTTAAGCGTCACGATTGTTAGTAAGAACTACTACGCCCATTACATGATCAATGACTCTTTTATCTTGATTGATGATGATAGTATAGTAATTTGTTTTATTCTCTTTATTCCAGGTGCTGTGTTCAAGTCAAGATGACGTGGCTTCGGGTGTCGGCGTGTTTTCTGGTGCTGTCAGTGCTAGTTGCACCGACCCTTGCAACTGTATGCCCCGACGGATGTGTTTGCAACACCACACGAGATGGCCTTCACCGTGCCACCTGCAGTAGTCTCCCCGATTTGTACAAGTTCACTCTTCGCCAGAAACATCACAACATAAACATTCTCGATCTGTCGCACAACAACATCACGAAGCTCAACCACGAGCTCGACCGGCTTACAGAAGTTGTCACGCTGGATCTCTCCACGAACGGCATCCAGACGCTGAATAAATTCTTCCATAATGCAAAGAAATTAGTGCATCTTAATCTAGCCAATAACAGGATACAAAAGCTTTCCTTTGTTCATTTACCTTCAAGCGTTAGTTCATTAGATTTAACTAACAACTTATTGAGTGATGTACCTTCAGATATAGGACATTTGGTCGGTCTGGAGCATTTAGAAATGGAACGAAACCCTCTGGACTGTTCGTGTGAAAACTTATTGGCACGCGATCGTTTGCTTCTTGCAAACGTTTACATAGATAATGTCAAATGTGCTTCACCTACAAAGTTCAAAGGGAAATCCTGGTTAGAACTAAAATCGAAAGATATTTGCAAAGTTCCTAAAACCGAAAATAACTTCATGGATATGATGATGGGTGACCAGCCTATTGATGCAGTGCAAATTGGAGAAGAAACCACTGCTTTAAAATCTATGCCCCTTGTAGCTAAAAGTGATTTGGATGATGGTAATGTAATTCAAGGAAGTGCTGCCGTGGAAGACGATGATCACCTACAGTTCTTGAAAGTGGGACATAACTCTTCGCCGTCACCTTATAGCCAGATAGAAGGTTCAGGCGATGGTGACGATGCCGAACAAACTACAATGATCATATTTATGAAATCTAAAATGCAGGAAAATCCTGATGAAGGTTTTACTGCTGATAATGAACAGACCACCGAAGATCCCATTGAAGGATCCGGAGATCCTACTATAATGTTTGAAGGATCTGGTGATCCTGACTTTACAACCACTACACCCTACGTACCATTAAATACAGGGCCAATTACTAGAATTGATATAGATGATAATGAAACAACGAGTACCGAATATCCCCCGCTCGAACCTATGTCACCTATATTCCAGGGTGGAAATGACTGGCGCACTAACGAAAAACCTCCTCCGGAAGTTTCGACAGAAAAACCAACATCGCCCACACCTCGTGATACTACAGAGTTTCAACAAATTCGAGTAACGAAAGCATCTGAAGTGCACGGACAAATTGCTGACAGCGAAAACCCAGCACCACACAAAACGGGCACGTATGTTTGTATTGCGATTATTGTTATATTACTAGTGGGACTAATTGGTTTTGCGATAATCAAAGGGCAGATGAGAAAACGAAGAGACAGAACGCTTCTTCGGCAACAAAAGAGAGATGTGGAAAAGGCATCGAAAGAAATGGTTGACATGAATAAATCGTTATTAGGAAAACCGGCTGGCTTAGAGGCTCCTGCCGACAAAAAAGTAAATGGAAAATACGAACTAGTCCCAACTCACGAGACACCACAAAAGAAAAGTGAAAATGGAGAACTTGGCAATGGTGTCAACCACACCAACAATAATGGCCTAAGAACTGATAGTCCGAGAGACACAAATCAAAATAAGAGCAGTTCAAGAGATAACAATTTAGTAGATGATAAACCACAACAACATGAGACGTCTTTTGATTCCGAACCTGCATCTCCCGATTCCAGAAAAGATACCAATTCATTATCGAGTGAAGACATTTTTGTACCCATTAACGATGACGATACTCCTAAACTGAACGGCACTGGTGACTCCAATATATCTCAACCACTAATAAATGGGGACCAAAATACTGATTCTGATTTCTTGTCGCCGTCTCGTGAATACGTTCCGGTATACTCGCCCGACATGGGGCGAGTACGCATAAAGATGACGGAGACGCCTAAACCCAAAACACCGGTACTAGTCACCAGAAGTAGATCGAACGCTGGAGACATCATCATAACTCCGTCAGACGCGCTCAAGCCGACCACTTGAAATCCGGCCTCAGTTGAAAGGACAATAATACTTCGTGTATATCAGTGTCAAACAACAAACACTTCACCATTGGCGAAATTCTGTGATTATATTGTGCGTGTAGTTAGGTCAAATCTCGAGTGTGAAGAAATGAAATCGATTAATTCGATTGTGTGTAAGTCTAGAACCTTTGCTGCCAAAGTGTGTTTGTAGTCGACAGTGCCTTTATTTTAACTTTGTTAGTGGTATAATATATTTATAAAAATATATTGCGCAATAAGAATAAAAATATTTTTATACGTGTAAAAAGTGTTGCCATGTTCATGATAGTTGTAAAAGTCTTGTTAATAATACATGAAATTCATATCGTAACTGTATGATGATACGAATGGCGACCGATTCATGTTGTTGTACAAACATTGTGTCCTCATGTCATGTGTTTCTGTTCGGTACGTTTATCCTGCGTTATCTACGTGTATAGTATGATGGGGTACAATTCTTGAATTGTTATATTTCAATGGTTGTGTACTTACTTTCTACCCTGAGAATATTTATTCTAAACAATTATGTATAACAACGTAAGGTCCAACTGGCTATGTTTAGTTATTGTTTTCTCATTTTCTGTGGAGAGATTCATTCTTTCATGGTCTGGCTAAGCATAAGTTCCTTAGTAATTTTATTGAGTTTAGATTTTAAGAATGTGATACCATTTATTTTAAGTAATCTGAACTATTTTCTATGTATGTATATAACTAATTCAAATTATATTAGTGTATATTTCGTAGATCTTTGTATTTGAATTATTTAATTTTGAAACTAAGACGCTGCTTTTAAATTAATTACTGTGTATCTTTATGCTTTTACTGACCTTATTTAAATAATTATAATGAATAGTTAACTGTTAAACGTATCAACATTTTTTACTGAAAACCAGAATTTTTGAGACTATAGAACAAAACAGAACAATAAATAGTTCAGTAAGCAAATATAAAATTAATGTATTTTTATTTCAAAACTATTTTACGATATAAATGGTTGAATCAAGTTTTCCTTTGTTTTAATGATCTTGACCCTGTCCCTGATGCAAAACGTATAAAAAAGTGTCAAAGAGGAAAACTACCTCAATGCACAGTTGTAGGTTCTACCGAGTTTACTGACGGTCTTCCACTAATCACCCTTATGCCACAAAGTAATAAGGTTGTAAAATGGTCGACCGTCGGTGAACTCGTTACCTTTATAAGATTCTTCTATTACCTTATAACGAACGAAATTAAAGATTACCTAGTTCGTTTCCAGTTTCTGCAATTTATTGAAGTTCGAGCTTTATAAAGTGCTACGTTAACTGACAAAGCAGACTAATAAGTTCTTAGGGTACAATTTGGTTTCATTATATAACAACTGGTATGATAATACTGCTTTAGTACTGCTTTCAAGTTCGTCTTGCTAGGAGTAGGGACCAGTAGGAAAAACCAAACCGTGTGTTGTCTTTTTATTTTGGTTGAAGATAGTATGAACGCACTACGCAAGCATTACGAAAATTCGAACGATTTTTGTATAAAAATCGTTAGTATTTTCGTCTGAAAATACTATTTCAATTTTACAAGTTTCACCAATAGATAAGAATAAAGTCTAAAACTAAGAAAATATGATGCACGAAGCGAGTATTTTCAAAATAAAAGGATTTACATTACGTTTACTCCGCACAGTTGTGCCAGCCCCACAGATGGTTTGTAATGTAGAACTTGTGAATCTACATTACAACCAGTGGCGACATCTGTCTTAAAGCAGTGTAATCACTGTGTACGTAACTACTGGCATGGCAAGAAACCTCGTGGACCGACACTCGACTACCTAACTATAATCGTAAGTTAGGGTTTCTATTATTAATAGATATAATATGTTATGTTATGCTAAAATATTTATGAACTGCTTTTGAAGCGACGACAATGTAGCTGATTCGGAAGGAAGTTAATAGATGGCGCTTACGTCAAGTTTTTAAATGTGTACGTAAGATCCTTCTCCCACGGCGACTTTTGTAGCGATTCTGTCGTGCGCTGGAAACGTATTAAGCGCAGGCCACACTTCCAGCTAGCGAGCGAGCCAGCGAGCTGGCCGGCGAAGGCGAGGCCAAGCGACGGAAACTATATAAGCAACGCGAAGATAAGGCGAGCTAAACTATGTGGGTTCACAGTTCACACCGAAAACTACGGATGGACGGGCGCGCGAGGAGGCAGGTGGGAGAGTGTACCGTCTTATTCCGTCTCGCACAGGCCGACGCAGGCGACGTGAACGAATAGCATCACTGGCATCGTCGGACATTTCGTTCGCATCGTTTGTATCGCTGGCGTAGGTTAGCTCGGTAGTTCGCGGTGTGAACCAAAGAATGAAAAGAGGTGAAACGATGGTTGTTCGCGTCGCTCACCCACCCGCCAGCTGGCGGTGTGGCCTGCGCTTTAGTGAACGACAGAATCGCTATAGTAGCAATACCTACAAAATTGTTGTTAGGAGGGCAAAGATGCACATCCATCACGATTAACGCGGCCGTTTTTCGTTCGCATCGCGCAAAAATCGCGGTGGGCAAGGACTCTAAGTTGTTTGTCGATGGTTGTAGCTATACATGTTGAATATTATCTAGATTGAAATAACTGCAGTTTTTGTAACAGTATTTTTAAGGTTTAGGTAAGGAAAAAAAATTAAAAGCATTTGTTAGAACAGATTTATTTCTCATAAGTATTAAAATTCTTGTACTGTGTGTTGGTACATAAAACTCTTATATACTATCTTAATTAATAATATAAACACTAAATAGGACGTATTGTTCAAAGTTATTTCTACGTATATTTAAAATTGATAATCTCTTTCAAAAGTCGCTTTCCCGGATGTCATCATTGGAATATCTTCGATTTCGGGGCCGCAAGGGCCTTTCCAATTCTGCCTGAATTTCAACAGTCGTAGTGTCGTCATTCTGGGAGTCATATTCTGCATTGTACTCAGACATGCGCCTGCGTCGAGCGCCAGGTGACTGTTCTAGCTCGGCTACCTCATGGCTGCCATATCTACTTAACTGTCTTCTCGGTCTATGACGCCGGCGATCATTTGAAGCTTCAGATAGTTCAACATCTTCCATCACAGGAACATCCCCGTTTCTCTCTGTTTCCTCCAGTAAATCTCCACTGGACTTGGTTTTCCTTCGACCCCGTTTTCTCTTAGTCTTGCCCGTACCGGTTTCATTTAGAGAATGACAGGATGCACTTACTTTGGGCATTGAGAGAGCTTCATCATAAGATGGTGGTGCAATCAGATCTCGGGGATCTGGTGTGTTACATAAAGCTTCTTGTTCTGCACGTATCCTTAGCTGTCTCAGCCTATCTCTTGACTCTTCCACTTGTCTTTCTCTCTCAGCTTGCAGAGCAGCTAAGCGACGGTGCATGGACCTTCTTATACAATTCACTAACAGAAGGCATAAAGTCAACCCTACTATCATTACAGTTATGAACCATATTAAACCGTCTGGATTTGGTATTCTTTCGGTGGGATTCCAAACAAAATAACAGGCTTCTAACCATGACTGCCCAATCAATGTAATCGGGCTATTGCAAACGAGGTTGTAAGATTCTTCCTTTTTGCTAGGTTCTAGAGTGACATATTCATAGAAATCATACATGTTTCCGTCAACACAATCACATCTCCACATGTTATCACTTAAATCGAGTCGTTCTAGATATGGATTTGACTCAAAATAAGACCTTCTCCAGATTGTAGTAAATCTGTTACCAATAACACTTAAACCTATAAGTCGAGGAAGCATGAAAAAGGTATAATTATTTACGAAACTTAGTCTGTTATAGTTAAGGTTTAAAAACTTTAACGTGTTAGATGATATACTATCGGGTATATGTGACAAAAGATTTCTGGATAAGTCTAGGTCTATAAGACTCTGCAGCCCTTCCAAAGAATCTTGTCCAATACTGCTTATTTCGCATGAACTCACATCAAGAACAGTCACAGAACTAGATTTCAAATGACCAAGAGTCGTGAGATAGTTTCGAGAAAATTTTATTTGTGTTAACGAAGGCATTTCTAGTAGCGTGTCTTCAGGTATAGTCGCTATTTCATTCCAAGATAAATCTAAATGTTTTATCAATGTCAGCCCTCGGAATGTATCACTTTTCAGCGATCCGATATTATTGTAAGATAAATCCAAATATTCCAGCATAGTGTTATTGACAAACTCGTTGCTCTTCAGAAATCTGATCATATTGTGGTTTAGGATTGCCCTTCTTAGATTAGGAAAACCCTGTAGGTTTGGTTGTAATACATTGCAGTATGATATGTCTAAATATCTTAAAGAGTCCGAAAATAAATTGTATGCGGATGCAGACAGCTCCAAGCGATAGTTGTGAGACATTTTCAAGTGAATTAATGATGGTAAATACATTAATTCGTTGTGGTTTATGGTACCAAGAGCACAGTTGCTGACGTCGAGGCTCTTCAACGAAGATGACATAATACTTAGTATTCTAACTAAAGGATTTGAGTTTAATTTAAGAGACTTGATGTTAGTAAGACCACTTAAAGGCGACCTTCCGTGTATGGAATCTATTTCACAGTGCTCCAGTATCAAAGTTTCAATAGAGGGACTTATGATGAGCTCCCGATTTGCCAAGTTGCCCATTGTTTTAAATGTATTGAAGGATAAGTCTAATGTCTTAAGGCTTGTTGTTGGCTGGAACGCTTCGTTTGGGTTTAGGTTCAGCCATGCATCAAAACTATTTCTGGATAAGTTAAGCTCTTCAAGAGCTGTGAGGTTATGCAGTGCATCTTGTGGCAGTTCGTTGAGACGATTTCCGCTTAAATCCAAGCTGACCAAATTGTAGAATTTACGCAAATTCCCAGGAAATGTGGAAATTTCATTATTCGAAATATTAAGCTTCGCCACCTGCAAATAAAATTATAACGTTTAATGTTGCGGCAAAAGGGGAAATTAATTATAAGATTATATTAATGAGTAATTGAGGGTTTGTTTCACATTATCGACTAAATTACGTTTGTTGAAAATAATTGAATAATAGATCTTCTAAAACCGTTTTACATTTTCTTAATAATTTAAATCTAGATGGCCAAGCAATACCAAATTAACCGACAGATCTCTGAGACGAAATGCTGAAATAAACTCGGAAGTCATTTTGTTTTAAAGTGGATACAAACATTGTATTATCAACCAGGATGCAGGATAACGACACAATTGATTTAATTTAGTTGCACACTTAAGTTAGAAAATTTTTAAATACCTGACTGCTGAATCCATCTGGTAGATCAGTCAATCCTCTTCGTGAGCAATCAACATTGGTTTTGTCTGCACTGCACACACAAGTATAGCAGAGGTCACCGAGATCTTCATCAAAATCTGCTGCTCCGTTCGCTAAACTGATGAGCGTCAGAACACATAGTGCTAGGGGTAATCGAACCATTACGTCTCGATCTCATTACGGCCTGAAAATGAAATAAATACTTTATTACTTATTTATCTTTGTCAGTCAGAATTGAGAGTAAATAGCTATTTCAGCAGGTCATCATGTGTGCAGTGTCAGTCAGGGGACTTCACAAGCAAATGGAGATTATAACATCCGTTTCATTTCCGATATCTTCTGTTTAGGTGTGATACAGCTAAAGTGAATCAGATACTATCACATTTGAAACAATAATCATCAATACATACATTTCTAAATTGAGTCATCGTGTAATTCAAATCGTCAGTTCATCATTAGCTAATAAATCACATGAAAGTAATTCTGAGAAAACTGTCATAGCTGAGTATTGTGCTGTGAGCTCTGAGTAAACAGTGATAGAGTGATTACTGTTTTACCTGGTAAGATATAACTAGATTTAGGATAGTATGACCTAGACAGATGCTGTTAAAACCCTCCATCTCATGGTGCGTGGGTGTTTGTCTGAACTCGAAAAGTGGCTAACTGTGGCGGTAAATATTAAGAACACTAGCAAACACTATTATCGTTTATTCAAGACCATTAACAAATCGATTAGTTACCAGTAGAATAATATCAGCTTTAATATTTTTAACACTATTGTCGTAGAATAAGTATGAATATTTAGATTAACACAAATTACTCAAAAACAGACTCTTAATCGGATTGTTTCTTCATATCATAAGGAAGGAAAACAAGATCGCATTGAACACCTGCTCAATAAAATTTTTGTCACGCACAAAGTTCCGAAACTGTTTCTGAAGGACTAAAGAGCAGAACCAAAAAACTATTTATGTACCATGAATAACCTCTGCATTAGTACATACAACAATTTTATCTTTGTTATCAGCTATTGATAAAACAGTAGGATACTTAAATTTGGGTCGACTTTGCGTTACTGTATCGAAAACGTGAACTAAATCCAGGACAAATGGTACGAATTTGTATTTTCACGGGGTTTGGCCGGTGTCTATAATGTAGGTACTAATAACCTATTCAATGCTTCAGTTTCAGCTCTTTTTACTGTAAAAACAGATTATACTCATGAATAAACGTTCTGACTAAAAATATTCTTAAAATTACTGGGGGAGACACTGATTAAACTAAAGGTGTAATAAATAAGTTTATTTTCACCTGTTTATGCCAGTTTCAAGTGGTTGTTGACCTCGTTAGCCAGGTGTTTAATTAGTGGTGTGTTGAGTACCAACCTATATTGCCTTATCCTACAGTTGCCTGCAAAATGTTCACTATCTGATCTGACCAGTATGATTGTATCACGAATAAAATTGAATTCAAGAGATCTCATATTAATTTCAGAGAGTCTTCTGTTATTTCAGGATTGGGTGCCCAAAGCTTGAAGTCGAACAAGAAGAAGTCTTCTATTACACCTACACATGGCGGCCACTTAATTTTCTCAATTTTAAACAGTACATACCTTTCCCTTACAATTTAATTCAACACTCATTTATGTAACGAACATTATCTGTACTATTCACTTATCTTCACTTTTCGTACTAAAGTAAACACCTTAATCTGTCGTTTTTTTTGAACAATTCTTTTAATTTCAGACGTGTTGTCCACACGGTGCGATTACATTGTGTGACTCAAATTTGTGACGTTATCACTGATGATAAGAATGGCGAAACCGTATGTGCTTAGGGCGCGGTAATCTGTACTCGGCTGATTCCTAGGATTTTCTGTTAATATGTAAGAGAATAAAATAGCTGATTAATTTTTGTTACAATTTGATGTTTCATAAATCGAATGTCGTTACAAACGATTTATTTAATAATTGATTTAGGTACATAAAAGTTTTCTAGTACATGAGGGTCTTACAAAGTATTTTGCAAAGTATGTGCATTAATAATTACATGTTGTAGGTACAACCAATTGCTGGGTGAATCGCTGCTCTACTAGCTAGATTGCGGAGCAATCTGTATTTAGGCGAGACAGTTTCGACTCCCTATTTGAGAATCACAATAATCATGTATGCGCTTATAATTTAGTATAAAACAAAACACAAAACCAAAAATAAAAATCTTAAAATTTAAATTTAAATTAAATAAAACAAATTAGAACGAGGAGTGGTGAAACGAGTGAGTGTGAATGCGCTTGTGTATGAGTATGTGTGTGTGAACGTGTGTGTGTATTCGTATAAAAAGAAATAGGGCTACTTTTAGGTAAGTGTTACTAAGTACTTTTCAGTCTCGTCGTATTTTTTATTCAGGAGGAATTCATGGAGTGCAAGTTTTCATTTGCTGTGTGGTAAATTATAGATATATAAGGACGCGTTAATTTTATTGTACAAGCAAGGGCCAAGATAGTAGAAAAATCTCTTTGTGTATTTGAATTGAGTTTGTGGAACAGTATAAATCATATCTTTACGTCGTTTGGTAATATTAATAAGAGGAGTTTTTAAATGTTGCAGAAGAATGGTTTGCAGAATGAAATGTTGCCTTATGTTGAGGACCCTACAAATTTTGTAAAGTTCTGAGATTCATCTACTAAATATTAGAAAGAGAAAAGATTTGTACCTACCTATATTTGTAACAAATCAACTCAAAAACTCCTGGGCCGATTTTAACCATTTTTTCACAAATAGAAAGCTAAATTGTCAGCAAGTAACTTATGCTATAAATTAAATTTATGTGATGCAAATAAGCTGAGCTATCACAATTTTTTCGAACGAAGTCGCGAGCGAAGTGCAAGTATTTCAAATAAAAGGATACAAGGACATTAATAGGTAATTAATAGTGCCACTGATTTCAACTTCTTGGCATTTTATCCTGCTGTTTTAAACTTCGTCATCTTTTAAGAAATATTTATAAAATACAGGACAAAAATAATAATCAACGTTCACTTGATTGTGAAACTTTTTGCCGCTGTTTTCGTGTTGAGAATAGCGCTATCTACCGTTGAAAGTAAGAACTTTCTCTTGACTGGTTCAACCACCTAAGCGGCTAAAGATGATTGCTTTTTGTATTTCTTAAAACTGTTGACAGATGTCACTACCAGTTCAATAATTCAACTTTTCGGGCAAAAAGAAAATTCTTAATGTATGGTTGACGGTAATAAAACAGCACAACAATCAATTTAAGCCTAATATAATTATATTTACAAACAACTTAAATTAAAACATATTTTAAAATAATACCTATTGGCAAGTCTTAGTGTTAGAGTTAATTCTTATAATAAATAAATTATTTACAATTTCATAATTAATACAATGTACCTAGGACAGTCGTCTCGGGCAGTCTTAAGCCCGATTGTTACTTAATACTATATTATTATGTTATAGATTGCGTTGACCTGTAATGGGTTGCGGGTTCTCAGTTCCTCAGCCATCACAAGACCACCTTAAGCTGATTGACAATTTCTTATTAGTATTGCTTTCAATGGTCACCAACATCATAAAATCACGCCTGTAATGCCCAAAGGGCTAGACAGAGTTGTACCGAATAGTAATATGGCTGGATTTACAATCTAATTGTCAAGGCTAGTTATACTGTAACAGTGGAAACCATGTATTTAAAGGGAGATGGGGAGACACCTCACAGAGGAATACAATAACAGAAGGCTAGTATTATTCAATCGATATTCTGGTATGGATCGACTCAACTGGACGTCTCATAGACCTCCTATCACCTATCCTTGGCCTGGTCTCTGTAAGATCACCAATAGATCTGGACCGTCGGTTGTTTCTCGGTTCCTCTTCATCTACGAAATCTGGCAAAGAGTGGAAAGAGGAGTTCAAGCGAGGCATTAGAAGCGCTTCGTCGTAGGTCGGCGGAGGATCCAGAGGCACCCTCAATATAACAGATTCGGCTCTAGGCAGGGTAGCCGTACCGTTGAGATTCAGAATTGTGGTATCCGGAGGTGGCCTGGTCTGCTCGGCTCTAGTTAAAGACACCAGACTGCGACACACGCATGACGTCACCACTATCCCGATGATGACACCCACCATCAGTGCTATTGTAGTGAACGGAGGAGTGCTCGACTCCACTGGGTGCCACGTCCGGATGTACGCCTGCTGCCAACTCAACTGCGTCACATTCGACGGTGTGTAGCAAATTAAAGACTCTCTGTCAACGATCTTTGTTGGCTCCTTGGTCAGAAATTCATAAGTCAACAGAAGATTCACACTAAAACCCTCACAGCTCCAACGGTTCCCTTTCACATAGACTTGCCTCAAAAACGGGTTTGAAGCAAAGTGTGAAGTCGACCACACATCCCTGAACTCATTTCCTCTCAAATCCAATACCGCTAGATGCGGTAACGACGAGAAGCTGTTGTCCGTCAGCGCATTTATTGAATTGTAACTTAAATTTAGCTCTTGTAGCGTGTACGAGGCGAGGTTCTCCGGGATCTCTTCAACCTGATTTATAGACAAGTCGAGTTCCAAAAGCGATCCCATTCCTACGAGGGAGTCGACGTTTATATTTGAAATTTGACAGCTGCTCAAGTGCAGACTTCGCAAAGATGGAGATTGGAAGCTGGGCACGTCAGAAAAGTAATTTCTGGATAAAATGAGACTGTCTAACTTGTGCGCTTCAGAGAATACTTCGGGCGGCAAATCGTTAATTCTGTTCTCCGATAAATCAAGGAAACGTAAGTTCGGCATTGTAGTGAAAGCTCTGTCATCTACGGCATTTATTTTATTCTTCGAAAGGTCCAAGTATTTAATGGAATATTTCTGTCCATTGGTTGTCCACGTGTCGTATAGGTTATTGGATAAATTGAGAGTTTGTAAACTGACCCAGTTTTCTAAATAGCTGGGAATGGAATGGCTGAGATGGTTTCCTGACAAGTCGAGCGTCTCCACGCGAGAAAAATTCTCTAGTCGTGCCGGAAACGTCCAGAAGTTGTTGTTCGATAACAGCAATACTTGAGCCTGAAATAAACAAAAATGGAAAATGTCATTTTTATTTCAAATTAAAATCAATATTAAGATATATGAAGATTGCTTATTGCCTATTAAATATGAATGTACTATTTATAAAACAACAATTATCAAAAAATGCTGTGTAATGTATGAACAATTATTACGAAACTACATAAATAAATTCAGATAAGATAGATAAAGATAAATCTGATGCTGATTAAGCAATTTTTTGCATAACACTAAGGGATCTTCGTATCAATAATTGGTTCATACTTAGAACAAATAATTCAAACGGAACTTTCACTTGAAAACATACATCTTTACACAGTATAAAACAAAGTTGCTCCCGCAGTCTGTACGCTAAGATCTTTTAAACTACACAACGGATTTTAATGCAGTTTTCAGCAATAGATAAAGTGATTCAAGAGGAAGGTTTAAATGTATATAGCACCCGTACGAAGCCGGGGCGGGTCGCTAGTTAAATACAAACTTAAAATCTACTTTTTCAAATGTTGGGTCCCTTTTATTAGATATAAAATGACACTCACTAACAAAAACCACCTAATTATCACCAACAGTTCGCTGATTTCCGGGCCGCTTCAAAATTGCCCCATCAAGGTTAAATTAATACATCAAGCATGATATCGTGACTGAATATCTAGACAAAAATATTTTTTTTGTCTAGATATTCAGTTCATCCTCCGGATACTTACAGTAAAGTCCAACTCTTCAGGCAAGTCCTTCAATCCTCGATTCGAACAGTCCAGGTGCAGTAGACCGTTCATGACGTAAGTGCGGCATGGGGGCAAGCTGTCTTCCAGGTCTTCAGCCTGTCGCTTCACCACTCCTGCAGACACCAGGGCCGGCATCAGACATACCAGTAGCGCTGGTAGTAATACATCTGGAAGGATAGTTAGTGCTTCGTCAGGTGATGGTACACGATGTTGGGGTAGCCGTATTATTAAGTGGAGACCGTGAATCGGTAAGCTGACAAGTCTTGCCGAGAATCGAGTTGAATGGCGAGTGATTGGAAAAGTCAATATCCTGCAGTAAACTGCTGTAGGGTGATGATGTTGGTCAATTATTTTGAGGACCTGGCTGAAAAAGGCTTTGAATGCGGGCAGGCAGTTAGACCAAGGCCCTAGTGTTGATGGAAAGCGGTAATCACTTTTTTTAGGCACTTACAGGAGTAACAGATATATGAATTACGTTGCTTGGTGACAAAAACCGGTTTTGTGGTAGTGCTACCCTGGAGATGCCGTTTTCTACTAGCCTGTCTAAAATAAACTATGTTGTTACCCATTGCATGGTTTAAGTAACACCTACGTTGCTATGAAATAATTACCGATATCAAGGCTGGTGGACCTGCGCCCAAAAGGTTTTTTTTCAGACTTTTTTTTATACCCTTTCAATGGTCCCTAAATCGAACATGGCTTGATTTACAATCTAATCGTCAAGGCTAGTTACACTGTTACAGTGAAAACCATGTATTTAAAGGGAGATGGGGTCGACGAAGAATACAATAACAGAGGGCTAGTGTTACTCAATCGATATATATTCTGGTATGGATCTCAACTGGACGTCTCATAGACCTATCGCCTTTCCTTGGTCTTTTATTTATTATGAACTTGGTGTGTCCATGGCAAAGGCTTTCCTTCTCTCTTTTTTATTTATCTCTGTCTTTGTCTAACGTTTTTTTTTTTTAATTCTGAAAAAGAAGTCCTCATCTTTCTGTTACAATTATAAAATTACAACGTCTTCATGATGATTTATCAATCGCTATCACAACTCACTGGTGTACGTAGGCCTCCATTTTATTATTTGACCGAGCGGTACAATATCCCAATTGATTATTATCTTCAAGATAAAACAACGTTTTTATCTGTATATCTGTGATGACGAGTAGTTACCAAATGTATAAGTATTATTATCTTTAACTACGGGAGGTATTTTATTTATATTTAGATTATCATGATAGCTTGAACCATATTAAAATTGTTGTGAATTTAAAAATTAACACTGAGTATATAACAGCTTGTATTTAATCACCATGTTTCATTAATATTAACCAAATTTAGAAAACGGAGGAAATAAAAATAATGAACATCAGTTAAGCGATACATAGGAACATTATGCAGATAATAAAAAGACAGAAGAAAGAATCAGAAAGCGAGAAGCAGAGCTACGCATCAACGATACAGAAGAACCACGAAAGAATGTTACGAATGAAAAAACGAAAAATAAAGTATTTATTTTGGAATCCCAGAGCAACTTCTAATAGCCGTCAACCAAGCATTCTGTACATCAAACTAAGTAACTTTACGCAAAAATTATTGCTGGGAATGGACTTTTTTTTTGGGGTGAAAATTCACGTTTTACGGTAGGACTCGATGGAAAGCACTTAAAGCATATGGATGGATTGAATTGTATGGGAGTCGTGTGTAAAGTAAAAATCTTACATTCAAAACATGTATTAAAAAAAAACTTTGTAAAAGTTGGAACTTTGACCCCCAATATCTCCGTGACTAGAAGGTTCCCAGGTATGGTCTAGAACAAAAAAATCGCAATCGCAAAGACGGGGAGAACAAGTGCCTTTCATAGATATGTATAATATATACAGGGTGGCGAACTGGCGACGACAATACGACAATAAATTAAACTGCGTGTACGTCATGACGTTCGAAGTCTGCATACAAAAATTCGATCGAATATATTCAGTAGTTTAGTCGCAGGACATTATTTTTAATTTTAGCATTTTCTACATGATGTAGATTAATAGGGTAGCACTGACAGGTTGACGAACCTCGCATCGATATTAACACTATAAACAACTTTGCCATATTCGTTCCTTAGATTTTTTCCGATGTTAGGATTTATTTGATAGTTTCAAAACATTCCTTTCATTTCATTCGTTTCGGTTTCAGTACCAGTGCTTTTTTTATTGTCGTACCACGTTTGTATAAACATCGGCTGGTCATGACATGAACGTAGCCCGAGGAAAGTAATGTGACACTATTACAAAGCATCACGCCTGCAATCCCCGAACGGTAAGGCTGAGGTGAACCTAACAGTACACCGACAGTTCGCCAGTTATGTTTAAGTCCCATGTAATAGGGAGCCTGTTGACATCAACCGGGCACAAGTCTAGACTCCGTGGTGGTTCATGAGAAATTCTTGATGGAAAAACCCATTAACCCTTTGCCCGACTGGTGAATCAAACCCAGGACCTCATGCTCAGCAGTCCCGCTTGCAACCACTCGACCAACGAGGTAGTCTACTCTGTGATATTTTTTACTAGTCTACATCGTGTCCTACTGTTGGGCAAAGGCCTTCTCTTTCTCCTTTCATACTTCTCTATCCTGTGCGATCTCTGGCCATGTCAGGCCCGCAAACATGATCAGGTCGTCACGCCACCTTCGCCGAGGTCGACCTGACATTATTCTTCAAAACAAAGAGAACTCCCTAGCTGCTCTTGACCGACTTATGAACTAAAGTAAATTACCCGTAACGCCTTAGTTTTAACATTGATAAGCCTACATGCGGTTGATAATGTTATTTGCCTTACGAAATGTTTTATCTAAGGAGGATTGACGTTTAGGTACATCTAATGTTGTGTGTACTTGAAAACTGAGGAATGAGTGTACTGTCGAAAGATCTTTATTATTTATCTTTCGTCACAAACTATGAACCAAGCTACCTATGGACAGAGAATGGTGTTCTTCTCTATCGAGGTGAAAATTGAGACTTTTGTAAAAAAAATCAGTTTGAACTTATACATTCTGTCACTTGACATTCACACAAAATATTCTGATAAGAATATGAATGCGTGATTACTGACAGTCAATCAGGTAAGTCTGCCATCACCTGCCTAGCCTTTTCTCAACTATGTTGAGGTCGGCTTCGAGTCTAACCGGATACAGCTGAAGACATAGAGCGACTGCCTATCTGACCTCCACAACACAGTTAGTACTGGGTAATACGATATCCCTTGGTAAAACTGTTTGTCAGACTTTCGGCCCACTGACTACCTGTAAGGACTGTCTCTCTAGAAGTCTGTATTGGAGGGAAAATGGTAGTGAAACATACAGAGTATTGTATAGATTAGCTGTTAGCGTATGTCTTAAGAGATAGCGATAGTCTTTGACACTTGACAGTCACTGTACTGTCCTAAGTAGATAGTTGGGTAATACTTTCAAAAGAAATCGTACCGTCAAGACATGGTCACATTCGTTTTATTAGGCCTAAGTCAGATAGCAACCGGGGCTAGGCAAAAAGTTTGCTTATCCAAAAGAGATAGAGCACCTAAATACATGTGTCTCGTTTACTCTTACACCTGGATCTAATAAGAGAGTTCTTGTCTCATCGTTACTAGTATTCAGTGACATGTCTATTGCTTGTCTTTTCGTTGTGAAGGCATTTCATTCATTGAAGAAGTATTTAGTAGTACGGCAATAACCTTTATGTTTAAAGTCGTAATGAGTATGAATGAAAAGCGAATACAGAAGTAATAAATAAGCTTATCAGACGCCAACCCGAATATGTTTCAATAGATAAAAGTAATTGAATACGGAACAGTAAGGAGTATTAGCAGCATTAACCCTCGTAGAAAATACTATACAACATGTACTATACATACGTATGTTAATGTGTCCGTACTACTGAGTACGGACACATTTATAAATCATCGTCAAACATTATCTTAAAACACGAATCCGCGTGTACAATAAGCAATAATTTAAACAAAACTTCCAATCGAATATAGCCTTTATTTTGAACAAGGCAGAATAGATAACGCTCTGTGATGTGAAAATAGGCTTAAAATTCACTGCAAAAAAACCGAATGAATTGAGCAGAATTTTGTAAAACCGTGTATTGTCATAATACTCACCGGATGCCATTGAATATGCGAACTTATTCACAGCTTATCGACACATTTTCACATATTTAAACCACTCGATATTATGACGAATATTATCGTCGAACATTCAGCATATTTTATGGATCCTTTAGTAAAATGTGGTCCACGGAAAAACAATATCGTCCACGGAAATTATAAAATCGTCGTCGAAAAATATCACTTCACTGACGACGTTGAGTATTGCTTTTGTAATGGTGAAGATAGTACAGTTAGCGATACTAGGTGGGTTTCAGAATTCGTAGGAACGTCCATTATGTACAGGATGAGGTTTTTTATAAATAATATGTTTATTTTCTCATCACAAACGTTACAGTGAACAGGAATGATTAAATCTATTACACATGGTAAACAATTGTGAGAGACTGGTGCCCGAAATAGGCATACAATACCTGTGTTACGGGTCACCAGGCCCCCCAAGACTTGCAGGTATAAAATTAATTTAGATTAATAAAGAACTAATGCGTGATGATTTTTGGAAAGTGTTTTAAGATTTCATTAGAGTAGCTTGTGGTTAGAATCTGTATCAGTTGGTGTAAAAGGCTGCTTTCAATGCATCATAATTATACTGAAAAAGGGTGGACGACGGCACATCTGCTAATAGTGCCTGTTGCTATTTATAACCAATCCATTAATTCGCCTAGTGTTTGTGTGAAATTTTACAGGTAGTTAGTGGCCCGAAAGACTGACAGCCAGTCTTACTAAGGGGTGTTGTATTACCAAGCAATAACTGGGTGGTGCAGGTCAGATAGGCAGTCGCTCCATGTAAAATACTAGTATTTAGATGAATCCGGTTGGACTGGCAGCCGACCCCAACATAGTTGGGAAAAGGGATGATTAGGGTCATGTATGTGATATTTAAAATGTAAAGGATTTCCACATTCAAACGAAATCTCTTTTTCAGAGGTTTGAATGAGATGAATGTCAACGGAAGTTAAAAGATAGACCTTTTTTGCGCCAACATTAGAGAATCACTGAACTTCAGAAGAAACTCATACTATACCTAGTTTAGGAGCCCGAAATCCTGACAATAACTTTAAAGTTGGTAGTACGCACGACGTCCAATCAAGCTATACAAATCCAGTTTTTGCAGATCTCTCATTGTATATGAAATCTATACAAAGCGAGGCCAAGTTATACTGGACATGTACAGCTTCATGTGCCGCCGTGTGTTTTCAAATGCTACGTTTTTTTATGTACTAATAAACTTATTATTATTATATTTTATTTGCTAAAACCTATTTCAAAGCCGGAATTTTTCCTATATCAATAATAACAACCAACCTGTACCTTTTTGCCATTATCAGTGTTGTCTTATCACTGATTAGTTATCGACTTATCGTCAATGCAAAGAAATATTCACCTCGATATATACATGAATCACTTACTTGTACTTGTCGTTAAAGGTGCGAATTTCATGAAAATGTGAGGGTAAAATAAAAAAATAATTAAAATATTTTGAACATCACATGTTGGTAATGATATTTTTTAGATAATCTGTACTTTATAACGTAGGCCCCATGTAATTAAAGATAAGATAAAGACAGAAGTAAGTCAGGTGTGTTGTTTACACCCACTTCGGCACAGTTCATGACAGTTCTTGATAGAGACCAATTTATTTGAGGATTTTGTTATGTAATTTTCATTTTATTTTCAGTTTTATTCATTACACTGCACCGTTGGTCTAGTGGTCGCAAGCGCGACTGCTGATTATGGGATCCCGGGTTAGATTCCCAGGTTGGGCAAAGTGTTATTGGGTTTTTCCATCAGGAGTTTCTCAGTAGCAGAATTTTGGTAAATGTTACACAATAATAATAACATATGCAGAATTTTAACGCAGCCATTGATTTCGTCTCCTAATAAAGCATCCATACAGTTTCTAATTTATATAACAAGCTAGTAGCAGCCGCTACGGAGTCTGAATTTGTGCCCGGTTGATGGCAATAGGCTCGCCCCTATTACATGGGACTTAAAAAACATAACTCACGAATTGTGGGTGAACCATTAGGAACACCTCTGCCTAACCTTTCGGGGATTAGACGCGTGAAGTGATGTTAGTATTATTCATTTTATAATCGCTTTCTACAAATAAAGTCAGACCAATTTATCAATAGTTATGTTGCTTTTGTACGAATGCTCTGTTGCTATGCTGGTTACATTTTCACCATCTTGCATCGTATACCTCATTACTGAGGATCTTAATTCCCTCGGCGTGAAGTCATCATTTGTTAGACGATGTTTCGCCATCTGGGCCTATCCTTGACATAGTGAAGCGTGTAGTGAAGTTTTGAGTCCAACGACGAGTGAATTGGATCCCACCACCTAAGTTGACTGCGGTACACACGGTGACCAATCAAGCTATTTCAAACTAGTTTATGCGGATCCCTCATGGTACGGGAAATCTATACAAAGCAAGGCCATGTAATACGAGAAATGTATAGCTTGATGTGTGCCGTGTGTTCCACAAATCAGAGAAACCAGTGCATACCAGAAAGGCCCGGTATAAATAACAAAAGAAAAATATAACGTGATCTTGAAAGTAACTGGTGCACGTGGTGTATGCAATTATAATAAGAGTCATATTCCTGCTACTGAATATGGCCTAGATTCCCAATTTAGAGGAAAGCGTGTTACGTAAGGGGTAGCTAGAGTTATTCCAGGCAACTTCACCTGAAAAATATTGGGGTCAAAGATAGGGTTGCCATCCGTCCAGGTTTCCCCGTATTTGGGGATCGTCCGGGCGGGGTTTTAAAAAGTGTTCGGTTAAAACCCGGGCACCTTTAGTTTCAGGGGATTCTAGGCTCCATGCAAGGAGTATGATCCAGGCCATCGAAACGGCTGGTGCAAAAGTAAGCGATTTCAAGCTGCAATTTGTGATACTCTCATTGCAACACCGTTTGAATCCAATTTTTATCTACCAGAATTTAAAAATAAAATAACTGAACCCTCACTTCTTTGGAATCACGCACGCACCATCACCATACTGCTCGTTTTGCCATGTTTAAATATTTTCACCTCAACAACATCCCGGTTTTTTTTTTCAAGTTTTTGTCACCTTCAGTTTATGTGATGGCAACCCTAGTCAAAGAAGCAATGCTGATGCGTAAACTTGGATAGGTGACGTATTTCTAGTCTAGTTTATAAGAGTAGAAACCCAAGATATGATTGCACTTTAATTTAATTTTTTCTTGCGGATATCATATGGCAAAAAGTGTTCAAAACTTTCTGGGCATTAGAAATCCGGAGGCAGACAAAATTACTTCGATTAGTTGTAGCGAAATATATCTTAAATTTTATTATTTTGAATACTCTAGAGTGGCTTAGAATATTCAAAATAGTCAGAACAAAATGCAACATTGTAGGTATTAAAAAAACCTTTTTCAGATAACCAATAAAACCAAACTTTATCTTACTCTCCTACCATTTTAAACAATCATTTACCTTCAATTCCCTAAAATCCTAAGTGCTCCGGATTAATGAGAACAGGTGTCGGCTGTCGAAGGTTTCGAAAAACGCGACACGTTCGAATCGTCACGCCTGTCTGAGCTTGTTTGCGCTCGTCCTGACCTGTTTACCGCCCCCTCCCACTAAGTTAGCTCTCAATGGGGAGGTCGAGATGTTCGCTGATAAGCCCCATCGATTAGAATGAATGTTTGAAGCTGCACTGGCTTGAATTGAGTACTTGAGACTTGAGCGGTTTAAGAATTTTTCGTTTATTGTAATAAAATAGGTACTCATCTTCAGATTAAATGTCATGTATGTAGTATGATGTAGACCTAACTGTGGCGTTAACATTTTTAACAACTTAAAAACTAATACATAACATAACATCACGCCTGTAATCTCCGAAGGGTCAAGCACCTAATAGTACACTCAGATTTCGCCAGTTATGTTTAATTTAAGTCCCATGTAATAAGGGTGAGCCTGTTGCTATCAACCAGGCACAAATTCAGACTCCGTGGCTGCTACTGAGAAATACCAATTGAAAAACCCAATAACACTTTTCCCGACCTGGGAATCGAACCCAGGAACTCATACTCAGCAGTCACGCTTGCGATCACTAGACCAACGAGCGGGTCAAAAACTAATACGTTGATTATTAATAGACTCTAAAAATTGAGATACCTCAAGATATCGAAAACGTTTTTAAATACGAGCCAACCGTTGTGGTATTTTTGAGGTCCCTAATGTGAAATTGTTTTAGGAAATACTTTTAAGACCTACTTCAGAAAACTTCGTTCGTTATGTCTTAGTCGTTGATTTAACAGTTTTCCTAATTAATAATTGACACCACCAATTTTGCAATTTCGAAGAACATTCTACCTATGCCGCTAATGTAAAACATAATCAAAACTTTAAAGATACTCCGTAACGTTTCCGTTTCGGCGGCAAGTTCAATAAATAAGGATAAAGCCCATTAGAGACGGTCCAGCAAATCTTCGACCGCCGAACGCCACTTACTTAGACTTAAAGTGTTCCGGGGAGCTATTTTGTTAAAGATTTGGGATTGCTCCGTCCATTTTGAGATATATTTCGCTACAACTAACCGACGTAATTTTGTCTGCCACCGGATTTGGAGTGGCCAGAAAGACTGGTGGCCTTTTTGCTTCCTAAGTGGAAACTTCGGAATAGAAACTTACTTCCCGCGATACGTGGAAGTCTTTCGAAAACTTGATATAAGATGTAGTGGGATATTAATGTTGTAAAGAGGTAAAATTTACTTGTAAGTTTGTATGTAGGGGGTTATCTCCGAAATTAATGAACCAATTCTAAAAAATCTTTGACTGGCAGGAAGCTACATCATTCGTGGGCGATATAGGCTATAAATTATATTTATATCTTGCATATTAGCCGAGCTATCACAGCTTTTGCGGACGAAGTCGCGGGCAAAGTGCTAGTAGTTGATAAATGTGGTAACTACTAGTTTACTAGTAGCTAGAGCTTTTCGCGTTTTGTAGGTAGGTTCCTTCTGCGTCTTAAGTTCGGAAATATAGTGAAATATCGTTTGAGCTGAAAAATTAAGAAATTAATGTACTGGTTTAATTATAATCCCTGCACGACACTGCGGTTGTTTTTTCGGGAAGCTCATGGAAACATGTGAAAAATGTAGCTGAACAGGGTCTGATTAAAATAGCTGGCTGGCTTAGAACAAACCTCCTTACCCTAAATACCGATAAAACTAATTTTATTTGTTTTTCTCCAAGTCAAAGATCACAGCCTGGAACTGATTTTGGCATTACCATTCATTGTTGTCAAAATGATTCCATCTACAACTGCAGCTGCCAGAATATTAAACAAGTCAGATCCACAAAATATCTAGGCATAATTGTTGACCAAAGACTGTCATGGCACCCTCACATGGAGATCCTCATGAAAAGGATCAGGAAGCTCATTTGGGTTTTCAAAACTTTACGTCATGTTATGTCCGCGAAACTTATGAACAAAATATATATAGCTCTGGCGCAATCCATAATAACTTACTGCATTCCGATATGGGGTGGAGCTTCCAAAATGAAATTCCGCGATCTGGAAAGAGCTCAGCGTTCACTTATCAAGGTGATGTATTTTAAACCATTTAGGTTCCCTACAACAGACCTCTATAAAGTCAGCAACCTGCTTTCGATTAGAAAACTTTATATACTAAATGTGACCTTAACCCTGCATAAATGTCTCCCTTTTAACCCAGATACTCAGAGCAGAAGGCGCAGAGATATTGTTGCTTACTCTCCAGGGGTTCGATCAGCTTTTGCCAGACGTCAATATGTAACACAATCCTCCTACATCTATAACAAACTGAACCTAGAGTGTGAAATATATCCCCTCTTGCTATACAAATGTAAAAAAAAAGTGAGTGATTGGTTGAGACCTCTAACATACGAAGAAACAGAAAACATTCTAATCAGGGTAACCTAACATGCTGGATACCCACACATATACACACACATACATTCACAGACGCACATACATACAAACACACACGCACACACAAGCACACGCACACACAAGAACCTCACGCCTGCACATACAAATACGTTCACTTCTCAGACAGCGAGAGCTGCTTAATTAATTCATTTTTAATTTAAATTTTTATATTTTTATTTGTATTTTTTTTTTTTTTTTTCCTGCTCAGTAGCTTCAACATAATTATTATATTATAATATCATTGCAAAGATACCACCTAAGGGAAGAGTGAGACAGGCCCGACACAAGTACTATTGTAACTTACTGGGGCTGCCTCAGTTTGTGTATGACAATGTTTTGAGATAAAATAAATATTTTTGAATTTTGAATTTTGCATGATCTGATTGGAAGATATGGTACGTGCAAGCGTCGATTGTTCCACAGCCGAGACATGCTCATAAGTTACCTGTCTATCATTTATTTGCGCTGTAGTAGGTAGATAAAGGGTGTAAATAGACCCTTAACATAGCCGAAAGGCACTTGTTCTGCCATTCTTTGCGATTTTTTTTTGTTTTACGCCATACCTGGGAACCTTCTAGTTACGGAGATATTGGGGGTCAAAGTTTTTTTTAACACATGTTTTTAATATAAGATTTTTACTTTACACACCTCCGCGACTCCCGTACTATTCAATCCATCCATCAGCACAATGCTTTGCGTGCTTTCCATCGAGTACTACCGTAAAACGTGATGTTTCACCCCAAAAAAAAATCCACTCCCAGCAATAATTTTTGCGTAAAGTTACTTAGTTTGATGTACAGAATGCTTGGTTGACGGCTACGTGAAGGGTCTGTTTACACCCTGTTTATTTATAATCACTTATTCACTTACTAAGGTAGCTACAGTTTTAAAAATAACCTATCAATAGTGTAGTCAGCACATTAACCCAAACCGCAAAGCCTCAAAATAAAAAGAAGAAACCCCAAAAAACAATAAAACATCATTCATATCAATTGGGGATCAAAACCTCGTATTACAAGGTTGTAAGAGCGAGGTATTGCTGACCCTTCGAGAGGGGATCAGGGAAATATGATAGGTTCGGCCCGTATTTATTTGTGCCCACTAAGGATTTGCCCTCCGTCCGCTAAGCCGGTTGACCCGAAACGAGATGCCAATTTGCTTTATTGACTTCTTGATCTGAATGTTACGTGGCTTGTAAGTTATTGTCTTTTTTATCTGTATGACAGGCTGTGTTTTTCTGTTTAAGTTAATTTTTTACAAGTCAGGTTTACAGACTTTTTATAAATGGAACTACAGTAAAGCTTATTCAAGCGCGAGTACTAGCTTAGGCACTAGCTTAGTTGGAGCATTCCAAGACTGAAATTGCTGAATGTAACTCATAATATCTATTCGGTTTCTACTGAGTTCTACAAAGTATTTTAAGTTGATATATTTTTTATTTTTTTCTATAATTAAAAGAGTCTATTATTGTTAAAATTTTGAATAGATACGAATCTTGAATTGTAAGAGTTATTCCTATTACCTAGACATATTATAACATTATTATTTACACTAATTGGTGTTGTATCAAAATTAGTTTAAGAAGTTCTAATATTTGTATGCCATTCTATGGCGAAAAATGTAACCCTATTTATAAGACCGTAATGTACCATGTTTTTACACAAATAAAATTATTCTATTATTCCGGTAAATCTGGAAGAACCCACCACTTTATAAAAAAAATGCTATGCAAATCATGAGGTGATGAATAACAAATGAACAAACACCTATATTGTGCTTGGAATTTGGAAAGAGGCTAGCTAGAAGCTATCAATGAAATTGGCGTTAGTCAGGAGTGTGAAGTATTTGTTTTTAAATACCCTCTTACTCCATAAATACTTCCTTACATTAGATTCGCCATGTTTGACCACTAAGTGAACAGTGCTAAAGCCTTATGATGTCGTCAATTGCCTTTCAGACAGTTGGTACTTAAATAGATACCTATGTATACCTACAAAGTTAGCTAAGACGAGTCCCCTTTCAGTATACAAACAGATCTGACAAATAAGAAATTAGGAATATATTTGAATATCTGCTGAATATTTGCCATTATTAAAGGAGAACCCATTCGAAGTCGACTTTGTCTCGGTCTGAATCCGCTACTTCGCCCGTCCTCCGACTCAAATGTCAATCCTTTTATATTAGGCAGGGGATAACTGTCGATGAAACGGTCTATCGAATTTTTGGATATAAAAGTAATCATATATTTATATTTGATTATGAAAAGTATTGTTTTTTGTGGAAAGACTTGGTCCTTATCTAGGGTAACCGTGATTTTTCATTTTGTTTTATGTTGAAAGTCTCAGCTTGGATTCCCCGTTATATTTAATATCTTCATCATTAAATTGAGCAGATAAAGGAGTCTGGCCACTTAGGGTCTTATAAACATTACAGGCTCGGAAAGGAACATGTCAGTATGACACGACTACTATGCCCACTAGAACGTATCAACAGCGTATCCTACCCGTTATATTCTCGCCAACAAATTTTATTGACGCTCCGTGCATTGCACGCGGCGGTGTTGGTTGGTGACGGCACGGTCTAATGGACATAGTCTCATACTTTTCAACACTAATAACATTTTTTTGTCTGACACTGACCTATTATACGGTGTAGTGGGCAGACTCCTTTAACGATCACAGCTGAGTTTAATTCTCTTATTGTATCTTGTGAACGAAAATGTTAACAGTCTGACAATTATATTTATGTATCTCGTGAGTAAAACACGTGCTCTATTCCCCGCTATTTTTAAAATATCGATATCAGCAACATCACCAAACCGTTCACAACCGTTTTAAGTATTGATGGCAGCAGAATAAAACAGCATTGAGTCGATGTCGCATCTCTAAACCTGGCAGCCGGGAAACAGGCTTATTCGTCCGATGAGTGCTATCGCTCCTGGCCTTTTAGCCCACCTCCCACGGGAGCTCAGCCTTTTACAGTGTGTTCCTGGCTTTATGCGATCGACTTTCAATATGAATTTCAGATGGGTTATAAGATTGTACGCTTTGTGCTTGTACCGCAAACGTATTTGATCAATGGTTTTCGCTGTTCGATTTTTTGATGTATTGGTGCTTATTGTTTTAATTCTTGATAGTATAATATTATTCCGTATTAATATTATAAAGAGGTATTTGTCTGTAACTTTGTAAGTAACGGGTAATCTCCGGAACTAATGATCCAATTCTAAAATATATTTCACTGGCAGATAGCTATATTATTCGTGGGTGCTATAGGCTATAAATTACATTTATATCATACATATCAACCGAGCTATCACAATTTTTGCGGACCAAGTCGTGGGCTAAGTGCTAGTCTTTGTTAAATTAGTGATTCTAACTTGTAAGTAGAATCTCGTTCTTAAGGAACATCTAATAAACATATGTAAAGCATGTCGCAAAATATGTTTCCAGGAACAATTTTTACACGAATCGCTACACTTTTTCAATTTGTTTTCAGATGGAAACATACTGTGTGAATGAATGTTCAAACACTGTGTAACCAATACCCAGATGCTCAAAGTTTCCCCACGTCATTTTTCCGTTGCAGCAACATCGCATTACACACCGTTCCCTCATTTGTCCGTCGGCAAAGTCAAGAGAGAAGTCATAACGAAAATTAAATACGCTTTGATAAATTTTTGCTGGAAGCCACGTCTTACTTCAGAGCTCGTGTATAAGTTTTCATAAAGTTATAGTTTCTCAAAGCCCGTCTCGAAACTGTGGAACATTCCAGAAAATGGAGAAGCAAAGCATCGGAGTGAAACGTAGACGCCGGCTGAGGCGGAATAAAGTTGACATTTTTGCAAAGCTACGTTAGAATTTCAACAAAATTAAATGTGGCACTACACGAAATGAAAATAGTGTGAGCGAGGCGCCACGCCACCCCCTCCCCCCCACTGCACGCCTCGCGCCTCGCCTTGGTTCGCGCCTTATTTTTGTTGAGAATTCTCAGACGAGAGAGTTTATTTTGCAGTTACCCCTGCTAATGCAATGGTGATTATTAGCTTTACAAATTGTGATGGAATGTTCTGAATGTTAAACTGAAAAAAATCGTCTTCTAAATATTTTATACAACATAGACATAGGTAGAACCTCCCATGTGGTATGATTTAGGTAGATACACCAGTTTACAGAACCACCTCTGCAGGTAATCTTTGCACTTTATCCACTCCTTAAAACCAGCCAACAAAACTGATCTACCAACCCACAACGCCATTAAACGACCATGTAACAACAAACCCTAATCACCAATTTTATTCTCCCCACCACCGACATCATTCCCATCAGTTTTTGGCCAAATATTTGGTCCAACTGCGATGCAAATGCAAACGAGATGCAGGGGAACATTAGCGGAACGAATAACCTCTGTCGCGGCGACTATCGCGCTCCACATAAACTACCGCGCACATTACCGACGCTATACACACTGAAGGAAACGATGGACAGCCAGAAAATCAAGTAAAAATTGAAGAGAAGTAACTGAGTTGGTTGAAGAAACGGGGTTGAAGCAGACCGAGGATAAGATGGCGGAACACCTTTGATGACTGACTTCCTAGCAAATTGGCGAGAAGAAGCACACCATCGTGTGAAGTGGGAGGCATGGGGGGATACAATGCCCAGGAGTACGGCATAACTAAAAAAAAAACTGGTTTGGTGCAGGTAGTCGATCCTTCTTCTTTTTCTCGATTCGATGACTCAATTTTTGTCCGACCAGCACGAAGCGATTTGGACAAGAGTCTAAATCACAAAAAAAAAAAAAAGATCGTTTTTTTTTTCTTTTTTTTTATTCATGTCGTGGAGAGTGCACGACGGTTAGAAGTGGAGGTCACCTGCATACGGTAAAACTGGACTAACCTAGTTGAGGAAAGGCTAGGCTGACCTGGTATATCTTTTGACAAGAAAGATGATGAAATGGTAAAATTCTTACGATTATATGAAGTAATTTTTAAAGGTAAAATGATTACTCATAAACTATCCAAGTAAAGTTAAAAGACCACGGACAATTATAGACGGACAGACGCTAACGGTCGGTCAATTTATATGGGTCCACTGCGCGAGGTTCCTCTACCAAATGAAGAAAGAATCGCAAAATCGGACCCGCAATCACAGAGAAATCGGTGTAAGTACATGAAAAAAAAAGATTTTGGTGAAATACATCATAACCTCTTCCTTTTTTAGAAATCGGTTAAAAAGATCCAGAGATTTCCTTATCGTTTTTGCAGATAGAAGGCCAGGTCTAGGCCTTCTGTTAATGGGTTTGAGCTCTACGGAGCTACCCCTGTTATCAGCTGGTGTGAGAACAGGCAACTTAGAGTGAAAGTGGTCTTGGCAAGTTAGTGGATGGATGGGAGTAATCGGTGATTGATGATCGAGTCTCAACTAGAGAGGCCAGCAGTAGACTTGTAATACTGACTGATAATATTGTTAGTGCGAGTTCAATTGTTTCAAAATGTTTTTAATTTAGCGGATCTCGTGCCTAAATAAGAACAACCGCTCGGCCGCGTCTGCCTAGGTTGGTCCGTGGATGGGTGACCCACCCATTCCATAAAAAGTTTCCTCCGTGCGTCGGAAAGCACGTTAAGCCCCGGTCCCGGCTGTAATTTGTAAATCTTCGACAGTGGTTACAGGTAGTCAGTGGCCCTGAAAGTTTGACAACCAGTCTGACCAAGGGGTATCTTATTATTCAATACTAACTGGGCTGTGGAGGTCAGATAGTCAGTCGCTCCATGTAAAATAATGGTCTTCAGCTGCATTACGTTAGACTGCCCCCGTAGCATGACCACCGTAGACAAGGATTTCTTTGACGGAAGAATCGACAGATTGTATCGACACAATGACAGATTTCATTGCACTATCTGTCATTTTGTCGATACTTCCGTCAAAGAAATCCTTGTCTACGGTGGTCATGCTACGGGGGCTGGAAGCCGACCCAACATAGTTGGGAAATAGCTAGGCAGATGATGAAGTTCAATAGTTTCTAACAGACATCGTTATTGTTGTTGCCCACCCAGAACTGCTGTAAGTCTTCCAGTAGACCATCAAGAGCGCACTATCGTAAGGCTAATGTGCCCTGATCATAGCTTACGAGTTTCATGGCTGTTTTACTGTTACGACTGCTACTTACAGACGCTACTTTTATTACAACAATTACATAGATATGTACACAGATACCTACATATATAAACATGTACGTAGCTGTATGTTTGACAACATGGACAAATATGAGAATCATGTTTGGATCACAACACGTTCATTTGTTTGTGTATGTAAAGACAAATGAACGTGTTGTGATGCATGGAAAAAGGAGTATTTTTATGAGTGTAATAGCTTTGGCTTGAGGCTTGGCTCTCGTGAAGGTTGAAAATTATCCCACAGAAATGTCCTGCCGGGATAAATTATCCCATGTCCTAACCCAACACATGGCAAATTTCATCGAATTTCGTTCAGCCCGAAGGCGTGACCAACAAACAAACACACTTACTTCTAATATTAGCGAGGAGGATGTAATCATCTTGAATTATTTCGATGCTTAATCCAACTGTCATTGATACAAGAATAACATACAGCATTTTTCATTAAGAAATCAATCAGAAAATCCACCCACGTATAGGCATTTTAATTACTTACCTCGATTCATTCACGAAATTAAGACATCAAGATAACGAGCTCCGAATGTTACGAGACGAGACGAGGCTTATGACGTCATTAGTCATTCAAGCACTAAGTGAGTAAGGTATCTGCACCATTTATCGGCCCAGTTGAACTCCCAGCTAAATGTCGCCCGTAATTGGCGCCGGTCCATCTGCAGGCAATTAGGAAGGCGGCGCGTTTTAAAAGATCCATATTTATTCGCCAAGCCGTACCTACCGCTGTAAATGTTTTGCACTGCCCTGATTACACTGGTTACGCAATAAATTGGCATATCTGTCTCGTTTTGGTGTTTTGGCTTGTGATGGCGTTTGTGTCTGACTTTTCCATGTTAAGGAAAAAATCAAGGGATCATTTTTAGAACAGGTTCTTTTTCGCACGAACCATACAGCATTTTCCAAATATCATAGTGCTTTTGTATTTTTTCTACAGTTACTTGCTAAAATCTGGCTTAGGTATATCAAATCTCTCTAGAGATCACTCTTCAGTATCGTATCACATACCCAATTCACATAACTGTTTTCTGAAGTCAAAACAAAAGAGCGCTTAATTGAACATCACTCAAATATTACACAAAGTATTTATACCTAGTACACGAAATGTTATAGTTTGCATAGAACGTTAGCAAGTCTACCGGTCAAACCAAGGAGGCCTAATGCACAAGACGATGCCGCCATATTGAATTAATAAGCTCCCAACGTTCCAAATTCAAAAGCTTCCACGCCGCTTTCTGGATGATAATGACCTCTTGCATGCGGCCAGTAACTCAAGCAAACTTGCCTATGCCTTGGCAAACATCTTTATTCACATAAAAACAACTTTTGTCTGTCGTATGTCTGCAACCTAAGGTTGAAAATTCCTTGTCAGTTGAAGTTGTTGACTGAAGATGGAAGGTTGTCGTTTAGTATTGGACGTTAGAGGCACAATGCACTAATTATATCAGTATCTTAGAAAGCCCCTAACCAGCCCCTTAACAGTTTTCCACGGTATCGGAGAAGCATTAGTGCATTTCCCAGTAATGCTTCTAAAGACGGTTGGCGCACGATGACCAAGGAGCTCGGTTAGTTGCACCATAGTTTAACCGAAGATTTTAATAAAATACTTTAATAGTCGTGTTTTGTGCTGAGGAGGTATAACATATAACTACTGCTTTGTACACTTATGTAACACAAATATGGTTGTAAAATTCTATTTTCATGACACGTGAAAAGACTTAACGTTATCCTTAACTTGATCAATTGATTACATAATACAGTATCAAGAGGAAGATTAAGAGAGTGAATTCCAAGAAAATTCTAAAATAATAACTAAGGAAATTGATCAAAAAGATCTTCTCTGTTTCTGTCAAAAACAAAATGCAATATTCGATTCTCCGTCACATCAATACGTTAACTTGAACTTAACCAACGCAACGCTAAAGCCTACAGTGTAACCGATCGTCGGCTAATTTAGAACTATCGGCCAGCAAAGTGGCCGGTACCGTCTTGTGTCCACAGACAAGTTGTGGTCCAACTATTCTGGGTCACCACTTTGACCGTAATGTCAGTATGTGTGATCTTTTGATCATGTTCTAAAGTCTTATTAGTAGTAGGTACTTACCAAGTTCGAAATTCGAACTGGTTGACTAGAAATTCGTTTTGTTTTCAGGTACTTACTTATTATTTTTTATAATCTTTTGTCAGTTAAATAGAGGAGATAAAGACAAGTTAATTAAATAAAAGCTAAAGGAAAAAAGACAAGTTAAAGTATTGTACATATAATAAAGGGTTTTTCAAAAGGCGTGGGTAGATTTTTTCGGCCCGTGGCGGCCAATTTATTTTGGTAATATCTATCAAATCTTTTGTTTATTATTCAGTTACTTATGCCAAACCACCATGGAAAGTTACACGATTGCACGGCATGTTCAAATGATAAAACTTTATTAACAAAATGAGTGTTTCTTAGTGCAAATACGCACATTGCGTCCATTTTATGGCAGACGTGGTGGCTCTTCACAGTCGATTCGTCACGTTTGGTGGCCAAATTTGAGACGACGGTTCGGTAAATAATCAGCCAACACCCGTACGTTCAAGGAACTCAAGATCGGCCGAGATAATAAAAACTCTGACACTAGGTTAGGTCCTAACTATACGATAAAGAAAGAAAGAAGCTAAAAAAAGGATAGAGCACGCTTTTGCTTAATACCACCAAATCTCAAATCAATCGTGGAAATCAAAGAGCATGCGTACTTACATAGAAACTCAATCAAACTTATGAGAAACAAAACATCACCCAAAGACGTACAGAGGGCCCACGAATTAAAGCGCTGGTATCCCTTAATTGCCAAATATCGTCTCGCAAAGGGGATCCGTCTTCACTAAACCGTTAAAAGGATCCGTGCTAAGTGCAGGATCGGGGTTCGATTCCCCGTTTTGTAATTCGATTCGGTGCCAATTAGGAGTTTAGTTGTCGTCGGTAGAACTACGTCTTTAAGGTAAGATGAATTTGGACGAACTACTTTGTTGTAGCGTCCATTTAAACCCTTTGTAGGTTTGAGGGGTGTCTGGCCGGCCGAATGGAGCTCAATTATTTAATTAAGAGGTACGGTTCTTTAATTACTTTAATTGAATGTATTGGCTATCTTGTTTTCTTGAATGGAGAATGTGAATAAAGACAACGACGCAAGAGACGACGACAATCGACGACGACGACGATCGTCAAAATCAAAATCCAAAGTCATTTATTCAAACTAGGGTAGACAAGGCTAGGCTGTAGATCAGGTGGCCTACCATGACTCTAAAGCAGGAGTAATTCCAGTGTGGGAAAGAGATCGCGCTAGACGACTTGTACAGCTCTGTCTCTTTCCCACACTGGAATTACTCCTGCTTTAAGACGTCATGGTAACCCCCCAGTACTTTTTGAACGTCAATTACACAAAAGAGTCTCCCAAAACGCTTGCCCTTCGCTAGTTCCTAGTGTTTTAGCTGGTAAGAGGAAGTGGTGGAACAAACTCCTCAGCATCACATCTGTCTGATAGGTTAGAAGAACGAAGATTTTGTACGATTTTATACCTAGATTTTATTCGTCGCAAGGTGACTAGCAGCTGGATCAGAGTTGCCAAGAATCAAGTTGAATGGTGCGTGATTTGAGAGGGATATGTCTAGCAGAGTAGGCTATTAATAAAAATAAATTACGAGGAGGCTCTCGTTATGCAGCTGGATTAAGCGCTTGATTCTGAAAGCGGTACTCCTGAACACGGCTCGTATTGTTAGGAGCTTCCTCTTTCTGGAGCACTGATCGACCGGTAGCTTGGACCGTATTCCCGATTTCAGTGGGCTACAATTTTTTTTATATTTTTAAATATTAAAAATTCTAAAAAAAAACACCTACAAGTTAGGACATTAGGCGAATACGTCTGACGTACCCCGACCAGCAGCTAGCGCCGCTGTCAATAAGCTTGACAGCGACTTGGTAGATATTTTCACAACGACAGACCGGCTTTCGGGCTTGGCGCGCGCTGCACTGCGCGGTGAGGCGCGGTGAGGCGCGCCGCGCTTTTAAATTAAAATATTATTCGTTAAAAATTTAATGAATAATATTTTAAATATATATAAAGGATAATATTTTTAAGGAATATTTAAAACATGTATGAAATTTGTATAGAAATAAATAAAGGAAATAAGTTAAATATGAATGCATTATAAATATGCAAAATAAATGCTCCAAATTATGGTGAAAACCGTATCAAACCCCATTGAGTCCCTACAGGAGATCTAAGCGTCGCGTCACACAGACAGACACAAAATACGACTTTGTTTTAACGTAACGTATTGCTAATATCCAGTTAATGATTCCAGTAATTTATTATTGAACTGAGCATAAAACGCTTTTAAGTTCACCGTAGAGGTTTCTTTCTCAGAAAATCCACCGCGGTGCTCTCATTGAAGGCAGTTTCTATTTTACCTTGCCTTGGCTTGGCTTTCTATTAGGATTCCAGGAAAATATGTAAGTTTTTTTCCTTATTACGAGATGATTGAGGAGGCGGCCCAACGTATTTTCGTAGTCTACTTCTTCTTAAAACCACCTACTCGTTTACCTAGGTGTTTTGATAACATATCAAGGCTAAAACACGAAATTTTATTGAACGTATTTTTTTCAGCAATTGCTTTAGTACACCACCGCGTCGGCGAGGAAGCGACTATCGGCTATTTTCTCGTTCAAGAAACACATTCCGTGTAAGCAAAAGAGATGCATATATTAATTAGTTGATCGCTCGATCGATCACATTGCCGGCGAGGACTCGCTACACTAGTTTGTCGCAGACCGACAAAATCTATCAAAGATAATACTCGCTCTGCTCGCTCAGCGATACTACCTCAGCGATACTACCTCAGCGATGCTCGCTTGGCGGTCAGAACTCAAGTTTATGTTATGTTATGAATGGCACAGACGAGTGATACGAGTAATCGCCCGTCGCACTCACACACTCGCTTATAGCCCAGCGACAAAACTATCGGAACTACACACTCGCTGCTCGCCAACTCGTTTCTAGTTTCTAGCTCTAATCGCTTCTCGCTCATCTTTGGCGGTGGGACAACTGCGTTACGTGATCGTCGTGATCGTCGTGATCGTAAGGCACTTATGGGTAGTTTAAAAAGAAATTGCCTTTTGAATTTTAGCCTGAACTTTGGCTATGTTAGTACCTAGGTAGTCGGTCTTCTTCTTAGGGTATCGATGGCAAAAAAGTTAAAATGTGTTCAGCTACGCGAACCCCGTTCCCCGCAGTGCCCGGTAATATCCTAAAGGTAATCTAGACTAACACCCGTATCTATAAACAAGTCAAAGTGATTACTTGAGTAAAAGTCATTATTCTGTGGTTTAGTAATTGCTTGAAGTTAGAACTGTCAAAAGCTAGAATTATTAGCTTTGTTTTCTTTTACGGTTCTTACTTCGTTCAAATTCTTGTCTATTGCATAAAAATGTTTGCATAAGCAATTACTTAAACTCAAATAATTACTTTAACTTGACTATTGAAACGGGTGTTAGTATCTGACTAGGTATATTTGACTATTCTTTCTAGAATAGTCAAATTCAATCTAAAGCTTAATAAAGTTGTATAATAATCACAGCTTAGCCTAATTCTTCAAAGAAATCCATCATACGACTTTTTCCAAATATTGCTTCTTACATTGGACCTATGTATTTTGTATTTCTTCAGTAATCTTGCCCGGCGACAAATCTAACCCGTTGGGCGTCGCGAGGCGTGGCGTACGGATATCGCCGTATCCGTATATCCGCGCACCGCGCTATATCCGCGCATATCCGGCGGGGGCGGATCAGCCGGATCAGCAACAGGTGGGGGATGAGCCGCGGATGTATACGCCCCCTGAAACCACGTGCTGCACTTTTGTATTATTGTTTTGAATTTGTGTTTAGAAGTTTCTAGGTGAGTGCTTTTGGAGAAAAGTTTACTGATTATGCCATTTCATAAAATATTTTTATTTTTCTATTGGTTTTCGTCAGCTATAATCTGGTAGTTTTAAAATAAAGATATTTAGGATAATAGAGTCTGTCTGAAGAAATGTCATTGATTTTTTTTTCCCAATATCTCATTAACGCCTTGATTACAAAATGACTTAAGCTCTTGCAAGTGGATTTCGACATTGTTCGCGTTGTCTACCGATATCGATAGTATGGTCTTTGGTAACATTAATCATCACCATCATAATTTCGGCCGAAAAACGTCCACTGCTGGACTGGACATCGGTCTCCCCCAAAGGGGGGGTTTTGCCATAAACGCCACGCTTGGCAAGCGGGTTGGCGATCACAGTACGGTACTTACAAAACAAGGAACGCTGCTGCCGATTCTCTGGTAAGTCCCTTAGTCGCCTCTTACGACACCCACGGGAAGATATGGGATGATGCTATTCTTAACCTCCGGACACCATACACTACATAAATTAATGCTCAGCTTATAATTACAACAGACCGGATACTGTTTTGTATTAATGTTATTAAACTGTTATTAAAATCGCCTCAAATTGGGTGAAGTTAGTAAGTTGGAAGAGTTGGCAACTGAAAAACATTATACAGCGATCATCGACCCGCTTGCCAATGTGGTGCTTATGCCAATATTCTCCCCAAGTGCTCGTTGTACTGACTTATGACAGGGTCCCTTGCCCAGTTGCAGACATTTTGATTATGATGATAACTGTAATCGAATGTAGTTCTATTGATAAGGTTTAATTCTATTATGAGTTTTTTTTTTCTATATTGAATTTAAAAAAAAAGAGTTTGGTTTTAAAAATTGTTGTTCGAAATTCAACTGAAAAGTAAATTGAATATTTTACGAGAGTTAAATGATTTTCAACGACTTTTAATAATAAAATTATGCACGGCGATGCGTAATGTATGACATATATTATGGGTATTTACATAAAATTCTTTTACAGTTACAAAACATAACATTGCGACGGACGGTCACGCACGTCATTTTTTGGTATAAAAACTACTTTGACATGACTTATAAGATAGTATAAAAATGACTTTGCCATGATTTCTACGATAATGTCATTTCCAAAATGGCAAAGTGCTTAATAAGTTTTTCATAATTATTTATTATATAATGAGTTCTCCAAGAAACTGTAATGATCGTCAAAAAACTTTAAACAGGCCAATAAATAAAAAAGGATTTACCCTTCGAAACAATTAGAATAAATCTAGAGATGTTTTAATATCACTAAGTTGTGAGCCAATAATCACTGAGTGAAATTTATTGTACCATTTTCGCACTTAATGCGTAAAATTGACGAAATCAGTCGTTTCGAGTACGAAAACTTTCGTCGAAAGTCATTATAGTCGAATCAATCAGGGCGTAATGGCACCCTCAATACGCTAGGGATGGGAAATGGTTGTTAGTATGACGCTCTACTTATTTATGGTAATCACTAGTGTTGTGAGGGCTCTCGGGCTCCGCGGTCAATTTATTTTTAGGATGGATGGTTATGGGTGTCGAATATTATAGGTAATGTCTGTTTGGTTTACCATAATTATGGAAGCAGGAAAACCTTGTGTTAGGTACTACAATTTTCAAATCGTATTTAAAATGTGGTCTATTTCAAAATGATTCAAAAACAAAACAAAAGGAGTGATTACTTTCTTTTTAGAAAACTTTAAAGAAACAATCCTGACATTAGTTTAGTTTTTTTTATTCATAATTATCAAAATTACATATTAGGTTTTGGAAATAATTAAAACGCACACTACATCATACATTAAAAAATCACTGAGAAAATAGAATAACATAAGAAACAAATAAATAAATAATTAGGTCTTAGGTCATATAATGCCTTGTCAGTAAGCAAGCCTTTATTTAAAGGTTTGAAAGCATTGTCCGACGTCACGCTTAAAATATCATCCGTTAGCCGATTGTATACCAACATTCTAACTAAAACACTACCGAATTTACAACTCCATTCAACGCAGAGCTTCATCAGATAACCCAAAAATGATAACATTCCCATTCTCATCACTTCTTTCCTTCCCGTCGACATTAATGCCAAAACACACACACGTATCCATATTTGTCGGCGTCTAAGTCCCAAATTAATAGTCTAAACTTGGGTGTATCCCGCATCCCGCATCCCGCACGCGCGGTCCCGTCTTACGCGGAACTTAGAGCCAATTAATTTATTGCTTCAACTTTACTTTCCATTCTTTACCTTACCACTTATATATCTTATACAATTTATACGACTTATACATCTGCGGTGTGGGGTTAGTGAGTTGCCAGCTTATTGTGATTTATTCGCACTCTTGTCTAGCGAATATTAACGGACTGCGCTTTATAGGGAAATGAAGTTGAGAGTTAATGTTTTAATTTCAGTTTCAGTTTTCATTAAGCTGTATTTTAAATTTTATAATGTTTTTAAAATCTGTCTTTTTTAAATGTCCTTTTTATATATTTGGGGCGACATCTCATAACGAATTCAACTGTTTATTATCAGTAGCATAATACAAGACATCTTCCAACACCGTAAACCAATAAATCCTTCTTCTATACCAGAGTTATTTATCCTACCATCTCAACTATATCGTAATTAATTACCCTAAACCATTACATAGATAAATATCTGGCAACCCTGTGAGACGTAGCGCGTAGCCTCCTTCGATAACCGCGCGAACGAGATTTATTTCGCGAACTTGTTATAACTTCATAATTTCTCCGAATTATCGGCACACAGTATGTGCCGTACAGCCTTATCGGATGCGCCGTGTGTTGTTCTTTTGTAACTTTTGTTAATTATAATGTCACTAGGTTTTGCCTGCGACTTTGTACATTGGAAATCGGCGTTTTAATTATTCCACGGGAACTTACTACCGAGGAAAAAGTATCCTATGATCCTTACACTGGCCGAGCGTCTATCCGACTGTCGAATTTCATTTTAAACACACTCACAAACATACAAATTTTCACATTAAGTATACAAATAAATATAATTGTTGTGTCTGTTTGAAATTTCAAAATAACAGGCTTTTACTGAATACATATGAAATACGTATATACGGTACCTACTTTTAACAAAAGAACAATATCTTTAATTTTTGTCTGTCTATTTGATTTGGAAGGAACTTTTACTGGAAGATATCTGATGTTATAAGGAGTAACTTAGTTTACTTTTAATTTAGAAAAAGACTTCAAAAGATTCAATTAGGTAAGTAATGTTTTATAATAATTTCTCGAGGCCGATGGTCGCGCACAACAGCTAGCTATATTTTATGTTATTAATAAAAACGTTTTTTTAGTGATCGACATATTAGCAGGATTTCTGGGAAACTACAGGTTCATTACTTTGTGCTCGAGGACATTCTCTAGCAGTTGATGTGGAAGTCTGTGGTGTGTTTTTGACTACATAATTTATTATAATTATTTAGGTACCTAGCAACAATATTTTCTTTTATGGCTAATTAATATGTTTACTTGCAAATTAATCCTGATCAGTTAGGAAGATTAGATCGATCTAATTATTTATTCGGTTTCAGATGTCTAGACAGAAAAGCACTGTTTTAAATAAGGATACCGGCAAAAATGACTTCGATACAAAACTTTATTCCCTATTGAAAACGTACAAATGAATATATTAATAAGATTCTTCATAGCTCACTTTCATTACATACCTTTAGATCAGACTAGACAGTGTGTTATAAATATTCAAGATTTTTATTATAATCTAAAATTACAATTGTAATAGACTTCAGAGAGCGGTTGGCCGAAGCAAGGAAGCCTGTTCAGGTGGCGGTGCCACAAACGATGGTACACTTTATATCGTGTCCCGCCTGTCCTGTTATTTACACATCACAGGAGCTGATGGACGTACTGAAAGTGCCAAACTCGTCGCCAAATTTTGGGCGGACTCAATTTGAATTGTCATCGACACGCTAAAGAGAAGATTGTAAATTCTTTCCAAAAAAGAATCCATCTAATACAAACAACAGCTACAACTCACATTAACGACGAACATAGCCCAATAAATTGCGCACAACACGTAAATTCAACACAATATTGAGCTAGCTAACAACGTAACGTTAACAAAATCGTAAGTGTATTCCGTAGTCGTACAGCAATTCTAATTAGCCCCTCCTTATTTATGATTCATAAGCCGAAGTACAATAAATTCTGGTGAATCTTTCCGGCCCACATGTGTTAGTAAGCCGAGGCATTAGCAAGAATGTTGAATGTAGGTTCTCGCCTAATAAGAGGCGGGATGTAAGGAATCGCACTGATTACTATATTATTTATTACTGTACGTGCCTCCCGTGTAAACGCTTCCTAATACTCCTATCTACGGTCGCGTCTTGGAACCTTTTCGAACCAAATGTAACCTCACTTTCCTACCAAAACGGTTGAGAAAGCCTTGCTTCGTTGAATGTGAAAAGGTTGCAAGACCGTGGGAGGTATAACGCCATCTATCAAATGGGGTAACGATTAAGTGAGTTGCAGCGAGCGGCACCTATGAGATTTTTAATTATTGCCTGTATTAAATCGTGATTAATGTGAACCATGCTTTATTGCACGGTTTTAAGATGTTTATGGCTCTATTACTTATGAACGAAGTTGTTTAGGTACAAGATTTCTTCGCAGCTTTTGGAAGTTTTTAGAGATATAATAATGTAGGTTTTGTATAAGAGATTTAATTTGTAAAAGATTGTTTACCATGTCAATTTATTTGTTAAGCGTTATTTTCCTTGAATATTTGTAAAATAAATCTAAACAAATAAATAAAATTGAAGTGTCTGTTCGTTCTAATCATCATCATCATTAAATAAATAAAATTAAAATATCTGTTTGTAATTTCAAACTGAATGCATAACTAAAACACATTTTTTAAACTTTTTCTGTTTGTGTGTTTGTTCCGGCTAATCTCCGAAACGGGTTGACCGATTTTGACGGCACTTTTATTGGCAGATAGTTAATGTTATAACGAGTAACTTAGGCTACCTACTACTGCTCATGATGTTAGGGATTTTAAACAGTCTGCTTGCCTTATGGGTCTATCGTCTAGCTGGCGCCTAGGCACGTCACTGGTCATCACAACAGCTCAATTCAATTTTACTCCAGACTATCTGATCAGAGATTTCCCTAACCCCAAAAAATGCCTCTTCAGAACCCAAAACACACTCTCTCGACTTCATTACGCATATCCACACCCATTTTGCCCTCCACCACACAAGATACCGACAAAAATGATTATACAGTATAACCCAGGTAATATAAATTTATCAAACGCATGTTGACAAAGCACCGCTGAATAATGACTATCATATTTCTCCGTATCTTCGCTCATGATTGCCAAAGGGGATAAAGAATAGGACATTTTGCTTTATACGCTGAGCTGAGCGAGCGAAGCGCTTTATTCCATATAGCGATAATTTTAATGAATATTTATAACTTTATTACGCTTGCATTTGCTTTAAGTTTTGATGGAAACTGTGTGTTGGAATTTGATTAGGAGGTTAAAGGTAGGATAAAATGTGTGAGGAAAATGTTCAGCAACTCTACAAGTCGGTTAGTGTCAATCAATTTCGTGACACTGACAGCTTTTGATCGCGGTTTAAGTGTGCCCATCGCGGTTTCATTGGTGAAGTTTCGGTACCTTTATTTAGTTTTACAGTTCTAGATACGACTACGAATACTGTAACTTCTTGAAATAATAAATAGATTTTCCAATTTTAAATTTTCGAACGCTTTCGAGCTATTAACCTAAAAAATGGAGTCCTATTAAAATTAGTAGTACCTAATTGTCCCTGCAAGAAAATCTTTCAAATTTTTGTTTCACTCCCAATCTTTATGCATTAATGGATTCTCTTCTTTACAAAAATTTCAGCACATTTACGAACTTACGATAAAACAAAAATCCTGAAATCATAAAATTCCTCAGCTCCATACTCCCTCAATCTCGCCTCATGCCATGTATCATCACAGCCTAACCGTAATCTACGACGCACTGAATGATTATTTATAAGGTAATTACAAAAACACTCGCACGATATCGTACCCACTGCTAATGTTATTTATGTGCGGATAAACGATTATGAAGAGTTTTTGCATATCGCCCCTCGTTCGGTAAATTGAATGATAGCGCATTTCGCGGTATTTTTAGAACAAGATGGAGACTGAAGGCGGGAGTGACTTTGGTGGTGTTGAGATTGACACGTGTTTTAAGTGGTTGAATGGGATGCTTGTACAAGGTTACGTCGTGTTGTTTATTCATGTAAAGGTAACGTATACATTCGAGGTAACTGCATGTATTGTACAAGTTTCATAATCTCACTAAGTCCTTCTGAATAAGTTTGGCATCAACGTCCATCACAAACGATTAGAAAAAGGATATTTTTTGCAAGATATTTATTTTTATGTCACATAGCAGGACAAAGAGTATTTTATCTTAAGGAAAACCTGAATTAAATTACATAATCACTATTCGGGGGCAAAATTGATTGATGTTTACGAAAATACATACTAGCTGTAGCCCACGGCTTCATGATCAGCGTGTAGTTTGTATTTCATCATTTTTCAATCCATAACCCAGAATTAAAGTAGCCTTCTACAGGTCCAAGAATAAGAATAATCTTTATTTGCTAGGAGTGCTTGCCACCAAGCTGTCTGTATTTCGGTTCAGTAGTATAAGCTTATCAGTAGTATAGGTTTTACAAATGTTATATTAGTATAAGTATCTATCTTATAAAACTCATGGATAATCATTTGTGTAATGCGCTCATAATTTCATTTCATTTCATTTATTCAATAAACAATTTATATTGTGTCTGAATGTGTTACATAAAAAAAAAGTTAAATAAACATAAAAAAACATAACTCGATAAAAATCATCTAACATAAAAATACATTGAAATATTTAAAAATGTCATACAAAAAAAAATCATATAGCCTCGGCTCATGAGAGATCTTCAAAAATTCATCCACAAACGTCCTAGTTTTTTCCAAAATGAGTCTCATAACAGGAAAACGCTAAAATATTCATCAATATATTTTAACCTGCGACACCTAAGGCGGCGTCCACAAACTTTATTATCGGTTCGCGCTAACCGATGTATCCGAACTTATTTTGCATGTTAGCCGCGATAGGGTGCAACGTGAAAGATACTTATGAATTATGTGACACCCCTTTGGAAACCCACACATGAATGTATGAGGCATTGTGGTGACTACTTATACACATGATTATCTTGAGAAGAAGTCATTATTAGAATTCCAAAGGCTTTATAGGGGTTTTTCAAACTCTCAAGCTCAAAGCAGTTTTGAATTTTCTAAGAGTTGGAATCAGAATCTGCCGTGATAGCTTATTTTTAGGAGTTCATTTTCATAATTTTTGATTCTAATATTTAAATATGTCTACTTAAAAAAAAACTTGTTCATGAATACTCTATATTTTTGACATTAATAGAAAAGGGGATTGGGCTGAACCGAGGGGTTAGCCACAAGAGAGATAAAATCGTATTCGTGTTTTAGTCAAATATGATGAAATGCATCTTTGCCCTGTCATCAGCTTTGAACGATTGTATACCTAATTTCGTTAGTCAATTTAGCGTATCCATTATTTTATTTTAAGACTGATAATTAAAAATATGTGACACAACAGTATTAAACGGGGAATGTGAGCATGAGGTCCTGGGTTCGATACCCAGATTGGGCAAAGTGTTATTGGGTTTTTCCATCAGGAATTTCTTAGTAGCCAGTAGTGAGTCTGTATTTGTACCCGATTGATGGCAATAGGCTCGCTCCCTATTACTTGGGACTTAAACATAACTGACGAAATGTGGGTGTATCAATGGGTACACCTCTGCCTAACCCATCACGGATTACAGGCGTGATGTTATGATATTAGATAGGGAAAGCAAGTAAAGACCTAAGTCCACTTGACCTTACTGTCTCTATAAATGATTGTCAGCAACAGAACGATGTTTTAAATTGCGCAAAATTATAATTGTTAATTCGTGATGATGACCTTAGTCATAACGAAACACTGCGGTATTTTCCCGGAAAATCTTCCTAAAACTAACATAAAATATAACGCTTAACTCAATACACGCAATAACTCGTGTTATCATAATAGCAGTTTGACACTAAACGTCTCTCAGGGAACTGTATCCAGCCTTAAAGAAAATCATATTCATAGAGACTATAAATTCTCCGCCAACTCGCGCACCTCCTTAACCATATCTGTATTATTTTAATATACGTAAACCGAGTAATATGTCTGTCTCTTTCATACTTATAAGTATGTGTGATAGTGTTGTCTCTCTCAGTTTTCGGAGGATATCTTAATAAGATTCATGAAAGGACGCCATATTTTATATCCGACTCGACTTCTATCTTCTTATATTATCCGGACAGTAGAGAGCTCGTGAAATATGTGCCTGCTTGGGAATTTCCAATCTTTCAATAACACCTTTGTGGGAAAGTTTCGAGTGTTTCCAAAGTTCTGAGATAAAAGCTTTGTGCGGCTAAAGTTGACGTTTTAATTACGTGTTGCTTTTCGTTCTTGGTAGTTGCGGTGGTAGTTCTGTTGCAGGAATGTTGAATGTTTATCTTCAGGAGCAATTTAGGATGTTAAGGACAGGCGGATGATAAATTGCAATGCTTGTAAAAGGCGAAGTCATAAGTACTAACATAACATAACACCACATTGTACACTTAGTCCGCAATAAATGTTTTGATTTTGACTTTGAGTATTTCATTTTTGTTAAAGCCATGTGTTGGCTTTTGTCACTAAAATTAATTTAACAGTTTTTTTATGTTAACGAAGCACACACATGAGTTGCTATTGCTTGTTGTACCTACCAGTGACGAAGGTTCCATATAACTCGACCTACCGGCTTCCCTTTGAAAAATGGCACAGTCAGTATACTATAGGCAAATAATATAATCAAATTAAAGATTATGTACTCCGGCTTACCTCTTACAAAAATTGACCCTTCACTACTGGTACCTACATGATGTTCTATTTACTAATGAATGGCAAACAACTAAGCTTAGGTTATGGAAAAGTCTAAAAAACCGAACAGTAAAATAGAGAAGAAAAAATAAATTAAATGGAGAATAGAGGCGTTCAAAAACTTGATAATTGTCAGAATTTATTTCCAGAAAAAAAAACCAGTTATTTTCATGACTTACTTACTTAAACCACTCAAAAACTTTTTTTTAAGAATTTTTTCAAAAAAAAATCTTAAATAAAATCCAACACGTAAGCAATATGCAAGTAGTTTATGTAGCTTAAAAGTTTTCGTTAAGGGAAGGCATGTGGGGTTACACCGAGATATTAAATAAAGTTATAGCCATAAATATTTCTTCAGTTAACTCAGTAACAAGGTAAAAAGCTGCTGCATCATTATACAGCGGATGGATTTATTAAAAAGAGGTAGAATGGCTCACATTTATCATTTTGACACTGGCCGTACTGTTTGTTTTGAGAAAGTTGAATAAAAATGTTTTGAAAAAAGAATAGCCAGTTCTTGGCACCTTAGAGATTAGTATCATTCGATATCTCAAACCCTATAGTGAGTCAACTATTCGAAAGGGTTAATCGTTCTGGGTTTATATGTCCTTCAAGGGGCGTTTAACTATTTTGATTCAACCCTCTGACAGAGGAGTATAATAGGTCAGTCTTAAAGGGCAGAAAAGTGTACCCACTTTATATTTAGAAACCTAAACTAAAATTGTTATCAAACTTAATGATTTATCATTATTTTCTTTCCTGTTAACTGTAAGTAAATTGGCCTAGATCATTCAGCTGTAGAAAGTAGTTTAGAATTTAGCGTAAAACAAATAGAACATAACTTATAGATGTAATTGAGAAGAAAATTAGAAAACTTACACCAAAATACGAAAAAAATAATCAATATTTATATTATAACCATTATTCGAAACACTAGGCGTACCATGCAAACTTTTTTCATAGACACAAACGTAAGCTTATTTCTGGGGGGCGGCAATATAATACCTCAGCTCGTAAATCTTAACTTTAAGTGAAGCTGGGAGGGGGGATTAAAGATCAGTAATCTTAGGTACAGATGAGTTATGGCCGCGCCGCGATCCTCTTTATTGTGACTTTAAGAAACTAAGAGGAGATTTTGTTAAACGTTTGAAATTAATTTAGATAATGATTAATGGGATCTTCGGCCTCCCTTGGGTTTTGTATTTGCATAATTGAACGGCGCGTAGTTATGTTAGTTTTGCGGTCTCTTGTGGTCGATGTTCGGTTGTTATTTGTTTGTTTTATTAGCGGTTTTAGTTGTTAGTGCGATGTCAGGTTGATGGGATAGTTTGTGACGAGAAAATGATTATGGGATTATGATATTGAGTGAGTGCGGAGCGCTCTACCTGAAGACTAAATTATATATGTTTTTGGAACGTCAGTAAAAAAGAAATACAATAGAATAGGTTTAACAAAAATACTATAACATCAGTCACACAGTACAGTAACAGAATGGGAATTAATACTTCAGCCAAGGTTTATTTAAAATATTCTACAAAAAGCTCAGGTGCGTACTACACGCAGGCGACGTGCACGGATGTATGAACGTAGACAAGGCTAAAATAGTATGTAAAAATCAAAGCAGGTGCCATTCTATAAACTCTGCCTACCTATAATCTTCATGAGAAAAAACCAATGGATATGATTTCATGTAAAATATAGGTGTCCCAAAAATTATTCACAAACAAAATTTTCACACCAAATTCTTAATCTAAATCACCGGAGCCGTAAAATTACTCGCCAACGCCATCCCTTTATCAGCCAATCAGCGTAAAGACAAACGGGCTTATTCATAAATCTCGATGGCGCGGGCGCATTATTCGCGGAAGGTGAAACAACAAACATTACAGACATAAATCTGGAACGTATCGCGGCTGCGAGTTATAACTATAGAATACGGGTGCGTAGGATGGAGGATGGTTGTGCTGTTTTGTTGGAGAGGGCGGAGACCTTTTACATTTCGATGTCTTACTATAATACTCGTATAATATTATAAATGCGAAAGTTTGTGAGGATGGATGGATGGATGTTTGTTACTCTTTCACGCAAAAACTAATGAACGGATTTGGATTAAATTTTGTACATAGATAGTTTATAAACTGGATTACGTGTTTTTTGGTGGAAACTCGGTGTGTAATGAGTGGTAGCCCATCCACGGACCAGCCTTTTTCAGTTATACAAGAAAATAGAAGAGGAGATAGATACCCATTTTTGAAATTTTTCTTATTATGGATTAAGTTCGTACCGCGTTATCATTTATTACCTTATAACATAGAAAATTCCCTCCGTTCTTCAAAGCAACAAAAAACAAGTTTTGTACACACCCACACACACACTTTGTAAATGCAATGCAGTTTTTATAGCCTAAGTAAAACTTGTCTAAAGATTTGAACGTCCATCATCCACGTTCAAAATAATTTAAAACAATTCCTCACCAACAAATTAGTTTTCCAAATTAAACATCCGTGTGTCCCCTTTGTTATCTGGAACCGTCGCGCCATAAGACAATAGTAAGGCAATAATAAAAATGTTGAATAGCCCCCGTAATGATATTGTTACTGCTGGTAATGCATCGCGCGATAACGGATAAACTGTACCCAGTAGACGAGGATGCTGGGTACTGTGAGTTATGATGGAGTTACGACTTTATCTAGGAGAAATGTGTTGAGGTTTTTTGGAAATGTAGTTGAAGTTTATGGTCATGTACCTACCTAGGGACAATACTGGTTGATTTTCTGATAGTTTACTAGATTTAAAAAGCTGTACCCAGTAAACGAGTATACAGGCTTTTGTGGGTTATGATCATACTAAGGTTAGGACTTTACCTATCTAGAAGAAATCGTGCTAGGGTTTTTAGAGGAGAGTGAGTTGGAGTAGACAAAATGTGGGTTGATTTTCTTGTAATTTCCACAATGTTGTAAATGTGAGGAAGTGTAATGAAATCATTAACTTACCAAACTTTCCCCACCTGCCCATTTTCCTTTTCAATTTGCCACAATATCCACGAAACGAAACAATATAAAAAGCTCACAACAAACTTCTAACCATGCCGGCTTATTTATGACACAACATCAAGATTTTCTTTCAAATTTCCCCGAAGTATACACGTATATTTTCTCTGTTTATTATCCAACGTCGACCTCCTTACTTATCTTACCGAGTATATTGTTAAAAAACATGATGACTTAGGAACTGAAAGTCCCATTAAGTAGCGTCTCTATTCATGTGGTAACACGGGCGCGGAAGGGGGTTGTGCGCGGCGCGGCGGGGAGGGGGGATGTGGAATAAATACAAATAAAGAAGTGAGTTGTTTAAAAAGCGGGTATTCCGCGCCAGATAAGGGTGCGTTTCCGTCGTCTCCCCCGGCGGCCGCTCGGCGGAATTATTTCAGCGGTTCGACGAAACCCGATGTCGTGTCTCTGTCGCATTCAACACTCTATCTTTAAAAATGTCTAGTGTTGTGCTCGAGGTTTTTAAATTGTCGAGTGGGCTTTCGGAATTCGGGGAAATTAATTAACTTAATAAATATTTGTTGTATAAGGATGAATCGATTGGTTTGCAATGTTATGTTAAGCCCTAATTAGAAAATAATCATTTGCCAATTGGCTCTAATTAAGCTCAATTTGAGGATTATGGAACTCGTTTTTGAACTAACTTTGAGTCGAAAGTACCAAATAAAAGTAAAGTATAAGTCCCGTTGACATTGTTCTATAACAGAGATCTAACAAAAAGACTAGCCACTTTCAGATGTCTACTGTATTTCAAAGAAGTGTTAGGTACTTTCCACTGCCAAAAAGTTCTCTCAGTGTATAAAGATCCTTTCTCGAGCTTTATAAAATAGTAGCCAAGAAAAACGCCCCAAAATAAGCCAGCCTCAAGTTTTTTCGAAACAGTTATCAAAAATAACCTCAAGTTTTTCCAAATCCTAAAAACAACGACCTATTTAATTAAACTCATCGACACTTCACTTCGCATCTCCTCCCATCCCTAGTGACAGATCTGGAAAGAGCCACCGTGTCAGATGGCCGCTGTTTCTTAATTTCCTCTCGCCAAGATAAGATTGGCTTTTAGCTTTTTATTGAATTTTGCTATGTTAGACGTAGCACTTTGCAACTTGCTTGCTCTTATTCTGAGATAATAAAGAACCTGATATCAATTTAATTACGAAACCATCAACGGTATGGAGTTTGTTTTATATAGTAATTGTTTTAGAAGAGAAAAGAGGTTGATATTGTGTCTATTGGACTCAGATAAAGAAGAAAAATGTATTGTAAAATCAATAAATAAAAAGAGAACTCTTGTGTCACTCACTGACTGACTCATCAACGCTTAAAAACGTTGAAGATCAGTATCTTATCACAGAGATTTCCTTTATGACGAAGGTAGACGAGCATAAGACCCTTTTTTTCGAATATCATACTGGATAGGAATTATAGTGCGAGCAAAATCGCTGAAAAAGGGCATGAATAAAGTATGTAATTATGGTTTTAGGGCCTAATTAAACTTCATGGTATTGAGCAAAACTAATCAATAGACACATTGCTATAGCTAGAAGAAAAAATGCAGTCTGATTATAGATTTTGTTTCTAGACAGCGACATGAAATTAACAAAATGACCAAGTGAATGTATAAGATACGTTACGTCATACTAGTACCAAGTATTAACGACACATTTTGACATAGATAGCTGGTCTTACGGCCTAAATCAAAGTTCAATGTATTGACAAAAAATAATTAATTGCATTAGCTACGAAAAAAAGACAATAAACGGCAATATCGTTCTGGTTTCTTGGTTGCAAGATTAACAAAAAGGTCAAGTAATTACCAGTATAACATTAAATACGTCATCAGGTATCACGATCATCACTTTAAAATTAATATTCTCTGTCTGAACCAAGTAAAGAGCACTAACCACACATTATGTACCTACCAGACAAGAATATGGTCCATTCACCAAATCACTCACCAAAAACAATTTGATTCATCTCGCGACGTTTCGTTTTACGCTCCTATATAAAGATGGTAAGATACTGCACACATTTACGCTTGCACGTCTTATCTGTCGCATAAACCGCGCATTAGCTCCGCTGCACATTTCCGCTTAACACATCTCTGTATTTTATTCCTTCATTTTCCTTTGAATGTACTTTGCAGATGTTATAAAAATATTCTGAGGGAGATAAAGGAATGACTTGCGAGGTTTATTGTAATGATGTGGTAGAAAAGGTTCATGAGAAAAATGTTAGCGTTTAATCGGTTGTTTGTTGTTTGATCCTACTTCTTCAAGATAATAATTCACTATCATCATCATCTGCCTAGCCTTTTTCAAACTATTTTGGTGTCGGCTTCTAGTCTAACCGGATTCAGCTGAATACCAGTATTTTACATGGAGCTACTGCCTATCTGACCTCCACAACCCAGTTAGTACTGGGTAATACAATACTCCTTGGTAAAATTGGTTGTCAGACTTTCGGGCCACTGCCTACCTGTAACGACTGTACAAGATCTACAGATCTGCAAGATAATGATTAATTTCTCCATATTGCAGTATTAACCACACATTTTTGTAACTATTCAGTCTGATGTTTAGAGATATCTCGAAAAAGTCACAACAACACACAAGGCTACGTGGCAATTATTGCTAAAAACAAATTATTTCTCGTAAAAATAATAATGAATCAGGTAGATGTACTGTCTTCTGCAGACTCAACGTGAAGGTACTTTTTCTAATATTTTTTTCTTTCTTTCTTCTTTCTAATTAATATTTGGTTGAGACAAATATCCTGTCTTAGAGGAGATCGCAGATGATTGCTTAACAGTAAACATCAATAAAGTAAGTTCTACAAAACAAAAAAGAGTCTTTAACCAGCAAGGAACGTCACAAAGCCGTATCACGATGAAAACACTCCATAAAATACAAACCAAAAATATAAATTAATTTAATTTCGCTCGTTGTTATCGTTAAAATTAAAACCGCTGAATAAATAAAAAAACAAAGCAAGTGCAACGGAAACAGCACTCAGTTAAGTAAAAACAAAACGAATTAAAAATCGAGAAAAACTCTCGCAAAAAATTTACTTATCTATGCAATTGTCTTCGGGACGGACGGCAGATTCTTTGAAATAAGTTACAGTAATCACAAGAAAGCTGTATTGTGTTAACAACTAGGGACAAGTTTTGTGGGGGTAAAAATGAGGCGCTCATGCACAAAGATGACGTAATGTTTTAGAATGTTGTGCTTGAAATTGTTTTGCTTTCATTATAAAGAGGTAAAAAATTTGTTTGTATGCAGTGCGTAATCTTCAGAACTACTGATCCAATTTCGAAAACTAACGGAATTCTTCATTATCCTTGAGTGTCATATGCTACATTTAAAACGTTCCCGTGGGTTAAGTTTCGTACATAATGAGAGCAAGGCCGCGACCAAACTAGATTTAAAATAAAGGAATTATTTAGTTGCTTGTATCTAGGTCTGGTTCGAGACTTCTGACAGGGGAAAATGGAAGAAGATAGCGTGTTGTACCGACCCCAAATAGAATGGGACAAGGGCAGGAAGATGGTGGCTCCCGGTCACCGTAAGCGCGGGCCTGTGGACGGCTAGCTAGCCGTCGTCCGTCCCTCTTACGACGACAGGCCGTGTTGACGGCGGCGGTCGTGTTACACGCGCGCCTCAAAGATATGTCAGCAAACAGGAAGGGGTCCACAAGGGCCAATGCCTGCCGGGGCTGCGGGACTCTTCGAAAGAGATACCGCGGACCTGGAACACAAAAGGCAAGGAAGAAACATGGAGGGGTTTTAATCAGTACAAGTATGACATTCCCTTCCACTCCGCACAGAGCGGGAGAATCCATTTGATGATTTCAAACCCAAAAAAAAAGGGCAGGAAGATGATGATGACCTAGGTCTGGTCTACTATAGACATAATAAGTCTCTTAAGAATTCTAACTAACTAATTAAGATAAATATACGTCCAGTAGGTATACCTACGTAAGTCAGACGAGTAGATCTCCCACAGACGTAAACCAAAGCAAAACCTCTTACAATTATTTTCAGCTTCTTTTAAAAACAGGTTCAGCAACCATCATTCCCAAATTGCCCAACAACTAAACCTCGATTGTCACTTAAACAATCACTTCACTGTCACCCAAAACGAACTTGTATTTTTAAGAGCTAATTTCCTGATTTCGTCGCAAGGGGGCGCCACTCCATCTTCCATTTATTGTTGCATTTACGGTTGCTAACCAAAACGGTTGATTAGGTCGACCGTTTCACGCTTAGCTGTCCCTCAGGGATGTAATTAAACAATTTTGATGAGTGCTCGTTAAAAATTAACTTGTTTTGTCTCTGGTTGTAAACGGAGGGTGGGTGATAGGTCTTGTGTTTGGTGTGGAATGTTTTAGGAAGTAGGAAGGAATAACGATTAAAAACAGTGTTTAAATTAAAACACTCTGTTCCTTTATTTCTTGTTGCTGTCCCTAGATTCGGAAGGCTACATCCCGTTTGGTAACTTTCCCGATTCGCAACTATACAAAATACGTTCACACAAGTGCCGTTTCGTAATTTTTTTTATTTTTTTATATAGTCTCATTTTGTCAACTTTTGAGTATAAACTCAAACTCATTTGACGTAAGATTCGCTTAAACAACGATCTTTCCAACGCCCCAATTCTAGATTAAGCTCGCTGTTGTACATAAGCTATATACTGCAATTTGCATATCTTTTAATTTTGTGTGCAATAAAGAATAAGAGTCTTTGTTATTTACCTATTTGCAACCTACAATTTGTCTGGGTCGGCACATTAGTTGTAAAAACAAAGCCGATCCAAAGCGATTTCTACACATAATCGGTTTTTACTAGGGCCGTGCCGATCGATAAACTTCGTTTGACACCTACCCACGGTGAATCATGTTTGGCTGAAGTGAGCTGGCCGTTGGTGCAGTGGTTGACCGATTGGTTGCTGTGCTGCGTGTCGTGGGTTCGGTTCCCACATGGAACAAATATTTGTATAGCCTACAGGTAGTTGATCCGGGTCCGGCTGTTTTTGTATGTTTGTAAATTGTTAGTTTGCAGCTCGTAGGCATGGACTTACTAAGTCCATACTCGTAGATCACTCAGTCGATTATTCGTTCATCATGTCACTCGATGTCATTTTTCAATACAAGCCGACCATTCTTGTTCGAGACGCCGAACAGTGAGCACGTCTACAGTAGCAGTGTAGTAAAGCGGTGTATTTTAAATTTGAAGGCTAGCAAGTAACAGGACTTATTATTTTGGTGATATTGAAGTGTTATTTTTCAAGTATTGTGGAAGAGGAAATAAATATGTTTGAGTTGAAATACTGTGTTTAGTTTTCTGTTGCATAGTCCTTCATTTCTGAGCTGTAGCTTACAAAATGCACCCAGGATACAGGAGAAGGAGAAATTCCTACAGTTTAAAAAAAACACGGACATAAATCTACTATATTCGATTTTGCCCAGACCTGCCGAATCATACCGAAAACCAAATTCAAATCGAATAACAAATACTCTCCTAGCAAACACAAGAGAAGAAGGGCCATAAACATATCGTTTTGATAAAATATCTAAATCCTGACAGCCAAAAGCCAACAGCAATCCTTCCATCAACGAGATTTGAGGTCTCCACCACAATGGTCCTGACATAACTCTCGTCTATTGTTGCCAGTATTACCGCGCTCGCGCCGTCGCAGGCTCGGCAGAACAGTAAACAGTTAAACCAGACGCAGACATAGCGTGGGATCTTTTCACCTGAGGACGCGGTAAACGTGGCGCGGACGAAATTAACTGTATGTTGTAAGAGATGTTGATACCCACAAAAATTGTAGGTTTCGTTTTTTTTTTTTTCGTTTTATAAAATTCTAATTTTTAATTTTTATAAATAAAAAATTAGTTTTTTTTTTTTTACTTCGATAGGCTAAGATTAACTAAACCTTTTACCATACCAATTTTGTCAAACGTTTAAAGTTGAAACCGCCGAATTGATATTTATATTTTTTTTTAAATATTGTTTTCCTAACTTACAAACGAATTTGACACTAAATTATTTTTTTAAGTTATAGTGAAAATTTAAATCTCTGAAAAAAACTCCGTTTGATAACTAAGTTATCAGTCATTATTCGTAATAATTATTATCTATTGCTTTCATCTAATATTTCGCATAAAATCACATAAAGCAAGCCAACAATAGCAAGCCATTTTCTCGGTATCATCAGCTCCACATACCTCCCCGGTGTCGCGCTGCATAAGTGCGATTTAGCTAGATGTCAGGGCGGGCGACGTTACTCATGCGTTAATTTTGCGCGACAAATTAATTCGGGCACAGATTTAGTAAGAATAAAATATTACCCGCGTGTTTTGTGGCCCCACGCGTTTGAGTCAATGTAAAATGTTGTTGTGTTTTGAAATCATTTGATGTTGATTTGATTAATTCAATTGAACGTAATGATGTTTATTTTGCAAATAGGTTTTTACAAACACTTTTACAAGTATTTTTTTTAAACTAGGTGGCATCGGTGCTGATTACTCTCAAGAAGAAACAGCCGAAAAAAATTCAGAGGTAACTGTCTCTTTTAAGATCCAGACATAATTTTGGTCTAATCACATGAGAACACTGTTTTAAACTTTCACGGTTTACAACGGACCGGACGGGCGGTTTATCACGGAAGATATCCCGTAAGTAACAGTATAAGTTTAACTCACTTATGGACTACACAGATTAGTGTCTGAGATGGTCTGATTAAAAATTCACGCTGATTTGCGTGGACCTGTCCAGTCAGTGCAAGCATTTGTCAGTTATCGTGTAGCTCGACGACAGTGCTGAGGGCGACTAGTAAACTAGAGTATTTGAGAGTATCCTGTTATCTTGCTGTGGAGGTCAAATTGGCAATAGCTCCATGTTTGTGAAGATAATTGGCTCAGCAGTTGTATATTAACCAACCAGTATTGTAAAATATATTACAAAACTCAATAGCAAAACTATTTGATTAAACTAACATCATCATCTGCTTGGCCATTTCCCAACTATATTGGGGTCGGCTTCCAGTTGAACCGGATGCAGCACAATACCTGTATTTTGGAAAGACTGCCTATCTGACCTCCACAACCCAGTTAGTGCGTGACACGATACCGCTTGGACTAGTTGATAGACTTTTGTGCCACTGACTACCTGTAACGACTGTCAAAGATTTACAAATGAGAGCCGGGACCAAAGGCTTAACGTGCTTTCCGAGGCACGGAGGAAACTCGGTATGTAATGGGTGATCACCCATCCACAGACCAACCTAGGCAAGCGCGGATTAACATAAAGATCCGAGCGGCTGTTATTATTTAGCTGCGAGGTCCTTGATTAAACTTACTTAGTTACCCCAAATACCTTTATTATGCCCCGAAAAGAGTCATTTTGATTCTATTGAAGAAAGTTAATAATGAGCTGAGCTATGAAATACGTTACGATAAAAACGTCGCACGCGTAGACGGTCTACGGCGTAGGCGGCGTAGCTGCGTAGGCCGCGTTCCTTGTAAAAGCTACGATTTCTTGTAGCTCAAAGAAAATTTTATTTTTAAATGAGGCTATTTATTTTTAAATAAGAGTTTCATTGATAAGGACGACAAGATGGGAACGATACACTGTTAACTTCTACTACATTGTTAGTAATTAACAATAAACAAAGCATTATTTGCAAATGAATTGGTTTCAAAGTCGTACATTATTATAATTTGGAGGAAATTAAGAGTCTATCGTAAAGATTACAGGCAAGTAGTGAACCCAGGTAATGAAAATTGCAAATCACGAGACAGAAGGAGTTTATTAAGCGTTCCTGTTCAAAGTGATATTACCTCGACTGACTGCCTCGTTGGACTAGTGGTCGGAATCGCGACTGCTGAGCATGAGGTCCTGGGTTCGATTCCCGAACCGGGCAAATTGTTATTGAGTTTTTCCATTAGGAATTTCCCAGTAGCAGCCACGTAGCCTGAATTTGTGCCCGGTTAATGGCAATAGGCTCGCCCTCTATTACATGAGACTTAAAAATTGATGGCGCAATGTGGGTGTACTATTAGGTACACCTCTGCCTAACCCCCATGTGTATCTGCGCTATGTTTTTGTTACCTATCTTATACTTATATTGAGCTTTTACTAAGAATATAAAATAACAATAACAGAATAAAAAATCAAATATCTTTGATGAACAGATCATCAAAACAAATACATATTTTGATTCAATTTCATTCAATTTTTAAAGCGCATTTAACAAAGCAACTGTCAACCTGATTACACCTCAATCTAACTGAACGGCGGATGAATTGAGATGAGTATCCACCCCAATGAATAAAAAATAAGCCGTGGCTCATCACAAAAAGCGGGGGAGTAAAAAAAATAATATTATCCCGTGGAAATGAATTAAGCAACTCACAGATACTGTGGCTCTGGATACTGGCTGGAGCGGATTGGAGGATAGTGTGGAGATGGACTTTGTTATAAAGTTATTGTGGATGGAATTATTAAGTACCTATTAAAGTTTTTTTGGTATTTTGTTACAATTGTCTAGTTGACAATCAATAATTCCAAGACAGAAACTTTTCTAAAAAAAATATTTATTTTTTGGGCCTGCAAACCCAATTGCTTATTAATTGACTGTAAAATTAGACTTTTAGTTGCTTTGGTATGGATAAATAGTTGCGTTATTGAGTTGACAAAGTAGTGACGTCACAGGTTGCTATTTTAATGCAAAATCTATGAAGGAATCGCGTTTTGACAGCTCAAAAAAGAATGTCAATCGATTTGTGATGTCAACGAACCTGCTACATGGGTAAAAACATGACGCCAAAATTGTAACTTATAAAGATACACTTGGTCGTTGAACATCTGGTCAAAGTTTTCCAATGGGAAGTACCCGTCTCAATGTTTTTATTGATTAAAACTTCATGCACAAGTGATAATAACCATACAAAGGCGGAGTTGCTTCGGTAATTTTCTTATGGTGATCAGTACGGTGTGACTAATTATTTAGAATTTAGTATTTTTAGCTTATGGCGAATAAGTATTTTAAGAGATAATTTGCTGTACAAGAGCCCAGTGAAATTAAAACATTTTATATTACAGAACTCCAGACTTTCCAAGAAATTCTTAATGTTAAAAATTAAATTATCAGCGAGGCACTAAAACTAAACGCTCTTAAAAATCACAATAGTTATCCCCATTTCCCAAGAAAATTCAATCAATCATCTCAAAAGTACCAAAAGCCCTCTCCATACCTCATAGCGTTTGTCTCCGATCCTTGGCGGGGTAAGTAGGGAATAAAATTAACCGAGGATGATCGCTAATGAAAATAAATTGGCGGCGGGAGATTCCAGATTACACCGACCGCGACGCGCTAGTCCTTTACAAAAAACGGGACACGTACCGACTACGCGACCTGATATCGAAGCGTTTATTGTTTTAGGTACAGAGTGTGAAATGTTATTGGTTTTAATGTAAATTGATAATTGTGGTGAAAAATGGTGATAGTTTTTTGTTAGAATAGCTTGATCGAATGATTGCTAGATAGAGGATACTGTCTAGACTCTATTATTGCATTACTGCTCGGTCCAAGCTGATCTAGATCAATTGAATAGAAACAGAAGATAGGTGGTTATGCGTATTTACTCTAATGGGGCACCTGGCCGCAGTGCATGTAGGTACTGTTGCCGGGTTTCTCCATGAGGTGGTGGAATTATGTATTATTAGTTAAAGTTTAGCGTTGTTATTTATTGTGTGTTTTAGTCATTATACTAACATGGGTATAGGAATACTAATAAATTTGTGGGTTTTCTACTTGAATTAAAGATAAATAAATAAATATACGTATGTACTCTCGGAAAATATATTAATTTATTTATTTTGGATTACCAACGAGTCACATTACAATTAATCTTAATATAAAATGAAAACTTTTACAAAATACCTGATCTTGTTACGCACACTTAATTACAGGTAATAATTAAAAAATAGACCTAAAACAAGACGGTTTCTTGGATTCATTTCCTAGGTGACCATTAAAAGTGGTTCCGATTTGTGAATTACTCGGAAAAATAAAGGGATTGGATTAAAAAAATCTACGGTTACGAGTTTTTTTTTCTTCTGTCTGGGATCTGTTTTAATATATGTTTACCATAATCAGCCTATAATGTTCCCACTGCTGGGACAAAGGCCTCCTCTCTATGAGAGGGAATGGGTTATAATCCACCACGCGGGCTCAGTGCGGGTTGGTAGATGTCACATGTCTTCGAATTTTTGGTTCTACGACATGCCGGTTTCCTCACGATGTTTTCCTTCACCGTTTTAAGAGCAGTGGTGATGAAATAAATTACACAAAGTAATGCGCCTGCCTGGGTTCGAACCCACGACTTACTGTCCGTAAGTCAGGGCCGCCACCACTGGGCCACCGCTGCTCTAATATATGTTTAGGTACAAACATACCTAATTATATCAATGCGACATAATTATAAATAAAATAATTATAACAGCATAACCAAAAATATTTTCATATATGGACGTGCAGATATAACATAGAGTGGTGGCTGCGAAAATGAGAGTAACATATCCGGGGGTGGTTCATCTTCTTAAGACGATGTAAGATCAGCTCTGAGTTATGGCCCCGGTAAATAGGGAGTTATTAAAGAAAGTGCGATTACGGTTTTCGTCAAAATAAGGAGATTAGTGGTGGTAAGGATGTTTACGCTGTTAACAAGGACTGAGTAGGCAGATCCAATCTTTGTATGTTAAGAAAATACAATTAGATGTTTGATGTTTTATTTGCAAAAAAACATGTTTATCAAATGAGCTTCTTTATATTCTATATGATATTAACAGTTAATTGGAGGACCAAAAAGTTACGTGGGGTGCATGATACCCCGATCGTACAAATAAAATACAAATACATGCAAAATCACGATTATGCTATATTCTTGATCGTAAAGAACACGTGGCTTTATGAAGCTAACTGGGATTTGAGCGCGTAAACATTCTGAAAAAGTTCTAAAGCTTCAAAGATGCTTCGGGGTGTGTAGCCGACCACAAGTTTCTATATATGGCCTACTATCCGCTACACCTGCACATAAGAGAACTTCAAAAAATGCTACAGACGCCGACTACGATCGACGTGACTACCTTCTGGGCTTTAGCAATCATACCATGGACACGAAAAAAGAAGAAGAAGACTGTCAAACGACCGTTTAATTAGCATTCGATAAAAAACTTGTTTCAAGTCATTTATTTCTGATGTTGAGGAGCTGGTGGGTAAATTATAACAGCCGCTCGCGTCGATCTTCAGGTTAACCCTAGTTTGCCTAGGTTCGTCCGTGGATGAATGATCATCCATTCATACCGTTTTTCCTCTCCGATTGTCATTTGTAGATCTTTAAAATACTGGTATTCAGCTGCATTCGGTAAGACTAGAAGCCGACACCAACATAGTTGGGAAAAGGCTAGGCAGATGATGACATTTATTTCCGTAGGATCATTTCAGGTAATTCTGAACTGTCATCGAGTCGAGATACTCGTAGTAGACAACCAAACCACTTATTGGCCCACTCTTATCCACCTTCCCTCCATTTTTGGACAACATGATGTACAAAAAATGTCATGTCAATTAATAAAATCTACCGTAAGCCTCAGCTTAGCCGGCCTCCTTGTTATATCATAACTAAAGCCCGCAGATAGGCCGAGGGGTTGCCACTGGACCTCTATGTTTAACCTTACTGTGTTATTTGTATGTTTGTTTAGAATATTTTTGGGAAGATCTTTGCTGAATAGGATGGAGACGTTTATTATTTAATAAATATTTACATTATTTACTAACTTTAAACAATAGGTGAATCGATGACCTGGTGAAGGTTGCAGGGATCCGCTGGATGCGAGTCGCACGAGAGCGGTCAATGTAGCGACACTTGGGGGAGGCCTATGTCCAGCAGTGGACGTCTTTCGGCTGAAATGATGATGATGATGATGTACGACATGTATAAACGCAAAAAAAAATTAAAGACATCAAAAAAATTACCTGCTTTACTACCAACGGGAATAGTGCCCAAAAGGCTAGCAGCACTGCCACGTTGGATGGCAATGCTAATTCTTTGACCAAAAATAGGCCAGACCTCTGGTCACGGGAAGATATGACCAACCGATGTCAAAGACTAGACGGGCAATCGGACCCCATGGCCCGAGTGCCGACCTAGTCTCAAGAACGCAGGGTCCGTTCTTTTAGTAAAACAATCTTCCCTCCACAATAACTTCAAGATCAACCCTTAGCTTACGACCAACATAATAATAACAACAAAAATAAATAATAACAAGCTCCTATTTGTTATTAATCTCGGCTGTAAGGCAGAGGACAGACAGCGATATTACGCCGTATTAAGTTGCTCTAGTAAATCTTTCCGCTATGAGGCGGGCTTAGGAGTTTTACTGTCTTGTCTTGTACCGTACCGAGGGCATGTCAGACGGTATGCACTCGGCTTTATAACTCTCCTTAAGTGGCTCGCGAAAAATAAAAGTTGTAATTAGTGTTGTCTTTGGTTTGGCGTAGAGAAGATAAAGTGTTTTTAGTTCTTTGCAAGAGTTAGCTTTGATTGTTGATTTTTTATCAAGAGGTATATTTTTTTAACTAGCTGTGCCCTGCTATCTTCTCTTTAATGCTAAAATGAATGTTTTTCTCTTCAGCACTTACCAACCCAGCACTAACTAGCACAATATAATAAATAGCGTTATTACACGCTGTCATAATCCACGGTTAACTAACATAAATGCCCGCCCGGCTGGCTGGCAGGCCGTTTGTTTAGATTAAAACTTAATGCCCCACTGATATTAACATGACGACAAAGTTGTTTATTTTTTTCTTGATGGTCTTAGAAAAATGGACTTTGGTTTGAAGGTAAGTGATAGAGAGATTTTACTTAAAACAATGTGTTTCTTGGGTAATGTTATTATCAGTAGGACTCTAAAGGATGATTTCCACCAAACGGCTCCATTGCATCGGATCAGAACGGATTTTACAATCTTTAAACGATATTAAATCGTGTACACAGTATTTAAAGTCACCAACCGTGCCACGCCGTGGCTTGTTTACCAAGCCGCGGCCAGCAGCTTGACCGCGGGCGTCTTTCGCGACATGCGATCGTAGCCGAAAGTATGCTGACGAGCGATCGGCTCCGTTGACCTGTCGTCTTATCCAGTCGGATCCTTTCGTCTGTCAGCACGGTAAGAATAAAACTATTTGACTAGGCGCAGAAATGGATCTTTTGACAGGCCATGGTTCGGAGCCGATCGTATGCGTCGAGATCCTACAGGACGCGATCGGCTATAGCCGCATCCATTCGTATACTTTCCGATCCGATGCGATTCGAGCCGTTTGGTGGAAATCATCCTAGTAATACATACTATACAAACTGTCGTTCGAAATCATCAAGATAACTATTTTTTTTTAGGATTTTTATCCATGCTGATTCTTAAGTTGATCTCTTAAATTTTGATTAGAACATTTTTTTTTGTTTTAACGCACTGGTATTCAGTCTAAACAGGGTCTTCATTTTCGTAATTATCACTGCGGTCCTCTGTAGTGAAATAGTAACAAACAAAACTAAACATAAATAGGTATACTTAAGCTTCAGTTTGCTGATGAAACACGCCAGGAACACTAAGGATGAGATCTGTAAACGTTACCCCCCTTTTTTTCTTTGCCCTCGCCTCTTACGCGGGTTCGGCTTTCTTATTTTTTCGGCGCCATTCACTTCGCTGGGCATCGTCATCTGTAAGACCAAGCTTTTGCATATCAGGCAGTTTGCGGTATACCTCTCCATCATTTTTGTAGCCATACTATCTGTTAAAGTTACTAACCACGTGCATTGACTCCAATATGCCTCGTTACATGTATCTTGCAATCGTAGTGTGCCACGAAAAACACTTAGCATTTAACATAACAACACGCCTGTAATCCCCGAAGGGTTAGGCAGAGATGTACCTGATAGTACCCCCACATTTCGCCAGTTATGTTTAAATTCCATGTAATAGGGAGCCTATTGCTATCAACCGGGCACAAATCTAGACTCCGTGGCTGCTACTAAGAAATTCCTGATGGAAAAACCCAATAACACTTTGCCCGGCCCGGGAATAGAACCCTGGAGCTCATGCCCAGCATTTAGTACGAGTTTAGTACAATCATGGAAAACAGCCTTAGAACCACATACCTACCTAATAGTTATTAATAGTAAGCATGAATTTCACGTCAAATGAAATCGTTCTACAGATGATGTTTTAATTCAGAGTACTAATGAAATTTTCATTCATTTTAGTATGAAATAATGCCGTCGTCCCGCGTCGGTATCATCGGCAAAAACGCTGAATGACTTGGATTAATTTCAAAATGCTTTTGTATCAGAACGGTCGTATTGTGCTTTATTAAATGAATTTTCGTTGCTGAAATATTAATCTGTGAAAGTAGATTCCGTACGTATTCATACGGATAAATACTTGATAGATTGATACACGTAAAAAATAAAGCTTTGTACTTATCTCTTTACATTTTTAATTGTTTATATTGTATTTGCTTCAAAAACGTAAAGTATGCTTAACTTAATGGAAATAAAAACAAAGCCTGTAACTTTTGTCATAGCAAACGCACACAGAAGAATATTGTTCCGAAAAAAATATTTTACACCTTGCGTCATCATTAAAAAGTTACAATTGATTCTTCAGGTAAACACTGATCATTAGAACGTACTTTACGAACTCTAAAATTTTCTTAATGAGTTCCAAATAATTAAGATGCTATTCAAAAGCGAATACGCTAAAGAATGGATAAGAATGTCAGAGTGTGCACGATCAAAGAAAGATTCCGCGAACGAACTTTAGATCTCTCTAATTGGTATAATCCGTTTCGCCTTATGTTCGAAGTGGAACGTTCTAGCCGAGCGGCACTCCTGCACTCAAGAGCCAAGACGCTCATATCAGTGCAAAAAGTGTGCTTCGTTCAAGTATTTATGTTACGTAAATAATTATTCTTAGAATCTAAAGTAAGAAGTTTCTTTGAAAATCTGCTTTGTAATTTAAAGCGCCTGACAAAAATATTATAGCAGGCAAATGTATGTAGTTTCTCAGATATTTAATTAGTACAGGTTCATGTTATTTTTCGTAATTCCTGGCAACAAAAATATGCCAAATTGAGAAGAGAACATTGTATCTTTTTTTTAAATCTTGACCGTATTATCAATTCATATAAAATTGTATAATACTATCTGTGTGTGCGTTAAATGAGTCACTCTACGCTCAATTCATATTATTTCTTTTTGTGTTTTAACGCAGCTGCTGGCCAGTTAAAGTAGATCCTTTCGTTCGAGCTTTAATCCAAATGAAAATACCACGACAACTACAAAGTTACTCATCTCAGAGTCAAAGTTTGGAACTAGCGCCTTGCACCAACATTAGTAGGTACTCATAGTACAGCCTAATATTGTGCGAAACCCCGAAACAGCCGGTCATTCACCACAAAGATCGAAGTGTTGACAAAGATGTCTGTAGATACTGGCGATTACGCCAAGACTTGCAACTTTGACAGGTGATTTGGGTCCCGACGACCGCTTCCGTCGAAGCTTCGGAGATAACTATTGACACATGTTTAGTTCCACAATGGTTTAGAGGGTGCCCAGTGTAGTTTGGTACTTGTTAGTGGCGCTGCTTGCTGTGGCAAATGTCAATGTAATGTCAAATTCAGTACTTTTAGCTTTAGTTCTCTTTTACGCCGCCTGCCAGAATATACTGAGCAAGTTGCATACTAGCGATAGACTGTATGATACTATTATGAGGCGTTCAATTGAAAATTCACTCTTTCGATAAGTGATAAGTGCAGTATATTGCTTTGAGTGTTATTGTAGGCTCAGATAAGCTAAGTATAGTGTAATGTTCTTTGGAGCAAGTTTTAATTATTGTGTACTGTAGTGTTAAGGTATTTTTATTACCCTCATTGTATTTCGATAAAGAAAAACGATCTGGTATCGTTAATTGTATTTATGTTTTGTTATTTACTACTTTTGTGTTTGATAAATTAATTGCAATGAACTTCATTATGAACTCGAGGAAACAGCTGTTGCAGAGTTTTGTAAATTGTAATGATTTTTACCAGCTATGTGCACTTACTGAAAAGCTAACAGTAGAACTAGACGGTAAGTCTTCCAGGCAGATTTGATGCGGTACCTACATAAAAGCAGATCTCCAGCAGGTGTGCAGAAAGGTTATTTTCAAATTAAAAGGTTATTTAAATCTTGAAAACAGAAGGTAGGTAAATAAAAGAACAACTTCTTTTCATATTATATTCAATTAAATTTTCGTTTATATAATTGAATCGAATAAACATTTAGCCAATATTTTCTTTACCTAAGCGGTAATGCTTCAATTGTTCGTGTGAGCCTAGTGACGTAGTTTTACAATAAAACTTATGTTTAACATTAATAAAATATTTACAATATTTGGAAATTTCATCACAGCTTCACAAAAACAATCATAACATGGGAACAACAAAACAAACTGTCGTAAGTATTACCACTACGATGCGTCTAAAACTATAAAACAAGAGTGTGACGAAACAGCCTCAATCGATAAATGCGTGAATACTGTAACATAAACTGTTTGGTGAAATCCGATTTACTGGGCAAAGCGGCATTATGGAACTATGAAATACCCCGCACATAAACCAATACAAAGTGAGAAGACGTCATCATCGCAGGTACCCCTACTTATTTCGGAGTAATCAGCACGATTCGATTTAAGAGCGCTTGTTCAGAAAGTGGGCAACGTCGCCATAGCCATCAAATATTTCTCAGTTTTGATTAATTTGGCAATATTACTGTATGGAAATAAGAAATACGGCTAACTAGTGAACTAAAGTATTGAGTATCATCATCATCATTTCAGCCGAAAGACGTCCACTGCTGAACATAGCCCTCCCCCAAGTGTCGCCACATTGACCGGTCCCGTGCGATTCACATCCAGCGGATCCCTGCAACCTTCACCAGGTCATCGGTCCACCTAGTGGGAGGCTTTCCAACGCAGCGTCTTCCGGTTCGCGGTCGCCACTCCAGAACTTTTCGGCCTCATCGGCCATCCGTTCTGCGAGCAATGTGCCCTGCCCACTGCCACTTAAGTTTGGCTATTCTTCGGGCTACGTCGGTTACCTTGGTTCTCTTGCGGATGTCCCCATTTCTGATTTGATCACGCAAGGAAACTCCGACCATAGCCCTCTCCATTGCCCTTTGGGTGATTTAAGCCTTCTGATAAGTCCCATTGTGAGCGACCACGTTTCGGTCCCATATGTAGTCACTGACAACACACACTGGTCATAGACTTTCGTCTTGAGACACTGCGGTAAGTTGGACGAGAAGATACCACGCAACTTCCCGAACGCTGCCCAGCCGATTCGGATTCGACGATTGACCTCTTTCTCGAAGTTAGACCTACCTAACTGGATCGTTTGTCCCAGGTAACCATAATCGTCTACAACTTCGAGTGTAGAGTCTCTTGATAGAAGTGGGTGTTACATGGATATTTCACATGATTTTGGTTTTGTCCATGTTCATTTTAAGACCCGCGACCGACGACCGACCGACTTTCGGAAGCTCTACTAAGGTCATCGAGCAATGTACTGAGGTCCTCCATGGTCTCAGCCATGACCACTATATCGTCGGCAAATCGAAGGTGAGAGATGTACTCGCCATTGACGTTGATGCCTAGCCCTCTCCAGTCCAGAACCTTGAAGATATCCTCCATTGCAGCGGTGAACAGTTTCGGAGATATGACGTCTCCTTGTCTCACACCTCGCTGCAGAAGGAAAGGTTCCGAGGTCTGATCTTGAAGTGGTACTGACATGGAGGCGTTTTTGTACAAACACTTCAACACCTCGATGTACCGATAGTCGATTTGGCACCGTTGGAGAGACTGCCAAGAGACAAGTCTCGATCGAATCGAAGGCTTTCTCGTAGCATTTGCTAAGCAGAGAGGCAGGTTATACTCTTCGGTCTTCTGTATAACCTGCCGCAGCTAATGTATGTGGTCTACGGTCTTCTGTATAACCTGCCGCAGCTAATGTATGTGGTCTACGGTGCTAAAGCCTTTCCGGAATCCGGCTTGTCCGGGAGGCTGAAAATCGTCAAACCTGCGCGCGAGACGATTCGTGATGACTCTTGAGAACAACTTGTGGACATGGCTTAGAAGTGAGATGGGCCTATAGTTCTTCAGCCGGGCATTGTCGCCCTTTTTAACCGACTTCCAAAAAGAGGAGGTAATCAAGTGGACTGTTTTTTTTGTGTTTATGTTCAGCGATATCTTCGCCAATTGTGAACCGATTTTGATGATTCTTTTTTTGTTTGCAAGAATATTATTCCGCAGTGGTCTCATTTTTTATTTGGTGAAGCTCTGATGCTGGTCTTCGGAGACAATGGAACTCTTCAATAATAGACAGCAAATCTGTCGCGATGGCTGCAATCGCTTGGATATTCATTGTTTACACAAAATCATAACATAACATCACGCCTGAATGCTCTGAGATATGTACAGTCTACAGAACACCCCCATTTCAACAGTAAGGTATGTTAAGTTCCATTTATTGGAGATAAGCCTATTACCATGACATGTATTGTTAACGGTTCACTAATGTTTCACCAAAACTCCTTTGACAATTTTTAACCGACTTAAAAAAAGGAGGAGTTTCTATGTTCGACTGTATGTATTTTTTTTGCTGTACCTATGTTCACTGATTTCTCCGCCAATTGTAGACCGATTTTCATAATTCTTTTTTTATTCGAAAGCCTATACTCTTGAGGTAGTCCCATTGTCACCAAATCAGAATCTGCTGATGGAATCCCAGGGAAATCGAGGGCAACCCTCAAATTTTATAGGCACATACAATGTTTTTCATACACTCTCTTACACAATTCAGATATTTGTGCCGCGTAATCATCACCTCATGTTTCTGAGCTGATGATGGAAGGTATAAGTCAGGATCAGATGATGCAATCCCAGAAAAATTAACGGCACCCCTCAAATTTTATGGGCATTGTTAAAAGAAAGATTAAAGAAAATACATTTATTTGGCACATGCCACAAGTGCACACAGTATAACAAAAAATAACAAATAAAAAACAAAAAAATGAAAAAACTTAAATCAAAACAAAAATATATATAGAATAGTGCGACACTGTGTGTCTCACGGCTGCGCCAAATAGGCCCAGTTCAGCAAAATGCCGGACAACTAGTGCCCGACGCTGGTTTTCAACTGGACCTGAATTAGTGAGGTTACGGATGTGAAGCAATTTTATATTTTGTGTCAAAGGTGGTGGTGAATAGATACTTAAATATGAGAAATAAAGAAACAGATCTGCATACAAAAAAATAAAATAAACTAGAGTGACTAAACGAAAGTGCAAAACAAAAAAAAAGAGGTAAGCCCGTGTCAACAACATTGGTTGTGCATAAAAATGTCCTTGATTATTTATTAATATTTGTATGTAATTGTTTGAAACAGTATACTTGCCATGTGGTCGCATGGTCATCATGTCAAAAAAATACATTTATTTGGCACATGCCACAAGTGCACACAGTATAAAAAAATAACAAATAAAAAACAAAAATATATGTAGAATAGTGCGACACTGTGTGCCTCACGGCTGCGCCAAATAGGCCCAGTTCAGCAAAATGCCGGACAACTAGTGCCCGACGCTGGTTTTCAACTGGACCTGAATTAGTGAGGTTTCGGATGTGAAGCAGTTTTATATTTTGTGTCAAAGGTGGTGGTGAATAGATACTTAAATATGAGAAATAAAGAAACAGATCTGCATACAAAAAAATAAAATAAACTAGAGTGACTAAGCGAAAGTGCAAAAGAAAAGAAAAGAGGTAAGCCCGTGTCAACAACATTGGTTGTGCATAAAAATGTCCTTGATTATTTATTAATATTTGTATGTATTGTTTGAAACAGTATACTTGCCATATGGTCGCATGGTCATCATGTCAGGATCTAATGATGGGATCCTGGAGATATCGAGGGGACTCTCCAAATTTTATATTATCGATAACTTCGACAATTGTGAACCGATTTCGATGATTTTTTTTTAATGTTGAAGAATATTATTCCGCGGTGGTCCCGTTTAAATTTGGTGAATCTGATCTTCGGAGTTATACAACGGAACTCTTCAATAGTAAACAGCAAATCTGTCGTGATTGCTGAAATCGCTTGGATGTTTATTGTTTACACAATATCATAACATAACGTAACGGCTGTATGCTCTGAGGGGGTGCGCAGATGCGTACAGTACACCCAGATTGCGACAGTTAGGTCTATTAACTTCCATTTTATTGGGGATAAGCCTATTATCATGAAATATATTGTTAATAATGTAAAATACTTGCTATACATTTACACTAAAAATGGAAAAATAATAAATCTTTTTTTGCAAAAAATAAAACCGACTTCACAAACAAAGAAAAATAAAAATAACTTTAGCTTCTGAAGTCGGTGACTTTTGCTTGTTTGAAAAAGTCACCGACTTCAGAAGCTAAAGTTATTTTTCACTTTTCTTTGTTTTTGAAGTCGGTTTTATTTTTTGCAAAAAAAGATTTTTTTTGAAGAAGAGTACCACCACACCCCTGCACCATGCCTGCGGCGATTGAGTATGAAATGCAGTAATTAATATCTATTTATTTTTATTTTTAACTTCTCTGCCTCTTCGTTAGCCTGTTTTGACTCATGTCTTCGGGGTCGCTCTCAGTGTGTTCGCCAAGAAGAGATTTACTCTGATTGGTATGATCTTACTGCTGGTGTTCCTCAGGGCGGCGTTCTCTCTCCTCTTCTCTATCTTCGTTAATACTGTTACCAAAATTAACATTCCCAGCTTCCATTCTACGCGGACGATTTGCAGCTGCATCGACATTTCTTGCTGGCTGATGCTGAATCAGCAATCAGTGCCATGAATCATGACCTGGAAAGTATCTATCAATGGGCTAAGTCGTACGGCTTACAGATTAACCCTACTAAGTCGCAGGCCATGATCATAGGCAGCAAATACTATCGCACTGCATTTGACTTGTTATCTTTGAATCCATTATCTCTGGGCTGCTCGACCATTGCCTATGCTGAAACAGCTAAGGACCTCGGTGTCTTATTGGATAGCAATCTTTCTTGGCGAGCTCAGATGAATGAGGTTAGTCGTAAGGTGCACTTTTCTTTTCATTCGCTTAAATTCTTACAGAGCTTCTTGCCTTTTAAAACCAAAATTTACCTAGTTCAAACTCTGATTCAGCCGATCATTGATTATGCTGATGCCTGCTATTTTTATGCCTCTGAGGAGCTGTTGAATAAGCTGGAGCGTCTGCAAAATCTTTGCATTCGTTTTGTTTTTAGTCTGAGGAAATATGACCATGTTTCTCGCTTCCGCAAGGAACTCAAGTGGCTCCCTATCCGTCTTCGCAGAAACACTCGAATATTATGTCTCCTCTACAACATTCTTTATTACCCTGCATATCCCAGCTACTTGCGCGATCGTTTTTCGTTTACCCGTCCTTCTGATGCTCTGTGTAGATCCCACCTCAGGCATCAGCTTAATTTCCCATCCCATAAAACTGAATTCTATTCTAACTCCTTCTCTGTTCACGCTGTACGTTTGTGGAAGTCACTTCCGCCTAACATTCGTGATTCTAAAACTTTATTTCAGTTTAAAAAGCAAGTCAAAGAGTCCCCTCCATACTCCCACAATACTGTAATATTCTGGATATATATTATAGGTATATATTTACTTATATTTATTTTATGTGTATATTTTTATTTTTATTTTTTTATATATGTATATAATTATGTTTTAAGTTCCAATTTAAATTTTCCTGTTTTGTCTTTTCTACACACTGTCTACATTTCTAATCCAACTTTCCTCTCGCAGGTCTGCTGGAAGAGATTTGAAATAAGCAGTACCTTTGTGCTCTTCTATCTTTATGTAATGTCCTGTTAAGTATTCTGTGTGTAGATAAATAAATAAATAAATATTAAATTAGAGCAGCGGTGGCCCAGTGGTGGCGGCCCCAAATTACGAGCAGTAAGTCGTGTGTTCGAACCCAGGCAGAGGCACATTACTGTATGTAATTTATTTCATCACCACTGCTCTCAAAACGGTGAAGGAAAACATCGTCAAAAATTCGAAGACGTGTGACATCTACCAACCCGCACTGGGCCCGCGTGGTGGATTATAGCCCATTCCCTCTCATAGAGAGGAGGCCTGTATCCCAGCAGTGGGGACATTATAGGCTGATTATGCTTATGCTTATGATATTAGTTTTAGATGTAAAAAAAGTATTTGGAAATTATCCATATGCCTTTTTTACACCTAAAACGGTTAAAACATCAAATTAAGTGTTTTAATTGCAATTCAAAATTAATATTCTAGTTCCCCAGTTAGCCATATTTCTTATTACCATACAGTAATATTGCCAGATTAATCAAAACAGCGAAATATTTGTCAGCTATTTGCGACGTTGCCCACGTTCTGTACAAGCGCTATATCTGTATATTGCCACTATTTCTATTCTACCTGCAACCCAACGCTCTGCCCAGTATAACGGACGACTAATAAAATTGATATCAGTAATTACGTGACCACTCTACAACACTAACCGATCTTTGGATTGAGGAAGCTTTAACATTATAACAAAGGAGTACATAATACAAAATGTGCGTAACATTCGGCCGCCGAACACCGACCGATAATATCAGAAGTATCGATTCCAGTATACTATGTGCAATATAATATAATATAATATAATATCATTATTACTATGACTCAATACTAATTATACAAATAATGTACATAATTAGAATAACATTGAATACCATTCTATACTTCGACCTCGCTATAATTTAAGTGGAACTTTTAATGAGACTATCCATTAAATACATTCTAACAACAGATTTATACAACTACTGTAAAATTTAATAAATAAAAACCGAGTTTTGAGTTTCTTATGTACATACATACTACTAGAGATATTGAGATTCATTTACAAACAATTGTGACATGTCCTTTGATAGTAATTTTGTACCTACAACTATGTACATAATAAACAATACGATGTGATCGCTCTATCAGATAACTTGACACTACTTTAAACTTATAATGATATCGCATTGAAATATGTCTAGTCTACCTTAAGCAAAACTATGATCGTTAATAATCTAAACAGTTATTAATAAAGTCCTCCCAATAATACGAACTGTTTAAAGTTAGGATGACGCGCCCGCGCCGTCATCTTAATACTAACATGGCACTGCACACCATTCAACGATTCGATATCAGTCTTTCGTGTATATGCTGCGACGCCACAAACACAAAAATCTCTCACATTTTTCTAACATTGAGCGCAGTTAGCTCACACTAGCTTCCTCTCGGCCATGGCGTGCGGGTGTCCCGGGTGCGAGTAGTGTCCGGGCGATGTGGGCTCGTACAACGACATCTTCAGTCTCTTGCACTTCGCTCTTCGGTTCTTAAACCAGAACTGCACGTTCTTCGACTCCAGCCGAGGAAACTTCTGCCTGTAGGGCATCCTGTTCAGCTCCTCAGTGTACTTCAGTATCAGATTGTGCGAGGGGTGCGTGTTCATTGAGAACCATTGCTCTAGTACGGGGACCTCCGACACGGGGTCGATGAAGGTTCGGTTGCGTTTGCGTCGCTCGTCTGAAGCTCCTGCGAGGGCCAGGTTGAGGCCGCTGGCGCCTTCTCCGGGGACTGCGCCGACGCCGGGGAAGCCGCTCATGTATTGACTCATATACATGATGCCGTGGCCGAACATCGGGTGGTTAGGCACCATGGGGAAGGGAAGGCGATCTAGATGCGGTGACGATTGCCGGTAGTGTCGCTCCTGGATCACATCCTCATCAGAACCTTCATGGTCATCCCCAACTCCGTTCTCGTCCTCATTGTTATTGTTATTGCTGTTGTTGTTGTGCGAGCTGTCGCTGTTCTTAGCCGGAGAGCGTTGCGGTGAGATAGTGTGGTCAGGCTTGCTCAAATCTCTTGGCTCTTGCTTGATGTCATGTACCTGTGACATTAAAAAATACATTAAATAGTTTATGCACAACGTTGTCTGTAAGAAAAGGTTACGCGTGGCGTGGCCTTATAAGAATCTGATCATGAGTAATTGATATTCAGTAATTGAATATTGAAGACTGTACAGTCGTGTCTGGATGTTTGTGTATTATGTATAGAAACTCACCTTAATTATATCGGGCGGCTTTGGCGACTCCTCAGGCCTGTCGTCCATATCATGATCATTATTCTTCTTAGTTGTAATCAAAGAGAGAGGCGCATCGGGACTCTCAGGCCTATCATCAGGATGTATGTCACCGCCATCATCTTCTAAGTCTGAACCACCATTAGACAAATTATCTTCAGACATCACCGACATCGGGTATCTTCCCGGACTGCCTGATAAGATAGGACTCTTCATCGAGTTGTGGTCTTGAGAACCATAAGTGTCACTGCCTGCCATCAATGATCCGTTTGTGGGACTGTGGCTCCTACTATTGAACCCGTTCACCCCGAGATGACAGCTCAGTCCACCGATATTCCGAAGCTCAGCGCGTTTTTGCGCAGCACGCGCGTTCTTGAACCAGTAAACAACATTGTTTACATCGAGGGGCTTTCGTCCTCGCCTCGATTCTAAGTTATTTAACTCTCGGACATATTGTTGTATTTGCTGTCTGCTTGGATGCTGATTCTCAGAAAACCAACGCTGTAGTTTTGGCAGTTCCAATTCAGGATCAAAACTTGTTCGCATTCTAGTCTTTTGAGTAGGATATTGACTTTGTACCGTCTGTAGCGCTGGATGTAAGTGGTCTGGTATTGTGTTTAGGGTAGGTGAACGAGTTTTGGGACCAGGCGATGGATACCGACGAGGGCTGAATGGCGGCGGTCGGGGTGTCACTTGGGCACTCCACCAAGATTCAAATTTACGACGCATCTCTTCAGATGGCTCATGGAAGTTGTGGGGCCCCGGAGTACGGTCCTGACCACGACAAATCTGAGCTAATGTTACCTGTAACAAAAAGAAACACTTTAAAAGAGAGGTCACCAAACGTAACTCGAACAGTAAATAAAACAACAAGATACCGCAAACAATTTTAGATGATTTTAAGGAGGTCAGTCTAACCAGCAACAGATACAGAGATAATTGTTTGAATAAACACGAAGCATTGTTTCACAGAACATCGCCATTAGATTATGAAAATATTAGGTCGGCTGTTAATGCATGTGTCATGCGCGAGCGGCCGGGCGGCCGGCTTCTGACGCGCTCGGCGCGAGGTGTTTGCTCGGTGGTTAGTGCGCATCACTCCCGCGCACCGACGAAACTTCAATCATGGTCTGCTCTAAAACAATGAGCGGGAAGGGCGTCTCAACAATTAGCATCCACCCACGCCGCCCTCAACTAGCGCCGGCAGCCGCGGACTAAGTGCTCCGTGCATCGTTACGGCACCGACTGCGCTAAACAAAGCACCCGAAATGCCTCAAGCCGATCCGACACCGCTGTTTGAGCATCAAATCAACCGTGTGACTCGGTATGATTCCAATGCGCTGTTTAAATTTCACAACTATTTGTTGAGCGTGATAACAGGAGTGCTTGTTTAGAGAGGTATTAATCGCCCAGCAAGTAGTCAATCATAAAGAACTTGTCAGATTATAGCTGCGTCGCGTAGTTTACCCAGCTTGACAGTTATGCAAGTGAGATCTGCTGGTATCGCCAGATTACATAGAACAATGCCAGTGATTACGTCGTCAAGCGAGTTGTCAGGCGCAGGCCTCACTGTTGCTAAATCAGACGTTAAATTAACTGTAAGTATTACACATCCAGATTGGGCCTATAAATCATGTCAGAGGTATTAGCGCCGCGCTCGGAGTGATACGTTAATCCGCTTCTTTGTTTTATATTTTTAAATAGTGAGGCCATATTTGCTTTCAGATATTGTCTGTTTCAGCTTCATGGAAGATTTACGAGAGCTGGCGCCTGCGCGTGATAACTCGCGTCACGTGTAATCCGCCTAAGTACGTAATTCGGTGTGTGATTGCGAACATTTCTTGATATACTTGTAGTTAAAAGGACAACTTTGAACACAATAGGCTTAGTGTTATCTTATATTATTTTCGTTGTGTGTACATACGCTACTTACGCGCTTGAAGGAGTGATTAAATTGTAACCCGTTACAAAGAACCTTGAAATTTCAAAGAGATTTCGAAATTAAGTAAGAAAGTAGTCTTAAAGAAGATTTATGGTTTAAAATTGATCCTGCATCGAGGTGGCGCGGGAAACCCCTTCGATAAAATATTCCTGGAGCGTCCAAAACTTTGCTCCGAGTTAAAATCGAAGTGGCGCAAATTGGCGTGAGATAAATTACCATAATATCATAGAGCTGAGTTCATCTGGCGTTTAGCTAACAACTTCAAGTTCGACGTGTTTGATTATCTGGCCCGGTCGGGAGTTCCTTTGCTTCATTTGCGCCAACTTTGACTCGACTTTACAACTTCAATTTGTTTCTAGCTGTCTATTAGACAGTTGAATCTTCATTTATTATCTTCAAGACATTACAAAACATTTAAAATGACGTAACTTAACCGTGCCACTACAGGATGTCACTGTAAACTCCAAATTGAAATATCCGTGAGCCGGTTATGGTTGGAGGGCGCGCATGGAGCGCTAACCTCGCGTTTAATAAGATTATAAAGCATTATTTTATGGTATTAATAAGATCAAAAGCGTTCGTACATCTAAAACTCCTTTTAACCCTCTTTCGGTGTGGCTCAAGTTGGCAAGACGAGGGCAACCCCCCGCCGCCGTAACCCGTTCGCTACAAGGTGGATATTTAGAAAATATAATAAGGCGTAGCGAGGCGCGGATGAGACGGAGATTCAATTAAATTTATTATGTATGGAGATCTTGCGTATGAGACAGGTGCTCATCGCGTCGACAAATTGTTCTCTATAGCGAGTAAGAGCTTTAAATCTCTTTAGAACCTTCTGAGTTGCTGAAAATGTTGTCTTGATGTTTCTTAGTTATCTCGACATCATTTTCTTATTTATATAGACTTTTAACACTGTTAGACTTGAAGATCACAAAAGTCGTAAGTTTAAGTAACAGTTTTTGAGTCATGAATACTCGAATAAAGGGAAATTCTATTCTATTCTATTCTATTCTTAAATTCATGCCGTAAACGAGAGAAGTTTATTAGGGGAAAAAAGCACACTTGAACTTAACATAACCTCCTCCTTTTTGAAGTCGGTTAAAAAACCCGTTAAACTTAACAAAATCATGAAACATGCAGTAACACATAAAGCGTTTACAAAATCAGTACAGCTTTTGACGAACAACATTAACGTACTCTCAAAACATGACATCAAAATTTCTATGAACCCACTCATTGTGAAGACTCGAGCCGCGAACATGAAAACAAATGCTTCCTAATTCTTCCCCCGAGCGATGATCCTTATTAGCAGGGTCTTAGCAGTCACCTCGCAATTATAAAGACCAAATTGTAGAACGCGCGCCTACTTAACGAGGAGTTTTGATAATCTGTCTTTCGTCTTTCATCCGAAGTTCTCGTTAATTTTCGCCGATATCGAGTCATTTGAGTGCCGGTATTTTTATGTGATTTGGCAGATGAAAGCTATTTGGCAGGCGGGACTTGGAAGATTGGAGCCTTCTTATCGTTGCTTGTTATGAGCTATTTTTCTTTATTTTTGTGGCTTCTTGACTTAATAAAAAAGTGGTCACGTTTGTACATACTTTTACTGTCAAATAATTGAAGAGACCTCAATACTTCGGTATCATATACCAAAAATATAGAGTAGATCTTGACTACAGTAAATTGTTTTTTAAAGTGTTTACGTTAAAATCTTGTAACAAAAGCTAAAAGCTCGAATAAAAGCCTCCAAAACCGATACACAACCCACAATAACAAAATCACGAATCTTAAGCAAATAAGCACTCAATCTTTAATTAAATCGTTAAAACAAACAATACCTACTAGGATAAATGTTTTCGATTGAAAGCGTGCCTTACAAAGCGGGCTTAAAATATGGAAAACAATGAGTTTCCACGTTAATAAGGGGTAACAAGGAGTAAGGGTAAAGGTTTAGTTCGGGGTATTGTTCCCGGGGTAAACCGAGGACATGGCATTCCGCTGTGAATGTTGGTTTAGCTCGGTGTACCGTGTACTCATTGTCACCCATCAGGATGATTTTAACGCCCCAATCGGTTGATGTAATTTGATTTGACAGATGTTTTCGGAAGCTTTGCTGAATGTACGTGTGGTTCAGAGATTGTGACGACTGTTTGTGGCTTAGTTCTTTTATAACTGGGGTTGTGTTTGTAAAAAGCGAGAGATGCTTTTTTGTTTTTGATACTGGTTTTACAAGCTTCCTTACTTTGTACAATAGAGGCGTTGTAATAGTTGTTTGATGATGGAGGCGATGTATGCCAAGGTTATCGACGTAGCCCGAATAAACCCCGAGACGCACGGGTCCGGTCAATGTGGTGACACTAGTGGGAGGCCTATGTCCAACAGTGGACGTCTTTCGGCTGAAATGATGATGATGATGAATGGATGTATTATGCTTTTAAATGATTTTTCTCTAAAAGTACTTAGTGCTGAATCACGGCTCACGTATATTCTGTATCAACAGTTTCTCTGGGTAGACTTACAGTTACATAATTGGTAAGTAGGAAATTAACTATTTTTAATTATGAAAATGCTTACTTCATCCAAAGGGCATCCAGTGGACATGAGCAAAGGTCTGCTCTGTACCAACAGCAGCCGCAGGAGTTTGTCCTTAATGTCCTGCAATGGTGTGGGCCGTGGTCGAAGCAGCTGGATCCTGAGGGTAGCGACAGTCGTCAGCTCCCCCAAGACCTCGCCGACGGTGGCCAGAGGACCATCAGAGATCCTCTCAAATGGCAACGGCTTCCAGTTGTTTATTACTACGGACCCTGGGGGCAAGGAAACTAAAGGTACAAGATCTTGTAGAAACACAACCAGCCTGTAAGGTGGGCTCACAGCTGGGACATTTATTGGTAACAACATTTTCAATATACAGTGCAGGCTTCGCGGCCAATGGGAAAATTACAAGGAAACTCTAGTCTATGTAAGTATTCCTTTTACTCTATTAGCATTTAACACAGCTTCACTTCCTAGAATGTCAAAATTGAATGTTATATTGACTCCAATGATATTTACGATTCATTTCAAGTCTTTTTTCTCTCTACGTCATCATTATTGGATGTCGTCAGTGGAGGTTTTGCAGCTGAAAAACCTGTTGCTGAACATAGCCCTCCCGAAGCGTCGTCACATCGATAAGTCTAGTGCTTCTCGTATCCATTGGATCGACCATTACGACGGGACTCAGACAAAACGCATCTTGTGGCAGGTCGTTCATGGAATCCTTTACCTATTTTTCAACGTGAAAATACCTTTAGCAGAAGCAGCCAACTCGTGAGGGTATCCAAGTCGCATCATGGCAGCAGGCACAAGCTCGTGGAAGGCAGTAGCAGCAGGGATGATGACGTAGCTGTCAGTCTCCACCACAGCTCGTCGTCGCCATGCGCCTTCTTCGAGAGAGGCTACTGCCTCAACCACGCAGTGGACAGGCAGGGTTTTACCTAAGACAAAAGAGAGAGGATTTGTTAAGACTGTATAATAGGAAAACACCACATTTTTTATTCGGTTATTAAAAAGCTTGAAAATCTGATAATCAGGTTTTACGTTACGCGTTACGCAATAACTGGTAGTTTGTGGAGGTCACTGCCTCCGAATGGACTGGAAGCCGTTTCCAATACTGATAGGAATAGACTAGGCGTAAGTCTGATCAAAATAAATAGTATGTGACCTGCACCTGTTAATAATTAGTTGATGAAATTTGACGAAGTTCGACTGTCTATCTATATACCTTTAACAAATATAATTTACAAACATAATCTCCGCGAACGTCTACCGAACCGCGACAAAAAGTGTACTTAATGGAAAAATCTTTTCCAAGACGGGGTTCCTCTGAAAAATCATCTACTTAGTATCTCTTGGACGTCGAAACGCTGTCGCTAAGGAGGCGTCTTAATTATTTAGCAACTTTTCAAGCGAGAAAGCAATGCTTTTGACTTGCTCGCGGACGAGCAAAAAACCAAGTGAAATGTTAAAATAATAATTAATCCTGCGCAAGGAACGGCCGCCGCCGCCCAACGCTTTGTACCGTTGCTTTGTTGCGATATTAAATAGTTTTTGCTGCTTCGATGCGCTTTTTTATAGCCGTTTAATAGCTCGGCGCGTTTGATGGAAATCTGTCGCGTTTTTCTTTTACGAAGGAAATTTTTCGTCAAAGAAAATTGATGGAAGAAAGTTACTTTAATTTCTTGGTTATGTAGTGTTTTAAGAATTATATAGTATTATTTAACAGTTCCGTACATTAAAAGGAAGAACCTCAAGCGGCGTAAATATAGTGAGCTTAGTGGAAACTATATTTTCAAGCCAGTTGGGGTTGAAACTGTGAGGCCGTGGGATGCGAGTCATCAAAGCGTATTAAAGAAATTTCCAAACGCCTCGTCGACGCTTCCCGTGACCCAAGGGTTGGTTTTACCTTGGCCAGAAGCTAAGCGTTGCCATACAACGTGGCAAAGCCGCCAGTCTCTTGGGCACTTACCAGCTGACAGCGTTGAGACGGACTTTTTTATGTCCTTTCATAGTTAGTTTAGTCATTTTAGTTTATTTAATAATTTTTAATTGTAATAATTTATATAGTTAGCGCGTTTACTATAATGTCATTTCCATACATTCACAGGTAGGTAAACAATCCCAAAATATCACCCATATTCAATATTATTACGGTGAACACTGATTTAGAGTATCAGTTGAAACAATAGACGTTTCTGAGCGCACAGTTATTGAATTTACATAATACTATTCCGGGATTCGGTTCACAAAACATAGTGGGTAGTTACATTGAAATTATAAATTTCCCGCCACAATAATCTTTTAATAACAGGGTGGAGGTGCGTTAAGCTGTGTTAGCCTTGGGTTATGTACTTTTGAATAGGAGTTTCAGTTTCGGTAATCGCTGAAATTATGTTTTGATAGTTTTCGTGAGGAAGTTCTTTAGGAAGAAGAATAATGGGTTAGTTAGGGGTTTGATTATTTTAATCTCCTTAAGACTTTTAATGATCAGTCACATGATCATGTTAGAAAAGAAAATCATCATGAGGAGAGTCAGATCGGAAAATGTATCCATTTTTTTTGTTTTAATATTTATTCTACTAGCGACCAGCCCCGGCTTCGCAGGGGTGCAATATAGATATAACCCCTTGAATCACTCTATCTATTGCTGAAAACTGAATGAACATCCGTTGCGTAGATTAAAAGATCTTAGCGTACAGACAGCATGAGCAACTTTGTTTTATAATTAAAGGTAATGTTTATACTATCGTAATATGTATAGCTAGCAATATATATGTATCGAAAAAATTAACGATTAATTTATATCCAATTAAACTTTTTACACAGAACTTTTAAAATTAAAATTTCCTACCATAAAGATTTCCACTAAAATCACAAGCCGTGTTCAGTCAACCCTACAAACTTCGGAAAGGTAGTTGCAGGTTAGCACCTACACTAGGCAGCGAGTTAATACCCAGCTTGGATTAGTGAGGTTTAGTTGTGGCCCGACCGCCGCCCGAGACGGTCCTTTGGTCAGTTTAAACCCTTGCTTTATGAAACTATACACGAGGAATTGAATATTAATTAAATGCGATAGGTGGGACCATATTTTGGGTAGATTGGCTTGTTTAACGGGCATGCAGGTAATTTTGGAAGTTTTGTTGTTATTGGAACGGAAACGGAACGACGAAAGTAAATTTATAATAATTAGAGATTATAAGGCATTTTCCATCAGATATTAAAACAAAATTATTATTAGGCGTTGTTCCAGTGGTCGCAAGCGCGACTGTTGAGCATGAGGTGCCGGGTTCGATTCCCGGGTCGGGCAAAGTGTTACTGAGATTTTCCGTCAGGAATTTCTCAGTAGCAGCCACGGAGTCTAGATTTATGCCCGGTTGATGACAATAGGCTCGCCCCCTATTACATGAGACTTAAACATAAATGGTGAAATGTGGGTGTACTATTAGGTACACCTCTGCCTAACCGTTCGGGGACTACAGACGTGATGTTTTGTTATTAAAACAAAAATCAGTTCTTTCATGCCAACAATAATTACAAGCTCAAAATGTATGGAAATGCTGATTTTTTCCCCTTACACCCTGTTTTTTACAAGCAATAAGATCTTTTGAGTCTGGAAAAGACGCAACCTAACCCGAAAGCTATTCGAAAAAAAAAACAATGTGCCAAATCTAATAAAAATCCCTTGTAAAAAACCAACTCACTTTCCTGTCACCCAAATAAAATCACTCAAAAGCTTTTTCGCCGAACACTAATGACTTGTGACGTCATCGCGCGTGTGCCGCAAATCCCCACACACGTGTTATCTCGAATCCGGCATAAAATTAAATCGAATTAGCTTCGAGCGGCCGAAGTACTGCCACCAAAAAAGTAATATTCTTTTGTGATTGCATATTCAGCTGTGCCCACTGCTGCTATGAAGTGATCCTCTCAGTTAGTGGGAATGGTCTGTGATCCACCACGTGGATCGAGTGCGGATGGAATGACTTTTTCATGAAATAGCTATAGAATCACAGAACGGACGGCCGATGAGGCCGAAAAGTTCTGGAGTGGCGACCGCGAACCGGAAGACGATGCGTTGGAAGGCCTCCCCCTAGGTGGACCGATGACCTAGTGAAGGTTGCAGGGATCTGCTGAATGTGAGTCGCACGGGACCGGTCAATGTGGCGACACTTGGGGGAGGCCTATGTCCAGCAGTGGACGTCTTTCGGCTGAAATGATGATGATGAGTAATAGAATGGGGTTAATTTTAAACTATCGTGGTCACTAACATTATCATTAACACTAGAAACGGGATATTTACCAAAAAAAAGGAAGTGGAGAGGGGCGGGGTTTGTTTAATGATTATAATTCTGTAATTGCATACGTGTTACTTGCGCGACTCATTTTGCATCAACATACAACCTGCAAATTGCAAAAAACGTAAGAAAATCTGAATTTCGGGGTCTACCCTGCCTCTTCCACCATAAGTGACCAATTTGACTTCAAAATTACAACAAAATTCCTCTATTCTTATCCTTACTTCCATTAATCTTTGTACTCCTTGTACAAATCAGTGCAAGTTTAGAGATACAACGTTCATTAGCTCGCTACATAAAACAGCAATTAGACAGACAGACGAACAGAGAGCTCTTAGAACGAGCTAAGAAACTCGCGATTTTGTTGCAAGCTTGCGACTAGCAACCGATCGCTCGTGATTTAGAAAATAGATGCTTAATTGTTTTATTTTTTTCATTGAACCGGTTGGTCGCTTTCTTCTTTTTTTGGCAGCATAGCGATTGCAAAACTGTATAGACAAATGCAGACGCAGCTCCGAACACGGGACTCTAACAGATACTATACAGTTCGGTGTCCGCAATCAGTCCACAGTTTGTCCATACCAGTTTGACTGATTCTTAACACAGTCATTGATTTTGTTGACAAATATACGAGTACTGGCTTCAACGGAAGATATAAGAATACAACGTTAGTACATAATCCGATTTTGTTGTTTTTCAGGCGGATATAATTTGCTAATTGGAATATCATGCTTAATAGGAATCTGCTTATTTTAATACAAATATGACTATTGTTTTCATGTATTTTTCCATAAAAACTACTTTGATTATCCAATTCACACGAATACATGAAATAATGTATTTTGATTTAGTAGATACAGTCAGGAACTGAAAGACTAATCTAACATATTTTTTTCACTAATTTAAAATTGCAAACCCAATGTACACCTTCTTACGATTTGATTGCACTAAATATGACTAAATCTAATATAATAGATATGTCTAAATCTGTGTAGACCTTTCCCCGAAAGAGCATCACAGATAAGAATCTGAATAGCCTTCATGCAAAGACACTTAAATAAACTTACGATACGATAAACTTTCATCAAAATGGATTCCGGTCATTATTTGTGGGGACCAGAAAATAATATGTTCACATATGAGCTACACATCTATCGCAATCCAACGCGGACGGAACAGGGACATAATGGGTGCAAAACTACCCTTAACGAAGCCGAAAAACATTCTCCCCGTCATTGCGATGTTTTGTATAATACAAGTTTTTAGTGTTATAATTTTACTTTAGATGTATTCACGACCCCCTTACTATTCAATGCACACTTGCACAGTGTTTTGTGTGCGTTATATTGAATCCTGCCGTAAAACGTGATTTTTCGCCCTACAAAAGTCGTTTCCCAGCAATATTTTTTGTGTAGAGTTAGTTAGTTTAATTTACAGAATGCTTGGTTGCCGGCTTCGTGAAGATTTTACACCTTGTAAAGCACTGTATTATTGCTAAAAATAACCAACAACATAAAATCCTCCTCCCCACAACACAATAATGGTTGTAGCATACTACATAATACGCGCTGCAAAGCTAAGCTGTACCAAGAGGACTTGAAAAGAGTTCGGCACACAACACCGGTTTGTCGGCTTGTGTAAGTACTGAATTAAAACTTCGTACTTACAGGAATTAGCTCATGGCTCATGCTCTGTAGTGTGTAGTCTAGCCTTAATAATACTACAGATGAATTATTGGGAGAACATGTGAAGTGCGCGATCGTGTTTTATTTGTATTGTTCTTTATGCGGTTTTATTTTTAACCGTCGAAAAAAAGCAGGAGTATATCTCAAAGTTGGTCCCATTTAAAATTTTTGTGGAGCTAATTTTGCTTAGAGGACTTTAGATAATTATTAATTTCCATTTTCAGCCATGAAAAGTCAGCCTACTAAATTCACCTTTTTTCAGGGAAATCTGAGCCTGCGGTAGTATTTCTTTAAAGCGTTTAATAACATAATCACTCCCGTAATCGTTGAAGAGTAAGGCAGGTAAATCCATATCTCGCCACTTTTGTTTAAGACCCATGCAACATTTGGGCGAGCCTAGTACCATCAATCGAGACTCCGGGCTGTTGATGTGAAAAATGTCTGATGCATAAACCCAAACTGACATTCAAAACTTTCATGTTTAGAGATAGATAATCTTTATTGATTACACCCAGTCAAAATTGTCACAATATTTTTCAAACAAATTTAAAAAAAAATCTCTACAAATCACTTGTAGCGGCAATACAAAAAGTACTACAGCGCCATCTACGACACAGATGACGAACTAAACTTCAAATCCTACATCGCGCAAGTATAATTATCCGCGACTTAAGATTGTATAGCAGAACTCGACAACGAATATCGGGCAGTAGCCCACTAGACATAATACCCGTCTGGTCGGACGATCCTCCTTTTTCTACGGTGGCTGAAGAGCTTTACACCCTGTTCTTCATACCCCCAAACACTCACTAAGAAAATCGCGTCGCAAATCAATCTAATGATGCAAGACACCATGACATGTAACTGTACGCACCTGTCTGAATGGATGTAAGGGCTTAAACAGATATGTTCCGAATCAAATTCAACGCCTTTTGGAAACGCGCACCCTTAACTTGAAAACACGGATGTAAAGTGACTGGATTACGAGAGTGCGATGTTTAGGGAATTCTGAGCGTGGTTTTAGCGTCACTCGGATGTGATAAGGTTGATTTTATGATACTGGATTCTCCACAGCTAATTACACTGCTGTATTTATAACAATTATGATAAAAAATACCAAAATAAATTGGTGTAACACAAACATCCACCACACACACATACACACATCTGTACTGACCCTTGAATTTGGCTCACTATGACAACAAGCAAAACAAAGTAATAGTTCACTATTACAACAATTGTAATAACAAGTTAAGGTTATTAATCTAAGTTGCTTTTGTTTAGCTGATTTTTTAATAAAACTGTGTAGCGGCACTACAAAAAGTACCTACTGCAGGAACATAGAATAAAAAAAAATACAGCGCCATCTATGACACAGATGTTGAACTAAACATAGTAATACATCTAAATCCTACATCGCGCAAGTAAAGTTATCCGACTTAAGACTATATAGAAGTAACCCACCAGACATAACACCCGTCTGGTCGGAGGATCCTCCCTTTTCTATGGAGGATGAAGAACTTTACATCCTATTCTCCATACCCCCAAAACCGAAATTGCTTGCACAGTATTAATAATCCGACCCACCGATCTAGTAGGTTTTAAGTTTTTCCGTAGAATTACCCAGATTTAATGAAAACCCTTAAATATAATGCGTCATTCTCGTTAGATAAAGTTGCGGTAGTTTCTTATCTTACGAATTAAAAGCTGTTTAGTTTAGTAGGCTTAAATTTAATGTAATAATTTTAATAACGTACATTCTTAGCCATGAACAAACAAAACGATTTTTTTTAAACATTTTGTTACTAGTTTTTTCCTGCGGCTTAGTGCCGCGAAAATTGACCCACGAAATCATACAACCGCGATAAAAAGTAATCCTATGTCCCAAAGGTCCCAGGACTCTCAGGTCATAAACTATCCGTGTGCCAAAATTAAGACGTAACAAATAAATGAGCTCACTTTATAATACATATTAAGTTCGGATGAATTCCAATTCACCGAATCGCCTAAAAAACGGCTTCTTGATGGCCCTTCTAGTAATATAACAAGAGCCTCAAAGCATTAACAATGAACCGTGAGCGACGTGTACTTACTCCGGAGTTAGCATAAGTATTTCGCTAAAAGTCTCATCCAGACCCCGCCCTGACAACAGGGGCTTAATTGACTCGGCTGTTTTAAACGTGTGGAGGGACGCTTTATGTATGTGCGTAGTGATTTTCTTCACCTTTCAAAAATTTTAAATCTGAACCATAAATTGTAAACCATTTTCTTCGCAAAAAATCAGGGTAAAAACACACTACATTTTAGTTTTTTTCTAATATTTTCGTGAGAGCTAGGGAACATAATGTAGGAAAATGGAGGAAAGTTATTCAAATATACCGAAGTTAAATTAAATTTTAACCTGAACAACGCATTTAACACAACTTCACGCCGATTCTTTATGCAGAGATGACTATTATAGTAGGTACCTGCACACACATTTCGTCCATTATGTTTTATAGTCCCATGTAATAAGGGGTGAACGGGGGAAAAACCAACTTAAAACTCGAATAACTACAATTACCTCTCTGCAATAAAATCTACCAAAGTTTTCTTACCTACATTTTTTTTTTTAATATTCGTTTATTTATTTTAACTATGTACATTAGTAAATAAAACCGGTAATTTAAACTAAACTAACAATAAACTAAAAAAATACATAATAATCTCCTTTTCAACATTGTCAACTGGTAATGTGCCCAAGAGACTGGCGGCGTTGCCACGTTGTATAATTAAACATTTTGCAGCACATCCCCCTACACAATTCTATAACATTACAACTTATTATAACGAGTACTATTGGATTCGCGTGTTGATCGAAGGGCCATTCGTGAGCGATGATCTATTTCGATTGGATAAGTCTCGCGTGCCGGATGCTGAAACCTAGCAAATACTGTGTCGTGCCATCACAGGGTAATGGGTATCAACCTTTGTCTGAGCGATATTTACAATGTAATTACGTGTTCTGTTATTGAGGGAAAGCACGGATGTTTTATTATTATAGTGTTATTGAAAATGGTGTGATTATCAATGTATGATGTAGATGTAAAAAAAATAAAAGAACATACAGTCTTATTGAAACCAGTAATAAAGACAAAATTAAATGTTAATAAAAACTGATCTCCAGTTTTACTGTCTGCTCATCCAAACACTTTCTAGTACGAAACTCTTTCACTGATGTAGTACAGTGATAAAAAAAACTCTGAGTCAGAAAAACTTTTTAAAAACGTAATTCAAGATCAGAGCTCGTAATAACAAATCTACAGTGCTACAAAGATGTGTTGGCGAACAAATCACGTTGACAGTAGACGCTATCGGAAATGTATTAAAAAACAAGATGGCGTCCTTAGTTCCAATTTTGACTACTCGCCAAAACAACCTTACACCTTCTAATATTTAGGTACAAAACACAGATAAGTAATTTAATTCTAGCCCAAATCTCTAGCATCTAAATTGAATACAACAGCAACAGTAACTCAAAAATGAAGTTTAACAGTTTAATTTAGAACTGGACAGGATGTGGACTAACACCTAGGGTCGTCTGCTAATCCCTTTACCGTGTCCCTAAACTTTCACCTGACCAGGGACAGACGGTCTAATGCTCGTCTAAACAATGCGAATACATCTACATACATACACCTGAACTGAAAACCGACTTGGAGAAATATTGACTTGAATGTGTTAGCTGATGTATGCTTAAAAGGATTGGTGACTGACATTTTTTAAGAAGGTTGGTACTAATTTTTAACCGACTTCTAAAAAGGCGGAGGTTCTCAATTCTGCTGATTTTTATTTTTTATATATGTTACCTCATAACTCCGTGTTTTTATTCACAATGCTTGGGTAGTTAATGGGTCATCTTCTATAAAACATATTTTTTCTTCTAAGTCTACGTAAATGATCTGCTAATAACTTGTAACTATGAAAAATGAAAACTCGTCAAGAATTTGTGTGAGATACCATTATACCACAACTAACAAGTTTTTTATTACTTCTAGTTATCACTAGTTTTAATTCAATCTTGGATGTGATTGCACCAGATCAGGAGAAAGGTTTGATGAAATACTCACAATAAAATGAAAAAAAAAACCTTTGGAAATAATTGCAAAACAAAAACTCCGTAACACACGAGAATTTAGAATAAAAAGACAAAACCTGATTAAATAAATAGTTAACAACAAGACAAAAATAGAATCCGTTTAGAATTTCGAAAGAAAACAAATGAAAAGCGCAATGAAAAAAAGTCCCAATTTTAAGACCATACAAAATTTTTAAACACAGACCACAATTCAACACGAAGTCTGAAATCTCAGCGGCGACACAAACTCTCATATCCCTGCAAGTACTTAGGTCTTAGGTTCTTGCATCAGGTCTTAAGTAAGCTAAGCCTAGCATGGGTATCAACTGACCGCCCTGTCTGGGTGCTGCGTAGGTAACATGACCTAGGTCTCAGACGCCGTAAGGCTTAGGTTTAAGCCCTGCAACCTTTATTGTACTCTACTTTAATACTCAGATTTAAGTTTGCTACAAGTTCCGGTTAACTGTTTGGTCGGTGTTATGTTTAAATAGTTTTAGCAAGCTATTAAAGGTCCAAGACTTCCTAAAACGACAAATTAAGTTGGTTATTAAGAATATATCCATATAAAAAAATAAATATAAATATATTATGAATATATATTATAAATATTTATCAATATTATATTTTTTAAACTGACATGGTCACTAACTCTATTATTAACGCTAAAAATGGAATATTTACTTTCATGTTTACTATTATTTCGAGTTCCCAATATTTAGGTGCTGTTGCTAGCACTATGATCACAGGATAAACAAACAAAGAAAACATGGTAAATATCTCGTTTTCAGTGTTAAGGATCCATTAAAAAAAAAACTGCATATTTAGATTTTTTTGTGACACAAATCTTTGAAGTATCTGTTAAAGAGTGGTATGGCTGAAAAGTTTTGGAATAGTTGACAAATGGTGGTAGGGACACTCAAAAATATAATTTAATGATACCAAATCAAAGACCAAAAACCATAAAAAAACCTTATCATTTTATTTTTTTATTAGTACTACTTTTAATGCGCACACTTATTACTTTAAAATTAGCCTTCTTCCTCATAAGAAATCAATACATCTGTGATATTATAATTAAAAGTAACATTACGTGAATCAGTACGACGTGAACACAATACACTTTATAACTGTGATTCCTTACTTTCCCATAGTAAAGTTATTCACGATCAACGTCAGAATTCAACCAAGTTAATCAAGTTGTTTTGTGATTCAAGACATAGCGTGTACATGTCGACAATGCCTAAAGATAACGCTTACAATTGGTGGAGGCGCCGCACCTGTCAAGATTGTTGCTTTAATTAAGAAACTCATCCCCTAATTCATTCCTACAGATCGACCCTATGTTTGACACCATTTTAGTCATTCATTAATGCTTTTTGGGTGAAAGTACTGAGATCTTGGTCAAAAGAATTTCTTTAATCACATCGGTGATGACTTTTCGAAGGTAGGTGATTTGCGAATATGCTATTTGTTGCAAGTAATTAATCAAGGAAGATAAGTATATAAAGATAATAAAAAAATTTAATGATATTTGAAATTATTGTGAAATTTCTAATTCTAAATTATTATCTCAATGTATATTTTATTAACAAACAGGGAGGTATAATCAGTTAGATATGTAAAGATACAACCACACATCGCGTGTCAAACAAAACACATGAATTCTATAACACCGATACGATTTAACGAGCCCCCCAACAGGGTAATTAATTCAATCGCGTATTTAAAGGGCGTCGCTGAAGGAAACGTCATCATTATCTTAACCGTTGTTGCGGCAACGCGCTGCCTCGCTGTGAATGAGTGTCGTGTGTCTCTCAAGCTTTTGTCCCACCCCTCGTCAATCGGTAACACATTTACCCACTTACGACTGGGTGAAAACTTGCAAAACGAACACCATTGTTAAGAACGCTACAGACACAATGACCTGTCGCTGCGGCGCGCTTATCGACTGCGCGTCAAAGAAGTTCAAAAGCTTGGTTTAGACGTTCGCTATCGCGGCGTCGTTTGTCAGTTTATGCCGGGAGCTATGATTGTCTCTACGTTACAAATGGCCTTTTTGAGGGCGACGTTTGTTACCGTTTTAATTGACACCGCGAAAATATCTGAGCGCCCGCGCCGAGAAATTGTCGTATCGCGTGTGTGAAGACGCCCCGGCGTTCGACTTTCATTTGTCTTTGTTCTGTACTGGGTTCAAATAATATTTATTCTTATTCGACCTATTCAGAATGTAAACGGACCCTTCACGAAGCCGTCAACCAAGCATTCTGTACATTAAACTAAGTAACCCTACGCAAAGAATATTGCTGGGAAACGACTTCTTTTTGGGGTGAAAAATCACGTTTTACGGTAAAACTCAAATGTAACGCACTCAACTTATTGTGCTGATGGATACTTTGAATAGTAAACGGGTCATTGAGGTAATTTAAGTCAATTTATAACCTTAAAAACTAGTATTTAAAAAAAAGCTCGTGAAAAAATTGGAACTTAAATATCTCCGTAACTAGAAGTTTCCCAGGTATGGTCTAGAACAAAAAAATAATCTCAATGACAGGGAGAACAAGTGCCTTTCGGCTTCGTTAAGGGTCTTTTTACACCCTTTATAACATCTCCACCATTGTCTTATAGACTACTTGAAATAATCTTTACTAACGTCTCAATAAAGTATTTCTCTTAAAACAGGAGGTATCGTAGATCCGCTACGCCAGCGACAGTCGACAGATAGATTCCCCTACGCGCTACGATCCCACGTAGCAGTTAACAACGTCTACAGCTTTACGTAACAATGTGCGTTTGAGTATTAATCTCATTTGTGTAATAAAATCTGTGCCTTAGCCGAGCCGATGGCAAGGCGTGATCCGGCCGTGAAATGCTTGCCTCCGTACGATAATCCTGTTAGGTTAAGAAGGTTTCTACATATTACGTGCTTTGCTACGCCTTATGGATTAAAACGACGTGTACGCATAACTCGATACGTATTGTTAGGGAAGACGTACCCTCGTTTTATCGATTTTCCATCGCTTGTATCATAATAATGTAGCTACTGTGAAACGATGAACTCGGCTACGAATTTATAGGTATTCATTTAGCTGGGGCTAGTCCAGCCGGGCTTAAGCGATTACGCCGCGGCAAAGATGCAACGTAGATTTACAGCAAAGCTTGCCATGACAAGGTGGTCATCGCAAGCCCCCAGATCTTTATGCCGGACAATGAAGACAAAGGACCTTTAAATTATTCAGTCAGAGTAAAAGCGACCTTAATGCTTGAAGCGTAAATACCATTTGTAAATATTTAAGTTTGCGCGTCAATTTTGCGTTAAGACGAATAGTTTGCATGAGAGAGGAATCGGAGAGCGTCTGGGCGCTAAACCTACCCTCGGGCAGTAGGGGGCCGTCCATAAATAATTAATCTGCACCGATGTGCGTCCGCCGGTTAACTAAATCCTGTGGTGGTTTAGGAAACTGGCCGTCGGCCGTCGGGGATACCTCAAGAACTGAACATTGTTTCTTGTTTCATTCTATTGTCAAATAGACTAGATGTTTGGTTTAATCCCTGTATTTCGGGGTACATAAAACAGTGGTCTTAATACTATATAGACTGGCTTGAAATTATATTTTGGTGAACACCGGCAGGCAGAGATAAAATCAAACAGTCTTCTACGCTTTATATGACGAGCTGATCAAATAAACTGCGTTGAAGAGCTGTCAAAGCAATGACTCTGGCAACTTTGAACGCAGTTCTGATATACTGATCGCGATCAGTTTTATTGCCTCTATTGTAAAACGCAACTTATCTCTTCTCTTACAATTCCAGAACCATAATCGATTGCCAACTCGTTTTAAACGCTAGTGAATTTCTTAACCTACAATCTTCACGAGAAAATGTTTTTCTATTTCCTTATCCTAGCTCTTCTTACCCATTATTTTTTCTTTAAATCTGTCTCTAATGTCTCATGTATACTGTATACATATACAAGTTTGTCCGGAGTAGGGAAGCCCCACCAGCAAGCAACAAGCGGCGTCTTGCGGCGCTGCGGATGGGCGGCGGATTAGGCGCGCTTTACACGTAAGACAGTAAGACACCGACCTATACAAGTTCACCTTATCTACGTATTTCGTCTGTTTACTGTCTGTCTTGATTTTGTGGCAGACATTTTTAGTGAAAATCTGCGTTTTATTTAGCAAGACGTGGGGGCCTAAAATAACCGCTTTAGCAGATTCGTATTAGGATAATAAATAATGATGCAGTTAATATTATGAATTGACATTTTGTGACCATTTTACGAATTGTAACGTAATTCATATTATTATCCTGTTATGTGAAGGATGATATGGCTAGAAAGGAGATGACTGCTGAGTTGCCGAGTAATAAAGGAGTATGGAAAAAGACATGCTGCGCCGATCCCAAATAAATTGGGATAAGGGCAGGAGAATGATGATGATATGATTCTGCTAAAGTGGCCATTTTAGGCCCCTGTTTTTAAAGCTTTAATTTCCTAAGACAATATTTGAGTACTTATTACTATGAAATCTCAAAGCGGTCAGTTTGATTCCACATTCTTGCTTGAAACTCGTTTTTAAAGACTGACCTGAAGCTAAAAAGCGCCTATGTATATTCGTATCTCAAATATTTCGCAAACGAAATACGTGAATAAAAATTACACATCTGTTATGTGTATAAAAATACACATAACAGATACCCCAAATAAACAAAAATGTTATAAGTAGTCTCAACATAATTGTTTCAAATCATAGAATAAAATAAGTATCAAGGATCTGCTAGCGCGAGGTTACAGACGCCATCTTGTTTTTTCAATCCAGTTCACAATTGCACAAATGTTTGCAAACAACGCCTACATGTCAAAAGAATTTAAGCGCTAAAAGATTCTCGCAGCATTCATCCAGTAGGGCTGCGGGATTGTTCGAAAGAGATACCGCGGCCCTGGAACACAAAGGGCAAAGAAGGAACATGGATGGGTTTTAGTCAGTAGAAGTCTGACACTCCCTTCCGCTCCGCCCAGAGCGGGAGGGGTCATTTGATGATATCGCATCCGAAAAAAAAAGCAGTCATCCAGTAAGCACTTCATGAAAACACATACCACTTAAAACATACACAATTTCAATCCATTAAATGTTACTGAAACCCCATCACAAACACAACGCACAAGTTATAAGCTTAATTTAATTTCAATAGCGAGCAAAAAGTTAGGTTAAAACTAATCGAGCCTGTTCCAAACTCACTTGTCTAACACTCTGCGCTAAGGATATTGGATTATGAACCTTATTCTCTCTATCCTCCCATTAGTACCATTTGCACGTTACCGGTACTATACTGTACATACTGCAAAGTTGGTATTTTAATCTTGTTAGAAAAAACTTAGTTCTTTACGAATTTGCAAGAAGTGTATGCGTGTGTATTGGGTTGTGTGTGTTTGTGTGTATGTGTGTGATTATGTGTGTATTTATCTTATTTTGTTTGCAATAAAGAATAAGAATAAGTGTTTTTTTAGGCGGGCACCCATACCAACATATTTTGTGAGCTATAGTTAAACAAAATTAGTCACATTAATTATTTTGACATGAGGAGCTGTATGATTTGTCCAGCCAGACAAGCGTGAACCAAGTAGGTAGGTATATTTTCTTCTTCGTATCAAAGTTAATAAGTACCGATAAACAAAAAGTGTGTAAAAAAAACCCTTAACGAAGCAAAAAGACCCCCGTGATTGCAATTTTTTTTTCTGGATCATACCTAGGAACCTTCTAAATACGGAGATATTTGAGGCCAAAGTTCCAACTATTTACAAGTTAAAAAAAAAAACAAGTTTTTAACGTGACTTTTCTTTAAACACCTCCATAACCAATTCAATGCATCCATCAGCTCAACGTTTTGAGGGCGTAACATTGAGTCATACCGGCAACCATGATTTTTCACCCCAAAAAAAACCGTATCCCGGCAATAACTTTTGCGTTAGTAAGTAACTAACGCAATTTAATATTAATTAATAACGCAGTTTGCTGTACAGAATGCTTGGTTGATGGCTTCGTGAAGAGTCCGTTTACACCACGACACCAGTCTAAATCGAAACCCCCACTAAAACCAACACATAAGCAAAACTAATATCTAAAATAATCATTCAAATTAACACAACACCCAACATATTCAACTGAACAATAAAACACATTATCAGCATTTAAATAAATTAGTCGGCTAAAACTGTATTAACGGAGCCGCTAATGCTTCCATTCTCAATCAATGGCTGCGGCAACACGGACCAAATAATCGCATGCAGTTAATGAAAGCATTTGAAAAGTTAAAAGCCTGTTTAGGCCGTAGCCACGGCCACAGACTAATTAACGTCGTGCAGTAATACCGGCAGTGTGAACGAGGACTTAGCGGCATTATCGCCTAAATTGTACTAATGTTCAGTTTTGGCCATGAATGGTCATTATGATTTGAGACGCAAATTGGTTATATTTTGTCTGTGTATTGGTATACGTTTATACTGTAAAGCTTAGGTTTGACAACCAAATTTACTACATTTGTCACAGAAGGAAAAAAAAAAAAATTACGCCAGGTGAATATCTTTTTTTGCCCTATGGTGAACAATATTTTTCTCGGCGAAAAGATCTTCCCACGCATTATCTAAGCCTTCGAGACGTCCACAAATTAGGGACATGAATGAACGAACAAAAAGTTCAGTCGAACTAACATACTTACGGATAAACTTACTATGTTGTTAGACAACGGCGTAGACCCTGGCGTAGCAATGTAGCAATGTGCTACGAAAACTCGTCTCTCAAAAAATCTAAAATAAAATAGGTACTAAAACAAAAGTATACCTTTTCCTTTACAAAATATTGTTCTTAAATAATCAAAACTGTATAATTAATTCCCTACACAGCAATAGAAACATGTTATTAGAGTTAGACAATTTAAAACGTCAGTCAAAAGGTGGGATTACTGAAAATGTACGCGCAGTAGGCTTTGAAACGAAACGTTCTATTAGTGCGCGCAGACAGACTCGATTTAGTAATTAATTTTACCGCGCGAAGTGCACTAAATGCACTAGAAACTATAATCCTCATTAAAATGGGAAATAGTCGTCTATTCACTTTGCCATCAAATATAATTTTGGCTTCTAAACGCGAAATATAATTATGTATTTTGGGTAAATCCGTTGTACACCGTGTGTCGACGCAAATGTACCTGTTTAATATCATCATCTTTTCAACAGTACATTTGTATAATGATTTATGCAAATATCGACAAAGTGCATTAGAATCGGTAACGGGCGAACGTAACTTAAATTCTATTCTGTGTAAACAAAGCGAAATTGCATCAATAATTCAATAACGGAGTTTTCAGTTCGAGTTGGTAAGTAGTGCACTTTGCGAACGACAATCCGAGAGAATAAAATAATATGAGGCGATCATTTTCATTTGCTTCCCGAACGCTCAATTTTTCGCACAACGCACCACCCAATGAAAATACAAATTAATCTGCTCATTTTTTGCGTACAATTTTATATCATTGAGTCCACATATCTGAATGCGATGCATTTCGCGCTCCATAATCCCGTGTCAGAGCGATAGTTATGGATTACTTTTGGCTCGATTGAATTATTTCATCATAATATAAATATATTATTAATTTGTTATTATATCGGCGTGCTCGTTGAGGTAATCCTCAAAAGGTCCGGACTCGCTTTGTTTACGCGTGCTTTTATGCGAGTTCAATGAAGGTGCGCCGTGAAATCCGAAATCAATATAGGAGAGTATAGAAACAAGAGTGCGGGCGAGGCCTGTGTCGACGCGATATCCAACACGGGTTCGGATTAAGCGACGTCAAATCCGGGATTAAGCGAGGCCGGGATAAAACGGAAGCCGGGATCGGCTCGAGCTCGGGTCAGCGGGATTTCGCCGGGCAATAAAAGTGTCTGCAGCCGATTTAGACTGAGCCCGCTGGCAATTCGGCGCGGCTACCAATTGCTAGGTAATTTCGGCGTGCGAGCGCGATCTGTCCGCACAAAGCCGTTCTAATGCCCCCAATGGGATTAGCCGAGTGTCGTGCGGCCTTTACAATTTATTGGACGGAATCAGACATCTGAATTAAGACATAGTTCCTTGATGTGTCTCGATGAGATAGAACACGCCAGAGGGAATTATGTCTATTATTTGCTTGGCATAAAGAATGACAACAGATGTGATGCCACGTTGGAATATTAATCAGCTTTCGGTATTCAAACCGACGCGCACTAGACTAATCAAAGTTTTTTCTAAACTAAATCCCACTCGTTTGCAATGGACGCCGCTCGTCTATTATAGGGGCCCCTCGGTAATCCGGATTGGAGATTCATTAGGGTGAGATTATACTCTATTGAAATCTGGCTTAAGCGGGCACGGGCGGATCGGATCGCGGACCGCGGCGCGAGCCGGGAACGGGAACCATTCATACAGTGATGGCGCTCATATGAGTGATGCGGAATTCATCTATTTTAAGTAGGTTTAATATTGACTTCGATTTAATATTGATTTTGTGAAAGCACGGGCACACTGTAGGTTCTTAAATCGACAGGATAATTGTCAATATCGAAATTGTGTAAAGACTTTCGTAACGGTCCATTTTTGGCGAGGAATTCAAATAAATCCATGTCCATGTTTGAAAGAATATAGTGTTATTATTACCTACGTCATAAAATCGTCTTCTGCCACTCACACGTCACGTACAGGAAGTTTTTTTTCTACACCTAGCCTAGACCGCAAGCCGCGGCGGCTTCGATTCCAAGTAACGCCATTATAAAACTGATTCATGTATGGGGCACATAATCCTGGTCTACTTTATGACGTCAGGCCTTTGTTACCTGCTTTCAAAGACCATTATGATAATCATAACCTTAATACAGAAGTCATAAAGACTATCAGACAACCCGACAGGAACTTATTCGAAAACATCATGATGAATCACCGTATTTGTGTTATTACATTACACTAATCAATTGATATTCTCGACGTGCTAAAGGAACCTCCCGGTAGGTACCATAAAGGCACCTTGAAGCATTAACGTTATTGGATAAGACATAAGACCGAATACGTCAACATCAAAGGACGGTACACAAAAACCGTACATTAGACGGATGAAAATATTGTTCGTAATTACTGTGATATTTCATGTTATTTTCTTTGATAAGATACGGAAGGAAATGTTTTGTAAGGTAACAGAGGTAGTGTGGGGAATGCTAGGCGATGCGTTAAGTCGTGCCTGACATTTTCAAACTAGTTCGACGGGAAGTTAAGCCGTAACGAGAGTGTGTGCCGCTTCACGTTTGGTGTGCACTAGCCTTATGAAAATATGACGTTGTCAATATAAGAACGATTCTTATTTCAATTTTATTTCTTCTTTTGTTTTTTATTTAACTCGCTTGACTATCTCTTTGTTCGGGTCGTCGCAAGCGCGACTTCTGAGCATGAGGTCGTGGGTTCGATTCCAGGGTCGGGCAGTGTTATTGGGTTTTTTTATCAGGAGTTTCTCAGTAGCAACCACGGAATCTGGATTTGTGCCCGGTTGATGGCACATATTGCCATCGCACTCTATTACATGAACTTAAACATAACTGGCGAAATGTGGGTGTAGTATTAGGTACAACTCTGCCTAATCCGTCGGGGATTACAGGCGTGATGTTGTCTTTTAAGCACGGAAAGTTTTAGTCTAACTATTAATGGGACTAATCCATTAGTTTTTATCAAAATACTTATCTTTATTTTTACTATCTAATATGTGTTATTTTAAAATTAAAGATGAGTTTGTTTACATTGTAAAATAGTTTTTTTCTGGTGTCATTTGGTTTAGATATGTCGTCATTCGCTTCCTACTTGAGTGTCAACATATTAAAAGATTTAGCGATAAGTTTTAATACCCTGTTACATAAAACCAGTCAATTAAAATATCTTAAATTAATAAAAGAGGCTTCAGTAATTTAGCATAAAAATGTGACATTATTTTTAAGAGTTATCTTCTTATGATCTTTAGGTTAAGCCGTGCATACCCTGGGTTGGTCTGTGGATGGGTGACCACCCATTACATACCGAGTTTCCTCCGTGCCTCGGAAAGCACGTTAAGCCGATGACAGTCGTTACAGATAGTCAGTGGCCCAAAAAGTTTGACAACCAGTCTTACCAAGGGGTATCGTTACCTACTACTAACTGTGTTGTGGAGGTCTGAAAGGCAGTCGCTCCATGTAAAATACTGGTATCCAGTTGGACTGGAAGACGACCCCCATAGTTGGGAAAAGGCTAGGCAGATGATGATCTCTCTATTAAGTCAAAAACGTGTTTAAAACCGTTGACCCGGTTATTCCCAAAATCTGTGACCCGTTTTTATCCGTAACCTTTGCACTGTTTCCGGTCATTATCATCTGACTGCAGATAATAAGGCACGTAGGTAAAATGGAAATTTTACAAGAAGTCTGTTTGACGCGTTGCTTGGTAGAGTAGTCGTAAGCGACTATGCGCTACTGCCGAGCGTGTGGTCATCAGTTCTATTCCCAGTTTAGACAAAGTTGCCGGGGCTGCGGGACTGTTCGAAAGAGATACCGCGGCCCTGGAACACAAAGGGCAAAGAAGGAACATGGATGGGTTTTAGTCAGTAGAAGTCTGACACTCCCTTCCGCTCCGCCCAGAGCGGGGGGGGGGGGGGGGTCAGACAGTGTTGTTGGGTTCTTCCATCAGTAAGTTATCAGTAGCAGTATGGAACCGGCATTAGTGTGCTCATTACACGGGACTAAATTATTATTGTCTCGAAATGTCACCAATTATTATTATTGACGAAATGTGGGTATACATACCAGAAACAAACCGTCCTACTAGGGTCACCCATCCTCTGTCTACATGGGAATTAATCTATACTAAAATTATAAGTGCGGAAGTGTGGATGAATGGATGGATGTTTGTTATTCAATCACGCACACCACAGCGGGTGAACAGATCTGGGTAAAATTTGGCACAGAGGTAGATTATAGTCTGGAATAACACATAGAATACATTTTTTCACACACATACATATCAAAATTTCCACGCGGACTAAGTCGTGGGTAACAGCTAGTCATACATAACTTACAAAACGTAAGTGTACTAGGAAGCTCTGCCTACCCTTTCGGGGAAAATCAGGCGTGATGTTACGATATTGCGTTACAAAAACTCAACACTTAATCGCTAGTGGCTTATCAGTTTTTGTGCTCGTCCACGCGGGATTATTCCGGGTCCGACTTTATCCGGGAATAAAATATTTATATCCAACATAACGAGCTCTCAAACAAACCTGTGCTCAAAATTCTGCTTTTCGATAATATTAAAAACATAATCGTACCCCTTGTTTTATACATATTTGAATTCAAGTAACCTACAAAAACATAACATTTGACGACACGGTTGGCGCAGTGGCTGAACGATTGGCTGCTACGCTGCCTGTCGCGGGTTCGATCCCCGCACGGATCAAACATTTATATGACCTACAGGTAGTTTTTCCGGGTGAATTTTTGTGTATGTGAGTTTAATTATTTGTAAACACACCCACAATACAAGAGAAATTCCTAGTGTGGGGCCAAGTTTAAAAAAAAAAACATTAAAGTGGTGATAGACGGTCCTGTAAATACCAGACAATGGTACGTACACAGTCACATATATTATACGAAAGTGTTCCACTAGGACGTCAGTCAGGATCACAGATATATGTAGGTATACCTAGATAACACAAGCAACACGATCCGTATGAAAACCAAGCGTGACATTGTTTGACAAGCTACTATGACGTCATAAGCACTATTTAGTTATTGTACAAAATAGACAACGGTTTTGTTAATTAAATGACTAGATTTAAGTTTTTGAGTTATAACGTTGTTGTTTTTAAACAAATTAGCTTGCTGTGACAGTAGCCACGTTAAGCATAAAATGCTTAAGCCGGGCCACGCAGTAAGTGCTGTTGCGTTTTCTAGATATACCTATATCTGTGGTATTAACACTCACGCATCCTGCCATTTCTGGAATAAACCTAGCAATATGAGTACCCACTTGTTTGTTGAGTAGGTATAAGTATTAAAACTGTTTGCTTGTTTAGTTACAAAAATAAAATAAGTAACTAGACGATTATTTAAAATTTTAAACAGACCTTATGTACACTTTTTTAAATTATAATTATTGATATTACTTATAAATAAAAAACATATCCGTCGTAGCCCGAAGAATTGCCAAACTTAAATTAGCAGTAGGCAGGGCACATTGCTCGCAGAACGGATGGCCGATGGGGCCGAAAAGTTTTGGAGTGGCGACCGCGAACCAGAAGACGTTGCATTGGAAGGTCTCCCACTCGGTGGGCCGATGACCTGGTGGATAGGCTGGATGCGGGTCGCACGGGACCGCTCAATGTGGCGACACTTGGGGGAGGCCTATGGCCAGCAGTGGACGTCTTTCGGCTGAAATGATGATGATGTAGAAACAACATATTATAAGTTATAAGTAACTATACTACACTTTTATCCCATACATTTCGTGATTAAATATTATTTACCCATTGCAAACGTTAAGCCGGGCGAATAATCCAGTTTTCAAAGAATACACCACTTAAAAGATTTAAAATTAATCGATTGTGACCCTTACGCCCGTGAAGACACGGACTTGCATATTCATTGAGATAATCCCTTTGAATTAAAAAAACGGCACTGAATTTTCAAAGGGATTCAATTCGACTGGATATTATCTAATGCGATATCGAATATAACTGGCTTGTGTTTTCTCTTTCATTAAAAGGAGTAAGTGCGCACTCGTTGGTCGAGTGGTCGCAAGCGCGACTGATGAGAATGAGGTCCTGGGTTCGGTTCACGGGTCGGACAAAGTGATATTGGGTTTTTCTATCAGGAATTTGTCAGTAGTAGCCACGGAGTCTGGATTTGTGCCCGTTTGACGGCAATTGGCCTTATTACGTAGGGCTTAAAACATAACTGGCGAAATGTGGGTGTACTAAGAGGTGTACCTAAGTACACCTCTGCCTAACCCTTCCGGGATTACAGGCGTGATGTTATGATGACGATGAAATACGTAGACGATTAAATACACTACGCACTATTGTACGGTCTAAGCTAAAAATCCTCTAAAAAGTTGTAAAATGCTCCTAAAATACTAAGTCACTTACGACATTTTACTTACAACACTTAAATCTCACAGCAATAAAAAGCGACTTAAGAAGCGAAACATTGAATGTAGAAACATTCGACAACTCTACAACCCCTACGGTAGGTCGCGGTTTCGTTCTACGAGGTTCATTGACTACCGAAGAACCCCCTAATAAAATCCCTCCACACAATACCAAACTCTAACCGCACACGATTAGAACACAATTTGCAACAACGATCAAATTCTGGTAGCTTTCTACTGCAAGCTGAAGATAAGCCGACGGATTAGTTCAGCGGAACGGAAAAAAAGAATAAAAAAGTATAAACTTCAGCCCTGATTGAGTTCTATTCTTTTTAATGTATGGGGTTTGACAACCCTGCCGCATATATCCGTACGTAAACATGAATAAAGAATACGTGTTATAAGATTAAAACGGATTCAGTTGCTTTTGTATAAAATAATTTCGGGGAGTTAAATATAAAATTTCAAATTCTGTTGTGATTTGTGTACTTTAGGATCTAAAAGACATACCTGAAAACGCAAAAATATCCGCAGTTCTCATGAACAAGTTAGTTGACGTAAAGCCTCAGATATTCCGATTAAAAAAATAATATGATAAGGCACAAACACGCACGACCTTGGTCCTTAAACACACACGAACAACTGTCACCTGACTCGTGTAGGCTGTATTGTAAATAAAAAGTGATTGTAAAAGGGACTGGGGCGAGAAAATCCTGAAAAAGGCCCGCACGTGGCAATCCCGGATACTGGGATTTCACCTATCCCGCCTTACCTTAATCCCGCGCTCCGGGAAAATATACAAATATGTGTGGGTTTATTTGCTTTTGTATGTACACGTGCCGTTAACAAATAAAGAGTTGTGATGTATTATTTTCGGGCTAATAAAGGCCACCTGCGGTATTGTGGATATCATTTTTTGTTGGTAACATTTCATTTTCACTCAATAGAATCATTGGTTTAGAAGATTAATGCTGACCAGAGAAAACCAGCTCATAAACTTATGACATAATAACGTTGGAAACAAACTTAAAGTCTCTTAATGTAAGAGACTTTGAAATGAAAACCAAGCTTTACTTTGACTTACGACGTTTTAATCTGTTTGTATTTTATCCCTTTCTATAAAAAAACATGCAACACAGAACTTGCAACCGATTACGCCGGCTCGTCTGCAGCCAGCCTTGCATACATAATACCTTAATTTCGCATTCTTTCAAATCCAAAGCTAAATCTTCATACTTAGCGCTACTGCGTCACATATTACGTACGGGCACCACTTGGCGCGGTCCGAGGATAATCCCGTCTTCCATCTCCCTCGCACCTACAGTTGTCCCGCGCAAATCCTCGCCGCGTCCCTCTCTAATCCCTTATTTGAATCTTATCAGATCTCCTGAGATACACCGGTAGTGGTGGCCATGTGTGTGTAGTCGGTTTATCCCCTAGGGTTGTCGAAGAAACTATGATTTAGGAGTTTAATCTTCTTAAGAAAAGCTTTAAATCTATCAGAGTATATGTCAGAGAGATTGTTTTTGAATTTGGGCCTTTATGTAAAAATAGGTTTAATGTATAAAAATATATGAGTTGTTTTGACAAGTAGCTGGTCTGCATTTGTATTTTTTTTTACATCACTGCAAAGTACGATTTAAATAATAAGGTTGATTCCACTTGTGTTATAGCAACTGTAAAGGAAATATCTGAAGCCAAATGGACAGAGCAGAAAGAACTTTATTTTTCTTTTCTTGTCTTCAACACAAATCTAAGTTTACGTTTAGGTCAATAATACAGCTTAGGTTATATCTTATAAAATCAGCACATCCCTATACCCAGCGCATGCATTAAAGGTGCGTCCACACTGAATCCGCGATTAATGTGCTTTGAATGTGCGATTGAAGCCAAATTTATGTTTCTGCAACCCGTCACCAGATTACCGCGACACCAGAATGAAGATATGAGCAGCTGCTCTGATCTGTCTCTAAATGATCCACGTAATGGCTGGCTGGGGATTTTCTAATATAGATATCCTGTATTAACGCTTCTCCTGGTACTAAGGTACTTGGTGTATGTAAATTACATGAATGCCGAGTTCATTTTACAGTCAGATTAAATCTTCAAGGTGATAAGTATTTTTCTTATATTAAAAAAAAATATCGATTGGCTTGATAATGTTATTTATTTATTCTCCAGCACATAAATTTCATAGCGTCCATATTTTAAAGGAAGCTTGAGAATTAAAGGTTTATTTCTTGCGACTGTAATAAGATAATATTACTAACCCTTTGTAGGGATTAAGATTTTGTTAAGGGCGCCGTCCCTAAGCCCTGCCAGACGGGGTCCGCGATTAGGGTGAACGAGGCCTTTGCCGCTCACTTCTATGGTTTTTACGATACCCTAAACAATGAGAGGAATTGTCTCAAAAACGTATTTAGATTTAGTGCTGCTAATGAAATTATTATGCTCAGGATTATGGGCTAGACGGTTGTTTCACAATTTATAATGACTGGGTTTTACACCGGCGTATTTTTGAGTAAGAATAAACGGACAAGTTCTTCCTACACTCGTATCATGACGTAATACGACAAAAAGCTCCCGCTTGACCGTTCCCGAGGCACGGCGGGCACCGGAGTGGCAATCCGCACCTCGGACTGTAAGCCTAATCTTGACAAATGGTCCGGATCATCCGTTACCAGAGCCTACAGGCCACGCTTATTTGTCCACACAACTCCACCGCCACGATTTTTTATCGATTGATCAGCGGCTCAGCTGATTGCCTCTCTCTGTTGTTGCCGCCGGATTAAATCACACACGGAAACCTTCCCGTGTAGTTACGGCTGTATGGACGGACGTATGTATGTAGTCGTGGCTTTAAAACCAAATTAAAGTCAGACACAAAAGAATAATCGTAAAGGATTTGCATTATGATACGCACACATTGAAATGTATGTGTAATATAATCAGAAGCCGTTTATCGCTCGTTTTCGAATTGAATCTGACAAACGACTTACAACTTTATGCCTTAGGGAAATGTGCTTTATAAACTTTGATCGACAGTTAACTTAGTAAACTTTGAACTAGTTTATTTACAGTAAAAATGCACTAATAGGTGTAAAAATACCCTTAAGTAGCCGTTCTCCCCGTCAATGCGATATTTTTTTTTTGTTCTAGTCTGGACTATACCTGGTAACCTTCTAGTTGCGGAGATATTTAGGATCAACCAACTTTTTCACAAGTTTTTTTTTTTTTTTAGTACAAGTTGTACTATACAATGCATCCATCAGCAGAAAGTTTTGAGTGCGTTACATGAGTCCTACCGTAAAACGTGATTTTTCACCCCAGAAAAAAAAGTGGTTTCCCAGCAATAATTTTTGCGTGGTTACTTAGTTTGAAGAACAGAATGCTTGGTTGACGGCTTCGTGCAGGGTCCGTTTACACCTTGTATATTTTAAGATTAAGATTAAGATTTTGGATTATTCTACAATGTTAAAAATCTTAGAAATCAACATAGGAAGTAACAGCAGACATCCAAATGCAACAAAGCTTCAATCAAAAACAATGAAATCTTCAGCATCACACAAAAAAAAAGTTCAATCAAAATCTTTTTACGATTATCATTTGCGAACTTCCACCGTCTCGTATGGTAGCTAGCTCATCGTAAAACCGGTCCCTAACTGTCTGTTTGTGTGCGTTAAGCCGAGTGCATGCCTCAAATTGGGCTGAAGTACAGGAGATTATCTCAAGATGATTGATGGAGGCCCCCCTCGCCTCCCTCTGCCTCCCCGCACCCCTGACGCACGTGATAACCAGTCCATTGCATTGATATGATTGGGTAATGTAATCCTCCGTGTAATTAGGTAAAAGTTAATCGTTATAGAGGAACTGATTTGTTTTGGACATGACAGATTTGTTACTAGGTAAGACACGCTACATAGGCATGCGGTATAAAAAGTGTTCTGAAACAAACTAGTTTTCAAAATTCAGTAAAAATCGGAACAGCACAATGTTTTCCACGGAAAACCGTTATTCTAATTGATAGCCAACAAGAAACACGCTCCAAATTCTAACAAACACAGCGCAGATCCGACTTTTTGTCCGTCCATTCGGAGTAATAAAAATAAACGGATTTAACAAGTAAAATCTGGTTTGAACCGCTCCGAACCCGTATTCAGTGGAAAATCCTAGTTTCTAACAAAGACCTGAGGAGCTCGGACACGTAGAAAGCTAGCTAAGTAGAACATACATATAGAGCTAAGTATTCGTGATCCGGATCAGGCAGATTAGGTGGCAGCGGCCGGCCACGGTCCGGGATACATCTCCTACCGGATTACTGAAATCCGGATTTCGTTGAATAACTTGCCGGGGATTTGTGACGTAATTTATATAGTATAATGGAGTTTTCTTATACGTATGCTAGTCATCAGCGCTTTACTAAGCTTTTGCATTTATGAAAAGTGATAAAGAAGAATAATATCACACATGATTAGTATCACAGCTGTTGTATTTACCCAACTACAGCGAAACCAAAAGAAAGAGCTATTATTTTAGCAGTATACAAGGTGTAAACGGACCCTTCACCAAGCCGTCAACCAAGCATTCTGTACATCCAACTAAGTAACTCTGCGCAAAAAATATTGATGGGAAACCACTTTATTTTTGGTCTGAATATCAGGGTTGCGATTTTTTTTTTTGAGACTAAAACTCAAAAAACAAAATATCGCAATGATGAGCAGAACAAGTACCTCTCGGCTTCGTTAAGGGTCTTTTTACACACTTTACGTGTGTTCCTCACATTTCGTGTGTTCCACCGTAGCGCCAAAACGACTGAACCTATTTTGATGAATAAAGTTTTTCAACTAATCTACTTATGTTAATCCTAAAACCTTCCCACAACAAATAAAATAAAATAAATAAATAATCAATAACCTGTATACAACATAAATATTTAAGATTATAACTTTTATTATTGCTATGAAATGTAAATAATAGTTTATAGGCTAAGAGCTCGTAAATTCCAAGGTGATGACCACCGGGAGATTATCGATACTCGCTATAATATCGATCGTTTACATAATTTGTCTGGCCACTCGTGTTTACGACTGATGTGGAAATGCCTTTACGATTGACCAGTTGTGGTATAGTCAGAACTTTAAAAGTGAGACTTATGTCACTTTTCACTAACTAAAGGTAGCATTTGTTTAGCCTTTTACCAAATATGTTGAGGTCGGCTTCCAGTCTAACCAGATGCAGTTGAATACCAGTATTTTACAAGAAGCGACTGCCTATCTGACCTCCACAACCCAGTTAGCACTGTGTAATACGATGGTAAGTCTGTTTGTCAGACTTACAGGCAGACACACAGTGCCTGTAACGACCAGGCCACTGAGTGCCTGTAACGACTGTCAAAGATCTACAATTGACAGCCGGGACCAACGGCATAGCGTGCTTTCCGAGGCACGGAGGAAACTTGGTATGTAATGGGTCTTTATCTACTACTAGCCTGGCCTGCAAATTCGATTAACACCCCTAATAGGCTTGATCTCATAAACACCGTGTTCACTGCATGTGTCCGTTGCAGGACACTTCACACCTTCAGTTTTCCGTATGGAAAATGTAGATAACCACGTGAGCTTTTAGGTTATATAGTGAAAGGCTTCACAGCCTGGCTAAATTAAAATAAAAATGTTTTTTTAATGCTTATAAAAGCTTCTGTGTTTGAAAAAAATGTCCCATCTTTGTCAAACTTATAGAATCATTGCAAAAAAAATACAAAAAATGGATTCAACAGTCCACCGCAACACTTAAAGTATCCTCACTACGTACAAAACAATATAAGCGTAGGGTGTCTACATACACACGTATACTCGGATCAGTCCTAAGCCGGATTACGCGACCGCCAAATCTGGATGTACGGGACTACGAGGTACCTCGAGGTCGACAATATTATGGATTTTGAATATGGAACATGTATGTGGAGAATCTTTTGAATTTATCGTTTTGTGGTCGCACTAGTAGGGCAGATTGGACTGTATTAGGGGTTAATCTTTCTGCCTGTTGTCTTTGAAAGTTTAAAGAGAATTATAAGAGCTTTTTGTGTGTTGTCATTCTTTTCGTATTAGGAAACAGCTACAGGCCATTTCAGTTATTTCGGTCTGCTTAGATATTAAGTTCTTGTGGAAACGGAAAAATTGTAGAAATATGTAAGTTTATGTGTGTATGTTACTTACAGAATAACATAAGCTTGATTAACAAATGGAGGTACAAAAATTTTGTAGAATACTACATAATTTTAAAAATCTTTTTTTTTAAGTTACTATGCAAGTATCCATTGTAACTTTAAAAAAAAAGTTTTTTAAACTTTTCAAAGTTTTCTATCGATAAGCAATAACAGAGCTTTAGAGCAATTTGCATACAAACACAAGACTTATAAAAACACTAAACTTATCATAATATGATTCCGGCATACTTTCACACGATTACAAGATATTTATTGATATCAAAAGTGAATTCATTGAACCACATCCAGATTTATAACTGAGAAAACTCACTTTTTAACGCGGCAAAGGAAGAGAAAACTAGATAACAGATGCATAAATCAATATAATATACATAATTAAAGCTAAGTTTTTTATAAATATTGATTTATTTGAATTAATAAAATTATCATAATTATCCATAGAGAATTGTTGCACACCTGTATGTGACGCAACACACGTAACGATTTTGCTCGTAAAAAAAATAACAATAAAATAAATAAATAATAAAAATTGTGTTTCTGTTTGTGCTGTATTGTATTTTGGTAACTTGTTTCATTTATCAAAGGAAATCGGATTTCTTTGTAAATTAATCGTAATTTATTTCTCACATAAGTATGCAATCATTTTATGTTTTACAACAACTTCAGTTATTTTAGATTAAACATTGATACAATAAGTAAGTACCTACCTAGGTAACGTATTTACTTTCAAGTTCATATATTGTCATATATATTATTTGTTTAATAACAAATAATATATGAAAGTACATACAAACTAGAGGTTGACTGAAATCCTCCTACCAACTGAAAATATAATGTAATACTGATTTCAGTTGCTATGTTTTAGTAAAAAAATAAAAATAGCCTTTATTCTACCACAATTTAACAATTATTAAATCAAAACTATTAAATAATCACAATTAAAAAATAAATTTAATAAAATTAAATTTTAAGTTTTAAATTAATATCATTATTGAATAAAAAATAACTTAAACGGCAAATAAAAAATAAAAAAATGTCATGTTTTTAGTTACGAAGGCGGAAATATCTGTCTCGTATAAAACAATGTCTGACTCTTTCTATGTCGGTCGGTCAAGGTTGATCCACAAACAAATGGTCACCCACGAGTCCACGAGTAGGGGTGCTTTCGACCCCCGGGCTATGCAAAGGCGGTGTACTAATTATTATCATGGTTCTAGACAAAGTAATGCATTTCTATGAATAATTGCTATTATGCACACAATTGTGAAGTTTATCGGTTAATCTTATATTGCTAAAAGCTTTTTTTAGGGGTTGCTCATTGAAAGGGTTGCTTCGCGAAGTTGTAGGGTTTAACACAGATATATAAACGCATTTCTAGATATGACTGCAAGCCGCTGCCTCGTTGGGCGAGTGGTCGAAAGCGTGACTGCTGAGCATAAGGTCCTGGGTTCGATTGGGGTCGGGACGAGTGTTATTGGGTTTTACTACCAGGATTTTTTTAGTACAAGTCTGGATTTGTGCCCAGTTCGGAAAATCTCTTTTGAATTATGATAAGTGTTTACATTTCATTGCCCGTGACTACGCTTGCTTCTAGATGTGATAAATGAATGGACTTTTAAAAAAACAAAGATCGTTGTCTTCTATTATTATAATAATACTGGATGGGTGAGTTCTAAATCTGTTAATTCGCGGAATTCGAACGAATTTAGATTTTATCTTTAAATCTTATCTTGTTTTGCATCTTATCGTTGGACAACATACGTCACATTTTGTCAATTTATTCGTAATTTGTGGGTATTTTATATTTAGGATTTAAAATATCAATCTCAATCGGATTTAGAAAAGATAACAATCATTCTAATGAGAACTGCGTCAGAAAAGTGCATTTTTATCGTCTGTATATTAGAATTTCAAATTTCTGACGCAATATGAATTACAAAACATCTTCAGTAAATCAGTAAAATAATTAATATTTAGACTATAACACTAACCACCATATAAAAGTGGAGAAACATAACGCTATAGTTTAATCTAAACACTTATCTTAAGTAGTTCAAACTCCACTCCCCGTTTATTAATATTTAAAAAAAAACTTTTAGCACCTAACTTATCTACACAAAAAACACACCATCAAAGATCACAATAACACTCACACATTCAAACAAACATCACGTAAGTCGCACATTAAATCGATCACACTCACACACACACACACACCCTACGGATCCCGGATCCCGCTGATCCGGATCATCCCGCGCAGATCAGCCTCGTGTCGGGCGGAGATAAAGCTCTGCCCGCGTGTGTGCTGCCCCTTATAATACGTGTCACACCGCTGCGTTATATGATGACAGTGTTATGAATTTTATGTTTTTTTTTCTTTGTTATATGTGGGTAGACTTTTTGTATTTCATTGAGTAACGAAGCTTTGAGTTGGGAGCTTTTCCTTCGCTAGCTCGATCACAGTTTGCTAATATAATATTTATTTTTTATTTACTGCAAAGCCAAAAAGAGGGTTACAATTTTAGAACGTATTTTAAGTAAACTATATTAATTTGTGTAAATTGGGCTTTGATCATCAGCCTACAACAGTCCCTGCTGGACATAGGTCTCCTCAATCGCCCGCCACTTTACTCAATTCTCGGCAATTCTCATCCAGTTGCTACCAGCCACCCTGCGTAGATCGTCGCTCCACCAACCCTGAGGGTGTCCCACCTTACGCACCTAACTCTCACCTTTGTGTACAAAATCTTTAGGCTTTAAATACAATAATCTATGTTTTAAAACTAACAATTAACTATTATGTGTATTCTAAATTTAAAGCGAATTATATTATTTTTTATCACATTCCCAGATCCATAAAATATTACAAAATGAGTTCTACGAACTTATACTGTCACTTACTTACTTATCTTCCGTGATCGTTTATTGTTTTGAGCTCCCGAATATGTTGACGCTGTTGCAAGCGCCATGATCGCGGGTTGACAAGTTTAGTTGAAAGCTTAAAACAGTGTTTGAGTTCTACGAATAGCTATTATACATTGAGTTTTATTTCTATAGGTATATATAACCTAACCACAATTATTTCGCAAACTAAATACCTACTTATAAAGCTAGTACCTACTGTGTGAAACCGCTTCCGCCTGTGGTTTTCCCGTATCAGTGTGCCTAGTTGTATTTTTCTTTAGGTTTCAACTGTATTGGACGTGTGTTGACTTGAAATATGAACTATTTTGAATGTTATTTTAAAGTTCAGAGAACACGGAAAAAATCTTGTAAAATTATTTCAGCTTTCTCATGCATGCGGTGTATACCTGAAAGTTGGCCCTGTCGGTATTTAAAACACTACCTTGTTACCTAGTAATAGGTCACAATTTACATGTTGTTTTACGACCCATTAATAATGATATATTCCATCTGATTTAAAAAATAAATATTGATTTCTAACATCTAATCTTTTTCTACTAATCTCCACGACATTTATTTCTGAATAATAAAACTTTCGTTAATCTGATCTCCGATTGAAAGATTTATCTATAAAGTATAAAAATAAATATAGAATCAAGATAACATCTTAAGATACACGGCTAACGACGATATCCAAAATATTATTACTCAATAGTCGATTTTCTGCGATAAACCTAGCCGTTATAGGAATATTTGCATATAAATTTGAAAAACATACCGTTCATTTTAACCATAAAACCATGCTTAGGTACATACCTTCGTAATGTCTTACATATAAAATAAAAGATTATAATAAGGTATAATAAAAAATATAAATCGGCTTATCTATATAAAACTGGCTTATTCGTGTAAAGTAGGGTCGGCAACGAAAGTTTAAAATAAATAATAATATTTAACGTTTTTTTTTAAAGTATTTACTTGTGAAAGGCGCGTATTTCTGCATTAAATGGGAGGAAAATCGATAAAGTAAAATAAAAGAAAACACAATTTTTAAATTCGATTTTATTCATTAGGCCCTTTTAGTAGCTGACATATCATAAGGGAGGACTACATTTTTCGACTACATATGTTCCGTTATTAAAAATAAATTTGTGGGAAGTATTTTTTGATGTTCCCAAAAACATAAAAATCAACTTTAACTATTCAACGGTTTCTTTACGAACGTATATGATCTATTGTATAATGACTAGAACTCTACATCCCAAATACAACTACAATTAAAAATCAAACCATTTCCTACTAGATTTAATCTTCTGACGGTACACAGGTACGATTTGACAAAAAGATATATCTTCGACGTCTAGCGTAATCCGTCGGGCATTGTGCAATCGCTAATCGGCGCGGATCGACGGCGGCGCGGGCGGCGCGGCCCGATTCGAAATTAATAATGATTTATAACGCCCGATTAGTGGCATTAGGCATTAACTCACCGCCCGATTGGCCGGACAAGCTCACCTCTGCTGACGCTACTTATAGTATTCTTGTTCATATTTTTCATTCTGTTTGCGCAACCGACAATAAAATTTTATTTGATCTGTGTTCTTATGCTTATTTAGATTCTTCAGCTACCATTTATGCTAATACGATAAAGAATAATGATGTTTTCAGGCAACACAAGGTCGAAAAAATTCAAAATAATGTCTAAGTAGCTAGCTAATACCGAAATTAATGTTTTCTAAAACTTCAAGGATAAAAATAATTTTCTAAAATTTGAAAATTATTCACAAATAAATCTTTAACGTAATTCTAACGCTTACTGTATACCTATTATGTGTTTAATTTATCTTTCGACCTACGCATAAAAAAAAATCTTATTCTTGGGACACACTGTATAAATGTGATATGTCAGATATGTGCCCAATGCGTGTGCACTTGGGCTTATTCTTTAAGCGTGCCTTATGGCAGACGGGATGTCCCGGATTAGATTTAAGGGGTAAAGAACTAGAAAGGGACGGAACATAAAGGATTTGTATAAAAAGACAAGGACAGAGAACGGTAGATTTAGAGATTATGATTTATAAAGAGGAGAATGAATGGGAATTATTAGGTAGGGCATGAACGTTGGGTATTAGTGCGTTGTATGGGAAGTTGATGCCGCGTCGGTTCGGGTTTCATGCGCAATGCCGCGCCAAACTGGACGTGAAATTAGCTGCGTGGATTTAGGGGGAGTGCTCATTAGCCGTCGAGGGCTTTTGAAGAAAAACTGCAGATATTTTTTGTTTAGATAATAATAACAATAACGTTATAATAAGGGGAGCTAACATCTTCGATGAGCCACAAACTACGCGATGCTTGTATCTTGTGGCTCGGGAGTGCGTATTTTAGTAATTATAATGGTTAGTACTTTCCGGTTTGAGCATATTTAATTCATAGGTACTAACGCATTATGCTAAATTCTAAAAATTATATCTAATCTTTAGGATGTTACTGCTAAAATATATTATCAGTAGCAGCTGATCAACATTATCGGTTATTTAATTCATTTTTGTGACACTTCCTCAGCTTATCACTTTTAACTTTTTGATTCTTAACGCATTTCCACGTAAAGTTAACAAATAAAATGTATTCTATATCCAACAACATAACGCTTCTTTTTTATCAATGGCAGTTTGATGTTTCCTTAAGGTAGGTTTTACCAATAAAAACCGACCTAAACTAAACCGCGTTCAAGAACGGCCAGTGTCAATATTTTGCAGTTGCAACACTTGCAACACTTAAACGCAGTTTAAATATACTGGGATCTCGTTCAGCTTCAATTGTAAAATTGGCACTTACCGAGCGAGTCTGACTAAAATATCAGTTTCCCATAGAAAAGAATAGGATTCAGCTCCAAGCATTTCCTGATAAACAAACTAAACATTTCTTCCAATCACAATAAAAAAACATCAACGGCACAGAATAACTAACACCAGAAAGGTGACTCCTTAGAAACTATTCAATAAACATAGACAGATTTTATTGACGCATATAAATATTGAAATCACTGGCGCATATACTGCGAACGTTTGATTTAACGACTAAAAGATATCGGGGAATCAATAATGGCATCAGATTAACGAGGACTGTACAGATGAACCGTAGTTATACAAAGGGGCCGAAGAACAGAGCGTGACTACGAATAATGCACTCTTACTTGTTTTAAAAGACGTTTGAGGGACGGCTTGAGAAAAAAATAATTGATAAAATCGGTTGTGAACGTTTTTTTTGTGATCTGGTTAATCGTAGTTTAAGTTTTGGTTAACGGTGTGCAATCTGCTTTACATCTGTTTGGTTGACAGAGTTGGCTTGTTAAAAGATCGATTCAATGATGACTATATAACTTCAGTAACAGGCATGTAGAGCCCTATCCATCACCTATTATGTCGATAAAGCTATTCATCTGAATTTTCCTCAAAACTTCATTCAGTTGTTGTTAGCGCGAATGTGGTGCTGTTTCACAAACAATAGGACACTGATATCATGTCCTGCTCTGATGCCTGATGACTACAAGAATTGATGGATATACTCGGAGCCAAGTTCTGTACCAACTCATAATAGATCGACAAACCAAAGAAAGAGGCGTTTCATAGCGGGTGCATTCAGTCGCGCCAAATTACCCCGAAATATTCATAGTCGTGTCATAAAATGGTGTACTCACCAGTAATACCTTTGTTCAGCAGATTATTGAAGGCTTCCTTCTTGGGTGAGAGGTGAGGAGTGTGGGGGATGTGCGGGGTGTGTTGGATGCGCTCGTGGTGCACTGGGGCGGAGGGCGGGCGGGGCACGGCGCGCTCCTCTGGCGAACGGCGAGGCGGCGTCTTGCTGCGCCTGAGCTCCGCCGATAGATTCTGCGAAAGAAAAGTGTGGGTCAGAACTTAGTATGAGGAAAACGAGTGATTACAGAATTAACAAGCCAGTAGTGTTGCTTAATAAAAATATCTGGCGTCAAGAAGACCTTATTGACTTGCTACGGAAACTATTTTAGTGCTATACTTTCAATTTTGTAGTGCGAATTTCACCAATGAACCTGAACACGATCAACACACCTAAACCATGATCAAGAACTGTCAGTGTCATTATTGGGGTAAACTGACAGCTCTTAAACGCCCGTTTATTGTGATAGCGTTCAGTTTTATGGTGAAACCCACTCTAAGTTCCGCACTTCCATATCAAAAACGAATCAATGAAATAAAAATCAAATTATTTCTGTCTTATTAATTGAATTAAAAATCAAAACATGTTCTAAACTAATCACTAATTAATCTACAGTAATCACAAATATTTTTGATAGGCTATCTATTTCTATCTGAGATAACAACTTCTTAGTAAAAGATTTGGACTAGGATAACGATTAAACAATAATTTAATCTTGTGTTAATCTCGAGGTCTCGCTTTTAATCCCGTGATTATCCATGTAAAAACACGGATGTCACATTTTCACATCTGCTTAAGATTTTGATAGATATTCATAATGCGTATGTTTTTTTTTTGTTGTTGCTTGTAATAATGAGTTGCATAAAATAAAAATGAGTTGTATTGAGTTGTTATTGGCTGTCATTCGTAAATCTATGACGTAGTGGGAAGCACGAAAGTCTGAAAATCAGTCTTACCAAGGGGTGTTGCCAAACCCGGCGGAGGCATTCAGTAACAATACTCGACTCTGTTACTGGTCGTGGAGTCACTCCATGAAAAATACCGTTATTCAGCAGCATTTGGTTAGACTTGAAGCAGACCACAATATAGTTGGGAAAGGCTAAGTAGATGATGAATAAATATTCGCATAATCAATCTAAATTAAAGAAGTGTAAACGGATACATAAACTTCCAATCGCAGCTAATTGTTTCAAACCATAATCTAAGCATTCATATTTAATTTGCGTACGCCCAATTAATATAACGGAGTGGATAATTTCAATACATAAACACAGGCTTATCCATGCTTTTATGGTTGTGTGTCTAGACGGTTCCCCATAGCTTCCATTAAGGTCGAATAATAATGAATAATTCTACAATTTGCGCTGGTACACTTGCATGCATTGGTGCAATATGGTTGCGTATGCGCACAGTGTCTGTCAAAGGCAGACGTGAGGGACATTTGAAACGTATCGACAAACGAAGGGAACCGTTGCCTTACATTATATTGTGCATTATGTAACTGTACTTTTTTCATGTAATTGTACCGTTTTTAATTCATGATCTGATTTTAATGAAGACTGTTTGACGTATTTGGTGCGTTCGTTTTAGCCAATGCGAAAACAGTCTCTTATGGAGTCAACGGTAAAGCGACCAGACATGTCAAAAATTCAACTTATTTATCATTTTTCATATCAAAGAACTAAATCTAGTAAAAACCAATAACTGACCAAAAAGTTGCAAGACTCAAAATTGTAATTGAATCAAGATGACACGTCAAGGCCTACACTAAAACGGTAAAAACAACAGAAATAACCATTTCACACGTTACGTACGATTGGAAATCAGATTACAAATTCGGTCATACTCCTTTGGTTAGCACTTGCGCGACACTTAGAAACATACTTAAAATAGCCAATCCATCGCTATTTTTACCTTCATACTAATAAGACAAAAGAGTCACGATAAGAGGTGACAATTTTATAATTTACTGCCAATTTGCTAGATGTCAATGAAGGCGTACGTCATATCTCGCTTATGGTCAAGAACAACTGGACTACAGTTTGCAAGTTAGATAAGCATCTTATCTGGAAATTCCCGTTGTCTAGTCTATATTATTGTCTAGTCCTTGGATTCAAAGATGCATTAGGATTTGTTTTTGGGTGTTTCAGTTTTAATTCTTATATCATTTATTACTTCTGATTATTTTCACCGTTTAGTTGACTGGTTGATCTTGATAAAATGTAAATCTTATTTGAAAAGAGAAGCTTTGCCTAAATCATCTTTCTGTCCTTTTCCCATTCTGCTTGGGATCGGCGCAACACGTTTTCTTCTTCCAGTCTCCACTGTCAGACGCCACGGCATCATTTACTCCTTTCTCTTTCATATCATTCTTAAAACCTTTGTCTGCAATGACCATATTTTCAAAAGCAAGTGAGAATCAAACTGCAAGCGAGCTCACAAGAAAAATAAAGCACACATCTTTATGTATTCTAATCTAAGAAAAGTCGAACCACTTAAGGCGAATCGAGATACAAATTGGACACTTGGCCATTGCGTCAGTCGATACAAAACGTTCATGAGCCGCACTGATTACATTCATTGAATATTGTTACTGAACGCCGGTTTGACCACATAACGGCAAACTCACAACGAATGATAGTGTTTTAATAAGGTTAATGATGTGCAAACACGACATATCTCATCACGTTATTATGTTAAAGTTGACACAAAAAATCTCGCCGGAGAAAAACAAAATGAGCACAGAGCTTTTAATTGAAATTAAGGAATCATAACACCATACCCGAAACTCCATAACAAATGATCTTATAATTTTTGATTCAATAGCAGAATCATAAAACTTAAGAGGGTATTGGAGGAGAGATGAAGAGCGAAATGATCTAGTTGCGGAGGTACACTTGGCAGCTCTCAACAGTAAATTAACCCTTACCAATTCTGAGCAATTTGACGTGCACAATCAAAGTGCATGTGCAAAATGTGCCGCATGAAGCGAACAAGGCAGGGGCGTGTTGGCCAATAGCACGCACTGTTTGTCCGTCCATAGAATCGTTGATTCGCGCCACAGATACGTCTAATATCGTATTGGAATTTGTGATGTCGTTTGACCCCTGTTAACCCAGATTACGCGCGTCGCCGCCTGATTCGTCCTCGGCGGAGCCTGATTGTGTTGTGACATAAACTGTAATGTATTATGTGTTAACTCTTGCTGCAATCACGGCTAGCACGTACCACAATTACAATGGATATGTTCGCCGAACTTTACAATTTATTTGGAACGATTTGTGTGTACTGAGGACTTGTTGAACTTTGCTGGGCGGTTTTGTGTTCGAGTATTTGGTGGGTTCGGTAATTTTGGAGGTAGAGGAAAATGGTTTTCCTGTAATAGCCGACATGTAGATTGGCATAGAATCATAGATCGCCATCCTTGGTTATAACTTTCATTGCAGCTTCTCCGTTCTCCACTAATTTGGGGGTAGAGGATATATCTATAATGATCTTCTAATTTGTGGATAGGAGTTTCAGGGGAACATAAGTTCTAATCTTAGGCGCTTGGACCCACCTTCAACATGTTTTTTTTTTCATCGTCTGGAAAACGGGAAACTGTAACGGATAAGATAATCTCATTATCAGCTTCTTATTCTGTTAGATAAATCAGGCTAAAGAGTCATTACTATGAAAAATGTTTATGAATTTAAAAAGCTGAACACCTACTTAATAACTTTGTCCACAGTTAATAGCTTAATTTCATGATGTTGGCAACGTATAGTCTAATATTTTATTACAGAAAAAAAATTGGTGTTACCAACCCTAACAAATCATGACCGAAATAAGTTCATTAGCTACTTACGCACTAATTTCTTGTTGTCCAAGTAATCGCTGATAATCCTGTTTGTATTCCCACACTCTGCTGTATTACTTATGTTAATATTATGTTTATCGAACATTTAGTGGCAATATTGACAAATAATTAACGTATTAGAATGTTTGGAAGTGATTTGATTTAACTAAGCTTAACAAATTATATTGTTATCATTCATTTCTAACATCCAAACTAAATTGCCTCTGATTACCTAAAAAAAAGTGACTAAACTCTAACTAAATACGTCATCATCTGCCAAGCCTATCTCAACTGTGTTGGTGTCGGCGTCCAGTCCAATCGGATGCAGCTAAATACCAGTATTTTACATGGAGCGCCTGCCTATCCGACCTCCACAACCCAGTTAGTACTGGGTAATACGATACCCCTTGGTAAGACTGATTGTCAGACTTTTTGGGCCACGGACTACCTAACTACTGTCAAAGATCTACAAATGACACCCGGGACCCACGGCTTAACGTGCTTTCCGAGGCACGGAGGAAACTCGGTATGCAATGGGTGGTCACTCATCCACAGACCAACCTAAGCAAGCACGGCTTAACCTAAAGATCGACCCGAGCTGAATTAGGTTAGACTGGAAGCCGACCCCTAACATAATTGAGAAAAGGCTAGGCAGATGGTGACATGTGTCCTATGTAATTTTTATTATTATTTTTATTTCTACATTGAAATAACTACCTACATTCTTCAGTCAGTAGTTACGTACCATGCACATTATAAGTACATACAAGTGACAGCAACATCAGTCGTAAGACATCAGATTACAAGATCGGCAAATATGTAAATCATAATTGTTACAATTGCTGTACAAACAGGGCTCAACGGTTGTCAGCTACCTACTATTTTCATAGATATCCGACGGGTACTTAGTAGATATGTTTGTTTTACTGATAGCTAGGAGTTTAGCTATCTGAGAGACAGACATGAAACCTATAAATACTCATGGTTAGGGGGCATGAATTTGTTGTAGCCCAACCTACATGTTTGTATGTTTGATGATGAAGTGCATCAATGTTTGCATGCCAAAAGGGTAGAATGTACAAGGATTCTTTAATATTATTGTTACCACCTTATTGTAAATACCTACATTCTGAGCAAATAAATGATTATTATATTCTATATGTATAACGTTGTTCAGAAACTCGAATATTCCGAAAATATTTTGCTACTTTTCTGACTTCTGGGGTCTAAAATGGCACATAATTTCATGGATAAGATTCACATTATTATATGAATTACATCACAATTCGTAAAATTATTATTTACACTAAAAACGGGATATTTACCATGTTTACTATTTTCTTTGAGTTCCCGATATTTCGGCGCTGTTGCAAGCACCATGATCACGGATAAACAAAAAAAACAGTAAACATGGTAAATATCCCGTTTCTAGTGTAAATAAAATGTTAGTGACCATGAAATTGGTAAAATGGTCACAAAGTGACAATTCATAACATTAACTGCGTCTGTGCCCATTTTAACGCGATTCATATTTATCCTATTATGATTTTGCTAAAGTAGCCACTTTAGCCTCCCTGATTGGTCTAAGTTCTGTCATACAGATAAAGATGTAAGATAGAATTATCATAAATCTAAACTAAATAGTAGTTACGTGATTTTGGTCATGAATATCATAAACCGTTGTATACTCTGACAGATTCGCGGATAAGCTTTCGTATTATGATTTATTTACTCAGTTGAGTCTTGGGAAATGATGACACTTTTGTATCTTCAGTAGATTCTCAGAAATACCACTTTAAGATGACGCGCCAAAATTAGCCTACTACATTTATCTCATATGATGCAAAGGCGATATTCACCTCCCGTCTAATCTGACGAATACAGAGGCAAGTAAGTGACACACAAACACACAGACAGACACGACACTACGATAGTAACATTTACCGTGGCATTACCCGTGTTGTCTATAAACCACGGCTCTGATTAATTTATGCTCTTATTTAGACAAGATAGCGTTTAGAAACCACTCATATTTGTATATCATGTGAGCTTATCTTTTAATTCTTGAGCTGTCAACGCGTTGAAAACAGCGACACGGTTTTTCCTAAATAGTTTTTTTTTAAATATATATTTTGTAAGTATAACCTTCAGGTGTAGTTCGCACGAAATCGCCTTTCAAATATTTGTATACGACTTCACATTTATTTATTTCGTAATACATAATGCTAACGATTTAGAAACTATATGACTGAAAAATTATGTTTTTATTTTTAAGTTTTTGCGTTAGTATTACCTAAGTGTAATCGTTAAGATATGCGCAAAATAAATAGGTAGTTATGTACGATACGTAATGTATGTACATATTATATAAAATTTCCACTGTAACTCCTAATACTATTAAACATTAAAATAGGTATGAATCGCATAAAAATAGATAATTGAGACGTACAATTAGTTTAGATAACAGCTCTAACAGTTGATTTATGATCGTGACATACGGATATTTAGAACTGTCAGCGTTTTATTCTGTACAAGCTGCGTCCGATGAGATTTTCCATCGACAATAATAACTTCCAAATAACCTTTTATATAAAACGCCTTTTTTTTCGGAAAGGAAAATCATAAAATGACCCCTCCCGCACTGGGTGAAACGGAAGGGAGTGTCAGAGTTGTACTGACTAAAACCCAAGCATGATCCTTCTTTGCCCTTTGTGTTCCAAGGCCGCGGTGTCTCTTTCTAACGGTCCCGCAGCCCCGGCAGACATCGGCCCTTGCGGACCTCTTCCTGTTTGCTGACATCTCTCTGAGCGCGCGCGTGGTACACGAACACACCGTCGACACGGCCTGTCGTCATAAGACGGACGGACGGCGAGCAAGCCCATTACTCACCGTCCACAGGCCCGCGTCTACGGAGGCCGGGAGCCACCACGTGGCCCCAGACGCCCGGGGCGTCTCCCGCGGTGGCTGGGACCTGAAGTTCTCTCCCTCTCACGTTCCGCCACCTCCACTGGTAGCACGACTGCTTCGCAGAAGGAGGTGACGCCTTCCCATTCCCTCTCGCTTCGGATCATAGTTTGAACCAGGGCCGGACGCAAGAGATCGCCGCCCATTAAATGCCTTCAGGTGACGACTTTTTTTAATTCTTTTTAGCGCTTACTTTATAAATATAAGGAACTCTTTTGCAAAATTTCATGCTTCTAGTCTTAAGCTGTGCGTTGATTTCAAATAATTATATTAAGTAGAGATTTCACAAAAACAAATTAGAAATCTTTTCAGATGTCTTCGTCTTTTTAGTCTTTGGTAATCTTAGAAATAAAATGTACATTTTATTTACTACATTATAACAATTTAAAATTCTGTTTTTTGAAGCTAGCCAACCGGACAAACAGTGAGTATCAACCTAATCGGGATTTGTGTTATTATACGTCGCAGATTTTTATAGTTTACGCCGAAGTTATCTCGGCTTTTGAGCCAATTTCGTCAGTGCCAGTCACTGGTGCCACGGACATGATCCGACCTCTGACCTTCCATGGAGGATCAACAGAGATACCGAGTGATTAGCTACTACGTGGTTCAAGGCGTATAGAATTTAAAATGTTGCGCAATTTTGAGTTACTAAGTTGATTTATTTGGTGCTGGGTAAATTAATCAGTAGTTAGATTTATTTCAAGTAGTGTGTCTAATTATATTCTACATAAAAACACAATGGAAGCTATAGCTTCAGCTTTTTTTTAGTTTCTTATGCACTTTTATTTTGATTAAAGTTCCTTAGTTTTATGCAATCCTGAAGTGCTTTTTGACTCGTGTGTTTAGAAATCCTGAGTAAAATTTTGGCTGATATCAAAACCAGTCGGTCACATCCGAAATATGCGTATCAAATAAAACCTCATACGCTTACACCTCTCAAAAAACACCATAACTTTCCTACGAGACGTCTCATAGAGCGGCCCCCTTAACCCAAGTTTACACTGACTACCGCACGGCTGCCGGATTTAAGCGCGCCCTAATCCAGACGAGCAGCGGGAATGTTCCCGTATCCATCGTTTGTTTAGCCATGTCGATTTAAGGATTTGTCGGTTACCCCGCTGTTCGCTTACGGCGCCCGTGACTTAGAAGTTTCGTCACCACGCAATGGAAATATGTGTGATACGTCATTCACACATTTGAGTGTTGTTGATACAATTCGGTTCATTGTTCTAGTTGTGAGATGGTCAGCTGATGGGTTACGGGTGTTTTTATTTCTTAGAATGATTGTGAGGCTTGAAATTTGATTAATTTTGTCAATGTGCTTACGGAATTATCCTATACTTATAGCATGGAATACATATCATCATCATCATCATCATCATTTCAGCCGAAAGACGTCCACTGCTGGACATAGGCCTCCCCCAAGAAGGGGGGTTTTGCCATAATCGCCACGCTTGGCAGGCGGGTTGGCGATCGCAGTATGCTTGTTATAAAACACAGAGAACGCTGCTGCCCATTCTCTGGTAAGTCCCTTAGTCGCCTCTTACGACACCCACGGGAAGATATGGGATGGTGCTATTCTTTACGTCCGGACACCATACAGAACAATGCATATGTCGAATACATATATGTATTGGTATACAATATTAACTAATACTACATATATGTACGATTTATTAGAAATTAGCTTTTGCCCGCGGCTTCGCTCGCGTCAATTTAGAATTTGACAATCAATTCAGGTTGTACTCTGCTTGTAATACTATAATTCAATCATGATTCGAAAGATACGTGGCGCCATCTATTACCATAAGAACGTTATTGTTGTTTTCCTCGGGAACAGTACTTTTTTTCGAGATGAAAGATACCCTATGTCCGTTTCTGTACACCTGACAACGTATATGCAAAATTTCAGGATGACCGGTTCTGTGGTTTAGGCGTGAAAAGGTAACAAACAAACTTACTTTTGCATTTATAGTTTTATATATAGAGTTAGGAAGTTAGGATTAGGATGACAATTTACATTACAGTGACGTTATTGAAGAGCCAGGTGCCTTCTGTGCTACACTTTTTGTATGTATTATAATTTTGTGTTTTGTTTTGGCTTGCAAGTGCAATTTTTATATTTCCGTAGAGTCACGCTTGATAAGATTTTTTTGTAACGTTAATTACTCATCCAATTAAAATTAGGAAGTTTCTGATTAAGGCCAGTCCTGTTTTACTCAAAATACAAAGATGCCTCTGTTTTAATAGTTATTTTTTTCACTTCATTGTTTAACTCCAAATTAATAACGTTCAGACAAAATTTATGATTTTGTCCTATTCGATAATTCAGCAGCAAAATTTTAGTTCTAATAATTGTAGTATTTTTTTACTTGTTAGTTTGAACAAAGTTCTTGCCTGCTTTTAAATATATTTTAAAATATTTTATATACAAGGAAGAATGATGAAATTCCGCGATACCGGGATAAGTTGGCATCTAAAGAAGCCACTTCCATACTTTTGTTCCCTTTGCCGGGAAAATACGTACTTAAGGCTAGGTTGCAGTACTTTTTATGATTTTTGAACGTCTCAAAATCTTATTAAATATGAGTTTATTAATAAATAAAATTGAACATAACCCTCAAGTAAATCGCGAAGATTGAAAAGAGATCTAAAAAAAAAAAAGCTCGTTTAAAAATTTCAAACATGACACTAAATCACAATTTTAAACGTGTACTGCTAAGAGATTTCATCATGAATTTATATGAAAGTTATATCAATAGATAGAGTTTTTTATTTTAAAGTAAATGTCAAAAACATATTTTATAATTTCTTTATTATTTTTCTCCAAGAAGAAAAAAACAATCAAAATGTAGGCATTATATCGCTCGCTGGGTAGTCGCTGGCGTTCGTCACTTCGTCAGTGCCCGCCTAGACGTGATTGAGGTAGGACGTACGTCGTTTGCTCCGCAATAATTCCTCCCGCGTTTACGCATTAGTAATAGTGTAACCTCGTGCGGTGGGCGGTTGGTATGCCACAGCGTAGCGAGATACAGTTGGTTAATCGTGTTCGAGTGTATCTGGATTACGTTTTCGTGAAGTGGTAGTAAATGTAGGGAAAATAAATTAAAATTATGTTTCTACACTGTGCGTAAAATGGGGTATTTTCCTGGAAAAAATCTATTTAGTCTGTCAGTTAGATCTAAGCTGGATGAATTTTTACTTTGGTGAAATTATTGACATGAATGCTTTTGTGTTTTCCGTTTTATAAATAAACCAACCATTTGAAACTAATGTCGTTAAAATAACTCCATTAGTTAAAAATCTCATTTTCAAGTTACTTACGTAATTCTATGAGATCGATTTACTAACTCATTTTTTTCTCTTTAAATTATCATTCAACAGTCTTGTAATGACTATATTAATAAAAACTAACAGTAAGAATCTTTTAAAAGCTAATTAGACAACATAATATCATAATGAAAATGAATTAAGTAAATCTAATTAGAATTCTTACATTCATGACTCGCGACCGGCTGTTAAAGTACGCGTTCCTACGTACAGCCACTACTTGCACCCCGGGCCTTGGATGTGGTCTCGTCGCCGACATACCCATTAACTACCATTTCACGAATATGTAATCCAGATACACTCGAACACGATTTACCAACTGCATTACGCTACACTGTGGCATGTCTAAACGCGCGGTGCTACGCTCGTCTCGCTGCCGACACTCGCCGCGTTTTGGCGGGGGGTGAGGTCGTGCGTTCATAGCTACACACTCTAGTGCACAGTACAGTGTATAGCTATGAACGCACGACCAGTGTAGTGTAGTGTAAACGCACAAGTAAAGTGTTACTAACATAGTTGATGGTTATATTTATTAACACAAATTGTATTTTATCACATTTATGTCTGTAACGTATATGTCTATGGGTCAAAGTTGCCTGCAAAAAAAATGAATGTAAAAAAGCTAGCAGTCAATACGTGCATTTCTTCTGCTTATCCCTCCAGGATCAACCTTCATACACCTATGCGCATTACGAGGAAGGCAGCAAATTATCACCGATAGTTAATCGCCTGCTATCAACGGATATCAATACAGGGTTTATATTCACAGATTTATTTGATAGATAAGTAGTGCTTATCCGGTGATAGTAAGTCGAGTTCTCAATATAATGTGATTGATTTACACGTGCCCGAGTGTCAGTATTATTATTTTAGTGCATTCTTCAGTGCCTCGGAAAGTACTTTAAGTCGTTGGTCCCGGCTGTTATTTGTAGATCTTTGACAGTCGTTACAGGTAGTCAGTGGCCCAAAAGTCTGACAACAAGTCTCACTAAGGGGTATCGTATTACCCAGTTCTAACTGGATTGTGGAAGTCAAATAGACAGTCGCTCCATGTAAAATACTGGTATACAGCTGCATCCGGTTAGACTGGAAGCCGACCCCAATATAGTTGGGAAAAGGCTAGGCAGGTGATCTTCAGGACTGGAAAGCATTCTTTCATGAAACGGTAGAGGAAAAGATTGGCATGTCCTAAAACCAAAGATTCGAAGACAGAAGATTTGTGACATTCACAAACCCGCACTAGAAAATTGCATGGTTCTCACTCATTACGGCCGGCGGCCCTCTCCCTTTCACAACGGAGGCCTGACGCCCAGTAGTGGGGACATTATTGGCTGATTATACTTTCGAGAAAGAAATGTTTTAAATTCGGAACGGGAGACCAACTGAAGGTTTTGCAATCAAAGCTGTAAAGCAAAGCCAAAAAGACTTATTTTGTGTGGTTATTTTTTCTTTTTTTTTGTTGCTTGTAAATAAGGGACGTCTCACTCACGAATCACGGCAAGTAATGTACGTGCAAAGACAATAAAAAAACGTAGTGATAGCTTTTAAAAAGGAAATATACCGAAATAAATTGTTAGGGTTAAAATAATTTTTCATATAATTTATTTTATCTTAACGAGTAGTTAATTTTTGAAGAAAAATCGATATCATTTAAAATACTGGCCGGTTTGCAAGTGGTTTTTGTTTTTTAATAGTATCATGTTCGTCTTGCTCACTCATACTGAAAATCGTATCTCTTTCATTACAAGCGGAACCAGCGAGCTCATTCTCTTGTGTGAAAAAATTTCGCCCGTCCTAGAACGGTGAACAAACAAAATTTTTGAAAAAACGTAATTGATCAACTGACTGCCTCGTTGGTCAAGTGCTCGCAAGCGCAATTGCTGAGCACGAGTTCCTGGGCTCGATTCCCGGGTCAGGCAAAGTGTTATTGGGTTTTTCAATCAGGAATTTCTAAGTAGCAGCCACGGAGTTAGGATTTGTGCCCGCTTGATGGCAATAGGCTTGCCCCCTATTACATGGGACTTAAAATATAACTGGCGAATTGTGGGTGTATTGTTAATCAAAAGTTGTTTTTTAACAAGGAGTGTAGATAGTTACAAGTCAAGTTGACATAGTTCACGTACTTTGCTGCATATTCTAATCAAAAGTAAGCATGTCCATAGATATTGATATCAACGAATGTTAATCAAATATACTTACTTTAATAATTATTACGGAGCAATTAATCAATTTCCTGATTCCCACATTCTACATTAAAATAAATATTTAACAAGGGAAGTTGACATTATCGTAAATTCAATAGTTTTAAACGTAGATATTTGACCAATTTAATGATAATACTTATATGTTAGGTATGTAAACAAGGCGATATTCCATTCATATAAAGTTTATGCATTAAGAATAAATTGCGTTCAAAAGACACCAAGTTATAACCAAAAAAACCGGATTAAAAATAATCTTAGTCAAATCATGATGCAATTGTGACCCCTATTTCATCAAATATTCAAAGAATTCGATAAGATTTCGTTTAAACGATCCTCAATTCCTCAACAAATTATAACCTCGTGCGTGCTATAGTCTGCGTTAATCACTCATTTACAAACAGAGAAGGATATATATTTTTACTATCTGCCATATTATATTAACAGTATTATCTGTTGCTCGTCATAAAATCAGATTTATAATGTTATTTACTTTTATAATAATCCTCATTTACATTGCAGAGATTATTTTGCTGCGTGATATTATCGCGAATATCAGAATAGGTACCTACATAATGTATAACGATCTTTATAAAAGAAATGTTTAAATATCGACGGACTAAGCAGCTGTTTCACACTATCTAAATAGGTTTACGGAGTGGAATATATAGAAATTTTTCTTCGGTAATTTAAAAAAAAATCAACTGTTTCATTTTTTTTTTAGGTTTGCAGTTTTGTAGGAAACAGCTGTTTGTTTTTAATAACCGATGAAACATTTCTATGTGGAAGAGAAGTGAATGATAGTACTAAATATTTGGTAACCGTTTTCGCGTCGGTGTGCCATCGATGTACATAGATACAAATATCATCATCACTAGTCTATCACACCTCATCAACATAGGCCCATTTAACTACAAGGAAATATATAAGCCGTAGCCAGCCTACGGTTTAATTAAAAGTGACTAAATGCATGCCTAATACTGAAAAAGCCACCAATTAAATCACACCTTTAAGATATTTCCAAATCAAAATCTACCTAAAACACTATTTACTACCCACGAACTAGTACACACGGCGACACTTAAGCTATACAAATCCAGTACAACCTGACCTAGCTTTGTATGAGCTTCCCTTCAATGAGAGATCAGCTTAATTTGGTTATGCATAGCTTGATTGGTCGTACTTCGTACTCGTAGATATCTAAATATTAGGAGATCAGTATCAATCAAGTAGAATCACGTGCTCTAGCTCAATCAGTACGAAGAAGTCTTGGTACTAGTCCAGATAGCGAATCAATTGTTTCGACAAATTTCGAATTTAATCTCTGAAACATAAAGAGACGAAACGATTTTGCAAGTGGGATTTATGAGATAACGTCAAAAAGTAAGTGAAAAATCTTGTTCGTTCATTAATGGGATCAGCCTTTTTGGCTAGCGCATTGATAAGATATTATTATATTTAGATAGGTAGGAATGCATAAGATATCAAAAGCCAAAAGACCCGTATTCAATTTTCTGAGCACAGAATGAACAGGCTTCTTCAGGACACGCTCGTTCCTTCTCAGACCTCATCCATGGTTTTCCATCAGGCGATCTAGGTCAAGAGCAAACCCATCAACATCATTCTCCTGTGCTTATCCCAATTTATTTGGGGTCGGCGCAGCATGTCTTCTTCTTCAATACTTCTCTTTTACTCGTATCTCCTTTCTTGCTATATCATCCTTTAAACAGTCCATACATCGCTTCTTTGGTTTTGTTCTACTCTTATATTATACCCACCCACGTTCATACCCAAAACTTTCCTCACGACATTTTTCTCATTCCTCCGCGCAGATCTTAGTACTGACAAAGTTGCAAAAACATAATATTCTTGTTCTTCTAAATCTGCAATTGTAACCGTAGCCTAATGACGGTCTAAACTCCAATCAGTGACAATATTCGCAAACAACACTGACAGTACTGACATATAAAGCAAAAGGTTCAGATTCATAGTTCACGACAGAATTGGTGACGTATCTATTGACATAATCATTCGCTCACTTGATACCCAATCATGAGAAATAGGTCGACTGGTATGCTTTTACACAGCACTGGACTAACAAAACTGAGTAAGGTTTGGAACTTAGGAAGAGGTGCAGCACAGCATACAGCAGAAATTCCTGATAGTCTATGGGCACAGACTATCAGGAATTTGAATTAATTAATTCACAGGTCATAGCAGGGCTGCTATGACCTGTGAATCGAGCCCAGGACCTCAGCAGAAGTGCTTGCGACCACTTGCGATGGTTTTTTTTCTAAAACAATGCAGAGAGGTAAACACATGTTTCTCATTGAAGTCAGTTTTAAATCATCTTTGAAAATCGAAAGGCGATGATTAATTGAGTGTCGTTTCAGACTTCGAGGAAATGCATTTTACAGAACAACATTACTGTTCTCAAACAATATGAACTACTAGCATCCACGTGATCGACGTGTAAGCTGAGTAAGTCCATCGCATATGGAACATCGATCAAACGGTTTAGTAGAATTCAGAGCGGTATGAGCAATCTATTAACACGGCCCCGCTACAATGGCGATGGTAATTAGTGTCATTTGCACTGTTTTTGGACGGGATAAACACATAGGGCATCTTGTCGAACCCACAAATTGGAAACAAATGGTTTCTAGGCATCGACGTGCTAAGTTAATTTGTTCGGCTTTTGCTAACGTGTGAGTGGTTGAGCAATCAGTCGGATCCACAGAGCTTTTGTTATTGCTTCACGTTCTAACGTGTGATTTGGTTCACTATCATTCACCGTTACGCACCATTGGCATGCCTTCAAATTGGTAGAACTACAGTTAAGTAGATGGTGAAGATTTGGGGCTTAAATTAAAAACAAATAGTTGGTAATTGAACTGTAACCGACGGAGTTTTGCAGGTGTTAGCGAAGGCCCCTATTAGGCGATTTGGAATAGGAATTGGAGTTGATTTGAGGTTTCATATAAAATTAGAGAATGACTCATAGATAATGACGTGAATAAAACTAAGTAGGTATAAACAAAATATCACGCCTGTAATCCCAGAAGGGTTAAGCAGATGTGTACCAATTAGTACCCCTCAATTCGCTAGTTAAGTTTTAGTCCCATGTAATAGGGGGCGAGCCCATTGCCGTCAACCGAGCACAAATCAAAACTCCGTGGCTGCTACTGAGAAATTCCTGATGGAAAAACCCAATAACACTTTGCCCGAGCTGGGAATCGAACCCAGGACCTCATGTTCAGCAGTCGCGTTTGCGACCAATAGACCAACGAGATAGTCAAAGTAAGTAGATATATCTTTTACTTTTTATTAATTAAACAGCAAACGTTTTTCACGGAATTCCTTAACACCCACAATCTCAGAAATCCTTAATGCCACACCATCATATAAAACAGCACAATGATATAAATATAATACCTAATACGATAAAAATAAATCCAATGACGTTGTCAGTCAAAAACAAGTACGCGCAATCTTGTCCCGATCTCTTTGTGAATTCCGACAGTACGCGATAAAGCAAATAAATCAGTGCGGTAATCCGCGACTTAGTGCGATAATGCACGTATCGCGATACAACACGATGTATGTACACTCATGAGCACTTATATGCATACACTTGTCGATGAATAACGACAGTAACATTGAGATACGACCTACTTCTTCACTTGCGAGAGGTCCAAGGAATGACTAAAGCTGTGGCGAGGTAGTGCATCCCTACCAAACCCATTCCTTCTACCCGCTGAAAATCTTCCACCTGGATATGAGCTGCGAGCACACTGCGATGCGCTGCCATGGCTGACGTGAAGTCTTTAAATAGACTACTGACGAAGAAAGAACACCTGCTCTGGTGGAGATTGACTGAGGACTCTATCCTGGAGTGTTAATGTGGTTCTGTTCCACAAACGATGGGGGACTTATTGCGTGTCCTGCTTGTCCTGTCATTTGTTCTTTACATGAACTGGTGGACGCTACTGAAGACGCCAACCTTGCAGCCTAGTTCTAGGCTGAATCAATTTAAATTCCCATTTAGAAGACCTATTTCATAATAATGAATTCCAAAATACTGTGTTCGGAACAACATTCAATACAGTAGGAGAAAATCACTTTTAAAAGTCGCTGAGTGTATACATATATATGTGCTCGTGACTGTACTTCGTCGTCATATCTTTGGACTGCGGGCTGCGGCACGGATAATCCTCACGCGTGCTTTATCTAACAGACTTGTTTCAACAAATGACACGAATCAGTTTTCAACGGAAATATTTCGTGTTTGACTATTTCGCGGTTATTTTATTTTATCTTGTGGACAATCTTTTGATATGGATTCCCTGTCTTTAATGGCCGATGATGAAAAAACTGTATGTTTTGGAGTACCTCAGGGAAGTGTGCTCGCCCCGACGCTGTTCCTGATTTATAAAGGGTGTAAATAGACCCTTAACATAGCCGAAAGGCACTTGTTCTCCCCATCGTTGCGATCATTTTTATGTTCTAGACCATAGCTGGGAACCTTCTAGTTACGGAGATATTGGGGGTCAAAGTTCCAACTTTTTCACAAGGTTTTTTTTTAAAACATGATTTTAATGTACTTTTTTTACTTTACACACCTATACGACCATTACCTTTCAATCCATCCATCAGCACAATGCTTTGAGTGCTTTCCAACGAGTCCTACCGTAAAACGTGATATTTCACCCCAAAAAAAAATTCGATTCCCAGCAATCATTTTTGCGTAAAGTTACTTAGTATGATGTACAGAATGCTTGGTTGACGACTATGTGAAGGGTCTGTTTACAACCTGTATAAATCCACATACACACACCCTCACATCCCCTCCCCCCCCCACACACACACCCACAATTACTACACATACCTGAACATGCTACAACAATAATTTTGTAAGATCCTAGACCTAAACTTTTTAATTATGTCTCAAAATTGTAGATTGTAATCCATTGGAAGTTGTGATGGGGATCACAGGTATCTTTAAACTCACTGAGGCTACCTCAATTTTGTGCTGTAGAACAATTGTACAATTGTATGAGAAACAATAAAAACTTTTTATTTTATTATGGCCATTTTGTGTGTTTAAATTTTTTTTTTTGGGTTTGTCTGGTTTCAAATTTTCTCATTTTGCTGTTTCACTCAATACTCTGTTGAATTCTTTTAAAATTATGCTGATGATTAATAAAACTTTGATTTCTTTAATATTATTGCAAGCCGTGTTTTTAATTACAGTTGGTTATTTATAGGATAAACTTATAACCTTCATGCAATCAGAACCGAATTTATTATAAAATAATAGTATGGCTTCTAAAAATAGGCAAGACCGCTTCAAAAAAATGTGATATCGATAAAATCTCTTCCTTATCGGATCGCATACCTATCGTCTAAGATATTAATACATCTAAAAAATAGTAATGCTAGTTGGATTAAAATGATATGAGAGTTTAAAACTTTTTACTACTAAAATAATTATTGTCCGAGTAAAACTGCAACTAAATTACACAAACGTAAATATACTTAGCAACATAATGATTTCAGCACTTAGTATAAATGTTATTACGATTGTGAAGATAACATTATTCAAAGAATTTTTATATTGTGTTTATCAAGGAAACGATATGAACCACTCGAGATATTCCCACTTGAAGAATAAACCTGTCAGTAATCGACTCGAAGATTATTTGCCATCATGATTATCGCTAATTAATACTCAAGTACTGAACGATTTAAATGGAATAACCCAGTTAAACCACTTGCGGCGAATAGAGATATTGTAGAGCATCGTCTATCGTGAACAATCATAGGGATTGTTTTCAATAAGATATATATGACTGTGTCATACATTATGCAATATTGCAGTATTTAATATGGCGCCGTCTATAAAAGTACTTTGGAAACGAATTTATATACGAAACAAAAAATCTATCAATGGCACCGCGGCGAGTTCGCGGAGCACATTAGATATTGTTGACAAAACTTCCTCCTTGATTAATATGCATCGGCAGGTAATATTGAGTACGTGCCCGTGCGCCGCCGACGTGCGCCCGAACACATTTTCGCATGCGCGACGCATCCATGCAAAATTTTAGGCGGGATGCGTTTGCTAACGTAATAAACGTCCAGTAAAAGTAGTCATACTTTCCACCATTACTTCTTTGTCTGCGACGGTCCTCGCTGGCGAGTTAGACAAGGAAGGCGCGGTAGTCCCGGAGTCCGGTGCGTTTGGAGAGCGCATAACTCATTCGGTAAAAGCGGTTTTGACGACCGCCGCACATTCCCATGCAAGGTATGCCCGGAGGAGCTATGTCGGCAATTTAAATATTACGGCTACTCAAAAACGTGAGATGTTGGTAGCAAGAAAACCCGTGTGGGCTCCAACTCGAGGCAATTCGGATACACTGAATCCGACTGAAAAAAATAATAAGAGGCGACATTTTACGTAATTAAATTGTAGCTTTTTACAAGTGCTCTCTTGAACGAACGTAATTAATAATATGCGCCTTAATTTCGACAAGGACCATCTGAATGTAATATGGAGGTATAATGTCAACTAAAAAATTCGGGACGACTCATAAAGCTTCTACATGCTGAGATTATGCGCTATAAAAATTCTTTGTTTTGTGTCAAAACGTTTGTTAAGTCGAGCGCTGAGCAGTATTGCGAACATTGTGTGTGATGCCCATGGCGGGAGGTAGCCATTCCCATGTCGGCACCGAAAAAAATATTCAAATTGATTCACGCGCGCGCGCCTCCGTCCGAATTTTGCAACGCGTTTGATGCGCCCGCGCCGATTCCGGCAAATCCGTCGCGTCGGAAGTGCGTGGCGCGCGCCGCCCTGCCGCCTCTGTCGATGTGTCGATATGCTCACATGGAGGCGTTGACCTCGATCAGGACCTTCGATAATGGACATCTGATAAACTCTTATTGGTTAGATTAAGAGGCCGAAAGAGATAATTTTGTTCTTAAAAGTCAATGCGACTAGAGGCACGTATGAATGCAAGATGTATCCATTGAAATGTTACAGAAAAAATACTCCACAAAAAGATAATTAGTTAAATTGAAAAAAGTTCTTCCAACAATAAAAATTCTGTCACCTGTCGCCGTCTACGCTCCATTGGGTGTGCAAATTATCGATGTTATGTATTCCCCTCACTAATCCGAGTGATACGTATACGGTCACACAATGCACTTATTATTCGACAGTTCAGTTTCTAAGTAAAGTGCATACGGGTTGAATACAGTTGATATGACGTGTGCGTCTGCCCTTCCAATGACATGAATAATATAAAAAATTTACACCATGAAAATAATATAACCGCACCGAATACGGATTTTAATTACAATAACCAAAGCTAGAGGCAAATGAAGGAAAAGGTCAGGAAGGCGATAAATTATTAAATTATATAGTTTATTTATCAACTGTTTATATTCTTACATCCGACAGTTATTGAAGGAATGGAATAATAGATAATAGTGCGTGACAGCTCTATGTTGGGTAGATACGGTTTTAAAGCTATTTTAGCACAAAAAAAACCATGTTTATACGGAATAAATAAAAAAATTAAACAGGCGCAACACTAAGCTCAAAAATCAAACGTGTCTGCTGACAAATTTGTGAAACTTAGAGCAATTAAGATGTTCCTGCAAGTGAGGTAGCGTTTACCTGTGTTTTATGACAAAACAATACCGGAGATATCCGTGGCTTGCTGGACCATTGTTTATCACATTACGTCAGTTTAGAAGTTATAAACAATATTGTTATCTTTAATTATCATCCGTTTTTAACGGTAACTTTACAAGGACGCAGTTTGTGAAGATGAAAGAAGTATCTACCTGTATTTGATGACGGTGTGCGTTTGAAACCCCCATAATCAAACTTTTTTTTTATTGAGATAAGCTACGAAAAAAAAAAGTACACGCTATATATTTATAAGTACAACAATTACCTACAGGCTAACACCACGTGCACTGTTTTTTTTTTATTTTACATTATATATTTTCATTATTGCAATTAATTGTGAATGAGTGGAAACTAATTTTTATCATCCGTAATGATACAATTTAAACAAACAATATATCGAGAAATTTAACAAAATAATCAAGATATTGGAATTCAATTAAATTAAATGAATTATATTGATTGGTAATAAAATAAAATAACAGACAAATAAATAAAATTAAACTAAGATTAAATATACACAACTATATATATAAGAATAAGTGCAACAATTACTTACAGGCTAACACCACGTGCACTATTTTATTTATATTACATTATATATTACATTATTGCAATTAATTGTGAATGAGTGGGAACTAATTTTTATCATTCATAATGATAAAATTTGTGTAAAGCAAACAATATATCGAGAAATTTAACAAACAAATCAAGATAATCGAATTAAATGTATTATATTGATTGGAAAAAAAAAGAACAGATAAATAAATTAAATTAAGTTTAAATTACGTTAACTATTTAACGTTAATTAATTTTGTAAATTAACAAATTGGCAATTCATATTTGGCTTTGGAATAGGCTTAAAGCAATAAAATAGTAAATCAGAACAGTTCAGTTTTATTCGACGGGCTGTTAAGGTGTCCACTCAGTATTATCGCAAAAAAATATTTACCGACAACATTTTCGGCATAATCACCATGCCGAAAATGTTGTCGGTAAATATTTTTTGGCACATCACTTTTAATCTTTAATTCTTGTCCTGTCATTTTGCCTCAGCAAGCCATCATTTCGCATCCTATCATTAATATTGTGAAAGAGATAAGTTTTGTTAATCTAATTAGGTAATTAAGATAAAAAAGTGTTGTTCTGCCCAAACATCTCGATTACAGACCATCGATTACTTATCTCGGTATCGGATTACTCAATAAAACTCGGATCAACAAACCGAATGAGACAGCCGATTGAAACAACGTATAACTAGCGATCTATCAGTGCGTACGCACGTTTACATCTCGCCGGAGTCTGGAAGCACAAAACAGAGATTAGAGTTCGTTCACACAGGATTTTATTCCTCTGCATCAGTATCGATGCATGCATATCGGTGCACGACTCTTACTCATTTGTTGTTGTAATTGTAAAAGGGATGGACGGACGAGATAAGTGGGTCGATGACATTTGGCTCCAACTGATTACTACGATTATGCACTTTGTGCGTTGAACTTTAACTACGAGCTTTGATATACACAGCTTTGATATGACTCTACGATTTGACGCCTATCGGAACAAAGCTCCCGATAAGCTTTTGTTTCTCGACTACTGACTACAATATGAACAGTCACTCGTCTTCTGTTGTCACTCAACGAAAGTTGATATTGTTATTTAAAACAGAATGAATGGATACCGAGAAGGTATAGCTTATTTCTGGAATAAAGGAACTCAAACAACACTGAACACAGTAACATTGTAAATAATATGAAATATCCAACCATTTCCACTTTATTATTACTGTTTAATCTCCGAAACATGTTGCTGACAGGGATCATAAACCCATGGCTCCTTATCTCAAACTATGGTACATTTCGTGTAACGAAACAACTATATTACGCTTGTACACATACACACGAGTATAAATTCCCATGTAGGGCCGATAGGAGCCGAATCTATCTGCTCGATAGTAACCGCTATTACCGCTATCGCATCCGCCGGTCGGTACAGATAACTGGACGATTGTACAACGTCGCCCAGTAATCTATTGTTCTAACTCTAAACCGCAAATAGGGATATTTGTACGCAGCAAGTGGTATGCGTTACGCGTTGCGTTTGGACAAGACAAGCAGACTTTTCCCAGACAGACGATCTCAGTGCAATTCCTATGGCGACCATGCCAGCCTAACAGTTATTTGACACTACTGCGACAAAGTAAGTCCTGCTGTCTTTTAAACTTTCTCAGAAAACACAGACGATGCGTACATAATCTACTTCGACAAAATGGAGTTCTAGAACTAGTTACATTCGAAGTAATTATTTAGGTCTACGTGAGTATATTGTTCATTATTTTAACGCGATAATGTCGTCTAAGCTATTTCTACGCAATCTTAGATCTTAATTAAATCTCGATATCACAGTCTACTTTCTTAAACCTATTTAGGTTTAATGAATAGTGTAGACAAATTGCTCAAACGGTCGGTGTTTAAAACCGATGCAAAACTATGCATCTGGTATAAATGAATAGGTATTTGATCATTATAAGGAAGGTAGTCTTATTAAGTTTCCGTTTTCGTATTAGGTATTCTATGGGGCATGTGATATTGGTAAATATAGTAAAAATGGATCGTAAACTATTAACTAAACTCGTGTGCCTAACATGTTTAGCACGACGTCCGTGCGATGCATAGTAATTGCAGATAACGTGCTTGGTTTAAGTGTGTAGCGGCTAGCGAATAGTTCACCTAAATCATATCTAGCAATTATCGCTCAATTGACTTTAAGAAATTCCTTATAATTTAATTGATGTATAGCACGTTCCTAAGAGACGCTAACCAATCACAAAAACAGGATATCTCTCTACATATTTCCCGGATGTTCATTTATCAAGGTTTATGTTTTACTTTCAATGAAGAAAACAAAGCCAATTCAAGCATACGATACGATCGCATACCGACATGGTGAGAGCGACCCCGTGCAGAGCACGCCACTATAGTGGCGATAAGTCCCTTCTTTGAGCAGTGGCTAGAGAGGCGCCACGGCGCCCTCACCTTCCGCATGACGCAGGTCCTCATCGGACACGGTTGTTTCGGGAGTTTCACCTGCACCGAATCGGGCGGGAGGAAACGCCCGGGTGTTTCAATTGCGAGGATCGTCCGGATGACACGGTGGAGCACACCGTGGAGGTCTGCTCCGCTGAAGCACCGCCGTGTCCTCGTAGCGGCGATTGGCGGCGGCGATTGGCGGCGGCGATCTCTCGCGTCCGGCCCTGGTTCAAGCCATGGTCCGGAGCGAGAGGGATTGGGAAACCGTCGCCTCCTTCTGCGAAGCAGTCATACTAGCGAAGGAGGTGGCGGGACGTGACAGGGAAGGAGCTTCACGTCCCAGCCACCGCGGGAGATGCTGCTGGCATCGGGAGTCACGTGGTGGCACCCGGCCACCGTAGGCACGGGCCTGTGGACGGTGAGTAATGGGCTAGCTCGCCGTCCGGCCGTCTTATGCCGACAGGCCGTGTCGACGGCGCGTTCGTGTTCCACGCTCGCCTCAAAGAGATGTCAGCAACAATGAAGGGGTCCGCTAGAGCCGATGCCGCCCAGGGCTGCGGGACTGTTCGAAAGAGATACCGCGGCCCTGGAACACAAAGGGCAAGGGGGTCATTTGAATTGCCTTACCGAATGCCATAGACCAACTAGGTCCTGCCCTGACCATATGAATATTTCCAGACGACTCTGGTAGCAGCACACAATTTTAAGATACAAAATAATGATCATTAAAAATGCTCTGCACTTTTAATATTTTTTTTTTTTTTTATGCATAGAAAAAATCTGAAAATTCATGGAACCTGAAAAGATCAAATTTTTGAACTAAGAACAAACGGTGTTTAGTCCAAAAGTATGTATTCCTTATCGAGTGATTGATGTAACAAACGTTGCAGACAAAAGCAAAATGTGAAATTAATCAATTATTCCATTCCCTCGCTCCGCGCTTTAAACTCGCGTCCGGTATCAATTTTGCATATTAATAAAATAAAAAAAAGAATTGTCATTTCTTTATTCATCTGTGCGTTTCAACCGCCATGCTACTGCCTAATTATGCATGTTAGTTATGACGAGAATGATATACGACCACTTTATGCTATGAATTAGATATCTTCTTGATTCTTAATAGGAATTCAACACAAGTACGACGAGACTCATTTGGGAGCGATAGAAATCTGGTTTTCTAGTTTTTCCTGGTTAGCATTAAAAAAGGACACTTAATTCCAGATTTTCAATTAAAATTACGAGTTTTGTTTTCTAACAAACACTTATTTTAAAGCAATAAATAAGAAATACTTTTAATACTCCTACCTACCCGCCTTTTTACCGATATAAACAGGCCACGTATAAAGCCTCTACCGCTCAACAGGCAAATTAATCCCCACCATACAAGCACCCAAATATAAATCATGACGATTGATTCCTATATTTCGTAGACAATTGCTAAATTGGTGGTGATGAAAGATAGTCTTAAAGCCTGGGGGTTACGGTGTCAATTGTGGACGTGAGATGACTTAGCCATAACCGACACACGCCCCACTAAAACGTCCATTAATCAGTAGCACAGATTCTAAATATAGCCACTTATGCTATCGGCAATCCGAGCTTCTGATGTCAGCACATACAGAATTGTGTCGCAGAAGGGTCGCCAAGGACTTCACTATGGACAGGTTACCAAGTGTAAGTGATGACGTCTGTGTGCTAAAGTTTGGTGGGAGAGATGCAGATTGGATTAATTTCTGGTTGATAGTTGGAAATCAAATGATTGATAAAGGTGAGGCAATTAATAGAACAATCGAATCAAAAATAGAAGTTGAGAAATTGAAAATCTGCACACAATATGCTGAGCAATAGAGTAAACGGACATTGAGAAGCACACCCTATGCTGTTCGGAAAAACAACTACAGAAAAGCCGTAAATAATACCGATGCACCTGTTGATACTGATTGATTCCCCCAACAAAAACGTAGAACGCGATGCATTCCATAAGGGAATAACAACGAAGCGAACAGAATTTGAAATTTTAAACAAACGTACATTGAAGTGTGACCACGTATCGAACAAAAACCCGCTTTAATCCTACGCATCTCGTATTAATTAGATGGCACACTCGAAGCTAATTTGTCTCTCACTAACAATGTATGTGACATCACAAGATAAATCATCTATTTGACAATTCAAGAGGATAATCTGTATAAATATTCAAATTACCTAATTAATGTGCATAAATAGCTAAAAGTTTGGGCTTAACAATTTTTCACAATGAAAAATAACGTCGTTTATTCACAATACAGAATCTAATACTTGGGTGTGGATATGATACCGAGTATTACAATAAAATGAACAAAGAGAAAGTCTTGATCGATAGTAGCTTTTGTAGAGGTGTGTCAACGGTACAAAAAGTTGACAAAATCGACGAAAATTTAATCCCTGTGCTTAATAACTTGGTACGTTTGCAAACACATTTTAAGATTCAGATGGACTTCGACTTTTGACTTCAAAACGAATTCCTCACGTGGGCGTACCTTTAAAACTGTTCGTGTCGGATGGTTGTAATAAGTATAGTGATTGGTGGAGTAATTGAAAGATGGGGTGGAACTGTAATAGGTAATTACATAGATATCGCAGACGATAGTCAGCTAATTGCAGACACCTTGCAGGCGACGCGCGACGGACCTTTTTGTGGTGTGTAAACAATATAAACGTTAATGGTGGAAAAGGAAACAATTAGGCAAAAATATCGGAAAAAAACATTGATATTTTGTACTCGAAAGGAAGTTTTCAGGGTGTAGATATCGACGAAAAAGATAAACTTCAAAGCTTAGCTATTTATAACAGGAGCCATTATTTTTAGGTCCGTGAAGGATATCAACTTTCTTGACCTACGGATCCGTGCATTCCTTACGATGGCAAGGATTCTTTCTTTGTCAGAATACTCAAGAACGGAAAATTTGTCTGTAAACAAACTGCAAAAATAGAAAAGGAAAACGACTGTAAGCAAAAAAAAATGCACAAGACCATAAGCTAAACGCAATAAAGTATGAAGGACAGTGCAAAAACGAATCAATTGGAGGCGATTAAGTGTATCGGAACGCAGTGAAAATAGTAATATTTAGTCGCAAACACATTTTATTGTTCGCCGGGTGGCTAGCGGTCTGTGTCGCCCCGGATCCACGGATATGTAAGCACAGGTCAGGATTAGATGGAACGAGTTTTGTTTTAGCTGATATTGAACAAGAATATAGACTTTTGAAAGCGGATATGCGTGTATTTTTTGATGTGGTGGAGGCTGAAGAAAAGCTAGTAAAAATTTCTCTGTTTATACTAAAGTGGACAAAAATTTATGGACTTCGCTTCTAGGTAGAAATAGTTCTACCCAAACCGAGAGTTTGTTACGAGATCAATTAGAAGTAGAAGAATAGCGGGAGGAGCAAAGGTGAAAGAGAGAGAAAAATATTTTGGAAGGTTGGTCTTCTTTATAGACTACTCTTTAGGGCTTTCAATACCGGTATTCCGGGATCACGTAATACCGTGATCATTTTCAATACCGGTATTGACGCACCAATACCGTGATAACGGTATTACAAATATTAGATATGATTTTATTCTTTCACTAGTTTTTACCAGCACAAGCGGCCCGCTGTTATCTTTAGCTTACCCTCGCGCGCCACATCTGAAACAATGCCCAAAATCAAGCTGTATTTATGTCGTTTTGGTTAGTCAGTTTCGGAAAGGCGACGGGATAACACGTAGACTTTGTCATTGTGTTGTGAATGTGGTGTTGACTTGTGAAGTTGTGATCTAGCGCGTATTTTTGCTAGTTAAATTAGATTACCGTCGTTGCAGCCTCTTGAATTTTTTTTTCTCTTCTACTTATCTTCATAAGTAGAAGAGAAAAAAAAGACAGAATAAATATTAAAACTTTTTGTATTATTGTTACTTATACTTATATACTTTACATGTTTGTCAGAATTTTTTATTAACACTTGATTTATTTTTTTGTTACTTGTTTAGTTTTAGATTTTTTATTTTATTGCATAATTGTGTCATAAATTATAAGAATGTTTCTAAAATGAACACCAAATGATTGCTAGCTAATTAAGCTATAATTACATTTCTACAAATATTGATACCTATGTTGATTACACGATAATAATAAGGAATTTATATTTTTTGATTTTGTACTTTACAAAGTCTATGTGAAATGCGTTTCTGCAAAAAGACTAGATAAAGTTTTGATTACGTTCCTGTTTCCTAGCTCTACTTAAATAAAATAATCAACCAAAACCAGATTGTTATATAAGAGAGCTACGTATAAAAGATATTTATAATAAATAAGAACAGTAAAGAGTGATTTTAAGATAAAAGCACGTATTTTAATAGTTTTAAATGTCCTAATTGAACTTGCGTTCAATACCGGTATTAATACCAGTAACTTCCAATTTCGGTATTGAAAAAATTCGGTATTTGAAAGTCCTACTACTCTTACACTAGTTTATAGAATTTAATCATTGTGATCGGACTCTTATTAAGTTTTAGGTTGTCCAATTCTTAAATCCATAAAAAAATACTCAATTCACTTGAAACAACATTCAGGAAGCTTTGTTTACTGTTTAAGCTTTAATTACTGAAAATACTGCTCAAATCAAAAGCAATAACCAGCCTTTCAAAACACAACAACCGGCCAACGATTGAAAAAAAAATTGCACAAAACTTTTATATCAACAAAAAGCTCATCGCATAATCCGTCCCATCGTACACACAAGGACATCGCATAAACACGACATGCGTGTGTGCGTGTACGCACTACATGTGGGTAGCTTAATGATAGCGGGCTTCCGTCGCGTCACACCTGAGGGATCCTAACCGCCATCGGGTTATAGATACCTACCCCCTTGCCCCTTAATACTGACGCACTGTGCGTGGAACTCAAAGAGTGGTTGACACGCATTAGGAGAAAAGAAAAAAAATAACCATCCAATTGCAGACGTGGCTATAGACACCAGATACTGGCACGTCTGAAGCTGTCAGTTTGCGATGGCCACAGTAGTTCACAATCTGTCTGTACCAGTTAGAATCCTTTGGAAAGAATCGAAAACAATCGAGTAATAATTAACTAAGGGTTAATTTCACAAATGCGTCAGTTAGCACATCTAATCATTCAAGCTGTCAGTATCAATATACCTTAGCAATTAAGACTCTGGCAGCTCTAGAACGCGGTTTAGATGTGGTGGGCATCCAGTTTGATTGGTGCAATCCGCTCTTAGATGGAAAGGCCAAGCAACCTGTGTATTAAGATGATATAAGAGTGGTGGTGGTGGTGGTGCCACCACCACACCCATACCACCACCACTATAACATACTCACACACTCATTTGCAACTCTCAGGCACACTCCTACTCACTCATCCACGCTGTACTCTTAGCAATGTATTGTATAGCTGTTAAATTGTACATCCGTAATTGGTTGTAAGATTAGTTTATAATATTTATTTATTTATACATTATGTACAGACTAAAAACAACTAAAGTAATGATAAAAATAAGACTAACAGTAAGAAAATATTAAAAAAAAAAATATATATTTGTTTATAATATTTTAATATAAAATTTCAAAGAGCTATGGATTTTTTTAATAATAAATAAATAATTAGCAATGGGTGGTACTGTAACTATAGCAAAAAGTGATACATTCGTTGAAGATGGCGAATCGGCGGATGACTTGAATCCTATCCTATCCTACTAGGTTTGTGCCGTGGCTGCCGTGATGTTTAACAAAGATCTGAGTGATTTAGTTGTTGAATAGATCTAGATACAAGACGATACTGTAGATAACGAAGCAGTCGATAATTTTGAAAGGAAAACAATTCAGGAAAGATTCATGCAAAAATTAAATCTACTCGGGCTGGCTTCTAAATTATACAAATTCTTCTACAAATATTATTTTCCATAGAACAGACAAGGTTTGCAAGTCAAGAACGAACATTCTTAATTTATAATTAAAGTTGTGCTAAAATATTTATTGTAATTGACTTAGATTTTACAGCTTCCTTAATTTCATATATACAACCCCAGACTTCATAAAAGTTAACATTAACTCGATAACAAGTAACGGTTCAACGTTGGCTTGAAGTTCAGAAACAATGCAATTCCATCAACTTTCCTATTACACAACAATGAGGTATGTGTTTAAAAATACTCATTACTAATGATTGTCTATGAATGTTGATGACTCGCTAAACCAGTAGCGCAAATTAAGCGTTTATTGCTATCATTATCTAATCGAATGATTATTAGTTTTGGAGTGGAACCATGCACTCTAGACACGTTTAATCTATGACACAAATAACTTGGCGATATACTAAACCTACTTCAATAAAAGGATCCTTTATTAAATACCTATTCAAAGCTGAAACTGAAGGCAACGGTTATTCGATTATATTAACCACTCCATATACTTCCCCGAGTGACACGTTGAACGAATTACGCACGAACACAAAGACGCTCAGTACTAAAAGGAAAAAGTTCAATTAATCCTAATTTGCTCGCTGAGATTAAGTACGCGATAACCGGCATTCTATACGAACCCTTTACTTCACTTCCCGGCCCTCTATTCACTTTTAAGCCGCTTTAAAAAGCCGTAGAGTTCGACAAACAAGGGACTTATAATGCGTAACGGACTAAGAATTGTTCCCAAGAAATGCATCAATTCAGACTAGGGCGCAACTCCGTAATTTAGGGATCGATATAAAATAAATATCGATAAACATCTACGGGTGTACGTCGATACGTATATCAATGGGGTCGATACGATCAATGACCGGTCATCGATACATTTGCTATTACAATAGATCAGTCAACTCTAGCAGCTAATTATGTATGCTAGTGACAATGATCGGGTCGGTAGTCGATACCCCATCGAGAAACTGCATAGTTTTTTTCCATCGTTCAACACATGCAAACTACATTGAAAATTATTTCCCTCTTAATTAGTAAATACATTTGCATAAACAAGCGCTGGCCATCCCATACTAGGACGATCATTATTATAATTGTGCTTTTTTTTTCTCGCGAAAAACTTACGCTGTGTAACGGTCAGTCCTGCGATGTTAATCGGCGACGCATCCGCCGATAAATCGATGGACGAGTCGCGCGACTGTGACGAGTTTCCCAACTACCCGCAACCCGCAAATTATAATCGTGCCGCTACTGTTTTCACAGTAGACAACGGAGCTTTGATTGTTGTATGTTCGATGAGAGCGTTTTGCGAGATCGTCGGCCGATAGCGCGAGGCGGGCGGCGAATTAATTACTTAATACCGATGCGTGAGTAAATGTATGCAATTTCTAACGCAACTCCCTGTAATTACAATTTTTTTCGTTTACTCCATGATAATAATTTTTTGAAAGCTTATCTATCGTCCGTGCTCGTGAATCGTAACGCTATGTACACTTTCGCATGAAATAACATTATCGTCTGAGTGAGCTAGATCAGAATCACCAGCCTTATTAAACCACATACTTGTATACACTTTAGAATGTAATATCAATTGCGTGCGGTCAAAAAATTCGTTATTACTTTCCGTTTGTGTCCGCAACTTCCTTTACCAAAACAATTATTACATTCGAAAAAAACCTGGTATATGTCGGTGTGCGTGGGAGTGCACGACAAGTGGCGCATACGCACACACGACAACGTTTCACTGCACGCATGTCTTTGTTACAGTTGCAGATGTTATCAGAAGCGTTAAATTCATTACCCGAACTTATCTGCATAGATAGTTATACTTAATACCCCATTAACGATATAATGCATATTACCATGAAGTAAAATACAGTTTATGGTGTTGTGTTATTGCCCTGTATTCCCGCAAAAATACCATAAAAAGTGTGGAAAACAAAGTTGCATACATAACGTGTCTGCTGTATTAATATTTATTTGCATAGACAATGGATTACTAATATGTACATAGGGTTGTGTGGACGTGTGTGCTAAAGGTGTGTTGTGCGTTTAGGTGTGTGTGTGTATTTCCGTCATTTCCCTGCGCGGGAGTCGATCGCAATGATTGCTCACGCGTTTCGCATCACTCACCCCCAGCGGAGGGATAACTCGTTCACATACAATTTACATGCGCCTTATTATGCAGTTGTTTTTTGTGTGACATAAAATCGATAATCTAATAGTCTCGCAACCGTAACATTCGAGTAAATAATACATGAGCAGATTATAGTGATAAAGATTAATAGTGGCTATTGTTCTTTTTGAATTGGTTTAAAATCGAGCTCAGTAACAACGCACATTTTATAATTGTGAAGAATATAAAATTAAATGCCTCAATTCGAAAATAAGCAATGGAATTTCATTGAGTATTTATTGCATTCATACGCCAAAAACTCGAACTCGTAAAGCTACATAATTGTGAAATAAAATAAAAGAGTAATGAGTCACATGGCCATAATTATGATTGCGATCACGAGCCCTTGACGACACTCATCTATTCTGTGAAAAAGAACGACAGAAACAAAACCGCGGGCCGCTGTACAGCAGTCCACAGCAGAGTTGAAGCACACATGTGCAGGGCGTGTCTCCATGCACCACTGCACCCTCCCTATTGTTTATCCCGCGATTAAAACCAATTCAAATACTAACTCTCACTTCAAAATTAAACTCTAGTAGTCTCCACAGTCCCTTTTGTTTTAAACACAATACACGCACTTAACTCGCCACAGCGAAAACCATGGACCTCCATAATTATGAAACAAATATGCAGTACCGCGATTCGTGAAATCGTAATATGAACTGCGAAATAACGAACGGATACTTAAGAAGTTATAGGTATTTCCGGCGTCAACTTTGTGTAGTGTTATCTTTCACATATCGCGATCGTAAACGAATGGGACTGTAAACTGTTGAATTATGGTATTCCATATTCAGGCGCATTAAGCGTGTCCCGTGCCCACCAAATTAGGACGTTAATTATAGGGGCATAAGTTAAAAGGTGCGAAAGTGCGAATATACAATATTAGTTTTAGTATATGCGAAACCTGATACACGTGACTAGTATTTTTATGTAAATAATCTATGTACAAAATTTCAAAACTGTATCATGAGAAATCACAAAGTTGTAAGCTTGTTCTGTTACCTAGTTATTCGCACAAAAACGCGGTCACCACGCAGCGCGCGCCTTCAGCTTCGTCATGGGCTCATTGATAATAATAATTTGGCAGTAAGTACCTAAATTTTTGCGATAGGTACTCAAAGTAGCTCGGTATCCAACTTTTAACTTTTTTAAATATTTTTGGGAAAAAATATAACATGGTTTAAAAATTATTGTAATCGATATTCAGGTTTCGCATATACTAAAAATAATGTTGTAGAAATGTAACTTTTCAGTTTTTTATTACGTCATAATTTATTCCACAACAGCTTTCAGTGACTGAAAAACATACGCATCCATACACACATAGGCACCAACTTGACAAACCAAGTTATGAAACATGTCATAGATTACATGTGAACTAAGAAAATGTGCTTAGTTCCCAGTAGCAGTAGTCAGTCCCGTAACTTTTGCTAAGCGTGGATTAAAAGTGGGGTGTTCGAGCTCTTCAGGCTGCGCCAGCGCAGCGACAGCTGACGCTACGTTGTGTGACCGAAAGGAGTTTTAAACAATAATTAAACAACCTATTGTAAACTAACCACGGTGATTAATATCAGTGAATAGCAATCTTTGGCGTATTTTTGGCTAAGGACCTCGTTGAATGTACTTCAAAGTTATTGTCTGAAATGTTATAGAGAGAGAATAAAGACGGAAATTGAAAGGCAAAAAATCACAAAATTAATTATTCCTTTAAAGATCAGGAATCCGAGTTGAGCACGGTTTAATTGAAGATTCTTCGAAAGTACGCAACATCATATGAAGGAAGGCTAAACTATAATTTTCATGATAAACCAGTCCCTATCAAATTTCATCGATACGAGCAATGAAAAAAGTCAGATTATAAACATATCGTGCAGACATTATTTACGCATACTTTATCGTCAATCAATAATTAATATCTCGAGGCTCGACGGGTGAGACGCTCCCGAATTTCGCCGAGAATGATGAGGAGATCGCGTTCGCGTAATCGAACCGGCAAAAAATAAAAAATGAAGCAAATACGAAATACTCCATTACTGGCCCCGCTACAGCCGACCATCGAGACGATTTCATGCAAATAAAATTGTAACGAAAATAAGACGTCATTGTCGATAACACTCTCATCAAGACAATCTATAGAATCTAGACAAGGCGCTTTTTGTCCGTATTTGATTTCAGATGAGTATTTCTTATAGATTATTCCGTCTAGACACGCATTGTTGTCCGAGCGATTGACGACCGGCCGATTTTGACGTATCTCACATCGTCATTGTTCCGTTTGAGCTGTAATAATAGTAAACCGTTGTGATTGCCTTTTGTAGATCAGGATAAACAATCAATATCGATCATCTGTGAGGTTAGATGACAAATAAAGTGAAGACTTTCAGCCAAAGAAGGTGGACTGTCAAAAAAGTTGAGCGCATGTCGTCTCCACTGCACTTGTGTCTCGGTGCTCGCACATTGTGTATGCAAGGCGCGGCGGCCGCGGGCCACGTCAGCTATTTGCTCGTGTCCAGAGGGCTAAACCATTCAAGGCTAAGGCGCGGGGGCCAGTTTTTGGCTGTTTTCGACTTGATCCGCCACTTGGACACCCATCCGACGGCCCCGCGTCTCCGACCACTCGCCATTCCTTCCACAATCCTTAAATAACGAGACAATACCTTCTACAAATATTCTCATTATATTTTATGGATTTCTTATACCCATTATCAGAATTTGATTCGATAATATTCTCAATTATATTTTCTCTTAAATTCCTAAATCAAAAACAGTAATTGCTGGCAATTGAACAGCGAATAAACAATTCATTCTATTAACAAGTTTAATTCATTGAAATAACAATTATTGTTTTAGAAACAATAATTGGTTTCCATGCTACTTATCTACTACATACGCTAAGTACATAAATTACACTGCCTCATTGCATTAGTAATTGAGTGATTACCGAATTAGTTCTCCACCCTCGTGTATACGTGTGAGTAGTAATCTTTAGCAGAGTTTACAGATCCCACGAGATGTAAGCTCTCTCGCCCATTATTAATTGCACTCCTCAGGTGCGGAGATTATCCTCACTAGGCCGCCACAAGCTGAAGACACACATGCATTTCCACACGCGTATTTACTGGGGAACTTTTCAGTTGGGAATTACGTTTTAAATACAAGTAGATACATTCTAGATTAAATTTCGTTTTGTCACCATTAAAAACCCAATTTCGTAACCCAGAAATGGTATTACTCAGAAAATGATTGTCAAGCTGCAATCTCATTTACGTTGTTAATCATGCAACATAAGTAAATAATAGGTATCAATCCATTGTAGTAAAACGACCGTATCATTTCAATTACGGTAAGCGAATAATCAAATGCAATACACCTTTCATTTTTGACGGATTAAGTAACTTAAGCTTGCATTGCTGTGAATGGTAGCATACTAGATATTATGAAACTGAAATTAAAAACGTATTGTGTGCGTGGCAGCGTGGTGCGCGAGCGCAGAGCTCTCCCGGCCGATTGTAATTGCGCGAAGCCGCGCGCGCAGATTATCAGAAGCAAGTGCGTTCGATAACGCATGCGCACGAACGCGTGTTATTAAATTTATTCCTTTTTCGCCAGAATCTGCATAATGAGGGGGGCAAAAAAAACTCGTAATCGCTAGAGTGAGCGTCGCCTTCCCTTGGAGAAAGGCGGGCAGCGCGGGCAGCGCTGGCAGCGGCCACTCTTTGTCTGATACATTTTGTATAATGAATATTTAAGGAGTAGCGGCGCACCCGCATTGCTATTTTATTTTCGTATTATTATGGAAACACCAGACGATTACGAACGATTATTTCTTGTCAAAGCATGGCATCGTTTTCGAAGGGACCTGGGTCGTGTATTAACACTGGCTACTTATGTATTATTATTAAATACCGATATCATGATCGCCTACAGCGCCGGGGATCCTCACACGTCAACATATTTATACTTTGTAAGTGTTCGCAACGATTTGCACGCACCCTTAACTTAACACAGGGGCGGACTTGAACGTGGACATTACCACAATTTTCTCGCGTTTCCTGTTTGTTAAATTCACTAGATTGTATTTGTATTAGGGAGGGTGTGTGTTATCTTATCTTAGTAAGTGTAACCGCTCTTTTTTAGTTTAACTGTAGTCTTGATTAGACGGCTATATCATACAAGGCTATTCTTTACTTTTCTTACTCTTGATTAGCTTATCATGTCTCTACCCGATTTAATTGTAACAACAGAGTCCATTCAACAACACCTCAAACGCGATATTATAAATCTTCCCATCATGAATAAGTATATAAAATAATCGAGACTCGAAATCTTATTAAGTACAGAAATAAACAAAAACATCGTATTACCACTTAAGGTTACGTTACGTCGGTAAACTGCATTTGGAAACTCCTAATTCGCCCCTGTCAAGCCCTGGGCTACCGAAATTCCACATTTATGAGTCCGTACTCGTCTTTATTCAGCTTCTTTTCGTAAAAGGATGGTCGTTAGGTATTAATAAGAAAATGAGGGCCCCCAGAACAGTAACAAGTAATTTTAGGAAACGCAACGAACAAAAACTGGCTTTGACATCATTCGAGTCACGATTAAGATGACAATGTCTTAATGCGAAACTTCTCATGAAACACGACACAAGCAGTAACTCATAATTCTCGAACGTCATTACTCGGGAGCAATTTCTTAAAGATATGCCTATAATGATCTGATGTCCGTGAGAAGTTTACGTTGTAACAGGATCGAAGGAGAGGCAAAAAAGTACCGCGCGTGTCGCAGTCAGTGGTACAGCGACTCAGCGGTGCAGCGGTCCAGCAAGTAGCCAGTAATTTATGGTTAGTTTTTGGCTGCGCCGACGCAATGCGGCCTCGCGGCTTTTCGCAGCGCCCCGCGCCCCCCGCCCCCGCCCTCACCCGGTCACAGACCTCGCGTCATTCCGTCAATTTCAACTACTTATCCGTCCGCGCCGATCCCTTATATTAATCATTTTTTTCTCTCAAAAAACGAGCGTAATAAAGATCCTATCGAGTCAGCCCCTGCAGCTCCGCGAGCAGGCACGTCGCGCGCTTTCGAAACTTCACAATTGACAAACTGACAAACAAATATCGCAACTGATACTTATTAAAGCATGTATTATTGACTATAAACTGGTTCATTGTGCCGCCAAAATTAATCTCGGAGCTTAGCTACGTCACAAAGGCAGCGTGCCGGCGCGTACGGTGGCTATTACAGACACCACATTATAATTACCTTTTTAAATAGTTTTTTCAGTCGGTGTCGATATTAAAACGTCAATGTAAATAACTTGTTAGCCGCAATCTCATTTCTGAGCGATTGGATATTACAATAGTGTACGTGATTTGAGAAAGGTAACGGTGTCGCTGCTTTATCCGCGAGATGGAGCCTATTACCGGCGACGTAAGCGGCGCGAGCGCAGCGCGTGCCGCCCGCGCCATCGACGCCGAATAGTCCAGCATACACTTAGATTATTTTATGAGCCAGCGAAAAAATATCCAATCAATTGCGTTCAATGGTGGCCTGCGCATCCGTAAGTAATGTTCATTTCACGGAACTTATGATCAATGACCTTTCTCACGCTGCGACAAAATGTGTCAAATATGAAGTTAACATTATTAAATTAGATATGATATGGAAAAAAAATTGGGAGCTGCTGAATAATGGCGAGTTGTCGGTGTGATATAGGCTCCAAAAAGAGAACGGTAGCGCGTGGTGCTGTAATTAGTTTGACTCCGGCGCATTGTGTCGGCTCCAGCGCAAATTGAACCACGGAATATTTCACCTGACACACCGTACGTGTCTAATTGCACGGATTATTTATCTTCTAAAACCTCTCAGCAGTTTTTATCGAGTTGTGGCACGCGCCCACTTTCTATGTAGCCGACTATAGACGTAATTGTGCTTATACCCTTTTTTATTTCGTTTTCGAAACATCTAAGTCATCATCTGGAATCAGTAACGGTCCACGAAAATGTTTTGTTAAACATTTCTAGTATCAGATGTTCGTACACGTATCGGCAAACAATGCGGAGGCTTCATGTTAATTGAACTAGATATAGCGGAAAATGAGAAATAATTGTGTTAAATTCTTTGCTATAAATATACAAACCAATAGAAATAAAAGAGTGGAAGCTATTTATTTCCTTAGTTCGTCCCTGTTCTGTTTTTCTCGGAACGGTTGACATATAAAATAATGTGGAGTCATCTTTAAGACCGTTTTTCGAATTCTTAATTTTCAATTGCCTCAAAAAAATAGCTAGTAAACTAATACCTACTGGAAGTAAATCAACATTTTAGAGAACAGTTAGAAAATTTTAGTGTTAAAGAAACGAGAAGGCTTTATCTCACTTTACGGCGAAAAATATAACAATAAAGCTAGTATAAACCAACTACCGACTTAACCTCTATTCACCCAGCTCACAGTAACCTATAACAACCAAATCAACTCCATCGATCGTCTATCTATTCATCGGCTCACTTTACAAGCTTACTGTATCATTTTTTTTTCACTTCGATAAAAAACCATAACAATAGTAGAACTGCGGTGAAATTCTTTAGTTTTTTAACGCATATTGCCTATAGCGATACATTATGGTAATCACTTTCACCCATTGATTGCAATAAGAGCTGACTTTTTACTGATATAATCAGCTGTATGATCGGAATCGAATTTAAAAATCAATCATAGCACACATTATTATCAAAGTTGGCCAGAACGAAGCCGTAACGCGATAACAGCAATACATAGCCGGAGCCCGTAAGCTAGTTATCGCTCCGAACAATAATCCGCGATAATGGATTAGCTCACTCGGCGTATATTTATAAACATCACTATCGTTTTATTCGGTAAAAGTCGTATCCGAACTATTCCGAACTACATTTGATCGATTGTAACTGACACGCTTTAATAACTACGGATATTACGCAGTCAATGATAAAGAAACGGTTCCTATGTTCTTCTATTTTGATTTGTGGTTTTTCCCAATCGTGTTGCACAGATCACATTGATCTGCTTATGTATGCTACTAAAAAGCTTATAGTTTCGTAATCAAGTTTCACTTACCCTGTTCGAAGTGTAAAACATCATTTTGCAGTTCACTTCAAAATTTCAAATTAAACGCAACAATTGTAGATTAAAGTATTGTTAAACATTTCATGACAGCTAAGTCAAACGGTATTGACACAATGACACTTGACAGGTTGGCGACACAGATAAAAAAACTAAAAGAAAAATGTACGATTATTAAAATCGTACCGGACTCTATCGAAGGCAAGTGTTAGCACAGCAAAACTTTAAATTAAAATAACCTTAATGTCCAACGACCACAGCTAACGACAGATTTCAAATTACTAACAAATAGATCAAAATTCCTTACAGGTAAAAATGTTCGTAGTGTTCGTACACTCTAATTTCATTCGCGTAACGCTAACCGCAGAAAAACCTGTTCGCCAATGAGTTTCGTACTTAAATTGTTATTTAAGTAAACCATAATCAGTATAGATTGCAAGATAATGATAGAATATCGATAACAGAAGGACATTATGAACATTTTATTCATCATTACAGTGATGCAATTTATAACTTGTTGACTAAACTACCTGGCGCAATGTGGTGAATATTCAAAAGATGTTCCAGTCAGAAGCAAGACGGACGGAAAACATGACACGCGGGGTTGCGATAGTCGTGGAGAGGATCCGGCAATTGGGTCTCTAGGTGGCATTGCACAAGTCCGGGCCTCGGAAAGTGCCACCGTCGGGATTCCTACTGACGGCTGGAGGGGTTTCCATCGGCGTCGGGTCGACGCTGAAGTACCTGGGACTAATCCTCGACAGCCGGTGGAACTTCGTGGAGCATTTCCGACGTTTGGCCCCCAAACTGGAACGGACCGGGGCTGCCTTCAAGCGGCTCTTGCCCAACCTGGGGGATCCAAACGCCTCCTGCCGGAGGCTCTACTCGGGGGTCGTGCGGTCCATGACCCTTTACGGGGCCCCGGTGTGGGCGCGTTCTTTGAGGCGGCAAGCCGCCCATTACCTGAACGCGCCCCAAAAGGGGATAGCCCTAAGGCTAGTCCGGGGGTACCGCACGATCTCCGGTGAGGCGGCGAGCCTCCTTGCCGGATTGCCGCCATGGGATCTGGAGGCGATAGTACTCGCGCGCCTTCACGAATGGCTCGCAGAGGCACTACGTCGGGGGAAAACTCCGCTGCCGCGGCAAATCGCCGCTCAGCGGACAGACCTCCGGCGCAATCTCATGGTGACATGGAGAGAGCGACTGTCGCAACCCCGTGCAGGGCACGCCACCATAGTGGCAATAAGTCCCCACTTTGAGGAGTAGCTAGAGAGGCGCCACGGCGCCCTCACCTTCTGCCTGACGCAGGTCCTCACCGGACACGGTTAATAATATTTTCATTAGTAAACGGCTATTGAAACTATTTCTATGTCCGTATTTATAAGTCCGCCATACTGTAAAATTTTTATAACGGGACCTCTAACCCCGATTAGGAATTTAAGATCAAAGGCCTTCCCAATAGAATTTGGATTCGCATCAAAGTGTAATAGATATCGGTCACAGTTTGAGATCCGTTGATAATCTAATCATTGTGGACTTCAATTGTGATCAGAAACAGTATTAGCATCTATCTGGGTGCCTGAAATTAGAGAGAACTGACCACAAAAACTAGAAATACTTTAATTCCTCGTTATACTTGTCTAAGGAGTCCATTCTTTTGTCGACCGAGAGACTGGAGGTATGAAAAATGTCTTTAGATCAACTAATTCGTCTTTTCCTTATTTTAGATTTGGTTATCATCATCATCAGTTCAGCCGAATGACGTCCACCGCTGGACATAGGCCTCCCCCAAGTGTCGCTGCATTCACCGGTCCCGTGCGACTCGCATCCAGCGGATCCCTGCAACCTTCACCACCTAGTGGGAGGCCTTCCAACGCAACGTCTTCCGGTTCGCGGTCGCCACTCCTGAATTTTTCGGCCCCATCGGCCATCCGTTAGATTTGGTAAAAGTAATAATTTTCTAGCATTTCCTTTCCTTTTCCTAACGATATTCTGTCTTTAAAACAGATAGAAATGGAAGCCGTCTTGTCATTTTGCCGGTCGAGACTCCATGATCCAAATCAGACTTTTAAAACAGATAACTCCAAAATCACACTTTTTCTGCATCCAAGAATCGCGAACCGAAAAAGTTCCGGATTGAATCAGATCCTTGTGTGGTATAGTGACCGTGAATCTGGTAACAAAATATAGGACGCCCCATAGAGAAACCAAGCATTTTGGGACTACTTAAAAGATGCCTTTTGTCCATTAGTAGACTGTGTGGATGAGTGTATTGAAAGACGAGGATTGCCAGCAGACCATTAATGCCGTTACAGGCAGCAATTATTAATCCTTGTGTTAGATTTATCTAAAAATCTATAAGTACTTTGCTATCAAGCTAATGATCATGCGTATAAGCCATGTGACTCAAAAGTTATTGGAATTTATTAGATTATCGCATTGAGTCTTAAATCTGAAGGAAAATAATTCCAATTATTACCTACTATAGATAGTAATTAGCTGGTAATTCAAGAAGTTTGAAATTGATAAATATTCGATTGAATGCAAATTAGGCAAGTTTTCCCACAAGATCATTTGCTTACCATTATTTTTTGTTTGTTTCTAAGTGATTTGTGTTGTCGTCGTTTAAGAAAGTATCATCTGAGTAATTATGAATCTCTTGTAGACAAAACTCATACAAATGCAACTCCCAGCTCCATACTCCGTAGGAAATAATATAAAAATGTTCTTCCCTAACACCTGTTAGTTTTTACCTATAATATTTCCTAATACTTGTAAGTTTACGGATTATTAATTGATTTCCGCGTGACCAGAAGCGAGGTAATGAGTTTTAAATGAGCAATGTTGCCTTGTTTCAATTTCTTCATCCAATGAAAACTGATGATAATTTGTCAAACAAGTGCGGCTGATTAGAATAGCAGTAACAGCCGCGATTAGAAAAAGATCTCAAAGATGATTGTTAGTTTTAATTACGATTGGGGTAATTAAGGGTCATTACTGAGGCCTTCGACATGGTAGCCAGTCGGTACAGTATTAGTGTACATTGCCTTTACTACTACTACTTTATAGTCTCTAATTACAGAGTTTAAAGATTACAGCGACGCTGTTTGATAAAGTATTGACTTATCCCATGCGTCGTTTGCAGTAAACTGTGGACCCATTAAATCCGTCTTAACCAGCTCTTTAAACATTGATCTGTCTTTATATTTGACAGAAATCGATCATTCATAACGAGCCCGAAATACAGACACTAATTAAGAATGTCACACACATCATTTGTATGGATTTCACATATAAACCAGACGAAATTCCGATAAACTATAAATCAATGGAGGCCCTTCAAAAGGAACCGTGGCTTTGGTCCGGATAATGTTACATCCGACACGACCAATGCCCATTCATTCGAACAGACATTCGAAAATCTTCCTTATCGCAAAGAAATAGAGTCCTCAAAATCGTCATCATTTAACTTATATAAGTTCGTGTTATCACTTATCAGCAAATAAACTAATATTAATTACAAAAAAGTTAATGACGTTTTCGCGTAGTCGACACTACGTCAATTCTGAAAAAAGAAGAAATAGAAGGACACATTTTCGCATAGTTTCTTTTTTCTTTGGGGTTAACGATGACCAAGATAATAGACTACAAATCTGTTGACAGTAAACATTTGCTCTTCAATTCTGTTTTTAATAATGCTTTTAGTAAAGTTCAATTTATTTTGTTGCAGTAGTTCTTCCACAGGATTTATTGGCAACTTTTCATATCCTGTATTATTTATCGCAGTCTTATCAAATCGAAGAGTCTGTCTGGCATCTTAACTCATTTCTTCAATCTGTTCCGATTGAACTATCCAAGTACACACAACAGTATTATATTGATCCGTGTATGAATAGACAGAAGGATATTATTATTTTGACTTTGAACTGATTAGCGCTGATATTTATTATTTTGTCACATCTATCTACATTTTAGCCTTTTCTCTAGCTATGTTGTGTTCAGTTTTCAATCTATCTAGACTATAAGTATTATCTTCTTCAACGAAAACACCTATTTGGTTTCATTTATTTAAAACAGCCAGTTCTTGTTCTTCTTCTTAATTGTCTTCTTGTAACTTAGTTACTAAGTTACCTGATTCTGTTACTTTTACTGTTCCAACATTATCATTGTTAACTAGTACTTTATTTATTTGCTCAATGGCTTTCAAACAAAGGGTGTAAATATACCCTTAACGAAGCCGAAAGCCACTTGTTCTCCCCGTCATTGCGATCATTTTTTTCTTCTGGACCATACCTGGGAACCTTCTAGTTACGGAGATATTGATGGCCAAAGTCCCAACTTTTTCACAAGTTTTTTTTTAATACTAGTTTCTAAGGTTATAACTTTGCTTTAAATATTTCCGTGACCCCCGTACTATTCAAATCATCCATCAGCACAATGTTTTGAGTGTGTTACATTGAGTTTTACCGTAAAACGTGATTTTGAACCCCAAAAAAAAAGTCGTTTCCGAGCAATAATTATTGCGTAGGGTTACTTACTTTGATGTACATAATGCTTGTTTGACGGCTTCGTGAAGGGTCCGTTTACACCTTGTATATTCTAAGATACAGCTAAGCGGCAAAGTTGTTTGAATTATCTATTATAATAATATAATAGATTTGCGATTCGACCTTGCTGAAAATATCCGCGGAGTGCCTATTGTCTCAGTACCTATTATGCAAGTACATAGTGCGGCTTCATTTTCAATGCTAATGAATATTTGTTATCTAGATGAACTTGATTGTCTATGCGTCAATTAGGAATGCTAGGAACACTGCTTCACCTTTATTGTGATAATTCACGTCTTCTAGGTCTTGCAGATTAGCAAAACTGTTTAATACAGGTTTTTTAGGATCATCTTCAGTTCTTTACATCAATACCTAGATATAGATGGGTCAAATATTTAAAGCTCATGAGGAATATATTCAAAAACTTCTTCAACGTGTTTTTAAATGGTTTAAAAAAATTTGCTACCTGCTGAAATGATCACTTATTAATTAGTAGGTATCATAATAACTTTTCTACCACCTACTTCCGTTAAAAACATAATAGATACTTTTAATTTTAAAATCTGTAACATTATAGGTAAACTTTTAGAATTCTGTTATTTAAGAGAGTACCAAATGTGTGTTAAATTTTTAAAGTCATTTTCTCAGTAAACAGATGATTAAGAGTGAACAGCGCTACTTGTTAAACTTTTTTAATGTTTCAGTATAAAGTTTTTAAACCTGTTTAATGAGGTGGTAGAAAATCCATTACCGTTTCAAACATAGGCCAAAATATTCCTCGTTTATTATAATTATTTGTGAAGAAAATAATGAGCAGTTTTTTTAAAATATGGAGCTGTCAAAAATACTTTAACTTAGGCCCCAAAAAACTAAAAATTCGAACTAACCTGTGCTAAATCGCTAGGGCCCTCCGACTTCACAGTGTTGGCCGCAGCCCACGCCTCAGCAAAAGTCTCCATTGCACTCTGAAAGTCCATCTTGTCAATTCACGACGACATCAACATGCCGAAAATTCACACAACATGTGCACGGTGCGGGACAGACGGACAGTGTGGCTGCGACACGTACGTACGGGCCGGCCGGCGGCGCGCGACTGGCGTTCGGCCCCGCCCAACGAACCGCCCGCGTTGAGAAAAACCGATACCACCCGAGCCTTCCCGTTTCAGCGCTTTTCTTTTTTAAGCCGCTATTTTAACGAGTTTTTTTTTCTACCCAAGCCCGGCCCACGGTGGTGGTTGGGCGTCCTCTGGATTATTTACACTTGTAATTCACAGATTGCTTCGTGTGACTACTAATTTGTTGTTGAGGGGTGTCGGCGCTATCTCGATTAGATTACGTGTTATTGAGAGCTACTCGTGTTATTTGTTTGAGCATCATTTGCACTGTTGTTTTATCTTCAGATACCGCTAGTTTGTTATTTGCTATCTCTTCCTCTTTGATTTATCTAGCTGTTAGAGCTAGGTGCTATTCTGCAACGATTGTAGTATAAGGTCTAGCGCCTGAAAGTTAAATTATCTGGGTAATTAGAAGGTAGAAGTTATGAAGTCATCAATATAATATCGTGGTAATTTGAAAAGCTATCAGTGTGGTTAATTGCAGTATCCTTGTAAAATGGCGATGTTCCCGCTAGGAAGCATTTTTATTCATTATATAAATCACGGCGGGTTCCCGCCTTCTGGGATGTAAGAAAAAAATTGTCACGGCTTCACATAATTTTGTACGTGGCCATTATTACCTTCCGGGAAAGTTAATTTTTCTTAATTTCGAATGTTTAACGAGGAGGCTTTAAATGTTTAATGTTGATAAGTAGAGATGATCATTTGCTATGTGTGAGTTATGAGGGTTTTTGTAATCGTTTGCTGATAATAATCATTTTGTAATGAATAGAGGTGTCTTGGTTATAATGGAAATTGGCGGTTTTATGTTTATAAAATATGAGAGGCTTCATTTTTATATTCCGATTCCACAGTGTAAAAAGTAACACAAAGTTTGAATTTTGGGAAAGAATAGTTAAAATATTATTGCTTAGGGATTTTTGTTTTAGCGTTATTTTACATTTACATAACAAATACAATTATTCTATTAATCCTTTTTTCATCTAGTTTAAGGTAACCGTTAATCCTTATCTAAATTACGTGTTAGTAACCCAATCCTTGGATTGCAATGTTTATTTAAACAAACATCTTTTTACTTCGCTGTCTTTACTATTACAAAAAGATGATCTCTATAAGTACATAAAGAGGCAAGAATAGGCACATCGTCATCATCCGTCTTTTCTTTGTATCGACCGCCTCTTTGTGTGCCGAGGATTAGACAATGAGATGCTTTACAGGGTTTGTTTTAAGAAATGTTTATATATTTATGATTTTGGTAGAGTGTAAGAGTGCTATTAAGTTGGCGAGCTGTCTTTTACATCTTGATATATACAGGGTGTAACAGAAAGGGTATAGTCATATGAAAGGATATGCTGCAGACTATCAAACTGAAAAACTTTCTCCTTGGGTCCAATATCGTAAACGCGAAAAAAATATTAGTAGTCCCATACATTTGGGTCGAGTAGGTATTGACATTTTGTATGGGACCGCTGATAATTTTTTCACATTTACGATATTGGACACAAGGAGAAAGTTTTTCAGTTTGATGGCCTGCAGCATATCCTTTCATATGACTAAGGGTATAGTCAGGATATAGTCTGTAGAATAGATTTAGATACTTTAAAATAATGGTAAAAATATCTGCAGTGCCACCGACCGACGATGCCGTGGATGTGGTGAAGTTTGTGAGACCAACACATTTGAAAACACTGTCCTGTCAGCGACACGGAGAAGAAAATGAAGCAAGGTATTGTATCTTCTAGGACTGATGATTTACATTCAAAATAATATTTCAGGTCAAAAAAACGTTGTAAAATTTAAAATTAAAACAAAATATAACTTCTATTAGAGCAGCCAGAATTTCACCAAAACAAAAAAACACAATGTCAAAAGACCATTTCATTATTCAAATCCAGAGTGCAGAGTGTGTGTGTGAGTGTGTGTGTCCAATACATTTCCTCTCAATTATAATTTATTAAATACATATGTATGTATATATTGTTATTAGTTTATACATCTTAGCATTATATATTTCTGTAAGTATATATTAATATTTATTTATATTTGTATGTATATATAATATTTTAGGTTAAGTTAAGTAAGGCACATAAACACCTTGTTCTCTTCCTTTTCTCACACACTATTGTCTACATTTATTTTTCATTTCTCCTTGTTCAGGTCTGCTGGCAGAAATTTCTTAAGAAATAAGCAGTGCCTATGTACTCAAATACTATAATGTTATTTTCTTGTGTGTACTTAAATAGTAAAATAAATACTTAAATCAATTTCACATTATACCTTTCACGATATATTCAGCATTAAAACCTTTTAAACAGCCTTGACCAGAAACAAAATTGCTCTACCAAAATACTCCTTACTGACTCATCCATATTGGTACATTTGGTAGCACTAAACCTTGGAACACACACGTCGTGCCATGACGACAAACAATGACAATAGTCAATAACTGGTCGTCAATCAACACCTAAGTAAACCTCTTTTATCTTTTTAGCGGGTTCTAGTTTCCAGTTTAGACCTTTATTTAACACCAGCATTATTGTAGCTGAAAATCTAATAAACAGGCAAGTTTGAACCTTAACTTACATGAAATAAAAGCAGATATTCGTTTTGTTTCAATGTTTTTCTTTTGGATTTCAAATGTCACTTAACACTTGATCTACGTTTTAGCTTGTTAGGAAGATATTCAAATTGAAAAGCTAGAATTACATTGACAATTTTTTTTATTGTGTCAAGAATACCATTGTAATTCACACCAGTTGCAAAACTATTTGTGGAATACTGTTCGACTAAATTATCAGAAGACATCTTTTTACTAGAATCAAACATATTCATTGCTTTTAATTAAATAATGTATTCATTAACCTATTTCTGTACCACCAATCTTCAATTATCAAGGATTTATTAAACCCTGATAACACTAAGCTCAAATAAGCCATTAATCTTATCCTATTACTATAATCCGAGTAATGCGCATTAAAATTAATCTTTATCCACTACTTATCCAAGATAACAATAGGACTTATAAGTAGATTACATATTTTTAAACAAACAAAATGAAAACTGAAAAATTGCAGGAATATTGAACTTTAAAATAGGAATCAGCCTATAAAGTCCACTGATGAGTCTATAGGCTCTCAATAGGTCAAAACCCACCATGCAGGTCCAAAACGGGCTGGTGGATTTTAACATAAATTTCGCAAAAAAAATAGCATACAAACAATTTGTTGATATTCAATACTGTTTCAAATAGTTACGGTTAATTGATTAAGCACTTTATCACTCACACTGAAATAACCACTATTCATTTCGCCGATCAACAGGTACCTATTTTATTTGTCTACTTATTAAAAACGTTTTTACCATACTATGGTACAGGGTGTTTTACTTTAATTATTATATTTTGAAAGAAAAACATGGTAAGTGCGGAATACACAGCTTATGAATGAAATTGTAAATATTTATTAGAAGCCTACAGTATGGATTAGGTAAATAGCCTACCTATTTACCTAATCCATATTCATATCTCATTTACATAAAAAAAATCGTCAAAACTTCGAGTCGATGGCAGAAAAATTCAAACATGTTTGGCACAAAACACAGCTACGCGAAATCTGCTCGCTGATGCAGTCAAAAGGTAGGTGACAGGACATGCGGTGTAAGTTGGATAATGGGCCATTTTCAATATTTGAATGTTAACTCGTTAACTTTCTCAATAACGAAACCGAAATATTAACCCGCCATATTTGTTTACAAAATACGAAAATCAAACAAACAAGTAACATTATTAAAAAAAACTAAAAACCCGACAGCAAATATTATTATTGTTATATTATTCGTAATTAAATTTAAACATATAATTTATATAAATTTTTGTAATCACCTCCTAAATTCCTTTATATATAGATATCTTTATATATAGATATCATAGATACCCTACTCGATAGGTTTAGTATTTTTTTTTATATTAATGTATTAATTACTATTTCGCGCCAAAAATCCGACATTTTGTATTTTTTTCAAACACCTGTCTAAAGACACTTGGGTTTTTAAGACGAATATAACGATACTGTCGAAATCCATCCAGCCGTTTCGAAGATACGTCGTAATAAAGAAATTTACAAACAAACAAACAAGATACGCGCAAAAAACAAAACCCTTCCTTGGCAGTCGGGTAAAAACACACTTAAAGGTAATCGTTGTAACTATAGATAGCCACAGACGATAAATGATAGCTTACTACTATCAGCTGACTACTCAGTGGCTGAAGTATATAATTCTAAACAAATGAATGTGTTACGATAAAGCAAATAACAAAAGACGCAAGTACTTAGTTTATCACATCAAAGTCACATAATCTTGCTTGTTTGAGGTGATGTATTTCTTCTCCATGACGTATGTAGTTCGTGTACAAATCCTGAAGTAGGTACTTAAGTCAGAAGTTCCACACACATCACACATCATCAGCCTATAGCAGTCCACTGCTGGACATGGGCCTCCTCAACCGCACGCATTCTCATCGCATTCATCCAGTTCCTACTAGCCACCCTACGAAGATCGTCATTCCACCGACCCTGAGGACGTCCCACCTTACGTTTGCCGATTAGCGGTCTCCACTCAAGAACACGTCTACCCCAACGGTCATTGGATAGAAGCCAGAAGTTTAATGAAAACGAATTACAATACTCACACCTGCTTAGCCTTTTCCCAACTATGTTGGGGTCAGCTTCCAGTCTAACCGGATGCAGCTGAATACCAGTATTTTACATGGAGCGACTGGCTATCTGACCTTCACAACCCAGTTAGTACTGGGTAATACGATACCTCGTGGTAAGAAAGATTGTTACACTTTCGGACCAATTGATATCTGTAAGTTATAACAATACTAATGCATCAAATCCACTTAAAACAATGTTCGATTAATGTCCAGGTTAATGTTGTTGTTACCTAACTGTTTAAAGCCTGGAAGTCCAAAAAAATAAACTCAAACAAAAAAACTTAAAAAAAAGCAAAAAAAAAAAAAGTGTCACATGTTACATTATCTTGTCAATAAAGCCTTTGGTGCCCTGAAACAGTGACACGGGGTCGCGGCAGACCACGAAGGAGATGGTGGGACGAACTGGATGGCTTCCTTGGAATTGGAAAGAAGTAGCACAGAAGCGTGACCTTTGGAAGGAGTGGAGGGAGGCCTTTGCCCAGCAGTGGGACAATGTGAGACAGCTATAATAATAATAATAAAGCCTTTGACCTTTTTTGCACAAGTTGAAATTGCAATTTTTTTATGCCTACAAAAAAAATCCACAACTATAAATCTAGACTTGCCTTGAAATCCTTGCACGAATATAAAATATAAATACTACATTCATATAACTTGTAAATGGGCAAAAAAACCAATCTGTAATCCATACAAGTATCGCCCACTACTGAAACGAAATATTATGTCTTATATAATCAACTGTTTACATAACACTGTTTTAAGCTTTTACGGTTTACAATTAAACTTGTACTGTCACTTACGGGATATCTTCCGTGATGGTTCATTATTTGAAACGCCCGATATTTCGGCGCTGTTGCAAGCGCCATGTTCGCGGGTGGACTGGAGAATGCGGGTGGATGGAAAATAAATTGTTAAGAGCAGACAAATCTATCTACCCTCTTTCTTTGTATTTTGCTACGCGCACTACTGGAACTCGACACTAAGTCACGGCAAAACACACTCCAGTATCACCAGGTTTTTTGGAGTCCTTATTGCGATGCCGGCTGCTACTTTTGAGCTTACTCAAAACTGGATTCCACGTACTTGGCAATTTCATGCACACCTACTGCAGTCAGGGCCCAATCACTGGATCGAATTTCACAAGCCACGTATTTCGTCAACGGACAAACATTACTTACCAAGGCTGTCAGCCTTGGTAAGTAATGTTTGTCCGTTGACCGTTGAGAGAAGCAATTGAAATAAGAAAACACAAAAATTTCAATCGGGAGGATGGCTTGAAATTGTCAAGTACGTGAAATCCAGTTTTGAGTAAGCTCAAAAGTAGCAGTCGGCATCGCAATAACGACTCCACATATCCTGGTGATACTGTGAGTGTGTTTTGCCGTGATTTAGTGTCGAGTTCCAGTAGTGCGCGTAGCAAAAGACAAAGAAAGAGGGTAGATAGATTTGTCTGCTCTTAACAATTTATTTTCCATCCACCCGCATTCTCCAGTCAACCCGCGATCATGGCGCTTGCGCAGCGCCGAAACATCGGGAGCTCAAAGTAGTGAACAATCACGGAAGATATCCCGTAAGTGACAGTACGCACGGCGGCCAGTCAAGTTATGCAAAACCAAATTAAGCTGATCCCTCATGGTACGGGAAGCTCATACAATGCGAAGTCAGATTATACTGCTTGATGTGCCGCCGTGTGTACAAGTTTAACTGTTTACATATTTTATATTATTCTAAAAATAATATTATCTTGGTAACACAAAACTACGTAAGAGTTTATAAAAATGCTGCAATCTTTCTCTTTTAACTTCGTCATTAATGTTTGATCACAAAACAAAAAACTCGAGTTTGATTCGAAAATATTTACAGGAGCTGAGCCGATAACATTCTTTGTAGATATTTATTTATCTACTTACTTACCTTGTATTATTTGAAGAGCCTAAATTAATTACATAATTTATATACCTAATCTTTTAGAGCCTCATATCCGAAAATTGCTGACGTATAGCTAAAATAATCAAATAGGAGGTAAGCACCATTTTTAACACACTTATTAGCTTCTTCTGTAACTAACTATACAACATTATTTTTAGTATATGCGAAACCTGAATATAGTTTGTTCAGAATAAATAACTGAACCGATTCCAATGATTTTGAAACCATGTTATGTTTTTTTCCCAGAAATATTAAAAAAGGCTATAAATTGGACACCGAGCGACACTAAGTACCTATCGCAATCATTTAGGTACCTACTGCCAAATTATTATTATCAATGAGCTCAAGATGACACTGGCGGTGAGCATGCGGGCGCGCTGCGTGGTGACCACGTTTTTGTGTGAACAACCAGGTAACAGAACAAGCTTATAACTTTGTGATTTTTCATGATACAGTTTTGAAATTTTGTACATAGATTCTTTACATAAAAATACTAGACACGTGTTTCTGATTTCGTATAAACTAAAACTATTGTTGTATAAATAAAAATTAAGGTGCTAAATTTGACCTACTTCCCGGTTTCCAATTGAGCTGAAATTTTGCACACTTGTTTAGTTTGAATGATAATGCATGGTTAGCTAAGTGACGTTATTCTAAATCCAATAACGGCAGATTCTCAAAGATGTTACTATTTAAGCATTCCCATGATATGGTTATCAAAGGAAAGGGTTTGCTGAGAAAAATACGCGAAAGAAAATGACGACACTCTAAAGGGTGTTTTTAGTTAGTTTTTATAACATAATATTATTATCCATTTAAGCGTTCCTCTATTTGGGTCACAATCATATCATATTGACATAAACCTGTATTATCCCATAGCAGGGCTAAGGCCTCCCCTGCCCACTGTTCGAAAGAGATACCGTGGCTCTGGAACACAAAGGGCAAAGAAGGAACATTGATGGGTTTTAGTCAGTACAAGTCTGACACTCCCTTCCACTCCGCCCAGAGCAGGAGAGGTCATTTGATCATTTCCCATCATAAAAAAGGCCTTCCTTGCCCTTCTTCTACTTCCCCAAACTAGGGCTACTAAAGACCAGCTTTTATCGTAGTAGACAAGCTCACCATAATTTCCTACTCTTTCTCATCAACCATTCCTTACCACTAAATCTAGCGAACTGAGTCCACTACAAACTTATAGAAAATCTTCCAACACCATAATTTAAATTGCCTTAATATGTAAGTAGAAGGTATTCTCTGCTCTAATGTTATTTATAAACTAGTTAAATCTCATTCACGTGTATTTATTAGTATGTAAATGACCTTAGACCAAGGACACACAGTTGTAATGTAACGGTGGTCACCGTTTTACGTGACTGAGCGATTGACGCTTCGGTTCGTGTGATCGTGTCCTTAGAAAATGATGAAAAAGATGCTGCTAATTTATAAAAACGTTATTTTAATTGTAACGTTTGTAACTAGTATTTTTATTTCTATCGAGCTGAGTTAATTTTAGTAGTTACTTAACGTTACAAAAAGTGAAATTCCTCTTATTATACAGCATTATTTTTAGTATATGCGAAACCTGAATATAGTTTGTTCAGAATAAGTAACTGAATCGATTCCAATAATTTTTCAACAATGTTATATTTTTTCCGAAAAATATTTAAAAAAGTTAAAAGTTGGATACCGAGCGACTTTGAGTACCCATCGCAATAATTTAGGTACCTATTGCCAAATTATTATTATCAATGAGCTCAAGTCGACGCTGGAGGCGCGCGCTGCGTGGTGACCGCGTTTTTGTGCGGACAACTAGGTAACAGAACAAGCTTATAACTTTGTGATCTTTCATGATACAGTTTTGAAATTTTGTACATAGATTCTTTACATTAAAATACTAGACACGTGTATCAGGTTTCGCATATACTAAAACTAATGTTGTATATAGCTCACCTTGTATTATCGTGTCAACATCTTCATCATCATAATCATATTAACCGAGAGGCATCCGTTTCGAGGTATGGACTATGCCTCAGCAGTCACATCGGATGTCACGAAGTTGTCACGTTCACGTCGACCAGTCCGTACCGTGCTTCTCTTAAGGTTTATTATCCCATAAGCGCTGACAACGTTAGACAAATTCAGGTTTAAATATTCTATTTTCTTTATCGTTTTTTTTTTTTTTTGGAATAAGAGTTCAAAGACAACAACAATACTATATAATACTTTTAATATAGTCATAAAATTCAATGATTTTTCTGTTCTTTTTTTCATTGAAAACAAGTGAAGTCGCGGGTACCACATAACATAATAGATCCATGTAACACTACCCAGTACATGCTTAATGAACTATCTATCTAATTCTTCTAATAATAATGATCAGAATAGCAAACAGCTGTTACATAAATGTATGGCTGATAACGCGGGAGGAATGTGAGCTTTCACGAGAACTGTGTGGACAAACACTTCGCGGTCGTGTACTAACTGTGCGTATGTGTCGGTGAACAGTGGTAGGTGGTAGGTGCATTCGTTATTTAGGTAGTACCTACGGATGGTTGAAAATAGTAGTATATCTTAGTATAAACCAAAAATAAAACTTTCAGATTTACGATTACCACTGTTTGTTTTTGCATCAACCAAAGGTTGATTGGTAGAAAATGTTTATGGCATTAAGTCTGTCCCGTTCTTGTTCTTGAAGTGTTCAATAAATAAATAAAATAGTGCAAAAAAACTGGCACCTTTATAATTAAACGCTCATGGCTTACAAAAAAACATCATATTTTTAGGTGCTTATAATTCTGACGCCACTTAATTCAACTTACTATACTCATTAATGGAAATTTTGTGTTCTATAAAATTTTACTCATGTATCTACAGAGTTATTTATACAAGTTAGTAGTCAATATCTAAAACGTTAAGAAAGTAGGTATGTGGAAGTATGTATTTTAATCACTGTAAGTTTATTACACTGAGTATTTATTTATTTATAGTTTTTTTTTTATCGATAAAAATCAAAACCATAGACTCAACTAGACAAACGCCTAAAATAGCTATTCAGTTAACTATCAACTTTATCCAGTAGCAAATAACAGTCATTTTTATAAAATTAACTTCCCAAATCACACAGTATAACATCTAAAACATCTGATAAAGCTATCTCTTACTATCTACAGCAACTCCTAACACCACAGACTACCGTTAATGAAACATCGTAAAACGTCAGGCCGCAGTGTCACAGAATGTTTCAAGAGAATCTATTTACTCTGTGGTTTCTATGGCAACGTTTTATAATTATAAATAGACGGGTATATGCGTGGGATCTTAGATAACGGAACGAGTGTTTTGTGTTGGCTTGATTTCGTTATTAAAAGATATTTAAAAGAAAAAACTGAAGTGGAACTTAATGATAGGTTTCCTTAGAAGTCGAGTACTATATTTATTTGTTATAGTGATGTCTATTACGTATTGTTTTATAGTGATATAAATGGGGTAAGAAAAAAATACTGAACCTGAAAAACCGTAGCGTCCCCCTCCCAGCTTCCTCTCCCCTACATAAGCCGACCGCCTGAAACGCATCTAAGGTAAAATTTTCTATACATATCCTAATCCACCTATATCCGAGATACCAATAGCGACGCTAGGCGTTGACATTCGCTAAAACCTCCTCCAATACGGGTGTGTCCGGGTTAGGTTTATCCGTTATCCGTGAGATTAGGCGCTCTCTGTCTGGCGGGGCGGGGTCGGGGCACGCCCACCGGTCGATGCGGCCCACCGGCGCTCGCCTCATTGTTCCGTTATCTATCCGAGACGCAGCACGCTCATCCAGCGCTCGTCACAGATAAGCGGCTGATGACGTCACCACCTCCGCTGCCTCCGCTGGTATTCTCTCTCACGTCACTAACTTAGTTGCCAGTACTTGGCAGTGTTGCGATTGCGACACATCAGACTATCTATTATTCCACCTATCTGTTATACTATTGTTGCTCTTGTAGCGCTAGTAATAGCGGCTGTTATTGCATGACTCTAAATGCTAAGTTAAAAACAAGATTTTCCGTGTGATGTCGTAACGAGACTTGGTAATTTATTAGCTGAGGATTCGCTTTGGTAATATCTTTTGTAATCACGCTGTGTTTATATCTGCTTGTATCTTCAAGCTTTATCCACATGGTCTCAGCAGGGTACATAAGTACCTAGACCTTATTATTTTAACACAACAATTTGACCTACTTTGTCGATCCCTTTGCAAGACTTTAATTGTATCTCCTTCCATATTAGGGACAATTCGAGAATGAGTAGCAGCTTTCTTTCTTTTTGCTAGAGAAACGGTACTCTAATCACAATTCAGTCTACCAACCGTGGTGTAGTAACAAAAATCCCTCTTTTGTCTTCAATTTCAGGACTGTCTTTCATACTCTCCAACCAAAAAGTTTTGCATACGAATATAAAATAGCTTTGGTACGTTCAAAAACCTCCCAGTTAGCACAAAGTTTCGCCTACAAAACGTTCTAAGTAGTAATAAAACCGATTGATATCACTCCGTATAAGGAAGCCAGGCCGTTCAGAATCTTAATGAGGTACACAGAACAATCATGAATTATTAGCTGTGTGACAGACATGTAGCGTTTCCATTGACTTTGAACTGATGATGCGTGTTCATGGTCGATTGCTATAATATTCTGATTTGCAGTAAACGGAAAATTGATATGTTGGTTTGAAAGCGAGATAACACCGGTTTTCTAGGAGGTCATTTGAAATGTCATTCCAGACATTATCATAGACAATGACCAATGGAGAAGTGGAAGGGCGGGGAGGGGGGCTAACAAAAATACTAAAGAAAGGTCCTGTGGTGCTGATTGTGCAAATTCGTGACAATTGATTTTATTGCTTGTACATTTTCGAACGTTGTCTTACAGATCACAAAATGACGGTTTAACGTGTACATATGAGATTTACGGACCATGTTAGTTTTAAGGGAGCTATGTCTTGCAGATATTGCTAACGTGCCTCGGAAAGCACACCCGGCTGTCATTTGAAAAACTTTGATAGTCGCGATATAAGATTTTAAACTATCATGGTCACTAACATTATTACTTAGACAGGAAACGGGATATTTACCATGTTGTTTTGTTGTTGTTGTTTGTTGTTGTTGTTGTTGATAGTCGCTTTGGTAGTCAGCGGCCTGAAAGTCTGACAACCAGTCTTATCAAAGGGCAAACCTCCGCAACCCAGTTAGAACACACACAATACAATAGTATTACCCAATTCTAACTAGGTTGCGGAGGTCAGATAGGCAGTCACTCCATGTAAAATACTGGAATTCCGCTGTATCCGGTTAGACTGGAGGCCGACGATGACTGATGTAGATATTACTGCATCTTTTAGTGCTTCATTGAAATAGTTTATGCATATGTATGTGTGAATGTGTGTGTGTGTGTGTGTGTGTGTGTGTGTGTGTGTGTATGTGTGTATATGTATACGTATGTATATTTGTATATGCTATTAAAGCCTATACAAGTGTCAATCGCTTTCAAAGAAACTTCCAAAAGGACAGTTAATGACAATGCAGTTGAAATGCATTGTCATTAACTTATGTTAGTCCCAAACATTTTAGACTCTTTCAATTATAATTGTCTCTGGTAGAATGTCACTAGTTTTATGACTACCTCGTTGATCTAGTGGTCGCAAGCGCGACTGCTGAGCATGAGGTCATGGGTTCGATTCCCAGGTCGGGCAAAGTGTTATTGGGTTTTTCTATCAGGAGTTCCTCAGTAGCGGTCACGGAGTCTGGATATGTGTCCGGTTGATGGCAATAGGCTCGCCCCTTATTACATGGGACTTAAACATAACTGGCGAAATGTGTACACCTCTGCCTAACCCTTCGGGGCTGTGATGTTATGTTAGTTTTATAAATCCTTAGCTTGTAAACCATCACACTCAATCTTCCACTCTCTCCCTTAAAGCTTTAAGATCCACTTTCAATAAAACAACAGCATCTATAAAACTGACATCTCTACATAACATCTCCGTCTATACTCCGTAACGTAAGTAGGACACGAGTGTTAATCTACCCGTGCTCATACCGTGAGACAGTACCCCAGGGGTAGGGGTGGAGGGGGTGAGAAACAACCCCCCAACACCCCCTCAGCTTTATCGCGAACTGCCGATGAAGATCAGACATGCTGATGGAGATTGTAGTCGGTTGATTGAAGACGGTGTGCGGTGTTTATGATAGATAATGGAAGGATAGCTGTATTGTGAAGTTGGTAGCTATGTCGTCTGTAAGTTTGGCCATATGGATTCGAGATTTGTGTAGATATTATGACCTGGCGTTACCTGCCAGTTTATGAAACTGCGTAAATATATCAATACTTTGATTTGTGGCAGAAACGAATTGGTTCAGGAAAAGAATTACAGCTCCACAAGGTTAAGATCCTCATTCCTTGTTTCTAAGCCGGATTGCTCATTTTTAACGAACTTCTAAAAAAGGGGGTGGTTATGTATTCCACAAGCATCTTTTTTTTCATATATGTACACCAATTTCTCCGTAATTACTGTTCTGATTTGAGTGATTTTAATAATTTTGCTTCGGTACATAAAGTACCAAAAAAGTATTATCCTCTATAATATGCATTTTTCTTCTTCGTCTATGTGGATGATGTGCTAACAACTTCTAGTTACAATGGAAAATTGATACTTGACAAGGATTTGTGTGAGACACCACAACTGAAAAGATCAAATTAAAACTTTGTTATTTTTTTTCTAAAAGTGTTTTTTCTCTTGTATTATGTTCACTATAAGCAACTACCTCTGACATAAGACATAAATATGTGGAGGAACGAGCGATAAAACGTATAATTTCTTATTTAAATCCCAATACCTTGATGACACTTTTATTTGTTCTTCATATCATGAGCTATTTTCGAACATCTTGAGCCGAAATCAGCTGTGCTCAAAAATATGACTGCGACTACAATATGACCAGATATAACATTAGGAGATCTCTTCGATACCCTGTGGTAACAGATTGCATCGCAGCCCCAACATTTAACGCCAAGTAATCGCATAATCATCAATAATCCTTAAGTCACACAAAAAAATATCGCAAGAAACGGATTTCAATCATGATACAATGACCAATTCTCTAACGAAACCCTCAAAGCAAAATCAACTCTATCCTCTGCGTTAGAAAAATCAAATTACCTCTTCTACAGTTAGAAATGTTGCAACCCGCTGCGAATCAGGGATCAGTATTGAGTACAAAAAAATAAACAGATTTTGGGATTATAATTAATGAATTGTCACTCGATTTCTGACTTTTACTCAGGTAGCTGCAGTTTATATGATGGGTTTGGAGAGTCCCACAACTAAATTCTTATAAAATTGCAAAGAAATTAGGTAATCTTCAAGGTTAAGCCGCGCTTGCCTAGGTCGGTCTGTGGATGGGTGACCATCATCACATACCTGATTTCTTCTGTGCCTCAGAAAGCATGTTAAGCCGTTGTTCCCGGCTTTCATTTGTAGATAGACTTTGACAGTCGTTACAGGTAGTCAGTGGCCCGAATGTCTGACAACCAGTCTTTCCAAGGGGTACCGTTTTACCCAGTACTAAGTATTACCCAGTACTAACTGCGTTGTGGAGGTCAGATAGGCAGTTGCTCCATGTAAAATACTGGTATTCAACTGCAACCGGTTAGACTGGACGCCGAACCTAATATAGTTGGGACAAGTCTAGGCAGATGATGAAGTACCCAAGCACAAAGAATAAGAATGATTGCTATTATTGATAATTATCTACAAATACACTAACAACATTATGAAAGTTCAATTACGAAATCAAACGGTAAACATATTAAAACTTGAACTTCTGACGACTGAGTGACTATTAGATTCATATGCCTTTATTATGATCAGATCATAAAACTACACACCACAGACCATATTATTACAACTTATGTTCCACAAGGAAGCTAAACTATTTCTTAGTCATGGGCACTACATGGCCTTGCAGTACCCATACGTGAGAACAAACTTAAGTCAATAGGAAATCTAAGAAGTAATACAAAATCAATTCAAAAGTAAAACAATCATAGGAAAAACAGGACTTAATTCATAAAAGTATTGCATTTGCATAATTGAATGCTCTTGTATCTAAAGTGATGACGGGATAATATAATGGGTGTAAAGGTACCCTTAACGAAGCCGAAAGGCACTGGTTCTCCCCGCTATTGCCATATTTTTTTATTCTAGACCTCACCTGGGAACCTTCTAGTTACGGAGATGTTGGAGGTCAAAGTTTCAACTTTTTCACAAATGTTTCTGTGATAATGTTACAGCTTTACTTTAAATACCTCCACGCCCCCGTACCACCACATACCGCTGATGGATGCATTGAATACCTAGATTCAATGCATCGATCAGCGCAATGTTTTGAGTGCGTCACATTGAGTCTTACCGTAATCGTGATTTTCACCCCAAAAAAAAAAGTCTTGTTCTTGTCTATTGCATATAAATGGTTGCATAAGTAATAACTTAAAGTTAAGTAATTTCTTCTTCCATAGATATAGGTGACAAGCGGTGTTTATTTTCAAAGTATTTTTTTTTTTTTTTTCTATTTTTCAACGAGATTAACACAAGCTTTTTAGTAGTTTATGTCAATTCCATGGTTTGATTAATAAAGAAAAAAACGGTTTTTGACGATTTTCACTTTTCTATCGTCATTTTTTTTAACGTTATTATTGCTGATAGAATATCACATCACAGCTCCTTTAAATATCAAGGCTGACATTGGCATAGGCTGAATATCTAAAACTGACAAAGACCCTTCTTTTTTTTTGTGTGTGTCAACTTTCTATAACGATTGCAATTCAACATAGAAGTTAAGGACTATGCCTTACTTGGTTTTAGGCATACGAGTATAATCATAGAGTCTGTATTTTTTTTCTTATCGATTCGATGACTTAGATTTTGGTTGACCAGTACACTAGAGTCTGTATGTAAAAATATACTAGTATATCTTTACAGTTATATGTATAAATCAAAAGAACGAAGCAGAATCCTTATAATCCCAAAAGCAAAGTTTTAAATTCTCAAACTAGCAATTCGGAGGTTACAAAATCCGTCGGACATCGTTTAAACATCCGAGACCAATCCGAAGATCGACGGCCGATCCAAAAACTCAGTATAGAATGCGACGAATTTGACAAGTCACCGATTTTTTATCTCAAACACAGATTATCTGGTCTCCTTACCCCACTCGATCAATCTTATCGAGGCAACTATGACATGCTGTATTCTAAAACGACAAAACTCCCCGAATAATATAGAAACAATTTTGTACCCTATGCTGCTTTCATAGAGTATATTTTTGAGGTGATGGGGTTGAATGGATGGAGATACTAAGGTTGGAGTCGTCGGATCATCGCCGGATTCCGGGAAATTCGGCCCGCGTGAATACCTGCCCGTACAGGTAAGATTGACTACTAAATATTATAGACGCGGCAAATGTAATCCAATAGATTTTATCTATTGCAAACTATTTTTTAAGTCCGGAAGGTCAACGATTCTTAAAGCAGGCAATCTAGATTAACTTTTAATCAAGTAATATGCTGCTAGTCTTCATTAGTTAAATCGTTTAACTCAACTGGTGTAAATGACAGTAACTTAATTGGTACACCCTGTTGAAAGCACTGCACTTGACAATGACGAGACATAGTGATGATAGAGACGGGTTATGACGTTTATTAAGCACACAGAGATCAAGAGATGGCCTTCTACTCTAATCAGTGATATATTTTTAGTACGTACTACTACTTGATTATACTTAAATAGACCTGTTACAGAATCAGGCATTTCTTCGGAGAAATCCATGACATTAAATGCTATGCAAAATATGTAGTTTTTTCCGCAAAAATATCCAGGCCTAATTATAATTGATTTTTCTGCATTTCTGAGGGCGGTACAGCATGCTGCATCTAGGCATGGATCGTTTTCGTGGAATTATAACTACATACTTGGCATAACTTTTAATAAATACACCTTTTAATAAATACCACTTTAAACCTCGTAATAAAGATTCGTCCTAGAAAGATTAGAGAGCAAAAAAAAACATTATACGTATTATTATGGTAAAGATCAGAAGAATTTCTATGACTGGTAATCTACCACTGCTGTCTCATATTAATACAAAAAACTATTGACCAAAAGCACAGTGAAACGAAACGTTTTAAACAATTTCGTCAGTTTTTACTCAACAAAATCAAACGCCTGCCGCGTCTAACCATACACAAGTCTTCATCAATATGACTTGCTATTTGTTGACCGGCCTGTTATTGTTGACCCTACTTCTTGCCTTTGAACAAATAATCTAGTAACGTGCGAATTTAACAGAATTAATACCTACCTGCTTCTCATCAGTCAAGTGTTCCAAGAAGATGTGTCCTGTTAAAACAAGAATCGATTAATAATGACGATTGTGCGATCGATTCATCGGTGAGATAAGATCGGTTGAAAGAAGCCGATGTTTTAATTTGTTTCTTTATGAAATTGATAAAAACAGGTTAATCTGTAGGAATCGTGAGAAATTTTCCGTATTTAGCTTATGTGGATGGATTTTTAAACGTTTTTAACGTAATCTTTCATTTATATTTTAAGTCTTTGTTGGTTCAACTTCGATTGTTATGCATCAATGTCGTCAAACACAAAAAACTTTCACAAATGATTTTGAATGTTTGTTTGTCTATACGATATAATATCGTAGATGGGAACTCCATGGATTGGAAAGTGAAATTTAAATAAAACTCTGGAAGCTCTACCCAAAAATTAAGCAAACGTTTGGATATAAAGGTTTCCCAGGAGATTAATTGGAAAGAACGAGTTGTAAATTTTGACCAACTAAATTAACAAAACAGGGCTCGTCCGGGATTTGAACCCGGGACCTCTCGCACCCAAAGCGAGAATCATACCCCTAGACCAACGAGCCGATTGTCTATTGCTTCAAACCCGTGCAAACGTTAAATACATCGTTAGTAAACACTTGTGTTAAGTAAACTATGTCGTGACGTTACACTATCATTAGTAACTATAAAAGCCACTAAGAAATTACGGCCTCTATCAAGTGGCTCGTTGGTCTAGGGGTATGATTCTCGCTTTGGGTGCGAGAGGTCCCGGGTTCAAATCCCGGACGAGCCCTGTTTTTACCCATTAGTAGCTGAAAATACCCTACATGAGAGAGAGACTTCGATATTCCACAGCTTACTCAAGTCAACAGAAAAATAAATATTTACCCAAACATGTTTCACCAATCTCACCAAAATCACATCTGTATACCGTCGAAAAAGAGAACTGTACATCTATATTTTTCCTATTTGCAATACATTTCTCCTAATTCACTTTATTACGCCTCATTCGTCGTATCTCACATACAAATTGTGTTTAAACGGAACTTTATTATTTTGCAAAGCGGAACGGGTCGCAGATGTTCGGTCTCAAATAATTTCCAGATACAACGTTATGAGTATGAACCGATATGCTCGCAATAAGAATGTATGTACTGTGTTTTACTTACTCGGAGAGAGATGGGGAATACGCGACACGTTTGTGAGTGGGTTTTAGACTGTACGATTATTGGGGCTTTATTATTTCTATTTTTCATCTGGGTATTGATACGGAGTATCTAGAATTGCGTTTGGAATTCAACAGAAATTAGCTAGAAGTGCTGAGTTTCTATGTCTACCGTGGCACAACAGACACCTTTAAAAGTGTCTGTCTTTGTAAAAAACAATTTACAAAATAAACATCTTTACTCATTTAACTCTCTGGTAAAAATCATGGTGTTTTCCAGGGGGGTTACTATGACGTCTTAAAGCAGGAGTAATTCCAGTGGGGGTAAGAGCCAGAGCTATACAGGTCGTCTAGCGCCATCTCTTTCCCACACTGGAATTACTCCTGCTTTAAGATGTCATGGTAGGCCGCCTGTTGTGGTTCTGAAAAACGATTTATTGAGGCAATGATTTTTTGACGATAATTTCGTGATTTAATTTCTAGCGGTAATAAGGGAGCACCGTAAAAGTTATTTGTATCGGGTCGTACGGTCTAAATATCATCCGTAACCATTCGTTTTATACACAAATGAATTGAATAGATACTTTTCCAACGTTTATGCTGATATTCTTCTGCAATATTTATACTTGGTAGGATAATACTTAAATGAAATAACGTATAGCATATACATTGCTACCCTTTATAATTTAAGTACTACAGTAAAAAGGAGCTTGGGAATTCTGCCACTGATAACTAAATTGCCAAATTTTCTTGATATGCCTTTACCTGAGGCTGCCTCCGCGTGGAGGTTACACGGTTAGGTTCCGAACCGGGTGCGTGCTGCCGGGATAAAAGTAGATATGGTTGATCTATCTACTAAATTTCATTCAAATCCGTTTAGCTTTTAAGACGTGAAAAGGTAGCAGACAGACTGCTAGACAGACAGATAGAAATATTTATGCAATTCAAATATTACTACGAATGAGGATAATTAGCTCAGCCTCATGTGGTGTTAGAAAAAGATATGCATAGACACTTTAATACATCAGTTGTGACTCAATGTGTTAAGAATCTCGTTAAAATAAACCTTAATTGCCTTTTTCTGCACGAGAATAATTAACTACATTGCAGACTGTTTTTTTGTTTTAATAGATCATACAGGCGGCTCGTTGGTCTAGTGGTATGATTCTCGCTTTGGGTGCGAGAGGCCCCGGGTTCAAATCCCGGACGAGCCCTCTTTTGGATGTTAGGAGATTGGTAGCCAAATGGACTTTGTAAAAGGTATAAAAGATAATACATGCTAGGCAATCTACTGACTTATTAAGATAGTTACAAATATAGATAGTTAGTAGATAGTTTCCTTTTAATAGCTGAGGGATACACTTTATTTTCAATGTCAATAATTCTCAAGAAGGCTGCATAGATTAAATCATAATAGATAATAAAATACTGATCTGACTACCAGATTAATTTATTTTTATTCAAGAGCCTATTATTTTGACATAACGTAAATATTTGTCAAAAATTACCCATTTTCACGACAAGTTCTGTTGACAAAGCAGAAAACGTACGAATGGCAGAAACTTGTCGAATTGTCGCCTGTCGTTTGTGGTTTTCAAAAAACCCCAGGCTCTACAAAAGCAAAGTATAAACGCAACGAATGATCACTACCAACATTACAAATAATCTCTTCAAATTTAGAATGAAACAGTTTTTTTTTTTTCTTAAAAGCCTCAAAACGAACCGTTCGATGCTTCGAAGCAAGGATCACACAGGGCTCAATTAACATCGCGAGATCTTCCGTCGATTGATCAGCAAACGTACTCAAAGGAAATAATCTGTGTTGGGGGTGCATTAAAATATAAATATCGTCGTTAGCAAATCATTAGCCGGGACATTTTTCCTCTGAAGGATCGCTCCGTTTCCTATCAATCGGAACGAACAGAGGACGCTAAGATGCCGCTTTGGGTCTCGGTATACATGTGGAGTTGAGTGTGTACATGCAATGTTTGTTGTGAGACGTTTTCTTGAAGTTGAAGTAATGGTAAAAGGAAAGCAGATGTGTACAAACTTTAACTTCTATGTACAGTTATACATTTCGTAATATTATGGTCAGGATAAATGGTAATGGTGAATTTTATTTCTATAGTTTTAAGAAGAATTGTTTAATTAAGTAATTCAGAACGAGCCTCCTCGCGTGCCCTAGTTCGAGGACACAAGTTTGTGTCGAAGTTATGTTAAGTTAGAACTAAGACTACGTTCTGGACACTATCCATCGGCAAAGTTAGGTTAGGAATGAAATATGCAACAAAAACGAAGATATGCAACATTTGATGATGGATTGTATTAGGAGAAGAATGAAAGGGTAGGAGAATTTAAATTAGACATTCTGGACCTTGGGCTAATCCAAAAAAAATGGTAAAGCCTAGATCGACGATTGCAAAGAGGTTGTGAGGCTTGAAGATGCCTAGTCCATGATTCTACTTCTGATCCATAGTAAGTATTCCAAGTATGTAAATAGTTAATAAAGAACGATAAGGTTGGCATATCCGTATGGATAAAAACCCCCTTTTTGTTAACAAAGAATAAAAAAGACGTGTTTATATCGGTGTGACAAAAACAAATCTCTAGAAATTCAAACAAACGACACCTTCCATAACGTATATTTTTACGGATGATTTTATGTTCGCTTGAGTGATTAAATCCAAACAGAATATTTCTTTTTTCAAATTTAAAACAGGAGTGTTTGTTGCATTCCAATAGTTAAAATTTGAAATTAGACGCATCCAATCATCAGCATCGACGAATCTTCACGCAGCAACATTTTAGCGCTCGCCCTATAACGACCAAATCTTAGGGGTGATACATCCGCGCCCTAATACAAAACGTATACAAAAGTCATAATACACACAGATAAACATACTTCATGAACATTTAAAATGTTAGATATTCCGAGGGAAGACATGATTCTCTCTTGTTATCTGAAAGTACGATAAAAATTGAAGGATTCAAATAAGTTTTAACAATCGTGGCATTTTCCTAAGTTATGACAATTTTTGTACCTCGAAGGCTGCGAAGCTCCCATATGAAGTTGATTGATATGATATTTTACGTTACTTAATTAAACCTTCTAAGAGAAGCTCGTGGCTAAACAATAACAGCCGCTCGGGTTAAGCCGCGCTTGCCTAGGTTGGTCCGTGGATGGGTGACCACCCATAACATACCGAGTTTCCTCCTTAATCACGTTAAGCCGGTCCCGGCTGTCAATTGTACCTCTTTGACAGTCGTTACAGGTAGTCAGTGGAAGTCTGACAACCTGTATTACCAGTACCCAGTACTAACTGGGGTGTGGAGGTCAGATAAGCAGACGCTCCATGTAAAATACTTGTATTCAGCTGCATCCGGTTAGACTAGAAGCCGAGCCCAGCATAGTTGGGAAAAGGCTAGGCAGATGATGTATAATTAGTTTACTCTACTTAATAAATACACATTATTATAAAATATAAGTCCAAATAGCTCAGAGTAGCAGCCCTGCCCAGTGTTGCTCATTTTGCCTTCTACTGCCAGTCCCTTAGCAGTTACATTGCGATTAATATACCAATACACGGGCAGGGACGCAGATAATTTAATAACCATCGCACTTCGATCAATGGAGAATGAACCAACATTGTGATTCTTAATCGTTACCGCTCATGATTCGTCTCCGGATAAATTTTTATATCGAACTGAATTCAAACAGATAGAATCATGCTGAAGGCATAGACAAAGTGGCAACGATGATAGAAAAGTCAAGAATGTATTGGAATGACATAAGCTAACGAAAAGACTATGTCAGTCCTGTTGACAGTAGTTGTAGAAATACGAAACGTTTCGATAACGATTGTCACCAGTCTAGGCTCTGTTGTTTGGTATTATCAAAACAGTTAAGAACTGCACGTCATTGTTCTGATTTTGAAATTGACCGTTTCATCAATTTAGGAACTACCCGCGACGTAGGGTTCTAATAACACTGGGGTATATTAAAGCTTTACTGCGTTAAAAGTGTAGCAAAAGAGGGCTCGTCCGGGATTTGAACCCGGGGCCTCTCGCACCCAAAGCGAGAATCATACCACTAGACCAACGAGCCAATGGAAAATAAAGTTATTTTATAGTTCATGCTTAGATAATAATGACAGTGTGACGTCGCGAAATAGTTAAGTTTACACAAGTGTTAAACCTGATCTCGTAACGTTTGTACTGGTTTGAAACAAAACACAAGCGGCCCGTTGGTCTAGTGGTATGATTCTCGCTTTGGGTGCGAGAGGCCCCGGGTTCAAATCCCGGACGGGCCCTATTTTGTTGGAGGCAATCTATTTACTTCCCACAATTGTAATCTCCGCGCCAGTCCGAGAATTTATAACCTCAAGTTTAAAACGTTTCGTTCTCAAAGTCGGTGGACATTTGAATGTTTTAACATTACTTAGGGGGTACTTCGTTTTGTTCGAGGGAACTGGAATCATCTTAATGCCGGTAATTATACGGATTCAACGAATTACTCGGTCATAAGTAAACAAACGGAATGCCCTATTTACAATCGTAAATTTTAGAGTCAACTCCGAGCAAAAACAAGTAAGAAGGCTACACCTAAGCTTTGAATTAAAATGTTACACTTTCTTGTTCAAATAAATTAAGTCTTAATTCATTTGTTTTTTTTTTTTTGTTGAGTGAGTGACAAGTTTGCTAAATCAACGTAAACTACCCTTCCTTCATTCTAAAGGGTGTAAATAGACCCTTAACATATCTGAAAGGCACTTGTTTTCCCCGTCTTTGCGATCATTTTTTTGTTCTAGACCATACCTGGGAACCTTCTAGTTACGGAGATATTGGGGGTCAAACTTCCAACTTTTTCACAAGTTTTTTTTTAAATACATGTTTTTAATGTAACATTTTCACTTTAAACACCTCCAAGACGCCCATACTGTTCAATCCATCCATCAGCACAATGCTTTGAGTGCTTTCCATCGTAAAACGTGATATTTCACCCCAAAAAAAAAAGCAATTCCCAGCAATAATTTTTGCGTAAAGTTACTTAGTTTGATGTACAGAATGCTTGGTTGACGGTTATGTGAAGGGTCTGTTTACACCCTGTATACATAAATTCTGACTAAGCAACTAAGTTAAGGTCTTCCATAAATGATACCTATGACTTTGGTACTTAAGAAAATCTTAGAAAAATAACAGAGTAACAAATGAATCAATACGGAAAATTCAAAACCATTCATTTCAATATAATTCAATAAAAAACGTAAGTAACAAAAAGAAAATCTCTTTATGAATATTTCATTACGTTTCTAAGCACTAAGATTTATAGATTGTTGACATTAAAAATTGTAATTAAAAATAACATCAATCAGGGGATGACGGGTGGCCACATTCACAATGGTCTACTAAGCCTTGTCATTTCTGAGGTCTTTAGAAGAAAAGCTTTGGAAAAAAGTGACGCGAATAATGGCGGCTAGGCATTGTCACACTTATACAAATGAAATAGGACATTATCTGATGAATAATTGTTAATATTCATTGGCCTTGAGATTGGTTCCATATTTTTCAAGAAAATATGCAGATTTTCTTTTGTTATCTTTGTTTATGAATAAACCCGAGCTGAAAAGTATGTTATGTCCTAAGTAACATCACGCCTGTGATCCCCGAGGCGTTATTCTAATAGTTCACCTACATTTCGCCAGTTTTGTTTTAATTTCCATGTAATAGAGGACGGGTCTATTGCCAACAACCGGGCACGAATCCAGACTCCATAGCTGCTACTGAGAAATTCCTGATGGAAAAACACTTTGCCCGACCTAGGAATCGAACCCAGAATCTCATGCTCAGCAGTCGCGTTCGCACAATCAAGTCAATCAAGTCAAGAGCAGATCAATTATATATATATAATTATGATATTATTATTATTGTGTAGAATTACCAACTTGGAATAAACATATTCCTATTTTTTTTTCAACGCCAGTTATTTGCACTACAGTGTTGTTGCCAGCATCGCACTCTTAAGAGCGTTTGTACAGAAAGTGGGCAACGTCGCAAATAGCTGTCAAATATTTCGGTTTTGATTAATTTTGCAAAATTACTGTATGCAAATAAGAAATATTACCAAATTAATAAAAACAGTTAAATATTTGACAGCTATTTGCGACGTTGCCAACTTTTTGGATCAACGCTCTTAAAGAAAATTCGAAAAACAGTAGAATATACCTGGATATAAAAATTAAGAATTTATTTATGATATAGATATGAAACACGTGCCACAGCCGGTAGAACTTTGTACATTGCTAATATTAGTAAAGTTTGATAAAATTCTTATTATTGTGAACAGAGGTACGTCAGTATTCTTAAAATATATATTTTCACACGAAAAACCACCCCAAGCTGTAGATCAAGATTCTAAGGCGTTGTAAAGATAACATGCGTAGGAAGATAAGAGCCTTTTAAACCATTTGTATTTCTGAAAAAAAAACACAGCTTTCAAGTAAAAATATAAGCTAGGTAGATAAAAAACTTGATGTATGCCTCCATAATTTCATACTATACAAAAATAAACCTAGGGAAATAAACCTAAATATAAACTCTCTGCAAGTACTAAAATAACGTCAAACACAGTCAGCCACCACTGGCTAACTGGCTAATTCCTTTACCACACATGAAAGTTTGCAAACACAAGAGAAACAAAACACCAACCATAAGATTGGCAATACATCAGTAATGCCTACTTTTAGAATTGCAGGTATCGTAGGGTGCAAGTAACCACCATTAAAACCACCATCAGTAGTCTGTTGACCCATTTTTCACCACCTATTGTAAGTCATAAGTCATTTATTTCAGAACAACGTACATTTTGTAAAGAAATTTAGTAAAAATAAAATGTAAAATAAAAAAGTACCATTAAAACATTACAATCGAAAAACATGGAATAACAAATTCAAAACAGTAATAATCCACATTCAATTTAAAGTAATTAATAATATGTCATCTAATTTCTGTGAATAATAGTAATAAAAAAATTATAATAAAAGTGGAATGTCAAAACAAGTTCTTATTAAAATGTCAGTAATAGTATGTCATCTAATTTTAAAATACAATAGTAAAAAAATGGAATGTAAAAAAAAAAAAAAAATATTACAAGAGATAATTTGTCATTTAATAATCCATGAGAAAAACAAAATAAAAATAAAAAAATATATCAATGTTAAGTATAAAAAATTAAAAATAATAATAATCAACACACCATTTAAAGTAATTCCAATAAGGAACAATAATAATATTACGGCTGTCGCTTATCATCAAGGTACTCATCGACACTGTAGTAGCCCTTCATCAATAAATATGTCTTCAATTTCTTTGTAAAACTTATACTTCTATCAGTCCCATTTTCTCTAGGATCTCTGAAAGACAAACCACTTGCATACTCACCATTGTCTTTCCTACATCTTCTACACAAAGTTACAATACATAGTTTCCATGACAGAGCGCCGCGATTTTGTCGCATTTAATTAATAAGAGGAACAAGGCAACTTAAACATAAACAGATCAAGTATCTAGCGTGAGCTGTACAATTTTGTCGTATTTACAGGAGCACCAGTGAGGTAAACCTGAGGACTGAGATACGCGGAAAGTAGCTAGCGAGTTTACTTATTATAAAGAGTGTAAATAGACCCTTAAAGAAAGCCGAAAGGCACTTGTTCTTCCCGTCATTGCGATCATTTTCTTGTTCTGGACCATACCCGGGAACCTTAAATTTCCAGAGATATTATAGGTCAAAGTTCCAGCTTTTTCAAATGTTTCTTTTTTAATACAAATTTTTAAGGTTTTAACTTAACTTCAACATGACCCGTTTACAATGCATTCATCAGCACAATGTTGTGAGTGCTTTACATTGAGTTTTACAAAGCAAAACTATGGCAGAGCGCAGCCACACGACAATAGCAACAGGCGGCAAGGCTACGATCATATATCATTTACCTTTATGTTTTTATTGTGTACAGTTCTAGTTTTTACACGAGCCTCCTAAAAGCGCACTAATCCCGAGGTTGTAACCCCTAGGGCGTGCACTAGCTACCTTTAAACTGTCGTTCGAGTTGGTTTTAAACTGCTTGGGACATAATATTAAATTAAGCAATATGCTAACAGCACGCTGAAACATACTTCAGATGTCGCTCTGTTCTTCACTGAAATCACACCAAAACGACTGTTGAACAAATTGCGATCTAAATTTCCGCAGTAATGTCTTACTGACGGAACAAAACATCCAATATACGATTCATTATCAATCGATTCAATATCAATGCACGATTCATTATGGCAGCACCACAACGGCTCTGCAGCTTGAGAGATAAATGGCGTGGCTCCCTCTACTCTCTACCACGGAGCCGGTATCTCCGAATTAAGGAAAAGCGGAAAAGACACAACATAACAATACGTTGAATATCGCTACTCTCTGCACTATGGCCGCACCACAACGGCTCTGTAGCTTGCGAGCTAAATGGCGTGGCTCCCTCTCGCGGCCGGCTAATGAAATAAGATCCCGGCTCCAAGCTAAGGAATGGTGGAATTAAAACTACATAAATGAGCGGCCGCTACTCCAAATGGGAAATTTTACAGCGCCACTGTAAATTGTATACTTTGATACTGCTAGTGACGTTTACATTTTCTTAACTTGTTTGTAAGTTGATTTTGAAATCAAAGAAAGGAAGAAACTGCGAATAGATTTCGTAAAGAAAACACTTTACTTTGGTTACCTTCTGTAGCTATTGGCTTTGCTACAATTTTGCATGAATATTATGTACCCAAAACAAAATAATCACACTTATCATTCTCTACATTAGTTAATGTTTTTTGGTAAAATTATATTACACTACACCTGCTATAACTGTATAAAGGCAGCAAAACAGGGCTCGTCCGGGATTTGAACCCGGGACCTCTCGCACCCAAAGCGAGAATCATACCCCTAGACCAACGAGCCACTTGACAGCGCCCGTAATTTGCGGGTTGTTTTATAGTCACTAATGAAAGTGTGACGTCACGACATATTTAACTTCGCACAAGACAAGTGTTTACTAACGATGTTCTGTATGGTGTCCGGACGTAAAGAATAGCACCATCCCATATCTTCCCGTGGGTGTCGTAAGAGGCGACTAAGGGACTTACCAGAGAATGGGCAGCAGCGTTCTCTGAGTTTTATAACAACCATACTGCGATCGCCAACCCGCCTGCCAAGCGTGGCGATTATGGCAAAACCCCCCTTCTTGGGGGAGGCCTATGTCCAGCAGTGGACGTCTTTCGGCTGAAATGATGATGATGATGAATGATGTACCGTAACGATGTTTGCACTGATTTTAAACAACATACCTTCGGCTAGCCTTCTGACTTAGTAGAATTATTAAAATGGTATGAAAGTTTTGTCGATTCTGTTTTATTAAATATATTCAGGTTAGTTATTTGGTGAGCAAGCCAACTAAAACAGCAATTGCATTTCTCGTAAGTGCACACAAACTAACTTTAAAACAAACACTACAAACAAAAAAAATCATACTACTTCATTCATTAATCTTGAACGGCAATAACTTATCATTCTCCTGCCCTTATCCCAATTATTTTTAGGTTACGTCTTACGTCGCACCCATGTCTTCTTCTCCATACTTCTCTACGTCATCCCAGTAGTCACCCGCTTTCTAAGCATATCATCTTTCACACAGTCCATGCATATTTTCTTCAGTCTTCCCCTACTCTTTAGGTAGCCATAAACGCTAGAGTGTACCTGACAGGTTGACCTGTACAGGTACACCCGTCAGGTAAGCTTGAGCTGCCTCCTGAGGAAACCGGCACAGTTTTGCAACAAACACGCTCCTGTTTTCTTGTACAGTCCAATTGTACAGCCAAATCTGTACAGGTACACACCCTATCGTATTTGGCTACCTTTATATATCTAGAAAAGAAAATTCATACTCAAAACTTTCCCTCCGACATTAGTCCCAATCTATCAATAACTAAGTACATAGGCACGCGCACAAACGAGTATTTATCTCCCTGACTGATGCCTACAATAAAAAAGAAATAATTATCTTGTTTGGAGTTTCCTTCCTGGAATTTCAGATGAAAGTGAAAGCTTAAGAAGCCTTTTCAAAGAAGTCATCAGGCACTTGATTGATGGCACTGCGCAGATTTATTATGTTAATTCGACGCCATTACGAAAAACTTCCTCTAATGAAGCGGTGGTCCTTTTTTGAAGATATCACAATGAAAATTGGCTTAATGTGATTGAATTGATTGTTGTCTCCTGTAATGCTTTCTGAAAAAGGGATTTTAGGAACTCTGTTGCAGAAATCAGCGAAGCGCTTTGCTACATCTTTTATTATGCGCACAGCCAAGGAGTGGAATTCCCTGCCTACGTCTCTTTAAGTCGCAAGTTAATAGGCTTCTTTTGGGTTAGCTCGTTCCATCGTCGACATCATCTCTGTCCTCAGGAAGATTGAGGTCAAAAGTAGGCCCATTTAATTTTAAAAAAATCTCCCTATTAATTTTCTTATCAGATTAAGATTAGGCATCTTTGACAGTTATCCGCGACATAAGACTATATAAAAAACTCGACAACTGTGGGGCCAGACACCCACCAGAGTGCGGTGTGCCCACCAGACACAACACACGTCTGGTCGAAGGATCCTCCTTTTTCAGCAATTTGGTGTAAATTTGGTATTTGTTTTAAAATAATGGTCTTATAAGGATATAGGACCCAAATGTCACTCGACTAAGCACATTTTCGCTCCTTCCTTACTGTTCAATAAATTAAAAAAAGCAAGCAGTGAACAATTTAACCCGGTGACTGCCACTGACTTATCGTCAATCTCCAAATCGAAATGATAAGTTTTTGGTTATCTTGTATCACTATCATTCACCGTATTTCTAGTCTGTGGTAAGTTTTGATTCCCTTGTCCACGATTTCGAGATACACACAAGGGGTCGAGCTTCGCAGTGGCAATCCTCCACACAATATGGCAGGCACTGGGCAAGTTCACAATGGCGCCTGACACGCGTATCGGCTGTCAATACCATTGTGTTGACTACAACTGGCTTGTGGGTTAGACTGTGCCTGTTCCTAATAGATAGTTGGCTAAACTTTTCATAGCGTAAAACAGGAAGCAAGCTTTGCCGCCCTTTATTCAAATCATCGAATTTTTATACTCTGTGAATATCTGAACCCTCAGGATATTTGGCTATGATACACAGTGTGTGTAGTGCATCGTTTGCCAAATTGAACGGGCCGAAAGGAGGAGTCATTTGCTGTCTCTTCAGCCCCAATAATTCGTCCTTGGCCTCACGATTTTTTTTTATAAATTAAAAAAAAAAACTGGAAAAGTAGGAAAATTCGACATTTAAACTTAAAGTTGACTTGTGAGTTAATTTTTACTCTTTTAAAAAACTGTTGTGAGTTAAAATTGGCGGATAGACTAATATATTTTTTTAAATTTAACATTAAATGTTGACGATTTTTCAAAACCTATCATTCTATTGCCCTTATCCCAATTCATTTGGGGTCGGCGCAGCATGTCTTCTTCTCCCATACTATTATTACTCGTTATCTCATCAGACACCTCCTTTCTTTCTATATCATTCTTTACACAGTCATCGTTTCTTTGGTCTTCCTCTACTCATATACCCATCCACATTCATACTCAAAACTTTCCTCACTACAATTTCCTCATTTATAACACACTTATAACAAATTAAAATTAAAAGTTTCGTGAGGCAAGGATGTTGTTATTTGGGCTGAAGCAAATGATCCCTTCTTCCGGCCCGTTCCTGTATAATTACAGTTATTAATCAAATGGGCACTGGCTATAGTTGCAACAATTTTCTGTAACATACTGACATCATCAATAGTGTGTTACTCACCCGCTACGTGGACCCTTCGGTAAGGGTCAAAGACAACTGTTGCACGCCAGAGATCGATAAACACAAATGTACCACTACCCACTATGACAAGTCCAAGTTCGAACAGTCGTGAATTTTCCGGCTAGCATGAGTTTTCTTTTATTTATGGCATGCAGTTAAACAAAAATAACGTGGTTAATAGGCTTGGTACGCGAAGTAAATAGAAGGCCAGACGATGCTACACAATGTCAGCCAAATTACATAAAGGAACTTAATTATCAGGTAGACGATACAAGTTCTACTCCAGGCATCTGCGGCAAAAACTCGATAAATAACATTATTAGCGGTACAGTCGCGTGTTATTGAATCACCGGCTACCCTCGCCCACCTCACAATTACTTGGTGCCTTGCCTCCAAGCCTCCAAATAATTTTAACCCTTGCCCGGCCGAGATAAGTTTATTTTGAGCCGGTTGAGTGCCGTTGTTCGTCATTCGTTTAAGTGCTTCTTTTGTGACGAGCATTCCAGTGCGCCTCTTCCAATTAACCCGGTAGAAGCTCAAAAATTAAGTTAAATACTCCGACTTTGCTGGCAGTGTTTACTTATTGGCAATCGACGTGGTAGCAATAACTTCGTAAATTAAAACTCTGTTGGGACTAATGTGCTCTCTCAGTTTTAAGGTTGGCGAGACGGTGTGTTTCGTCGTTTTGTATAAGGTATAGACGATAAATCGATACGCTTTCTGAATATGAAGGAATTGGGTACAGATAAAAGAAGCATGAAGTATTTATCTATTACCTTTCATTCAGCTGACAAATAATTGTGTTCGGAGCGATCGAAGACGGGTTAGGGAAAACATCTTGGGCAAATCTTGCCTGAACTTGCAAACCCAGTGACGAAGTGTGGCCAATGTTCGTTCTTTCTGTGTTAGAGAAGGTTTCTGTGTTAACTGTGACAGTTACTGAAATAAGTACGTTATTGCGTTGTAAGTAGTAACCATTTTACTATGCAACGGTTTTTCTTTATCCTACTGTAAAAAACAATACCAAGGCACTTATACTACCAACATGTCATAGTAAATCAAACATACAATAATCCCAATTTCACAGCTACAACACATTTCCAACAATAATTTCCCAGCGTACATACTTGTCAAACGTACTTAGAAGGTAGTGTATGTTGTAACAGCATGTCTAAGTTGTAAAACTAATGCCGACCGTGTAAACTTGGCTTACCGACACTATAAGTAGCCACATATTTCACATGGGCTCAGCTACCTGCGCCTAAAACAATCAAACAGCCACTTAAACAGCGTGTACAAACAACTACAAGTTACAAACACGCTTAGGTTTAACTAAATACCAAGTTCGGCTTAAGTAAGATAAGTTAGGCGCGGATACGCCATGTTTGTTGTACTTAAGCACAGGTGGAATGTACTTAGTAATTGTTTATGAAACGGTACGGAGATTTTCTGTGGTCTGATTTTATTGCTTCTAGTTCCCTGTGTAAGATCGTTCCTGGATTAGACCGTGGTTCGACCTGAGGCCATAGCACGAGCGCGTGGTGTAACGTCCTAAATATGTCGATTTTTAAATCGAAAATACAATTATCCTATAGCATTTTAGTTTAATTATTTGCAACAAGCACAATCACTAACATCCCTAGATATGAATCATCATCATCATCATCATCATTTCAGCCGAAAGACGTCCACTGCTGGACATAGGCCTCCCCCAAGTGTCGCCACATTGACCGGTCCCGTGCGACTCGCATCCAGCGGATCCCTGCAACCTTCACCAGGTCATCGGTCCACCTAGTGGGAGGCCTTCCAACGCAGCGTCTTCCGGTTCGCGGTCGCCACTCCAGAACTTTTCGGCCCCATCGGCCATCCGTTCTGCGAGCAATGTGCCCTGCCCACTGCCACTTCAGTTTGGCTATTCTTCGGGCTACGTCGGTTACCTTGGTTCTCTTGCGGATGTCCTCATTTCTGATTCGATCAGGCAAGGAAACTCCGAGCATAGCCCTCTCCATTGCCCTTTGGGTGACTTTAAGCCTTCTGATAAGGCCCATTGTGAGCGACCATGTTTCGGTCCCGTAAGTAATCACTGGCAACACACACTGGTCATAGACTTTCGTCTTGAGACACTGCGGTAAGTTGGACGAGAAGATACCACGCAACTTCCCGAACGCTGCCCAGCCGAGTCGGATTCGACGATTGACCTCTTTCTCGAAGTTAGACCTACCTAACTGGATCGTTTGTCCAAGGTAGACATAATCGTCTACAACTTCGAGTGTAGAGTCTCCGATCTTGATAGGAGTGGGTGTTACATGGGTATTCAACATGATTTTGGTTTTGTCCATGTTCATTTTAAGACCCACTTTTTCGGAAGCTCTACTAAGGTCATCGAGCATTGTACTGAGGTCCTCCATGGTCTCAGCCATGACCACTATATCGTCGGCAAACCGAAGGTGAGAGATGTACTCGCCATTGACGTTGATGCCTAGCCCTCTCCAGTCCAGAACCTTGAAGATATCCTCCAGTGCAGCGGTGAACAGTTTCGGAGATATGACGTCTCCCTGTCTTACACCTCGCTGCAGAAGGATAGGTTCTGAGGTCTGGTCCTGAAGTCGGACTGACATGGTGGCGTTTTTGTACAAACACTTCAACACCTCGATGTACCGATAGTCGATTTGGCACCGTTGGAGAGACTGCAGTACAGCCCAAGTCTCGATCGAATCGAAGGCTTTTTCATAGTCCACAAACGCCAAGCAGAGAGGCAGGTTATACTCTTCGGTCTTCTGTATAACCTGCCGCAGCGTATGTATGTGGTCTACGGTGCTAAAGCCTTTTCGGAATCCGGCTTGTTCGGGCGGCTGAAAATCGTCAAACCTGCGCGCGAGACGATTCGTGATGACTCTTGAGAACAACTTGTAGACATGGCTTAGAAGTGAGATGGGTCTATAGTTCTTCAGCCGGGCATTGTCGCCCTTTTTGAAGAAGAGTACCACCACACCCCTGCACCATGCCTGCGGCGTTTTCCCCTCGAGTATGACGGAATCAAACAGCTTCTGAAGGGCCTTAAGTACCGGTTTTCCACCCGCCTTCAGGAGTTCGGCCGTAATTCCGTCATCACCCGGTGCCTTGTTGTTCTTAAGCTGTTTAAGAGCCATCCTAATCTCGTACAGGCTGACATCCGGAATGTCTTCGGTATAGTGTCGGGTCAGTCTAGCTCTTGGGTCGTTAGCTAGAGTTGCAACAGGATTTCTAGTTGAAGTGTACAACTGCCCATAAAAACTCTCGATCTCCCTCAGCAGCTCCGGTTTGGCGGATACGATCCTGCCATCGTCGGTCTTCAGTTTCGTTAGCTGGCTCTGCCCAATAGCCAGATCTCTTGAAAATACCTTGGAGCCTTTATTCCGCTCAATAGCGTCTTTAATACGCTCGGTATTAAAGCGGCGGAGGTCGCTCTTCAAGGATTTAGAGATCCGTCTATTGAGCTGCCGGTATTTCCGCACCTCATCTGAAGACTGCAGGATCATCTCACGCCGCTCCTTCATGAGCTCGAGAGTATGATCAGAGAGTTTTTTGTTGTGTGCACGACGTGTCTTGAAAAACTTAGACCCAGTCGTGTGGACAGTTTCCACGAACCCATCGTTGTATTCGTCCACTGAGCTTCCTAGGCACTCGAAACGATTCTGGAGTTCAAGCTGAAAGCTCTCGGGGTTTTGGATCTGGATCTGTGCTGGACGGAGCGTAGACTTCATCAGTCGAGACCTTTCAAGCTTTATATTGATGTTCAATGTGCCTCTTACCATGCGGTGATCGCTCCCGGTTTTCACCGAATTGATCACAGAGACATCATTGAACATCTGCTTCTTGGTTGACATGATGAAGTCAATCTCATTTTTAGTTGCACCATCGGGACTCTGCCAGGTCCACTTCCTGTGCTCGCGCTTTTTGAAGAAGGAGTTCATCATATAGAGGCCCTCCTTCTCCATAAAACTAGCCAGTTGGTGACCCCGGTGATTCCGACTTCCAAACCCAAATTGCCCCACCTGCAGCTCATCTCCATCTCGTTTGCCCAGTTTCGCATTGAAGTCCCCCATGACAACGGTGAAGTGAGTCTTGAAACCATGCAGGGCTTTGGAAATATCCTCATACGTGGTCTCCACTTCGTCGTCGGGGTGTGCCGAGGTCGGGGCGTAGACCTGTATGACCTTCAGCAAATATCTTGAGGATATTTTGAGTACAAGGTACGCCACCCTGGTCGACACACTCACGATCTTCACCACGTTATTCACAAGGGGCTTGTGGACGATAAACCCAACACCACCCTGGGACTGCCGGTCACCCTCTCGGAAATAGAGCAGGTTGCCGGATTTCAGGATTATCGTGTCCTCACCCTCTCTTCGGACTTCAGATAATCCCACAATACTCCATCGCAGCCTGCTCAATTCCTCTTCGAGTTCCGTTATCTTCTCGTCGGTCCGGAGTGTACGCGTGTTATATGTTGCCAGGTCAAGTCGTCGGTATTGGCAGCCTGATCCCGTCCGGAGATTCTTAGCACCCCTTGCCACGCCGTAACCTCGACCGCTACCATAGTCGAGGGTAGACGAGCTGCCGGGTACTAGGGGCCATTTTTTTATTGTGCTCGTCATTTAGGGGGGTTTTGCCATAATCGCCACGCTTGGCAGGCGGGTTGGCGATCGCAGTATGGTTGTTGTAAAATCAAAGAACGCTGCTGCCCATTCTCTGGTAAGTCCCTTAGTCGCCTCTTACGACACCCACGGGAAGACATGGGATGGTGCTATTCTTTACGTCCGGACACCATACGGACGATATGATATAGATATGAATACAATCTTGAAATTATGAAAATTTTATATGTGAAACGGGTATAATATTGTTTCGTTTTCGTTACGTTACGTTGACACCGCGCGCTCGATCATCTAGGGCCTCTGATCAGTATTCCGACTATTCTAATTTACGATCTACAAGCAAAACAAAACCAGCTTTTAATTTATGCACGAAGTTTGATGCCCAAAGAATAATCGTCAATCATCCGGAGACAACTGAATCGTTTAGTCATAACACCTTCATGAGTTTGCGTAGTTAGGTGTTGTATTGTATTGTATAACGGGCTGGTGTCCGCAACTCCACGTCTAAAGCGAGTATTTTGCGTGCGGAAAATAAGTGTGTTGAGGTGTTAGTAATCTATACTTCAACCAATTTATCTGTGCAGGCGGGAAAACGCGGAACTAAAATAAATGTACCAACATTGACATATCGATGCTAATTTTCTTGACAAGCAACGCCACCTTGAACTGCACACTTAAGGTGGTCATGCTATAAATATGATGCCAACACCTGCATGTCCTATTAACAGCAGAAGAAAGTGCCTTTTAAGGATTAAACCAAATTATAGGAAATTTTAAAGGTAAGAAATTCATTACCATGGTTGCATTATTATTTACACGAAAACTATTTAAACTTACGGAACAGTAGAGACCAATAGTTTCACTAATACCAAATACAATTTAACGATAGACATAAGTATATTCGTATAGATAGATAGTTGTAGCACACCAAACATCTTCGTGTCGTAAATTATGCGATGGCACTCACTAATCCGCAGAATAAATTAATAGTACATTAAGCATCAATCTGGAATGCGCATTAATAAGTTTATACAGAACACCGGGCGATTCGTGTTCAATGGAGCCACCCTACCCGCCCGCAATTTATTTAAGAATGTTATGTAAATTTGAACACAAGTCTTTGATCGTCCGCATCAAAAGTCCAAGCAAAAAACTTCCACTAGAGCGGAGAAAAAACGAGAGAAGCTTAAGAAAAATAATGATTTAATCTTACTTTTCGCTGTCTCGCATATAAAAGCGTCGGAGGCGGGTGGCGTGGGCGGAGGGCGCGAGAATCGGTTTTAATCTTTGCTTTGTAAAGGTGATTATGAAGGATTATAGGTTTGCAAGTATGGCTGAAATTTCGCGGCTGAAGAGGCGGCCCCTTCGACTCATTTATGCCATATTTTTTGGGCCGCAGGTGGGGTTGTGGTCGTCCCCCCAGGATACTTTACAACTTTTCCTTATTCTAGAGCCGTTCAAAGGAAAGGCTTTATTACGTTTTGTTTTGTCTTCGCCGATTGGCGTTTGTAGTGTTTCTTTTGGATGAGCTGTGGTCTCGATTTACGTGGCCACAATTTTGGTCGAAACTGTGTTAGGAGTTACAGCGCGAAAGTTTAATGTTAAATGTACCTGTGGAATTCGATTGCTAGTTTTAAAATTAAGAATTTTTTTTGAAGAGAGAGCCGCCCAGTCTCTTTAAAAAATGTAGGTATGATGTAGCTACTTATTGAAACTGAATTTAGTTTGAGACTTCTTAGTGAGTATCACCACTAGGGAAGCTTAGAAAAAAAAACATATCCAGTCCTCATCAATTCGTATGTAGGTTTTATAGAAGTAGTTTCAATCTAGCACAGTCTCTTTTCTTACAGCCTTTTTACTGTATCGAAATAAGAAAAAGGTAAGTAAATACCTACACTTGAGAGCGTTTCCATTCGTTGGATCCGAGGCAGCGAAGCGGGGCAACGTGCAGTTTTGTCATTTTTCATTACGTGACCAGATCAGGTTTGTCATTTGAAGCGACGGCGATCTCCACCGGTATAGCCTTTAGCCAACTTCCGACAAAACATCACAACTAATACGCCACTCTGCAAACGAAAATATGACTTATTGTAAGCAGTTAAGGAGTGATTTCTCAGGTGCATGGTTACAGTTACGATCTTTCAAGTCAGAGCGAATGATTGAGTAAAGCTTCTCTTGTTAGATGAAGAGTGGTGCCTGTGTAAGACTTGGACTGTTACTATGAATACGTAAACGTTGGATGAAGCCACGTCTAGATGCAAAGACTTTAAATTTTATAGTATTTTCCACTGAGCAACGTTTTCATGCGAACATCTTAACGTGCTACGATGCTACGAGTGCACGAGGCGCTCAGAGAGTTCGTAGCACCGTATCGCGTATCGAGGTTTAAATTGTTTTCATGTTTGTATTGAAAAGTCTTACATATTATTAGATCTTATGATAGACTAATAGATATAGACCTACTTATAATCATACGTTTCTAGGTAATGCGATTAAATTAATACAATTACCCTATAGAATTCAGGCATAAGTAGACGGATACTTATGTAACGGCTGACTTAATTATATTGCTTGATCTCCGCGGGGCGGAGGCGGGGGGCGTCTCATCTCAATCGCAAATCGGCCATCTTGCGCCCCCGAGATCGCCGCCCGCGCCCCCCGCCACCCCCTCGTCCATTATACTTTTTAAGCTCCAATCTCGTTCATTTAAACGGTTGGCTTTAGATGGCAATCGCATTTTTCCACTGCAGGTCACGTCTCGACCCGTCTCCCGACTCGAGGGCTTAAATCAACAAAAGAAAATAATAAGATTCGTTCAAATTAAAAGTGTAATGTCGCGAAAGTGCGCGGCGCGGGTGGTTCCTAATCCCACCGCTCCTCTTCATTAGGCGGGCGCCGCTAAGGCCTCGGGAAACGCTTAAAAACGTCGCCAAGAATTTTTCTTTATTCATAACGGAGATTAAGAGAAATGCAAATGAAGCGAGGCGTCGGGGGCTACTTAGCTGTGTCAACAACGTTTCGAGGACTCGGCGGTGAATCGGAGTTTTTTTCCGCTTCAGCGGCCGCGGCACGTGGCGACTGGCGCAGTTGTTGTGTTTAGATAGACTCGTGCCTCAAGTAATTGGTATTGACACCTTAGTTGTAGCTATTTGTATTATGTAGAACTGATCGTTCAAAGCAAATGTTAGGAAGCTGAACTGCATCCTGGACTCAACCTTAAATTCGTTACGCAAAATTTGGTTTCACTCATTACCTCAAGCGACATAAGTTTACATTTTTAAGCACCCTTGCAGCTGTCAAAATCGAAAATCTAAATATCCAGGCCAGATATGGTTTCTTCCTAGTCCGCCTCGTATTATCAACCTACGTTCTCGTTCCTTCTAGCCTGAAGAACACGAATCACCTTTGCCTACATAGGACAAACCTCAAAATCGAAATTAGCATCTAAACAATCGCAAGATCACTTAAGACAAAACATCTTACTGAAACAAAGGACATCAATTATAATAGCTTCAAGTAAGTGGCTATTGTAGGGAATCGAGTTATGTCGTCGATGGCGGGTAGTATCGATCGCGTGGCTCATTTATTTGTTCATCCGGCCTCAACGTTTATGCTGGTCGCAACTCTTTCGCGGCCGCGGACTTAGTACTTTAGTGTTGGGATAGGAACGTCAAGTTGTAATACTTATCGATGTTTCTGAAAACAAATGGAATAGGTTAAGAAAGGCTTATATATGTTCTTGAAATCAGAATCCTGACAAGAAGGCCTTCAGACAATGGAAAAGGTCTTTAAGATTCTCTTTACGAGAGCCAGCTTGCTATAGAAAGGGTTACTGCTCAAAATGAAGTCACTTTGTAACTTCAACAACTACCTACTACCAAAGTTCCTACCTGTAATATCTTCAGTAAAATAATAATAATACTACTGTATTCACCTGTACTACAAGGCTCACAGTTCCGTTGACATTTAAACTTGCGTGGGTATACAAAAGCCAAGTCAAGTTTTCTTTGAGTTGCGGGCATGAGATACTGCTTTTGTAGCACTTACAATGAATTAAGATGTACACCTTAGCCATTGAAAAGTGCCGCCCAATAGACTGGGATGCTTTCAGTCCTAAGACCTGAAATAAAAAGTTTTGAATGAGATATCAAGATGAGACAGTACATAAAAATACCTTAACGACAATGGAAATCAACAAGCGGGAATACGTTTTGTCACATAGATTTTATGGGTTACTGCAATGCTACGCAACTTGCAGTCAGAAAACGAATGAAAACATGAAACCTATGCACACAAACAACTATTAAAATCATCTTCAACAACTTAAACGCACTAGTACATCAAGACAATAAATCGATAAAAAACACAATAGGCACAACACTACAACCCGCTCAACAGCGCAGAGAGTATTTTTATTCGGAATTTATATCTCGCTTCGAATCCCACATTATTGTCTTCCAGCATTTATTTTGTGACGGGCATTAAAACAAACCCCTTTTTCTTGTAGACGATTTCATTTTAGCTGGGTTTAGAGAATTTAGAGTCGGTCTTTAGAGCTCTGGTATTGCGAGCCTTGGTGGGCGGAATAATTAATTTAGTCTATTATTATTCCCTTTTCTCTAAAGATAACGTTGGATATAAAATGTAGCGATCTAAAATTAATAGGTTGGTTATTTTAGAGTTTTGTTAGTCGGCCTATGACTTGTGTTTTTGATGCGTGGGTCTGTCTCTCTATCTGTATTTTAGTGAAAAGTACTCCTAAAAATAAACTTTAACCTAAATCTGTAGAATTAAAATTCCATAATGAACCTCTAGTGTACCTTTTGGTAGCAAGATTATGGTCTTTTGCTTAGTGAGTCGATATCAAATTATTTTTGAAATGATTTTTTTTGGACCAGCATCCGCAGCACTGATACACAGCCTTCATGGTTAGGTGACAGGGTAAGATATAGATAGGCCATGGGCTGCGGGAAGACACCACAAAATTGTATGTACGTACCTACATTTAAATTGGAGCCTTCCGGTTACGCTTTAACGTCTATATTAAGAAACGATAAATATAAATGCATAATTAGTGAGTGAATTCGCAAGAGGCAATATCGGGTACCTAGGTGCTCCCTAGCTAAACTAAAGCCTTTGCTAAGTCTCTGAGCAGACTTAGTGGAACACCTGAGCTTTATAAGTTCACCTACAGCTGCACACGCCTCGTTGGTCTAGTGGTCGTAAGCGCGATTCCGAGGTCTTGGCTTCGATTCCCAGGTTGGGCAAAGTGTTATTAGGTTTTTACTTCAGGAATTGCTCAGTAGCAGCCACGGAATCTGGATTTGTGCCCGTATGATGGCAATAGGCTCGTCCCCTATTACATGGGACTTAAACATAACTGGTGAAATGTAGGTGTACTATTAGGTACACCTCTGCCTAACCCTTCGAAGATAGTTATGTTAAATTATAATTTCTAAACTCTGCTATAATCAAGACCCAAAACCATCGCGTTCCCAGGTTCTATTATGAGATTAAAAGACAGATTTGGCATTTCGACCCAACACTTATATTGGGAACACCAAGTTTGATTAGGATAATCTAATGCTGAAGAAGAAATCTTCACATTTAGCTAGGAGTCAGGGTATATTTTATTTAAAACTGACAAATTGTGAATCGATCGATCTTGTAATAATAATAACTTGAAGTAAATGTGAAATGATAATTGATACTACATTACATATACCTATTACTAAAATGAATGGACGAACTGATAATAATGATTTATTTTATTAATATTTAGTATAATTAATGTAATCATCATTTCAGCCGAAAGACGTCCACTGCTAGACATAGGCCTCCCCAAGGGGGGTTTTGCCATAATCGCCACGCTTGGCAGGCGGGTTGGCGATCGCAGTATGTTTGTTATAAAAAATCACAGAGAACGCTGCTGCCCATTCACTGGTAAGTCCCTTAGTCGCCTCTTACGACACCCACGGGAAGATATGGGATGGTGCTATTTTATGGTTTTGAATTAGAGTCAATATTATAATGATGTAATTTAAAATATGATATATAAAATTTGCAGTGCTTACAGGGTGCATATCTTAATACTGAGTCCTGAAATTTTAATGCATTTACTAACCAGTGTTTTATGTTTGCTAATAAATAAATAGAATAAATATTTGATCAACTGTATGAAGTGGGGTCACGATGGTCGCAGAGTCGCAGATAGATAGGCATTTAGATAATATTGAGGACGGTATTCTTAGTTATGATTCCAGTACCTACTAACTGGGTTGTAGAGGTCAGGTAGGCAGTCGCTCCATATTAAATACTGGTATTCAGCTGCATCCGGTTAGACTGGAAGCCGACCCCGACATAGTTGAGAAAAGGCTAGATGATGATTCTTGGTTATTATTATGAAAACCTGAATTATCCAAGTTGAGAAGTTTATTAGGCTGGATAACCTGCATGAGACCCGCAAGAACCAGGGTAGCTTGGCACAAAAGAGGGAAGCCTGTGCTTAACGATTTATTCCCACTAGTTCTACTAAACAGTTCTACGGTAGAACTATATGGGAATATTTTTCTCCTCACTAGTCCTACGATATAAGGTGTTACAAAATCGTAGAACTAGTGGGAACAAAAATATCCATTTCTTCTACCTGTTCTATTACACGGTTCTACTTTAAAACGAATGGGAATTTTTATTTATTTATTTATTTATTTATTTAACAATTTATGTACACACTAAATACAGAAAAGAAGAAAGGAACAGAAAATAGTACAAAGGTGATGGTGGTGGTGGTGGTGGTGGTGGTTTTTGTTCTCACTAGTACTACGTTTTGGTGTAGGTCGTACATTCGTACTGTGGAAAACTCGCACTATGCGAATTTACCCCGCTTTTGATTTGCTGCTAGTATATTGGCACGAATAACCTCCGATTTTTGTGTGAGTTTACACTCTGAGATAACGTAGTGGGACAAGGCAAGTAGGAGATGAGAAACAAGGATAGTAAAGTCTCACAAACTACCAGGACGCCAGAATCATGAAGAAGGTACGTATTTTTCATACCATGCGTATTAGGGTGTGCAAATCTTCAAAAAATAAGTGGGTTTCACAAGAGCACTAATGATAATGACCATGATGATGAAAGTGGACATCTAAGATGCCTTGTCTAAAAGGTTAATGAGATAATAGGACATACCGATTCGCTGTATCCTCCTTTACTAGCTTGCTTGGTGTGATCAGATCACAATAATTCATCAAATGAACACTATAAAAGATAAATTCTCCCCTCTCAGTAACTGAATTATATAGCCAACCCATTCAAATAATAAAATGAAATATGCGTATTCTATGAAGAGCAGACAGTAATTAAGCTAAAACACATTATAATTTTTGTGTGGACAGCTCTCGTGGAATCAAAGCGAGCGTCCATTTTTGTTTGCACACTCGTTCATATCCCGCACCACTGAAATCGCCTGCATATCCCTCGGATATGATAGTGTGGAAACGGCTTTCAAAAATGTAATAATCCAAATTAAATGTGCATGTTTCCGTACAGAGTGGATGAAACATCATCTCGTCCAATGGGAGCTACTCCCATTTCTATAGCATAGAAATAAATAAGTCTACGTAATCAAAAATTTATAGTTGTTTTTTTTTTGTTCAGGTAGAAAGAAGGGTAATGACAGGATTTGAATCGCGGGAAGAGCTACGCGGTGCTACGATTGCTACGAAAAACTGTACGATGCTACGAAGGGCCTCTTTCATACAAAGAAAATTTGCCCGATTGCTCGCTTTTATGGCTTTACACAAATTCAAATTCAAATTCATTTATTGTTTGTCACAGGTGAAATATCAGTTCTTATGATTATTATAAAGGATCGCTGTAACATACCTTTAAGGTGTACAATATTTAGTGTTGGTTCAATATTTATATAACATCTTAATCAACGTAGTCAACGTCCATCATTAGTCATGCATTAATAAAGTAGTTCATTCACAAGGCAGTTTTAAAAAAATAATAATAAGTAAATAGGGACATTGATTTCACTATTTACACGGTAATGAGTTTATGACTGTCCGACTGCTGTGCAAAAGTGTCCGCCAAGTTCTCTCATATGAAAACTTAAGAAAAGATAGGAAAAAGTAAATACTATTAATATTTCGTTTATTCATTCTCTTACATACTATTTACATTTTTAAATATTTCTTTAAAAAAAAACAAATAAAAAACATTTAAAAATATTTAAAAAAAGTCGTCCGCCGGTATCGGGAGCAGGGTCCAAGCTACCGGTGGTTAGGGCGCCAGAGACAGGAACCTCCTCACAATGCGAGCCGTATCGAGGAGTACTGCCTTCTGAATCAGGCCCTTGATCCAAGATGAGAAACAAAGATAGTAAAGTCTCAGAAACTACCAGGAGGCCAGAATCATGAAGGAGGTATTGTATAACGGGCTGGTGTCCACCACAACTCCATGTTCAAAGCACGTATTTTGAACGTGGAGTTGAACTTTGAATTTTTTAGTTTACACGGTTAAGGCTGTCCAAAAGCTGCGCCAAAGTGTCCTCCAAGTTCCGTCATAAGAAAACTAAAGAAAAGATAGGAAAAAAGTAAATACTCTATTCCTATCGTGCCGTCTCGAAACGATTTAATACTTCATGTGTCACATTTTGGCAAAGTCTGCTCCACACTATGAAACCGATAGTATCCCAAGCTTAATTTGATTAGCGTCCACAAGCTGCAGAGTGCGCCCTCGATGGCCACGGTCAACTTTGACCACGAATTTGTATCAAGTGTTATTCGTATTTACATTGCGGTCGTATTCATTAACATTATGGTGGGTGATGGACTGACAGACAGGTATTATTTTATGACATGATAAAACCTAATAATGTGATTACCAATAGGTATCAATTAATGATTACTAACGGGACCGAAACGTGGTCGCTCACAATGGGCCTTATCAGAAGGCTTAAAGTCACCCAAAGGGCAATGGAGAGGGCTATGCTCGGAGTTTTCTTGCGTGATCAAATCAGAAATGAGGACATCCGCAAGAGAACCAAGGTCGTAGCCCGAAGAATAGCCAAACTTAAGTGGCAGTGGGCAGGGCACATTGCTCGCAGAATGGATGGCCGACGGTGCCGAAAAGTTCTGGAGTGGCGATCGCGAACCGGAAGACGTTGCGTTGGAAGGCCTCCCACTAGGTGGACCGATGACCTGGTGAAGGTTGCAGGGATCCGCTGGATTCGAGTCGCACGGGACCGGTCAATGTGGCGACACTTGGGGGAGGCCTATGTCCAGCAGTGGACGTCTTTCGGCTGAAATGATGATGACGATCAATTAATGCACACATTAATTTGACTGTGAAGAAATTTACCTAATGGAAAAGAAATTAAGTAGATGCTTATTGGCTAATTTGTTTACAATGAATTAGTTATCTGCTTATACTCTAAAAACTTATTAAAATGTTACGTTTCGCAACGGATTCCGAAAAGATTATTAAATAAAGTGTATCAATTGATATCGGTACATAGTTTGTTCACGGATTGATGATTGCAGATCGTCGCAACACTCACAACATCAATGGCAAAGGCACATTCTTATGCTGCAGCACCCTCTTTTTATTTATAATATCATTGGCAGCACTGTCCAACCCTATACCGAAACTGAGAAACGTGTTCTTCCCGTCATTGTGATCATTTTATTGTTGTGGAACTTACCCGGGAACCTTCTAGGGACGCAGATATTGAAGGTCAAAATTCTAAATTTTTTTTTAGAATGTAACGTTTAAATGTGACCCCTGTCCTTGTCAGTACATCCACCAGCACAATATTTTAAGTGCTACCATAAAACATGATTTTCCACATCATTAAAAAAGTCCTGCGCAATGTAGTTTTATGTAGAATGCTTACATACTCCCAGATCTAGTGCACAGAGTAAGTTTATAATTTTTCAGTTGATACCTTTATTTTATCGACTTTTTCAAATACACTAGAGTTGTTGTGTGTTGAGTTGCAAATAGTAAACGTAGTATCGTATTCTAAACTGCACCAAAAGTAAAATCTTTTTCGAAACAAAAATATTTTTTTTACTACAAGTGGAAAATATTTCACGAAAACCAAACACTACATTGTGCAGCTTGTAGTGACCTCTATCACCGAACGTAGTAAACAACTGCAACTACTGCCATCTATGATTTAAATGATACAACTGATTGGAAACGCGACTAACGCTTGTGAATGACTCACATAGAAAACGATGGTCCGCTAGAAATGTTAGTGACAAAGTAGTACGTATATTAACCGGTAGATGGCAGACAATGACTGATGGTAAAAATTCTTGCTTGTTATTTTTATTTTTTTTCATTTTCAACCTGTGATTTAAGTTTAATTTTACCCTATTTGTAAAACAGGAAATAAGATTTTTTTTAAAGTTCGTAAGTAGGATACAACCGTGATGTCGGCCTTGCGACCTGCGAATTAAATTAATTGCTAAATTAACGTTTCCTAATTAGTTTACATAACTAAGGTACAATCTTCTCAAGGATTGTTATTCTTTTCAAGTTTTTTTTTTTGTAATAGGCTGTTTTTTTAAGCACGTTCTATTTTTAAACCTTATAGGTAGGTATTCTATTTTATATATATTTTATGAGTACATAGGTTTGGAATGAGGTTCATTGACTAAAAAATCCTAAAGAACAACAAAGGAAGTCAGTAGGTAAAGTAGCAACTCGCATCATCCTGCATCCAACAGCTGACCGTGGCAACGGACGCTTAACCTCGTAGACAGATCGACCTTCTCGGTAATCTGTGACAAGCCTCTTCTTACATAAACTTAAATTAATATTGCAAAATAAATGGCCTAGCGTACGTATCTTCAAGGGGATTGACTCCAAATCGCTTTAAGTCTAAACTTGATTCAGAAGCCAATCTAGTTACAACAAGGACCTAAGAAGTCTTTAAAAAGTAATTATCTTGGGCTTTTTGGTTCGTAAAAAAAAACCCTGACTCATATAAATTTATCACTACACCCCTGTAGTGATAAATTCATCCATCATCTGCGATTCCCACATTCCCCATAAACTAATGGGGAAGATAATAAAACAATGACCTGCCCCCGTAGCATGACCACCGTAGGCAAGGATTTCTTTGACGGAAGAATCGACAAAATGACAGATAGTGCAAAGAAATCTGTCATTGTGTCGACACAATCTTTCATTTTGTCATGCTGCGGGGGCTGCTTTCTTAATTGTATGGATCAGCATGTTGGGTGTTGGGAGATGAGAATGCTAAGGGGGATGTGTGGTGTTACGCGAATGGATAAAATAAGAAATGAGTACATAAGAGGAAATCTGGTGACTGAAAAGTTGTGTGGTAATCGGTTGGCTTGGTATGGGACTATGGGTACAAGTGGCAAAGGTTCCATACAACTCGATTCCTACCTTCCCTAGGGGACATGAATTAGGCAAAACTATAATCTTATCAACCTACGGTAATTTAGTAACCGTCACATGAAAGATATGTCATGTACTCTGGCTTACCTCTTACTAAACTGACCCGTCGCTACAAATGGGTACCTATGCGATGCACAGGAATGAGGAAAATGTCATGAGACAAGCTTTGAGTATAAGTGTGGATGGGTTTAAGAGTTGAGGAAGACCAAAGAAACGATGGATGGACTGTGTGAAGGATGATACGACGGGATAAGGGCAGGAGAATCATGACGATGATCGCTCAAAACGCCAATCTAATGAAAATTGATGTTAATGAAACTATATACGGTTCAATTTTATTAATAGCACTAATTAGCATCTGTAGAAAGATAGGTACTTTAAAATCAGTGATCATGAATGTGACCTCATGCTTACTTAGATACCGTCAACATCACAAAACGAAAAAACAACAGTACAGTGTGCAAAAACCGCTTGTAACCGGCAAAATACTTACAAACATTTACTCAGATGATATTACAAATTAAATAATCGATCATTTAAGCACCAGCCAAAACCAGTTTTAGTTTTAAGAGATAGCAGGAACCGGTTAAGTGTAGCCTATTTACTGCTACTAACTGTTCGCTCTATGACCTGTGCGTGATTGACCATATCTTTTGACACTGGGCTATCGATTTCTGGTTCGAACTGAATTTTGTTTTGCACTTCTTCAGCTCAAAGACCTCGTGGCTAAATAATGACAGCCGCTCGGTTCGATCTTCAGTTGGTCCGTGGATGTATGACCACCCATTATATACCGAGTTTCCTCGTTTAGCCGTTGGTCCTGGCTGTCTTTTGTAGATCTTTGACAGTCGTTACAGGTAGTCGGTAGCCCCAAAGCCTGACAACTAGTCTTACCAAGGGGTATCGTATCACCCAGTACTTGGAGGGTAAGATAGGCAGTCGCTCCATGTAAAATACTGGTATTCAGCTGCATCCGGTTAGACTGGAAGCCGACCCCAACATAGTTTGGAAAAAGGCTAGGCAGATGATGAATGTACCTACCTACATTAAACAACGCCTGCTTCACATGGATCAGTGGATGTATGTAGCTACTTAAGCAGACACTGAACAATGTCTCGTACTACTAATTAGGGAATGCAATCTTGATCTCGCAAGATCTCGATTCTCAAGAAATCTCGAGGAATTTTTCGAGATCTAGGTCTCATGGGAAGAAAATCTGGTTGTCGTCTTGAGATTACATTGCCTTGCAACGATCGTTTCATCTTTATTTGCAAACTATTATAGGTACGTGGTGGAAGGGACACCGACGTGAAAACGGTTACCAAGTATTCAGTACAAATCATTCTGAGCCATGCATGCATGAGCTGAAATTATTCACAGGTTATTAAAAAAAATACAGCTGTTTCCTACAAAAATGCAAGATCTACACGGTCAAAATGTTAAGAACAGCTGATTTTTTTTTTTTAATAACCGATGAATAATTTCTATGTGGTAGTGTGGTAGCTACGTGGTAGGTAACCGTTTTCGCGTCGATGTCCCTTCCACCCCTTATGTATAAATCAGTCAATCCAACAACGGTCCGGTAACCTACCGTTAATAAAATTGTTGCCTGCATTTTATTTTGCGACATTTCAATAAAACCGAATAACAGGATATTAAAGAAATGGTAGATTAGTGGTCAACATCGCAAATAGCTGTCAAATATTTCGCTGTTTTGCTTAATTTGGCAATGTTACTGTTAGGAAATAAGAAAAACGGCTAACTAGTGAACTAAAATATTATGGGTAAAATGGTATTATGGTTAAAATATATTGTGCTTACCAGAGAATGGGCAGCAGCGTTCTCTGATTCTACAACAACCATACTGCGATCGCCAACCCGCCTGCCAAGCGTGGCGATTATGGCAAAACCCCCCTTCTTGGGGGAGGCCTATGTCCAGCAGTGGACTTTTCGGCTGAAATGATGAATGATGATATTGTGGTTATGAAATATCGTAACACCGAATATATAGTTTTAGATGTAAAAAAAAGTATTTGGAAATTTTCCAAACGCCTTTTTTACACCTAAAACGGTTACAACATCAAATTCAGTGTTTTAATTGCAATTCATTTTTAATATTCTAGTTCACTAGTTAGCTACATTTCTTATATCCATACAGTAATATTGCCAAATTAATAAAACTGGCAAATATTTGACAGTTATTTGCGACGTTGCCAACTTTTTGGATGAACGCTTTTAAGGTGTATGTAGACACTATGTAATTCACATCCTCGATAGTTTATTGCAGATAGGTTCTACTTTTATTACCTCATATCGCCATCTGCCTATGTTAAGCTAGTATTCTAAATGTAACTTGTGCCTACATAATCAAGTATCGGTACTTACCTTTTTCCTAACGATAAGTGTTAAGACAGAACTAATAAAAATACAGCATACAATCATAAAAATTAACATTTCAATGCATGACAATTAAAAACATTTTTTTATAATTGATGATGATGATGATGCCATCTAGCCGATTTCGGCCACAGCGACTGCATTCGATGGCTTTCTAGGGAGATTGTCGAGAGCTTTGGTACGCTGCTCTATCATGTGCTCTCAAGTGGCTAGCATACCCAACTTTGGCCGAAAAACTCCGAGCACAAAGCGGACGTCAGAACACTATTGACGAAATTGTAGGGTATAGCTGCAGGTGGCCTAGTTTTAAGGTTATCACGCTTTAAATTCAGCTGCGACCTTCTTCTCTCTTCGAAGGCGTTGACCTGCCGATGCACACGACGTCTCCACTCAAGCCGATTTTGTACCTACTTTTCCCACACTAAGGGTACAAATTCGCATCTTTTGAAGTGTTTATTCTGAACATCCTTGTAACGTAAAAACTGACCACCACGTTTCCGTTTTCCTTCCTGGAGTTCAGAATAGAAGATGCGCTTCGCCAGTCTCTCTTCGTGCATTCTAGAGACATGCCCGCACCACCTTAGCTGACGTCTCATCAAGTAGGCCTCTATGCCAAGTACTTTGGCTTGTCTTAAGACGTTCGTATTACTAATACGGTCCGACCATCTGATGTTCATGATGTTTCGGAGGCATTTGTCCAAGGTCCGTATATGTCTACGATAGAGACACCACGTTTCTGACGAGTACAGAAGATTGGGAAGAACTATTGCCATGTACACAGAGATCTTGGTAGTCAGCTTCAGATCGTGCGAACTGAAAACTTTGGACTGCAATTTGCCAAAAGCTGCTGCTGCAGCAGATATTCAAAAATAATAATAATAAGCGAGCCTCGACGACCATCTTTCGAAGCTCTCCTTAGGCGGTTGGATCAAGGGCCTGATTCAGAAGGCAGTACTCCTCGATACGGCTCGTATTGTGAGGAGGTTCCTGTCTCTGGAGCCCTAACCACCGGTAGCTTGGACCCTGCTCCCGCTACCGGCGGACCACTATTTTTTATATTTTTAAATGTTTTTTATATGGTTTTTTTAAGAAATGTTTAAAAATATTTAAAATAAGTATAAAGGTGAATAAAGGAGATAATAATAAATAATCCATAAATAAAGGGTGTAAATAGACCCTTAGGCTTAAGATATCCGAAAGGCACTTGTTCTCCCCGTCTTTGCGATTTTTTTTTTTGCGGAGATATTGGTAAAGTTCCAACTTTTTCACAAGTTTTTTTTAAATACATGTTTTTATGTTTTTATGTAAGATTTTTACTTTACACATCTCCACGACCCCCGTACTATTCAATCCATCCATTAGCACAATGCTTTGAGTGCTTTCCATTGAGCCCTACCGTAAAACGTGATTTTTCACCCCAAAAAAAATAGTCGATTCCCAGCAATAATTTTTGCGTAAAGTAACTTAGTTTGATGTACAGAATGCTAGGTTGACGGCTATGTGAAGGGTCTGTTTACACCCTGTATAATAAAGTACTTTAATTTGTTTAATGAGTCTTAAATACTCCCCCTAAGCAACATTTTAAAGTCCCAAGTAAGAGATACAATTTACGCACGTACTATTGTATGTTTATTAGATCCTAACAACACTGATAATGCTTGTAGTGCAGTCCAATAAATCTCCGTGTCCATGTGTGCTTGTCTACTCTGCTATCATGATTGAGGAAGCCACATAAATGCGAATCAATCAGAATAGGACACAACACGACGTACACAGACACACGACTAGCTTGTCGATGTTGATGATTTAAATTCCTCTTGAAACGCTCCTATAATAAGTAATAACTAGGTAGGTATTTAAGACAAAACTTAATAATAAGAAAGTATGGACCTAAGTTTGCTGTAATTGTTTGGTAAAATCTCAATTTTTACATAGAAAATAAATCATAAAAAACACCATTCATAAATCAAGTTCAGGAAAATTTTGAAACAAGCTCGGATAAAAAGACTAAAAACCAAAAAACTTGGTCCTTTCGCATAAGCAAGCTAATACTGTTTGATTTTTGTAATATATTTTGTCTAATTACTAAATCAATAATTCACTCTTCATGGACATATTTCATTGACTATTTCCGGAAGTCATTTGTATTGGCCAAATCCCATTATGAAACACCTTCTAACCTTGCCTCGGCTACTTGTACTATTATGTATTCTGTGCCTGCTTCGGCTGGCTTTGTCAGAATATAACTTAAGTTAAGAACTTAAGTAATCACTTTATTATCGTCTTGTTTTTATAATTTTTCATTAAGAGGTACGATGTAAAACTTGAACTTAAAATCTAAATATATTTTTGGATAGGTAACGTACCTACCTGCGTATGTATTTAGCATACACGTATCAAATAGGTAAATAATAATGATTATCCATTAGTTATCGCAGATATATTTTATGAGGTAATGATGCTAGATTAGGTAAGTACTGAAACTGTAATGGTCACTTAATCTAAAAAGCTACAACTAATTAAACAAAAAAGAACTTATCTACTTACAAATTGAGTACTTACCTACTAATTAAAATTAAGTTCAAAGACCTTGTATTGGTATTTGCACAAATCGTGACGATCTTTACAATAGTGATGTAAATACCTACATATGCCTACTTTTATACCAATGTTTATGTTGCGTGAAGATAATGGCAAATAGCAACTAGTGAATAATTCTTTTCATTCGTGATTATTTTTCGTTATACATAATGATAACCTAGTAGGGTAATAGTATTTATACAAATAATATGATTCAACTTGCAACCCGTTGATAGGCAGAATATACTTTCCTAGTTATAGTCTTCATTTAATCAGCCTGATCGTCTGTAGGCTGAAGATCATTTATTTATGGAGATCGCGAAATACCTCAAGAGAGCAGTGGCGGCCTAGTGGAAAGGCAATGACTTACAAGCCATTGCCGTTTCCAGTTCGTAGGTTAGGTTCGAACCAAGGACGCACTTTACTTTGTGTAAACTAATTCATCATGACTGCTCACAAAACGGGGAAGGAAAACATCCTAGAACACGTCACACAACATTGCCATGTCACCTCAGCAGGAAATAGGTCCTTAGGGACCGGCAGCCACACCATAACCGCTGGCTAATCGTCTATCACACGCATTTGGCAGTCATTGCAGTAGGTCACTTGCTATCACCTCCTATTTATGCATTCTACATTTCGACAATGCGAACATAAACCAACGCGATAAACAATTATAGTTCCACAAAACACGCTTTGTCGTATTTCTTCAGCAAAGCCTTTCATTTGATACCCATATCATAGGAATGCATAAAAAATAACTAATCCGCCAGCTTTGGGAGTCTACCATATTGGATATAGAATGGATGAATGATGATTTGTATGTATTTTCTTGCAAATAAACATTTTTAATTAGATTTGATTGAATTAGAAACATCTCTTAGCTAACCATGCATTGTCATCCAAACTATACATGCATGCAAAGATTCAGCTCAATCGCAAACCGGCAAGTGGGTCAAATTTAACTTTTAAGAGTTTTTTTACATAGTTTGTTACAAGTGAATCTAATGGAAGCGTGTTAAGAACGAGGAGATCAGCACTTCGTCAAGGATACTAAAGGAGTCAGAGAAAGATCGCTCGTAGAACAAGAGTGCCACCACATCTTATCGAAAACTCAAAAGCAGCTACGTGATACATTTGAGGAGAAATGAACTACCTACGGCCTAGAGTGACATCATCGAAGATAACAATATTATCGGATAGCAAATAAAGACCTATTAGTAGTTTTATTGGAATACAATCCCCTATGAAGTAATAATGGTTGATAGCGATAACCTGCTCAGCAACCGTGTTGATAAAGAGGTTTGCCTGCCTTCTAATCATATCTGAACTTAAGTACGGTTAAGTATAACAAGTAATAGTATACAACATTATTTTTAGTATATGCGAAACCTGAAACACGTGTCTAGTATTTTTATGTAAAGAATCTACGTACAAAATTTCAAAACATGAAAAATCACAAAGTTATAACTGCCACCTACCGCCCACCCCCCCTGCCTGCTGCCTACTGTAAGTTATACTGTTAGCTTGTTCTGTTACCTGGTTGTCCGCACAAAATTGTGGTCACCATAAACCACGCTCTATTAAAATTTTCACAAAACTATACTTAAGTGGAATGTGGTTCGATTTTAACACCTAAGCATAACTAGAGCGGTTCAAAACATTTTCTTGGCAAAGTGTCCAACCCTGACCTGCTCCATTGTATGTACGATGTACCTACACGTGTCAAAAGAATTCAATACATAGTTAGCCAAAATGTATCGTGTGTATGAAAACGTATTTCGTTCAATCATACGCAAAAAGAGATCTGAAAATATTAAAATTAAAATCAAAGTATTTATCTCAAGTAGGCCAGTTACAGGCACTTTTGAATTTTATTGTCGAAACAAAGACAACAATAAAATGTAGCTACAGTCCCAGTCACAAGGCATAAATACTGTGAAAGTACTGTAGTTGCCCTTTCCAAAGCGTAGATCTCTATGGAGAAGAATGGGCAAACACTCGAAAAAAAAGAAATATTGATACAATACCACAATATACATATTACCTATTAGTTTTCTGAATATTTTCGTGATATAATTGGTTCTAAAATTAGATTTAGATGAAGAAATAATCACGGTTCTCCACTTAATTAGGTAATAGATAATTAGAATGTCTCTTATTTATTAGATTATAAATAAATTCACAATCTAGCAGAAACGGTTGGCGCCATTACCAATCTAAGTTTACGGAATGGTTGCGTTGAAAGTGTATATATAAACAAACAATAAAATTGATAAATTGCTTATAATTATGCATTCACACACCAACGAGATAAATAACTCGTTGTCATAATAATTTCTTGGGATTCGAAAACACGACGTCTCTACCCCTGATACAGTAACTCATTTGGAAATACCTAAATTACTTAAACATAGCCTTAAATCGAATTACTTAAACATTCGTGGTCTGAAGATTTCTTCTCGTAAGAAGCCTAGATTTTTTAACTTCAGAATAACCTCTCCTAACTCCTAGGACCAGGTAATTGAAACATCGTATGATTTAGTTTCAATATTGTTTTAGTAAATTGAGGAAAATTGACTTTTACATTGCAGCATTTTATTACTCTCTCAGTTTGCTCCAAGTCCAATTCCTACGATACAAACTTAATATTTGAACGTAAATGAAATCACGCCGAAATGACTTGCAAAACTTGACTTAAAAAATACATCAGTTAAACTAAATGGTAAAGTCCTGATTGCCCTCGTAGCATGACCACCATAGACAAGGATTTCTTTGACGGAAGAATCGACAAAATGACAGATAGTGCAAAGAAATCTGTCATTGTGTCGACACAGTCTGTCATTTTGTCGATTCTTCCGTCAAAGAAATCCTTGTCTACGGAGGTCATGCTACGGGGGCAGTTCACGATAGACCCACCGGCAATTTTAACTATTAGTTTTCTGCGGTGATGACGATAATAATTATGAAAGGCTCTTTGACCTGTCGGGTGACTTGTTCTAAGGTAAACCTAAATTAGGTACCTACTTACAATCTGCAGTCTCTCAAATATACCCTGACAACATTAGTATCACCAACCTACTGACTTCAATTTCAACTGACAAACAGCACAGAGCCCTGGCCCTGGTATCTACCTACAGACGACCATTCTTTGTTAAGAAAGCCTTTGTCCTCTCCACATCGAAATGCTACTCGTTACATACTCGCAATTCAGCACAACACATTTATAAACAATGCACGGGTGCAATAACACACGTAGAAAGTATATCGATCCGATCGGCATCATAATACTAATCATTACGCACGGTTTTGCTGGCTCCAATAATAAGTGTTAGATGTTTCATTCAACTCATTAAAGAAAATCATCTTACTATTCTGACCCGTGTAATTATGCAAATAGAAACTGCGTATCACATGAGCGTTATGGGCATAACGCAAGAGCATTGAGTAGATAGTGAGACAGAGAGATCAAGCTAGACGTCGACATTCTATAAATTAGGATCAGCCAACGGATACTTCCCTAGTGCACTCCATGGTTTAGGCCAGTCTACCTAAGTAAATATTTCTTTCTTTCTGTCTAAGTGCTGCACTTTTGTCATTCATACGGACTCTTAGTATTGTTTGGTTTATGAGCTAGGTCTGAAACAACTCATTTATATTCTTCAGTACAACACACTTATAGACTGAATAGAAGGCTTCTGCAAGACATGGAAGGCACCAGTACTTTATTTCCGTTGTCTACTTTTGCAACTACGAGATCAACTTAGTTACCGTGCTTCGAAAGCCATTTAATGACACATGGCTAAAATAAAATTGTTCTTTATGAAGCTGAGAATTTAAATTCATAATCTTCTTAAGAATTATGGAGAAGATGAATCTTCTCCATAATTTTGGATGAGGATGTGAAAAAATGATTCGTGACGTCTTAGGGTCTCCCCACACTTATCGACGCGGTAGAACACACATGAAATTCCGCCGCATTTTAGCTCAGATTTGTCCATGAGACTTGTAAGTGAATGTAATCGCCGTCATGATCCATGTGTATCTCAGCAAGATTGTTGAAGCTAAGTCTCTGTTGGATTTCTAAACATGTGCAGGCAACGTGTTTTACAGTACTTATCTCATAATGTTCACATGACGCACAGTGGGTGTGTCGTGCATGCGATCTTGGCGTGACATGTTACACTGATAACCTGGCTAACCTGACCCCCAACGAATTAACAACATGTTGACTTGACAACCAGCCCTGATAGTTACTTCTTTAAGCAATACAAATATTTTTTTGCGTAAGTAGTTGAATGTATCTCTGGGCGAATTTGTGTCAGATATAAATAGTGTTCTTAGCACACATTGATGTCGGGCTCATTGTTTCATCACGCCATTTAATTAAGTTCATAACAAGGAAACGATGAGGAAATAAGGAAACTGTAAAAGAAATGTTTCTACTGTGGCTAACAAAACTTCTCATGACGCATAACCGAGCTTTAGTTTACGTAAAAACCGCAGCAAATAACATAATCATGGCACGAGCCACTTGGCTGGTAAGAGAATTTTAAAACGTAGTAGTACCAGTCTGGTTCTACTACGTTTATCCTGCCCAGAAAAATCCGAATAGTAAAGTTGTACACGATGACCAAAATTTTATAATAGGTACTTGGAACTGAGGAAATAGACTGCCACGTTTTAAAAACAGGAAAGCCTAAATGCGGCAGATGGATCTACGTTTTCAGTCATCGTTGGTCACATTTTCTGAGCATCATAACGCTGCATATCGCACCCGTGATGCGTAATGGAGGCAAATAATAAATAGATTGGCGACGTCAGTAGCTAGCCAAACAGTCTCGAGATACACTAATCCCGGCTTTATTACTGAAGGGGAGAGCGCTCGTTTTAGCATCACGACACATTTGTTTTGTTCAGGCGATTCCGTTATATCGATAAAAACATAATCTGATGCAACTTTTAACTCTAAAACTAGGAATCGAATAATATTTTGATTTATGGGCGTCGATATGACGTAGGTAGGTACACAAAATGTTTTTGTTTTCTGCCTTTTTGAAAGTGACGGAGGTCGGAAAATTAACACTGAAAGTATTATTGTTATTGTTTTGTTCAGTAATTATTTAAATCAGCATTAATATGAATAATTTTAGGTAATAAACAGGGCTAATGACCATGTAAATGTCGATTGAGATTGATTACAAAGAGAGGTTCCGTAAGTCACTGGCAATTTCATTTTACTGATAGAGGATACATGTTTAATCACTAGTTAGATATTAAATACAAATGATGTGATTTATTATTTGATTGGAAACATATCTAAACATATTTTTGCCAACCAAACTGGTAAAAACATGTTAGTAATCATTCTTTCTACCTATATCTACCTACTTAGTTCACATTAACTTGATCTGGGCAACGGCAAAAATGATATGGCCTTATCACATCGTTCGACGTTCAAATGTTTTCATGTGACCAATCACAGAAATATGCGTGGATTTGACGTGACTGTTGAATTTAACAGGAAAAAAAATATTGTTTGTTTGTAGGTTTTAGTTCTAATAATAATATTACAGGAATTGCTAGGACGCTACTTGGTTTGAAGTGCGTGATAAAAACTTGAGACTTGATAGCTGTAACTTTGAGAATGAAGTCTTTTTTATTTTTTTTAATAATTCGTGTTCTCATAGAGGATAAAATCATTGTTTTCTTGAATAACCTATAAAAATATGAGTATTACCTATGATGATGATTAATTATTTGAAGTCGGTAATGAAATAGGGATAAGTAGGTAATTACCTAACTGGAAGTAACTCTTAATAAGTTATTAGATGTTTAAGTACGTAAAACGTTAAAGTGGCTATTAACAATGCTTATTATAATTATACTAACTTAAGCCCGCGGCTTCGACCGCGTGGAATTTGGTAATTGTCCACAGAATCGTACCTACTACCGGGATAAAAAAAGTATCCTATATCCTAATCCACGCTATGCCAGGCTATTTGTGTGCAAAATTTCATCCAAATCCGTTCTGTAGTTTTTGCGTGAATGAGTAACAAACATCCATCCATCCACCCATCCTCACAAACTTTCGCATTTATAAATTACGAAGAAGTAGGATTAGTAGGGTATTACCAGAATGTGTTGTTGTAAGCAGAAAATTGTTTTATTTTGTGTTAGTTGTACTTATTTATTTACACACAAGATTTATTTAAAGAATAATTTGCATAAAATACAGGTATTGTAAAACCAGTTGTAAAACTTGGTGGTTGTAAACAAATCATATTTTGCCTGTTCAAGATAAAAAAAATACTTAGTTGTAACACATCTCTCATTTTTACGAGAAAAAATCTGATCAGATTATTCTGAATTTATGTTTAAAAAAATAACTAGTCGCCTTCACTGTTATGCTAATGGCTGCCAGCCAGCATCATGAAACACGCCACCTGTAAAACCCATACATCACGTGACCGTCAGGTTTAACTAGCCATTGAAATTTAGAGGCTTGTGTCAATGCTTGGCCAATTATAACTAATTAATTATAATCGAGCGTGTACCTACACAATTGCCCAACATACCGAACGAGCTTTCACGTCCATTGATAGACAACTTTACCTGTTATCCTGAGTATTCTGACCCCTCTGTAAGCTTACAATGATACAAGGATCTTTAATTTTGTGAATGTGTTGTATGAAATATGAATGCATTGAAATAACAAGATGGCGCAGTTACCTACTTTCGATTTTGGCCACGCGTAAAAAAATCCTTGTAGAAATATAACTATCATGTTGGCCACCTTTATTTGTTGTTTCCTAAAATATTAAAACTTTAAAAACAAACCATCAGGCATTTATTTCGTCGAGAAAGTAGGTACGCCATATGGATTGCTATATACACAGCGTTATTTGTAATTATCTACTATCTATTCTATGCGCCAGCAACACCTAGCTGTCTACTTATGTTTGCAATGCACTTTCAAGATCTTTCGTGCGACACAAATAGATGCAGCGGACTGTTTGACGACTAATATTTAGTTAGGACGAGAGTTCAATTCCCGCACCAACTGATCAAAAAGTTTTTATTCTTTCCATTTCATAAACAAAAGAAGCACGTGTCATTAGTTCATTACAACCATTGTCTCTGTGGTCACTGAAACTTTGTCGTTTTAGATCAATAAGGTTTGTCTTCGTACTCTTCGTAGGTAGGTACCTATCTCAGGACCAAAATAAAACTATAAAATATTTTAGTTGTCAAATGGGCAGATAGATAGATAGATCTTACATACAGGTAGATAGATATTAATTAATAATAAAACTTATCGGAAATTTTGAAAACTCTTTGCACCCAGTTTATTAATAACAAAAGCACTGTAGGTTTATTTCAAATTACGTAAATCCTGCATTTTTAATGCGAAATCAATAGGCACTTATTTAACATGAATATTCCAACGTTTTAATGGCTTTATGTACGCAAGTAAATAGGGACAATCAATTCAATACTTAGCATACAATAAGTAAGTAAGTATATTGTTACAGACCTTTCACCTTATTTACTGAAAGAAAGTAGGTACCCATGTATATTCAGTGGTTTGTAACCATGTTGTTGAAAAAATACCTTATTAAAATAAATATAGCATGTTTTATTTCAAGATTTATTAGAGCTTAAATAATAATTCGTAAAGCCTCTAAGAAAAATAGTAATTATAACGTTTAGAATGAACAAGCATTTACTTTATGAATGAGCATCTCTCGGGCCAAAATTTAAAATACCCGCGCAAAGCACCAAACTATCAAGCCAATGAAAAAAGACTGGGGCTCGGACCAACCAATCACCGGTTCTGTATGTGGTGTGACTTCTGTGGGACGCGCCCGGCCGACCTGAGTTTACTCAAGCAGATATTGTTTTCTTGACAGAAACATGGTCTCAACTGTGCGCCAAAACAACAGAACTATTTATTTCATTTGTTGTGTTTAATAACATCGATTAAATTCATATCATTAGTTAGTTATTCCATAATACCTACACTGATAAAATTCATAGTTCGCTTCCCCCGCATCGTATGATCGTGTCATATAAATACGAGAACGCTCCCCACCTCCAGCAAAACGTCAAACCTCTCCGTAGCGTGCGGGTGCTTGTCGGAGTTCGTCATTTTAATTCAGTTCGCGTTGTTTCGCAAGCCGCGTAAACGTCAATTTTATAGTGACATCACAAAAATTTGGGGCGTGTGTGTTCAGTGATATTTAAATATTGTTAAATAACACGAGAAAATGTCTTTCAATACCGATATATCGAGCAAATTGGAGAATAGCAGGTACAGACCAGTGTTAATTTACAATTTTACCGTGACCGATGGGCACGGCTTGGATGCATGCCCCTTGCATGTGGCCCTGTGCCCTATCTTCGAAGCGTCTGTGGTGCATTTTGGAATTTGGGTGATGCTAACGTTTCAAAATGATGCGTGGCAGTTTAAAACATCGTAAATTCTTATTGGAAATTTTTGCTAAGGTTGCGTTCTGGCCACCTTTCACATTGCTGACGAGTCATTTCTCAAAAAATTCCAGAATTTGCCAATGGTGCCGGTGGTGTTGTGTGGTATTTCCGAGAGCAGTTAGGCGTTAAAAGTTTCATCGATGAGGTTATCCTGTGTTCTGGGCGTGCGCGGTGTCGAAGTGTGACTCAGAAAATATTGTAGTGACTTCATAGATATTATCATTTTGATATCTGTTAGCATCAAGGCTCTGTTACAAGTAGATGAGTACATCTGATGAATATGTTATCATCGAACTTGTAACCGTATTGTATGTATTATTCAAGGTTCAGGTCATGCCGAATTCTTGAGCCTCATGTTTTATTCAACATTTGTTATGTCACCAAAGTATGTTAGCATACACACAGCCAGTCTCCTAATCTATTTCAAATTAAGAAGGCAAGAGCTTGGAAACTATAGCTTGTAAGCTGTGGCATGCATAGTTTTAAACATTCCTTTATAATATTATATGGTCTTGAATACTTATTATACTATTAACCTTGTCAATGCAGACCAATTCTCTTTTTTTTAATGCTACAAAACAGTAAAGGCCCAGAATGCTCACACAGCAACCTCCATTGGCATTTTGGAAATACCCTGCCAGCACTCCATGTTGTTTCCTCTTTTGAATGTTAGCTGTATCCTGTTCTGTTTTACAAAAGTTTATTATAGGTACAAGGAATTTCATCATACATATTATTTACATTTAGAATCAAATACTTTATCTGTAATTTATTTAAAATGATCAAGTATGCAAAAGTGGGTAATAAAACCTCTTTTATCACTGGTTCAACTGACCAGTTTTTTGAATGTGTGATAAATTTGAATCATGTACAAGTGAATGTAGATGATGTAATATGTAAACAGTTGTTATATCTTGTATACTACAGTTCCATTCATAGCTGATAATTGAAAGAAGCCATTTGGTGATTCTGCTGAAGCGCTGTTAAATAATTGCGGCTGTTGAATGTCTTCTCCCACTTATTGTATTGTTGTCTGTTACTTTCACCAAATAGCATTTCATAATGCAGATTTTAATGGACCATTTGTACTGAAATTGGTCAAATTGATTCAGGAGGTAGTTAGATTTTTATGTTTTTGAAATGGTTCTGTATAGTCTCATATAAAAGTTTACAATAAAATTAATGACTGCTGGGTAATTTAATACCAGTTTACATGATGTTACTTTTGAATTCGACAAAATATTTTAAAGCTGCTTTTGGGGTAACCAAAATTACAATAAATGAAAATGAGAAGGATAAATAATCATACTAACTACTTATAATCAGTCATGAACTAAACCTCCTAGAATCTATCTATATCCATGATAAGCAACAGAAATTCATTAAATTACTATGTAACATCATTCCTGCTGTCGACACTGATTTTAGCCTGCAATTAGGGTCAAGTTAATTCTTACTTTATCTCATACTTGCCATTAGAATAATTGGGGTCATGTTGCTAATGTTATCTTTGTCATTGTTACAGGAACACCCTGCGCAAAATTGCCCGCAATGACAACACAGAGTTCTCAAAGCAGAGCATACTGAATGACATGGAGAAGTTCGTCAAAATGGTGAACGTCATGGACGAGACTGTACTCGTGCCCAGCCGGCTTATGAACTTGCCACAAGAGGGTGATGATGACCCGTTCAACATGTTCGCCATGCTGAACGATTTGAAGACTGAGCTGCTCTGGTCGAGTGGAGACACAGAGGAACACGTGGAGCGAGGCAGGCGGGTGTCGGACCTCAGTGACACGGAGAGTGATGCGTCGAGTGCGGCGGGAGACTCTGGTATCGAGGGAGAGGACGAGCGGGAGTCGGCCGCACGGGCAGCCGCCGCGTGCCGGCGACACCTCCGCGGCCTGCGCCGCTCCCTCCGCTCGCTGACGGCAGCTGCCGCGCACCTCACGAGATCCTATCAAGAAGAAGTCGGCGCACCGGTTTAGGGCACACTACATAATATTCCTGTGATTGATTGAAGCCTGTCCTGCACGTGCTGTACATATAGAGTAAGCGGGCCGAACTGTACATATAGGTTATTGGGCTCGGCGTGTAAGGGATTCTCAGTAAGTTAAAGGTTATTTAATAAATTAAATTTTTAATTATTTCTTAGTTTCTTTTTCATGCAACCTTTAAATTGCCTCACATGATGAACAATAGACACAATCACGCACACTCACACAAACGTACCTTACCGGTTAGTTAAATTGGAAGCACACAGAATATTAATAGATTTCTCATTGGCTTGGTAGCAAGTGTGAAATGAAATGGGTAGGTCCTTCCTTATCATATTTGACTACAATACCGACCTATAAAATTGTCGTGACATTAGTTTTAAAATATTTCAACAGAATGCCCATTAACTAGTCGAGGTCATGCAAGGTCGTCTTTAACTGTCTAGCTAGAGACTAAAATAACCAAAGGATGTCCCATTAAAAAGGCCACCGCGGCAGAGAGAGATCTCATTTGACTCTATAATCTGCGTTCGAATAATCATGAACCTGGCCTGTATCGATAAAATTTTAACAGCTCGTAAAATCTGGTTTCGCCATAAAAAAAATATCCATACCGTGCAGACTTACGATATGCAGGAATGCTGGGTCATAAATATTTGCGTGTACAAAACTATCGCATAACTTTTAGGGCAAATGCGCCCTTGAACTGAATAAACTGGCCTGGCTTGCTCTGCTAGAAATCGATTTCGAGTTGGCTCTACACTGCAGTGTCTCGACTTAGCACGGAACGATGTGAAGCCGTGGGATCAACCCACATTTGTCTGACATACCTAGTCTATGTAGCTATGTACAGCTAATACACAAATGAGGACATAATCTACCGACATTTCTTGTCTGTAAAGATATGCTATAAAGATTTATTAACGTTCTGCTGTGGACCTACGCCACTTATGTGTGATAATCGACAGAGACAAGACAAACGCACACAGACTCATCACAATTTTTATTGCCGATTGTAATCTGAAACTCTTAGAGACAGATAGCAACAGCCTCTAGAATTGATCTACCCTTGAAACATACTCTGTTGCCATTTGACATGGTCATCACATCAATATGTTCCAATTAGAAGTAGAATTGGTAGTCGGCAATAAATGCCTCGATTTCTTTTAAATGGTTCCAGCCAGGATATTGCAAATTGTACGGAGTGTTCGAACGGTTCTGCGCTTCACAATTTTACTAAAAAGTTTGCTGTTCGTCCGCTTTACAACCAATTTTAACTACTAGCATGGGACTGCGAATATACACGAAGTAAAGAAATCTCAGAAATGAAACGGTTTTTGGGAACCCTCCTAAAGCGGTCGATACAGAATTTCCACCCCACAGTCTGAAAAGGGGATAGAATTATACGAGAATTGTGCCCTGAATGTTATAACGATACATTACAGAGACTGTTATAATAGTATCAAGAACAGCAGTTCTTTATCTTTCGAAGATAAAGGCGACTGATAAGTGGTCTGTGTATCGTGCTCAATCGTATCTCGTCACACATTTCGCATCAATTATGAAGGTGAAGCAACCTAATTGTCTGACACAATATTACAAGACACAAATACAAAGGAGATTCGGAATAAAAACATTCCAGTATGTGGACAAAGACTGCGTAATGACTACAGACTAAAAATGATTAAAGAAGTCTAAAATAGATTGCCTACTTAACTTCTTATTTACGCTGAAACATTTGAATCCCTGGAATATGTGAGTCAATGTCTGTCAAAGAAATCTGGCGAAAGCTAAATAATTAGGATAGAATAGTATAACATAGTTTTCTCATTACTATGGGGATTATCCGCCGAACAATGAGAGGTTACCCGTTACCGAGACAATGGGATCTCACAAAATTCAGGTAGGCCCGTCCTTGCATGGTTGAAAAGAAAACGAGTTGGTAATATCTGTAAAGGCAAAATCAAACGCCCTATTGATTTGAAAAGGTGACAAATGTATCTACTGTTAGGAAGGTCAAAGTCCCTGTGTTTTGTTTGTTTTGACCTGAAGAAGCTTGCTGTGTTGACACAGCAATGATGCAAAACTGTTGATGTAAACTTAATTCGGCTGCCTTCTGCACAATTGGCATTTACGTCAACAGGGCAAAGAGAATGTAAACAAACTAGCGTTTCTTGGATTCAAGCCGGTTCACACAGTTCTATAAATAATATCAATATGTAACAACTTTTACATACTACATTAAATGCAATTTCAACCGCTACTGCTACCGGTGTAATTGTTGCAGTTGAAAACTAATCTAGCAAAGTAGTCGTCAAGGCCTTGTGAGTTATAAGAGATTGCATATTAAATTTAGCCGGCTGTTAGCAAATATAATCATCTAATTTACATTAGATTTGGCGTTAGTTATTTCAATTTATTTAGCAAACACAGAGAAACGTACCAACACTGCTGTGGCAGACGACTGTGCTGTGGCTCAACCAAGAGGGTGATTGCAAGAATTTCGGATTTTATGGCAATTATCATTTTTATGATAATTGCATAAAATCCGTTGCCTCCTAATATTGAAATGGTGTAATCTAAGCACTAAAAGGAAATTACACGTATTTCTTATGATTTAACAACAACAATAAGAAGTATTTTTAATGGATTCCTGCTTGGAAACTCTGAAGGTTAGGCAAATACCTGTAGGTATCGTCAGTATTCGCCAGTGCAGTCGCACTCGTCAAAACTTTACATAATTAAATTTTTAACCCGCAAATGCTATTGGTGCGGTGCAGGCAACTTTTTCAAGGGTAATTCAATTACTTTTCAGATGAAGTTCAAAATTACTGTCGTATTTTAAGCATTTATTGTTATGTTTTGTGAAAACGACATACATATGATGTAAGATAAATATTGCACGGAAATTGTTAAGGTAAACTGAGGTTTATCGGTCAATGTCGTATTAATTGAAACGTTTGACGTGCACCGTACTTTCCTACTTACGAAGAAATAGACATATGCAGTATTCCAATAATATAACACAATTATGGAAACTTGAAAGGTTTTGCTGCCTGAATTCTGAATGTCACGAGCCACGAGGACGTTCCGTTGAAATCGGCTATTCTTTATTCTATTGCTGTATGTTTATGAAATAGGTGGGCGTCTCACGGGCTACAATGTCAAGTGTACGAGGAAAAACTTGGAGTAACGAGACCAATGCTAAATAGTAAACACAATCAAATTGTTAAGAAATGAGATGAGCATATACTTAAGTACCTACGTTGTAGTAGTGAAAGAATACTGAGCTAGTCTAATAGGTGCGCGAGTCTACAAAATTAGCAGCAATTTGCGATTCAAGCAAAGTTTCCGTATGTCGGCCTTCGTCGGTTGAGGTTTACGCAATGCAGCGGTGTGCGTTGCATGCGATACGAGTCCTCGACTCCTTGTATCGACTATCGAGCCGGTCCACGATGGATAGTACGCAACTTAGGTTATTGAGAAAATTAATTAAACAAACAGTAGAAATCGATAACTAATTCCGAAAGGTTCTCGCAAATGGAAATGCAAAAATATCTTTCGTTTTCGGTCTCCCTCCGTCCATCCCATCCGCAGTGCATGTCGTTGCCTTGGACTGGAAAGATCAGGTTAAACTCGTTTGGCCATTAGTAAAAAGTTGTAAGTAGAAGCATTTTACAACCAACGATCAACTTGGATGTAGAACGAAGCCTTGTTTCGGAATAATAATTCTCGGTCTCTCAGTGAAACGAAATCAAATGAAACTACATCGTATGATCGTACCACCTCCCCACTTTATCTCATCGTTAAACTGTTCTTGATAATTAACTGATAAAATGGCTACGGTTAACAGAACGGGTAAAATTACTTCTAGTTGGCTGTGTGCCCAGTGATTATTGACTCGAAAATTCATTTAATTTGTTTTTAAAGTGGGTATTTATTTGGTACTCGAAAATTGTTTGCAGAATGGTCAAAGTCAAATAACCAGTAGGATAGTTGCGACACCGGCGCGGCGGCGCGTCTCGTCGCGGCGTTTGCGCTGCTTTATAAACGTACCTAGTTAGTGTGTTTATTATGTAGATTAGATGTAATTTTTTCTGACATGTAGCAGGCTTCGCCGGCAGTCGGCATTGTGACGTAAGCTGACGTCAGGGCGTTGGGCTTCGCGAATGTTCTAGAGAGCTAAGCGACGTCAGTCGGCGGTCAGCCGGGCTTGACATGCGCAGTGGTAGTTACAAGCAGTGCGCAACTCGCGGAGGCCGGTGGCAAGTCGAACGCACGCACCGGCCGGCCGGCACCGCGGCTCTGGAGGGTTAGGTTAACCCGCTAACCTTTGTCACCATAAACTAGAGCAATGTACTGAGACTGTCTGGGCTCACGCCGGTCATAGTAATAAAACCGGGCGGACATTCATGTGACTTTATTTTACAGTGGATTATTCATGAGACTGGAAAAAACCGTTTCAGTAGCTTTAATTACACGCGGGGTTAATCATGAGGATTAAGGGAACACACCTAAATGTAGAAAAAGCTACATGTCATGTCATAGAGCAATTCCATGGTGGTTTGAGTGCCGTATCTATATTATAGGTACTGGCTATAAATTCTTGTCGGTCGCGGCCTGTCAGCGACTTTACAAGTTCGTTACTTCATCGTTTTGCACTTACGGTCCGTCCATACACAGAAAAAAGAGTATGTGACACCAAGAGTCAGTAAGACGTACTTAACCGGGTACTAACTGTTTATGCAATAGAGTTAGTTTTGGTAACATTTTGTATAATTTATTTATTTTGAAACTTAAAATTTTGTTTATTTTCCTCTCGTTCGGTCCTCTCGCACGTCACACAAGGAAAACTCTTCAATTTTAGGACGGCCTAAACAATGTGCTGTAAACATTGTTTATTTCTGTAAAATTTGACACCCAACAGGGAACTTGTTAGATGCAACCAATTCACATTGCAGTAACAATAAGGGGTTGATCCTTTGCCTTAAAAATAAATGAGCTTTTGCCTGTCGATACCTACCATACAAAAATACAGATAATTATCTCTACCAACCGCTAACAGCCTGTTTTGACAATTCTAAGTGCTAAGCGCAACTAAATTACTCCTCGTAGCGCAACCATTAGTTTCGCTCACAAACTCAAATTAAAATATTATAGGTATGTTTATTCCTCAAAACGCAACCATGATGATAAATAGAGAGTATTATTATTTAGACTAGAAACGGGATATTTACCATGTTTACTGTTTTTGTTAAGTTCCCGATATTTCGGCGCTGTTGCAACACCAATATCCCGTTTCTAGTCTAAATAATAATGTTAGTGACCATGATAGTTTAATATCTTATAATAGAGTGTAGGTACCTATGTATGATGGATTCATTAATGATATATCTCTGTATTTTTGATGGTTGCTCTACGAGGAGTAATTTAGTTGCGTTTAGGTGGTTGCGCTCTGAGGAATACCCCCTATTCTCTTACACTTATACCACCTAGAAAAAAAACAGGTTTATCTACTGAAGCCAGTAAAACCTTCAAGTAGATACAGTGGGTACTGGCGATTAGTGCCCATAGCATCATTGTGAGATGTAATTCTTTATCGAGAAAACAATAACACATGCCAATAATATTAACATAAATTATATAATTTTAATACCAAGCCAGCATATAGGCAGTTTTTACTAGGCACACTTGTTAGCCACTCGGTTATTTTCCAAGCGCTAAGTATCATACAAGATTATTATCTTCGAGCACTTAATACTTAAATAAAACGGGTTGCAGTAGCATGGAGTCATGGACTACCTACTTGTTAGGTTATTCACGGAAAGAAAATGAAATAAATAATAATAACAAGGCATAAAAACTGTGAAAGTACTGTAGTTGCCAAAGAGGCTTCTCTTTGGCAACTACAGTACTTTCACAGTTTTTATGCCTTGTGACTGGGACTGTAGCTATTTTTCATTGTTGTCTTTGTTTCGACAATTCAAAAGTGCCTGTTACTGGCCTAATTGAAATAAATGCTTTGAATTTTTTTTTTTTTTTGGTGTCCTGGTCGCAAGCGCTACAGCTGAGCATGGGGACTTAAATTCGATTCCTAGGTTAGGCAATGTTTTATTGTGTTCTTCTATCAGGAATTTCTCAGTAGCAGCCCTGAGTATAGGTTTGTTTGTGCCTCGGTTGATGGCAATCGGTTCTCTCCCTATTACATGGGACTTGAAAGTTAAACTTCACATATTATTAAAAAGTGGGTATATAGGACACACGGCACACCTAGTCTGCCTAACTAACATTTCGGGATGCATACTGTTACATATTTTATCAAAAATTAACTGTTTCCTTAAATTTGCCGCATGTTATTACTTCCCAGAATTTGTTCCAGATTAGCGACACTATCGAATGTTGTACAAATAGTGTTTTTTTTTTTCAAAATCAACGGGTTCGATTCCTGGTTCGGAACATTGATTTTCCAAAAATCTAATGATGCAGTTTTAATTTTCATTAAAATCGGGCTCGAGACTCCTTTGAGTTATTTTCGCTATTCCTCATAGTTTCGGATTTGGCCATCACGCCCACTTCAAAAATTCACCCTGTTTAAAACAAAAAAATATTAATTAGTTGTTACAATTAAAGCATTGTGCATTAAACACTTTGTAATAAATTACTTCCTACTTAGAGCCTTATCTGTCTCAGTATATTCACGCAGAAATTCTAATTATATCTTGTTAGTGATAATTTTGCTTACTAACCTCGTGTTTTTACTAAAAATAGATAATTACGTAATTAATAAATTAGATATTTTTAGCACTCATTAGGCACGTTATCGACAAATTAATATCTACAGATAGTAAGATTGTGTTAATTATCAATTTCCTTGTTCGAAATAGGTAATATATAATAGGTATTCCCTAAGATAATCGAAGACAAGTTGTTTTTGAAATTTACAGTAGAAGCATTTTCTTTTGCTTCCTTTCGTATTTTAAAGCCTCCAAAATCCATTAAAGTAGGAAGAAACGTTAGGTATAAGATAAGTCTGATTTCTGACGAATCTCTATGAAATTTTCGCAAAAACAGATCATAATTAGATGTTGTAGGTAATGTTGTTCTCTCAGCTGGCGATAGATCGGGGCGAAAACCGTCGTCGCACTGGCCGTCACGAGTGGTGGGGATGTCTCAGGTGAGCCGGAACATCGCCAAAGAAGTTTGGTGCCCGGAGGCGGGTTGCGCTGGATAGGTCGCGAACTTCATGCGTAGCAGTTCTCGCGGCTCATCCACTAAGGCGACAGTAGGCTCACGGCGGTGTTTTTAGTGGGTGCAAGCCCCACATAACCAAACCGTCTCCCCGGAGGGTGCGGTAAGCGATAGGCATTTTTCACCGATTAATAAAAAAAAGGTAATGTTTTTCTCTGCCCCTATATTTGCCTAACTAAACAACATTTTCAATGGTTTAGTTAGGTTAGGGGACCCTAGACCGCGTCATCATTTCATATCAGGCAAGTTAACGTAAGCCCAATTAGAATTAAAAAAAAAAACATGGTCATAAAGTTTACAGCTAAATGCAAAGAAATCTAAATAATAAAGGGGCAACGCTAAGAGCAAAGTCAACTTATACTTGGATACTTAGCAAGCCCACCCGTATGCAGTTCAGCTAGATCTCGGAAACCAGCTGTTCAACTTTTTTACTGCCATAACTGTTTATAAACGAAGAGGTAAATCTACATTTACTAAGGCATCCAATCAAAATGCATTTTTTGCTCATGTCGAGTTGTCCACTGTTCAAATGGCTAGAATTTCGGTCTAACACGCGCCGTTATTTGTTTCCCAAAAAAAGTGTTAACTGTGTTACCTAGATTTTAGGATAAACTTCTGATATCATTTATTCATCATTGATGTGATTCATTGCGTTTATTTTGAATGACATTGTCAATGTTAGTGGTAATGTCGCCATCTGATTCGACAGTCACGGAACATCGATAACCATTTCGTCACTTTTGGAAATCCTCATGAATGTTTTGCATGAGGTGGGTGGAGGGGTCTGTCAGACTTTTTTTAATTTAATTTTTTTATTCAGTAACAATTCACATTGGTCGAATATAATCAGCATACAACATAAACATTCAAATTTTAAGAAAAGTCTCTTAATGACTAAAAGCACATGGTATTCCAAACCTCGTCACTTGTGGCTGGGATCCGGGGACGCAGTGGCAATCACCCCAGCACTGACGGTTGGCTCGTAATAAACCTCCATCTCTGGTCAACATCAAGTTATTTATTTTAGCATTTATGTATACACAAGAGAGAACATAAGGAAACATCAAAACATAACTTAGAGTACAAAGGCACGGTTTATTTCAAAAAAAAATTCTACCAGCAGGTCTGCGCAGTTAACCATGAGTTAACCGCAAGTTTATCTAGAATAGTAACTATACAGTTCTTGGGAAAACCCTGTAATCTATTAAGTTTAGATTTGAATCTAAAAGTATATGTATAAAACCCGTTAGACATGTCCATTCTTTCAAATTATAAAGCGTCGCATCAAGTTTATGTTACGCAGAATTATAATTTTATCACACTTAAGGTTATTCATTAATGTTAGAACGTATTAAACAAACGCCTCAACTACCTATTTACTTGTAATTATGGCGCGTCTTCTTTGTTTGACGACGAACTTAATTAAATTCCAGTTTTTGTTGTTTAGAACAAGTTTCCTTATTGGCTTAAGAAGAAAAAAATCATCTGCCTAATGACTTTCATCTCGCGAAAAGTAAATTAACATCAATCATGCGTAAATGATTTACACAGTTCGCAGTTAATGGGTTAAATGTCAAATAGAGACGTTTGGAATAATGTAGAGGATAAAGGTCAACGCACAGTTGTAACTTGTATTGTACCTGATTGGTATCAGCATCACCTCAACTCCAGTCTTTCTTTCTATGAAACCATACAACGTGAAAGGGACATCGACGCACAAAGGGTTACCAAGTATTCATACATCATTCTGACCCCCCCCCCCCCCATTTTATTTTTCGGTATTTTTTTTAACTTCTGTGGTTAGAAAAATTCATACAATATAAAATAAGTTAGAATACACCCAGTATAAATACTAATACCTAAATTAATTAAACATGACAAAGTTTACAGTTGCACACCTCTTTCAATTATGATTTGTGCCTTCATGGTTCTTCATGGTTCTGTATGGTGTCCTGAATAGGTGGTTAGCGTTTGTCTTAGTCGAAACACCCTTGTCAGAGTGGTCGTGGTTGCGCAGACGAGGTACACGGAGAGATGTTCGGTGGGTCGTTGACTTCCCCGAAGATTGCTCTTTCACCGATGTGCTTCCATTTCTGCCGGTTGGAGACGTTGCGAGTACACTGAACTGGACGGTGGGAGTGTGCATCATACAGGGTGGAAGAGACCTGCAACCCTTAAGCAACGTAACCGCTTGCATCGCCTAGAATCGGGATTAGGTAGTAAACAGAAGGTGAGTTTATTATGCGGCACGCGCTTTTACGTGTGCTATGAAACTAGCTTTTCAATAATCCTGTAGACCGCCGCGAAGGTGGTGTGACGATCTGATCTTGTTTGCTGGGCGAACATGACATAGATATCGCACAAGAGATAGAGAAAGGAAGGAAGAAAGGGGAGGCCTTTGCCCAGCAGTGGGACACTTGAAAGGTTAATAAAAAAACATAGATCCACGCCTTATTTAAGACTAAATGAACCAGAATCTGTTTCTTTGTTTGTAACAAGTAATACTAGTATCATTCAACAGAAACACGTTCTTGCATCACTTAGCAGATCGCCGAGTCGGAGGAGATTGTACAATAAATGATAAACTTAGCATAAATTACTGAGCAAATAATGACGCAAATCTTTTTAAGATGTATTGAAACCAGTTAGGTTATGAGTTATAACCCCATAACCGCTTCGAGTTGTTACCACTGATCTGCGGAAACCTGATTTCTCAAAGGTCGTTATCGGACGATGAAAGCGATACAGGATCATAGAGTAAAGACAACATTAATTAGAAAAACGGTATCTCGTCATAAAACGAGACAGTCCTGATGAAAGCAGGTAGAAAGCTTCTTCCTATTCAAACTAGGATGGCCAACACCATAACATAAAGATGAAAGGAGAAACATCGAACGAGTTCCGATAATCAAAAGGCTAAGCTAGTCCTGTCTACCTATTTACCTGATGGGTTGGTGATGAAAAGTCTGACAACCAGTCTTACTAAGGGGTTATCGTATTACCAGTACTAACGGGTTGTGGAGGTCAGATAGGCAGTCGCTCCATGTAAAATACTGGTATTCGGCTGCATCCGGTTTGACTGGAAGCCGACCCCAACATAGTTGGGAAAAGCTTAGGCAGATGATGTTGATGATATAGGTTGGTGATATTGTGATTGAAAAAAATAAGACTTAAGTTGTTTTATATGATCTGAGATTAAACCCTTCGAATAAATTAGTTCTGATTTGATCGTCTTAAGTCTAACTCAAAAACGCAACAGGTTTAGTAGATATGAATGCGTTTAAAAGGAGCCTGCCCAAGTGCCGTTAAAAATCGGTACTCAATCCCTCAAACGTTCGGCGCACCTTGGACACCTAGCAGTCGGTAACGCATGTCAGGTGACGAATCCTTTCACCACAATATCACGAACCGGTCTTCTCAAGACCCATCACAAGCGGATGGGCAAAAAAATGTTCCAACTCCAATTTAAGACAGCCTCCAAAACGGGTCCAACTGTTGCTACGGAAGAAAAAAATGGCGGTTAAAATTCCTTAGCAACACGCCTGTGGCTGTCAATCTTGACGAGGCTTTCTATACCGAAATACTACATGATTACATGCCTGACTACTGCTACTAATTTACGGTTTTAGGTAGAAAATTATGTTAATTTTGGGGCAATAAAAATCCTATGAGCATAGTGTCATATTAACATATAAATAAAATTACCGTCAACTATTGGGTTAATGACCGTGAGTTGTCAGACGGGTTCCAGTCTTCCAGGTGCCAGGTGACGTAACGTTAGATTTATTGGAAATTAAGTTAACTTTCTTTATTAGAACTCTTAATTAGTAATAGAGAGATTAACGGTGAATTATAGTATCCAAATGATAAAACACGAATTGTGTAGCACAATTCTATGTATGGTAATGAGTAGGCACCTTTATGGGTAGAGTATAATCAGCCTATTTATTACATTCCCATTGCTGGACCCAGGCCTGCCATGCTCTCTATGAGACGATCTTCTTTATTTATTTTTCGCGCGGTTGGTGTCTGACCTGATGTCGTCATGCCGTCGAGAAATATCTCTCAGGTATGCTGGTTTGTTTTCATCACGATATTTTCTACAATACGCACCTGAATCCGAAAAATCAGAGAACCGTGTCTTGGGTTCGAACTCGAGACCTATGACTTGGCAGTCCGACGAACACCACTAGTATCACTACGATCGATATGTGATCGTTATGAGTGGGCTATAAACCCAGGAAGATTGATGGATGAGTCATGCATCTTATTTAACGTTAATCACGTTATTTTCACCAACTTAAGAGGTGAACATTCTAATTTTAAAAAAAGCTTTTTAATCAGAAAAATATGCGCAAGAATAACAACAAGATGCGAACTGCATGCACCTCATGCAGTGAGTTAGTGTTAAATACTAAAATAAATACCAATGCATTAAAGCTCGTCAGTATGTTTAAAGAGCGCTTCCACGCGGCCATGCCGTGTTCTCGTGATTGTTGGTGTGATTAATTAATCATTTGTACCTCGGTCAACTTTTCTATATCAATAAATAAGCCAGCAATTAAATTATCAGATATCATTAAATAGTCCACACAATCGGAAAGTAACCGCTGCTATTATAGTTTTAACATAAAGCGTGTGTAACGATTTGGCATGAAACACTTACAAGGCAATTGATGTGGTAAATGAAAGGCAACATCATTATTATTATTTAGAACAATAGCCAAGCAATTTGAAAGACAATGAACTCAACTTTAGCAGCTCCACAACCCAAAGAACCAAGCTTTAAAAGACACAAAGATTCTGCGTATACATATTGCTAAATAGATAAAAATCTGGTTAGGTAAGCTGTTCAGGGAATTCTATCCGGTTGGCTGGATGTCTGAAAAACAAAGGATTGAATAAAGAAAACTTGCGTCATCTTTGTTTATTCCAAATTTTCCAGGTTTCAAAGTGTCTTGCACCATGCACGCTCATTTAGTCATAAGATCACGCTGAGATCTATGTTATTGTAAATACAGTTTTTATAAATAAGTAATAAATATTTTGGTAAATAAATTCCATCTATCCATCTAAACGTAAATACTGTTTTAAGCTTTCACGGTTTACAACTAAACTTATACTGTCACTTACGGGATATCTTCCGTGAATATTGGGAGCTCAAAATAATGAACAATCACGGAAGATATCCCGTAAGTGACAGTATAAGTTTAAACGTTAGAATCTCGTATATCTATATAGTTATTTTCAAACAAAGCTATGCGAATCGACTGCGTCATATGCGTCGCGTCCGCTCCGTCAGATAAAGAGCGATCAAAAGCTCTCCAAACGTTGCAACTACAATGCACCGATGCGAGGAAAATTTCCACGACTCGAGTAGTGCATCGAACGCGTTTTTACGACGTGCAAGCCGCTTCTGCTAGTACCAGGTGTCCAGTGTATCCTGGCCTTTAGTTGCAGCGCCACTTGCGAAGATAAAACTCAACAGCGTATCAAATTATATGTGTTTAATATGGTTTCCTATTTCGCCACATATCCAGATATTCTAGGCAGTAACTATGTAGAATTGTACATGTGTATAGACTTTATTGTTACACTATTGACACGATAAAACATCTTTCAGCAAAATGCTCTCTCTAAACGTCAATGAAGTAGCGGTTTTCTTTGTTCTGCAGTTTATTGAGCTGAATTTACGGCTCGACAGATCGTTCTAAACGTTTGCGTGTTGCTAAATTTTATGATAGCCAACTACGTTTCTGCATTCATAGAAAAAAGCGTAGATATTTTTAGAGCCGGGAGAATCCAAATAACACGTAATTTATCTTGAACACACCCATTCCAAGTCTAATTCGGGATCCACTTTCTGGGAAAAAGATGAAAACATACACTAGGGATTTCATTTCAAGTCTTTTTTCTGCTTTTCGTAGATAACACGATGACGTTATTTTACGATTATCTTTTGAAATAGTCTCTTCATAGAATGAATCATAATGCACGGATCTTCGGTGACACGCTGAAAAGAATTTCCGCGAAAAGTCTTGATTCTAGACGAAAACTTACATATGGATGGGTAGATAGGTACTCCGATTCAGACATATTTTGGTCCCGAAAGCTCATCAATGACGAATAGGTATGGCTTACCAACAAATTATGAACAAGCTATTATGTCTAATTACAATGTTAGTAAACCTACTACGAATTTCCAGTTAATGTGTACAAAATTATATCGGAGTAAGGTCTATTTTTAGATGGCTTCCACTAAAATGTTGTAGAGCAAGCTATTCTGGATAACCGTCATATTTGAAGATGTTTAAGTTTGTGATTAATGGATGTCGGCAACGTATGGGGTTCTATTTGGATTTAAAAAGTTAACGATGTTGATAATGGTCTGTTTTTGAAAGGCATAATTTACTCCTTTTACGAGTACCTACGTATGAATCGTGGCAGGTGGCGCTCTGTGGTTCCTGCCTACTCCTAGAAAAAAGGCGTGAGTTTATATATTACTATGTAATTTTGTAAAATGTACTTTTCATCACGATTGCTAAGTTAGTTCCAGATGGAATGTTGCATCGATGATGCAATCGGCACAAAACTGGCCATCGTATTGTGTTCAATATTATCGGGATCGGTCTGCAATGTAGCAGATAGTCGTCGATGTGGTAGCCACATTGGCGACTCTTCAACATCTGTCGTCGGAGAGCAGCCGCCACGTCAACCACGATACAATGCTCCGCTAGGATTACAGACATCAGCCAGTGTCATTCTTTTCCGACCTTCTTCGATAGCTCCTATAGTAAGTTACTAGAAGCTATCGAATCATTACTAATTAATAAAAAGAAAGAAAGAAGGAAGCTCCTAGTTGTTATATTCTGTAATGTAACATTTATTTACCATCTATCTACCCACCCATATTATGCGAATAAATTGTTTGATTTGATTTGATAAATTTGTAACAAACAGACAGACGGATGTAACATGCAACCTGTCAGTGCTTAGGAAACTAAAGTTTATTTTCAGTTCGGTACTATAATATGAATAGCTAACAATGTCTTTTATCATCAGCTAAAGAAATAATTGTACCCATCTGTGCATTTCCCGTAGCTTAATTTTCACAAAATGTCTAAGCTAGAAGAAAACAATGTACATTTTTAATTTCATTAAAGAAGACATTATATTTAATAGGAAGATTTATGTTTAGGTAAATAAATTTTTATGGAATATTTGACGTAATAATTCTCAAAACAATGAGCAGTAAAATACGCAGTAAAGCAAAAACTATAAACCGACGAATGATGATAGAACAATAACAAAACACATTGAAAACATTGCGAAAATATTAAAATGTGGAAAACTTCCAAAATTATGTAAAAAATATTATGAGAATGTTGTTTTATGCTTTTATTTACATACAATGGAAGTTGTTAGAGCTACAACTTCAAATTTCGTATTTGAAGTTCAAAAAGAAAAAAATCATCAAATTAGCTGAATTAAAGAGATCTTCTGCTGGACGCAGTTGTGCTTCTCGTATTCTGCAGATTCCCGCGGCATTCACCAGCACGTGTAGCATGACCACCGTAGAAGTGGGGTTTGTCGACGAAAGATTCGATAAAATGACATCAACAAAAGACATCTGTCATTTTATCGATTCTTCCGACGACAAAACCCGTTTCTACGGTGGTCATGCTACTCGTGCAGGTCACCTCCACCTTATGTAACGAAATCAATATAACGATACAACTACAATTAATTGATACAATACCAATAAGATTTTCGCTTGATAAGAAATTATGCTCCGAGGCTAGAAAAGTCTTATTCATTGTACACTCAATGATTTTCATAATCCCCATAATGTCTTAAGTCATTTCAATCATCACACTAGACTTGTTGAACGACACTTTATTGGTTTTTATATTTTATTACCCACTACTTAGTACGACGATAATACACTGCTACTCTTGTGTTAATATATTTTTAACTAGCTTATGCCCGTAGCTTCACCCGGAGTTCAGTAATTGTCTCACGGGGTAGTACTACCGGGATAAAAAGTATCCCATGTGTTAATCCTGGTTATAAACTATCTGTGTTCCAAATTTCATCCAAATCAGGTCAATAGTTTTTTCGTGAAAGAGTAGCAAACATTCAGACCTCCATATATCCTCAAAAACTTTCGCATTTTATAAGGTAAGTAGGATAGTGAGATGTACAATTTTAACGGCATATAATCAAGCGCTTTGATGGTATACTGGTAAATCACTCTTCAATAATCCCTAAGCAACTTGGCTTCTATAACCATTAATGCTCATATTTTTTATCATCGATCTATCGTTTAGCCTTCCTTTATTTCTTGAAACCCAATTAAGGTCTAAAATATATAGATAAGTGTGGGACGTTTCGACAGGCAATTTATTATTTACACTCGCAGTAGACTGAATCAGGACAACATACTCGCGGTCAGCTCTGAGGTCGTGTGGTCGTGAACCCTTTAAACTATGTCATGTTGGGTGCTTAGAAATTCATTGTTTGCCTTTATTTAAATCTACAGGGACATTGACGTGCAAAACTTTACCATGAAATTCAGTATCTACATGATCTTAGACCCACTCGTGTTGTTTCATTTAATTTCATACTAGTAGATTGGATGTCGTTGTCCTTTGCACCGTTATTGAAAGTTCATTCATTCGTATCATAAAACGTACAAAACCTTTTTGGGCATGATTAGGTGTCATCATCATCGTTCTCTTGCTCTTATTCCAATTCAGTTGTCATCATGATTACAAAATTCAGCCCATTACTAAACTCCATAATTACCTATTATCTTATATTATCGTGTCCTGCGTGTCCTGTTGTTTGTTCACTACAGGAACTGATGGACGCTACCGAAAGCGCCAAACTATAAGTAGCTCAGTTCTGGGCTGACACAATTTAGATTGCCATCGACACGCTAAGAAGAAGATCTTCTATTTAAACATAACTATATGGATTAGTTGGATTACCAAAGTTCTTTGTGAATAATCAAGAAACTCATCAACATAATTATCACATTTATTTACGAGAAAGTCAATAAGAATTTGCAATGTATAGGTAGGAACATCCATTCACTACAGTGGTGCCAATCTTGTAGTACTGTCGATTATGCTGATATTGATAATCCACGAGGATTATGACAAGTTCGAACCAGACTTGGTGGCATTATTGCTCGTTCTGGCAAAACAAAGATACGAGTTGCTGAGGATTAAAAGTATTAAGTAAGATACCACCAAAAACAAGAATAAATCTTGTACTAAGCACTTATATCCGCTGGGTGAGCTGTTTGTCCATACATATCTCGATCTACAATAGTATCTAGCTACGTGGTCTCTCCGTCGACAGACAAATATATCTTGCTAACGTCTTACTTTCCTTTGTTGCTAGCATCTAGCCTTCACTTTCACGAAGTTGAAATAGGTTTCTTGTAGGTAATCATGATTTAGCGGAACGTTTCCCATAGAAATCTTATTGTAATAGATATCGAATTGGGTCTAGAATAACATTATTAAGATGTTTTCCTAATGTTGTTAGAGAAAATGTACGTAACTACAAATTAGTATACAGATTTTATACAAATCTTTTCTTTATAGTGTGGTTAAGTGCCTAACTAGCACGCGTAGCATGACCACCGTAGAAGCGAGTTTTGTCGACGGAAGAATCGACAAAATGACAGATTTCTTTTGTTGGTCTGTCATCATTATCTATCAAATCCGTTTCTACGGTGGTCATGCTACGCGTGCTGGTGTCAGAGTTTTTATGCCGCCCATGGATCTCTGACTTGGCTTAGCATGCCGTCAAGAAATATATCTCAGGCATGCTGGTTTCCTCACGTCCTTCACCGAAGCACGTGATAATTACACAATACAATATTATAAGCATACAAATAAATAGTTAAGCACAAACAACAAATTAAAACGTATCGCTTCCGCCCACGTCTTCGCCCGTATATAGTCATTGTTTTACACAATATCTTCATAAATTATAGTATTTATAGCCTGTTGCTTACTCTAATGTATTAGCTAAATTGCTGTAAAGTTTCATCAAAATCTGTTTCGTAGTATTTGCGTGGAAGAGTAATAAACATACATCCATCGTCACAAATTTTTATACAATAGGGTCGTTTCGCCGGTATCGCGACCACCTTCAGTAGGCGACCATTTGACGGACTAAGTTTCTTTAGATCAAGATAATAGTATTTGTAGAGGTAATATAAATAAAGAAAAAATCTTACGTGCTCCAGAAATAATTATGAAATAAGAATTTACACAGTTTAAAACAAATGGGTTAACCCAGAGCCGAAAAAAAATTGCTCAGTACGCGTCTTGATTCAGTGGTGAGTGGAAGTACCGCGAGTTGGAAAAAAAATAGCACGGCGCGTGGCGCTCAAAGCTAAGTTTTATCACTAATTTCATGTTTTACACACAAGTTAGATGTTAAATTGTACAATCGATAAGTTTTGGTCATTATTTTGTTGTATTTTGCTATTTTTAAACTTATTATTAAGATAAAATAAAGTGGTCGGTAATCGAAATGCTTATTTATCAAAATCGTTAGATAGCGACCACATGGTCGCAAACCGCCGAGAACCGCGTTATTCTATTTTGATTAATATGATCCTAATGCTTCATAAAGGACTGTTACAATTTTGAATGTAGCATTGTAAAGGTTTTTCTTTGTAGTTCTTTAGTAAGCGACCACCAGTTTCTTTGAAAGAACTTTGTTTAATTTACGTACAAAATTGGATGTTAAACAGGTGGTCGTAAACCAAAATAATCGAAATAAAGACATTGGTTTCCGGCCACCACAATTTAGTATGAGAGAAATAACGGCCGAACAGAAATAAGTATGAAAGTTCATTGAGTATGCGACCAAAAAAAAGACTGTCCAGTACAGTGAAGAAGCCCTGAAAAAGCTCTCGATGATATCCGAAAAGAAGGAAATGAATTAAAAACAAGAGAAACATGTAGACTGTATCAGATCCCAAGGACCACGATATAAGATCGGCTTAATTATGAATAAGAAACGCGGAATATCACCATCGTCTTCCTGCCCTTGTCCCATTTTACTTGGGATCGGCCCAACACTTTTTTTTCTTCCAATCTCCTCTGTCAACCGTCACGCTATCATTTACTCCTTTAGCTTTCATATCGTTCCTCACACAATCCATCCATCGTTTCTTTGGCCTTCCTCTCCCTCTCCATCCATCAACACATTATATGCATCACTCTTTTAGTCACACGCGATTCGTCCCTCCGCATCACATGTCCATACCAAGACAGTCGATTCCCTTTCAACATTTCCGTAACTGGCGGAATTTTCAAACTTCCTCTAATATTCTCGTTCCTTACCTTATCCATTCTTGTCACACCACACATCCACCTCAACATTCTCATCTCCGCTACATGCAATCTTATTTCATCCATCTTCTTCACAGCCCAGCATTCCGATCCATACAGTACGACAGGTCTAATCATGGATTTGTATATTTTCCCCTTTAACTTGAGGGGCATCCGTGGATCACAAGTTGTTCCAGTGACCTGTCGCCATTTCATCCATCCTGAGTTGATCCGCTGCTTTACGTCTCGGTCTACTTCAACATCCCCTTGGACAAGCGCCCCGAGGTACCGAAAATCGCAACAGATCGATATGGGCGTTCCAGCAAGTGTTATGGGCACAGGACTGAAGAGACCGCCGAAATCACAGAATAAGTATTCTGTTTTGGTCCTACTGACTTTCAGGTCAACATTCTCCAGTCTTTGCCACCTCCAATCTGCTCTGGACCTCTAGGCCACTCTCGGCAACCAACACAATGTCTTCGACAAACAGCATACACCAGGGAGGGAGCCTCTTCCTGGATGTCCGACGTAAGTGCGTCCATTATCACAAAGAAGAGGTAAGGGCTTAGAGTCAGCCCTTGGTGCAAGCCGACAGCCACATTGAAGCTGCCGGTAGTGCCCGCTGTAGACCGGACTTGGGTATTACATCGACTGTACATCGATCAGATCAACTGCACATACTTCCCAGGCATACCTTTCTCTTTCAGGGCCCACCACAAAACCTCACGAGGTACCCGGTCGTATGCCTTTTCGAGGTCGATGAACACCTTGTGTAAGTTTTTGTGCGCACTTCTGTATTTCTCCCACAGCTGGCGGATGGCAAAAATGGCATCCATCGTTCCCCGACCAGGCATAAAACCGAATTGGTTTGGTGAAATTTCACCCTCTTCTCTCAGTCGTCTTTCAATAACTTTCTCCCAAACTTTCATACTATGCGCCTTGCGCTTTATTCCTCTATAGTTATTGCACTCCAGCACATCGCCTTTATTTTTGAAGATGGGGGCACCAGCGAACTGTTGCACTGCTCGTCAGGTATGGCTTCTTCCAGCAACAACTTATTGAAACGCGGAATATGATTCCTAAAATAATTTTAAATTGACTAACGATTGTTAATTCTATTACAACTATGACTAAGTTCCTACGAAATCTAAGATTGTTATTTTTTAATTATAAGAAAACATTACACCAAAGGATTACCATATTTGTTTTTATTAAGAGGCAAATATTAAAATATTTTTAAAGCGATTATAATTGTTTTAATGACATATTTTTCATATTAAAATAGCGGTCGCAAACTAGCTCACTGGTGGTCGTAAACTGATAAAAATGGTCGCATACGTTTTCGCTATATTTTCACTTTTTCAGCATTTTATAAATATTTTTGTATTAATGTATTTTATTTTATGTTTTGAATCCAAACTAGACTAATATTTGGGACAAATTCACATTAACATATACTATTTTGCGCGTAGACAACATTTTTTTTTCCTCATCTTAAGTGGGCAACTCAGCTAACTGGTCGCTAACCAGCGAAATGACCCTATAACATACAATGTAGCAAGACAGAATTACACATAACTTACTGCAATGGTTCTTGTAAATTGTAAGTATTTAGCTACTGCATGAATATAAATGTACTAACCTTACTTTGCATGGCAACAAAAGCACATTACATGTTCATGTTCCCCTCGGGGTTTTCCCTGTCCAGACGGTCAAATCAATATAGCGTACGTGGGCTGTTGCACTCTATTTCGACGGATTATCGAATTATAATCTCTCTTATCGCAACCATATGTGTGATAATGCATTCACAATTAGCTTAGCTTATTTTTAAGAGGATTTGTAGTACAAATATATCAAGCATTTGTGATGTATCGAGGCGTGTGGGTGACATTTAAGCAGTTAAAAGGTTATTTAGAGGTGCATTGTGTTGAGTGCGAGTGTACTTAGACCGAGACGGGTTACTAGCTGAATACACAAAAGACGTAGATACATAAAAGACTAGTGGCACAATAAAGAATAGTCACTTGCGTCCAGGCACGGAATAGATATTTTTACCCGACTGAGGAGGGTAGTGTGCTTGTAGCGCTTTAAAGATGATTCTTACGGCAATCGATTTTTAGGGATCCGTAGCCAAACGGCTAAAACAGAACCCTTATAGATTCGCCCTGTCCGTCTGTCTGTCCGTCCGAATGTCGCAGCCATTTTACTCCGAGGCCGTTGGCACCACATAGTTGAAATATGGAGAGTAGGTGTCTTCTATAAACCGCAACACAAAAGTATTATGAAATTATATAAGGTCTAACTATTCATACACGAAATATTTTCAGGGAATCATCTAACGGCTATAACGAAGCCATTTCAAGGGATTATTTCTTTTTATCTGAGTATATTTTTATAAAAAATAAATAATTTAAAATTACTTGACCCACAAAATAACTACTAGCTCCTTATTTTTGAACATCCATTACGTTAGTTTACTATGTCGTATTTACCTACTGTCATTGTTAGAATATGGGAGTAAAGGTTTTATGCAAAAAGTCTCAAAAAATTTTAAAATTCTAATAATTTCGTAAAAAAAACACTCAGATATTTTTTTTTTTTCGTTGCTATGGCGACTTTACGACTTATAGAAGTTACTCTTAAAATATTTCGTGTATGAAAAGATAGACCTTATATTTAAAAAAATCTAATATTTTTATTGATCCCGCCTGCTTCCTGCGCTTGTTTTTTTCATTTAGTCGAATTCAAAATCAAGCATTAATTTCAAGTAGGCCTACTTTTGAATTGTCGAAACCAAGACAACATTGAAATGTAGCTACAGTTCCAGTTACAAGGCATAAAAACTGTGAAAGTACTGTAGTTGCCCATTCCCTAGAGTAGATCCCTATGAATAGGAACGGGCAAGAAACTCCATGGACACTTTTTAAATCAGAATATTCTTCAAAATCTTTGTTTCATCAGTCGGGTTAAAGTAGGAAAAATTGGGCCCGCATTATGGATTACACCCCACTCCCTCTAACAAAGTGGAGGCCTTGGTCCCGGCATTTTGAAAATGGTAGCCTGATTATGTACTGTATAATGTGACGACGACTTTTATTATTCATTCAATTACTAGAACAAAGTGGTTAATAAAAGCAGAATTGTGTGAATTAATCAGATGCTTTATACATGCCATAATAAAGTACAAGTGCATAAGGTTCATGGTTGCACGTGGAAGACTTTATTGTATTAGTTATTTAGTGAAAAAAACAGTCAACAATTTAAAGATGACCCTGGAGACTGTTATGTTCATATTATGGATGGATTCTGTTAGAGAGATCTTTTAGTCATGCTTTTCTGTCGCTCTTAATGAGTCCTCCGCCTTGCCCCATAAAAGGCACATTAAGCGTCCACAAAGTCATCACAATATCCCACAGGTTATTTGCTTTAAAAATAACCATAATCCACGTAGGTATTAAGACACTAATTTAACCATTACGTGATCAACCTTCAGAATATTCCATTTAAATTGATACTTTCGCGAGGACTCATTAAAGCGGTCGGTCTATAGATCGAGAAGCAGCGGGAGTGCTATCGCACGCGACAGAATATGTGTGTACCTAGATAAAATCAATTAAAGTCGCTTTTCGTGTCCGTCTGTGTGTCTGACCGCGTTGATCTTAACTAAGCATAGGATTTTGATATGGTTTCACCATAATTCAGAGAGTAAGTACAGGGTGCAAGAGACATCGACGCTCAAACGATTACCACGCATTCAGTACATTATTCCGCAACCCCGTCCCTGACCCTACAAACTTTCAAACCCTATTTCACTCGCCTAGGGGTTGAATTTTACAAAATCCTTTCATCATTATAGACGTATCTGTATTGATTTCCGGTTTGAGCTGTGCGTTGATAGTCAGTCAGGCCAAACGATTTTATAAGTTTACATACGTTTAAAAAAAAACAGGAACGTCAATGACCTCGACCTTTTTTTTTTTTTTTTTTAGGATGGGAAATCATCAAATGACCGGAAGGGAGTGTCAGACTTGTACTGACTAAAACCCATCCATGTTCCTTCTTTGCCCTTTGTGTTCCAGGGCCGCGGTATCTCTTTCGAACAGTCCCGCAGCCCTGGCAGGCATCGGTCCGTGCGGACCCCTACGTTGTTGCTGACATCTCTTTGAGGCGCGCGTGGAACACGAACGCGCCGTCAACATGGCCTGTCGTCATAAGACGGCCGGACGGCGAGCTAGCCCATAACTCGCCGTCCACAGGCCCGCGCCTACGGTGGCCGGGGGCCACCACGTGACCCCCGACGCCCAGGGCGTCTCCCGCGGCGGCTGGGACGTGAGGCTCTCTCCCTCTCACGTTCCGCCACCTCCTTCACTAGCATGACTGCTTCGCAGAAGGAGGTGACGGCTTCCCATTCCCTCTCGCTCCGGACCATGGCTTGAACCAGGGCCGGGCGCGAGAGGTCGCCGCCGCCGATCGCCACTACGAGGACACGGCGCTGCTCCGCCCAAGCGGGACAGGCCTCCACAGTGTGCTGCACCGTGTCCTCCGGACGATCCTCACAATGGAAAGACCCGGGCGTTTCCACCCGCCCGATTCGGTGCAATAACCTCCCGAAACAACCGTGTCCGGTGAGGACCTGCGTCAGGCTTAAGGAGAGGGCGCCGTGGCGCCTCTCTAGCCACTCCTCAAAGAGGGGACTTATCGCCACTATGGTGGCGTGCCCTGCACGGGGTTGCGACAGTCGCTCTCTCCATGTCACCATGAGAATGACCTCGACCTGTCAACTGTCACTTAAAAAGAACGTCAAACAAAAAAAAAAAAACACGTAATTTATTTTTTAGAGTCTTGTTTAGTTGAGCTAGTCAAACGACATCTTTGAAACTACTGGTTAATTCAACAATTTTATATGTTTAAGCCAACGAATATGTTTTTTTTTTGTAGTAATAAACTCTCAGTCTTTGTTAGTGTTTTTGGGAAGTAAAATAATATTAAAACATTTCTTTTCCGATGAACCAGCCCAATTTATTCGATTTGACAGCTATGACGTAAAAATATAGTGCGAGGATAGTCCTATTCTTACCTTAATAAACGCATTGTACATTGTAGAGAGATAGATAAAAAAAATAGGTACGATATTTTGTGTAGTAACAATACCCGTGCAAAGCGGGAGCGTGTCGTTAATTTCAAATACCTATGTATGTATGTATGTACATACCTTTTAAATAATTAATGTCTGGGGCATAAGGTTCGCGGTCTGGACAGTTGCACGTGGAAGTCTAAACCACGTAGGTACGTTTGCGTTTTAATCACTGCTTACTGCTGTTTGTCTCGTACAGTCACTAGCACAATATGTTTACACTTTCCTGAATTGGAAAGCAATTTTCACGAGAAATAACGATTGTAACTTGGAGATAGGATCTTTTTCATAAAATTATGAGTTCTAAAATACTATACTGTTCGTAACAACATGAAATTTTAATCAGAATTTAATCAGTAATAGAAAAACACTGGTAAAGTTGTTAAGTTTTTACATATTAGTACTGGTGACTGTACATACCTATATGTGCGAGTATCTCGGACGAATACCTATCTAAATGATTATCATCCTTCCAGCTTTTAATTGGTACCCCCGGATCAACTGACAGGTCATACAGTTGCGGTTCTAATCCAAGGAACAAAGGTCATATCATAACACAGTTCTCTCATTTCACTTCATCAACAGTTTGATAAGTACCTACTTATCAAACTGTTGATGAAGTGAAGGTATAGTAGAAAAAAGTTAAAGTACCTACTTTAACTTTTTTTTTTTTTTTACTTTATTTTATTTTAGCTTATTTTTTATGTACCTACATAAAAAAAAGCTATCGGTGAATCTTCAGCAATTAGTTACTTACCTACAGAAAATAATTAATGCAAAAATTACTATAATTACTTGCATAAAATAAGATAAAATCTGAATATTTTATCCTAAAAAATAATTACTTGGGAACGAGTCTATTGTTATTATTATAACCTAAAAATAATACTCGATTATACAATTCATAAAATAAATTAAAATCTAATTCATGCAATTAATAATTTGGACACTTACCACGGAAGCGTTAAATTGGCAAAGTTTGACTTTTGTTTGTTTACAAAAAAAATCGTAATCAACATCACGCTTGTAGTTCCCGGAGAAGGACTAGACAGAGGTGTGCCTATGTCATATACACATACCACGGATACCACCACTTATTGTTAAGGTGCATATAATGGGAGGCAACCCTTGTGCCATGAAACGGGCACACATCAAGACTTCGGTTATTGAGATATTCCTGATGGAAAAACCCAACAACGATGCAGACCTGGACATCGTATCCTTATAGATACTCACCACCAGCAGTAGTGCTTGCAACCAACTAGAGATGTGAGCTAGACCAACGGGCAGTCGAGGCTTTGAGACAACTACTCATACTGACATAAAAGAAATAGGCTTTTTTTTAATTTATAGTCTTAATACAGGTTCGTTTGTTTTGTACCATCAAACCAAAAATGGTTTGTATTGGTACTCAGATTCGCTAAAACAACACTGCTTAATCACTACTAAACAAATATAAGTAAAAATGTGGGTACATGAAAAATATTTTGCACGTAACTAGCTTTTAGCCGTAAACATCTATCCGTAAGTACCTACGTGAGTCAAATATAATGCACAGCAGCAGCAGCAACAGCAGTGATAATGATAAATAACTACCAATTAAGTTTTACGGCACGGTTGGCACAGTGGCTGAGCGACTGGCTGCTGCGCTGCGTGTCGCGGGTTCGATCCCTACACGGGACAAATATTTGTATGGCCTACAGGTAGTTGTTCCGGGTCTGGCTGTTTGTGTATGTGAGTTTAAATGTTTGTAAACACGCCCACGATAGAGGAGAAATTCCTAGTCCCACACTAAAAGTAAAAAAAAAACATTAAAAGTTCCCAAACTGTATATATTCACGACCTATATTCTTTCCTATATCTCTCCCACGCTTGCTAGTATGTAAACAACCAAGCTTAGCGTGCCCCCCAATAGTTGGGGAAGTAAACGAACGATAATACCCAGTATCAGTTGCTATCTTTATGCTATCAGTTGTGGAATTAATATTTGTATACATTATTGGCGACCATTTTTCCTGTCACTATCAACATTCGCCAAAGTTATTAAAATTTATGCAACTAAATAGGTATTGTATTGTGATTCAAGCCGCATTGCTGAACACGTGATAAAATAATGTATGTTTTATTTTATGTTTTGTCTACAAATGGTGTTTCTTTTGCACGTCACTGAGACATTAGGTATGGGCCAAAGATATTTAAATTCTACATGCGATGGACGGGAAAAAGTGAACTACATGGAACCATAACCTGTCGGTTTCTGTCGATAAAAGTGTAACATAGATAGATCTACGTATAACGTGTCAAAGGTATAACTTGACAATTTTAACCAACTTCAAAAAAGGAATCTAAATCTCAAAAACGAAATCTCAACTCGTCGAAATCTTTTTTTATACATGTTCACCGATTACTCGAAGACGCTTGAACCGAATTGGAAAATTCTTTTTCGTTTCAAAGGGAGCCATTTAAAGGTTATCGAAATCGGTCGAGTAGTTTTTGATAAATCAACAAAAATCTAAAAATTGTATACATCGAAAATATTTTCGTTTACTCCGAAATATTTGTATAGGATATTTAATAAAAAATGGAAAAAACTAAAAAAAGTGAAACTTAACTTTATTTCAGAAGTCGGTGTCAAAATAAAACTGAATCAAACAAACCAAAGTCACCGACTTCGGAAGCTAAATTTATTTTTCACTTTTTTTGTGTTTTTACTATACAGCGTGGATTCCCGACACCGACGCAGAAACAGTTACCACGTATTCAGCCATTTTTCATTGATAATTTTTTAAACGGCTCCCCCGTTTAAACGTTATCGGAATCGGTCGAGCAGTTTTTGAAAACTCAACAAAAATCTATAAATTGTATACATCGATAACATTTTCGTTGACTCCGATATATTTGTATAGGATATTTAATAAAAAATGGAAAAAACAAAAAAAAAATTGCAAAAACTAAAACCGATTTCAAAAAAGTGAAACTTAACTTTATTTCAGAAGTCGGTGGCAAAAAAAACTGAGTCAAACAAACCAAAGTCACCTACTTCGGAATCTAAAGTTATTTTTCACTTTTTTGTATTTTTACTATACAGCGTGGATTCCCGACACCGACGCAGAAACAGTTACCACGTATTCAGCCATTTTTCATTGATAATTTTATTTTTTTTTAAAGTCGTTTTCCTACAAAAGTGCACGGTCCTTACCTACAACAGCAGATTTTGTAATTACCGATGAAAGTCTTTGTTCAGAATAATGTACTGAATCCCTCCCCCTGTTTAGTCTCACTGAGACATGGGCTCATAGTCTTTCTGAGAGCCTTTCTACATAAACAACATTAGTTTTAGTACATGCGAAACCTGATACACGTGTCTAGTATTTTATGTAAAAAATCTATGTATAAAATTTCAAAACTGTATCATGATAAATCACAAAGTTATAAGCTTGTTCTGTTCCCTAGTTGTCCGCACAAAAGCGTGGTCACCATGCAGCGCGCGCCTCCAGCGTCGTCTTGAGCTCATTTATAATAATAATTTGGCAGTAGGTACCTAAATTATTGCGATTACCTATCGCTCGGTGTCCAACTTTTAACTTTTTTAAATATTTTTGGAAAAAAATATAACATGGTTTAAAAATTATTGGAATCGATTCAGTTACTTATAATGAACAAACTATATTCAGGTTTCGCATATACTAAAAATAATGGTGTATAGTATCTCTCTGGCTTGTTACTTGTGCTCTTTGGGGCGGCTACATGTGAACTGTGGGTACGTGTGTATGTCGTAGCGCCGTAGACTCGTCTCGTAGCTAAGTGTATAGATACTTTTATGCTCGTATATTTACTGTTAATAAGTAAGTAGTCTTGACTTTTAAGTTTATGTAAATATACGCTCCATAAATATTTCAAGTCTTTGTTACTTTATTTCAATACAATAAAAGAAAATGAAACGTAATGGATTCAGCACGTTTATTAATCTTTTTATTATTTTTTAACGATTCATTAATATTTCGAAGTTCCATTTTATCTTCTTGTCTTAATAAAAATTACATCACCACCACCATTTATTTCATCACCACTGGTCTCAAAAAAATGAAGGAGAAAATCATGAGGAAACCGGCATGTCGTAGAACTATAAATTCGAAGACATGTGACATCTACCAACTCGCACTGGGCCCGCGTGGTGGATTATAGCCCATTCCCTCTCATAGAGAGGAGGCCTATGTCCCAGTAGTGGGAACATTACAGGCTGATTATGCTTATGCTTAATAAAAATAGTAAGACACTTTTAAGTTATTTTTCTTTCACAGCATTATCCATTGACTAAAGAACCAGAATACTGCTGGATTCGTTTATTTTAGTTCTTTTGACATAACATAACATCACGCATGTAATCTCCGAAAGATTAATATATAGGTGTACCTAATAGTACACCCAAATATCAACAGTTATGTTTAAGTCCCATGTAATATGGAGCGAGCCTATTTCCATCAACCGGGCACAAATTCAGACTCCGTGGCTGTAACTGAGAAATTCCTGATAGAAAAACCCAATAACAATACATAATACTTTGCCCAACCCGGGAATCGAACCTAGGATCTCAAGGTCAGCAGTAGCGTTTGCGTTAACAATGCGGGAATTTCGGCTAACGGGACTCTTTTCGCGGAACGTTAGATCATTATAGGCATCGAAGCAGGATAAGCTTAAAAATGTCCGGTTAAAATTGAATATAGACACAAAAGAATGAAATGAGTCACAAAAGGTATGTTTGTGTTTTTACCTTAAAAGATAACAGTGTAGTAATTTCTAATCCCTTTTATATCAAGTTTTAAAGATAACAAGAGGAACTAAAACATTAATCTAAACAATCTATATCTAAACACAAAATAAATCCTCCGTCCATGCTGTAAGGTTGTGGAACTCACTTCCACCTAGCATTCGTGATTTGAGAACCATTTCATTGTTCAAAACCAGAGTGAAAGAGTACCTTTCCTCTTAATTATGATTTATTTATTTAACACTTCAAGCACAAAAGTACAGAGGCGGACTTAATGCCGTAGGCTATAGGTATAGCTTGATTTATTATATACATATATATTTGTATTGGTTTATATATCTTAGCATTGTGTTTAAGTATATATTAATATTTACTTTTATGTATATTTATATAGTTTTTAGGTTAAGTTAGTTAAGGCACATATACACTTTATTCTCTTCCTTTACACACTATCGTCTACATTTCTGTTTCATTTCTCCTTTTTGCGGGTCTGCTGGCAGAAATTTCTTATGAAATAAGCTGTACCCTTGTACTCATATATATTATAATGTTATTTTTCTGTGTTGTCTTCTGTGTGTACATAAATAGTTAAATAAAATTGAAAAGTCTGTTTGTAATTTCAAAATAACTGTTTTTTACTGAATGGACAATTATGAAAGTATATACATTTTGTCTGTCTGTCTGTTTGTTGCAGCTAATCTCTTAAACGGCTGTACCGATATTGACAGGACTTTATTGGCAGATTGCTGATGATATCAGGAGTAACTTAGCCTATTTTTATTTCAGAAAAAGAATTAGAGATCCGTGCAATTAAAAATAAAACCCTTGAAATTGTTAACAAAATCCGATTTAAATAGGAAATTAATATTTTTAAAAATTTCCCGAGGACGATCGCGGGAAACGGCTAGTTAGTAGGTACCTAAAGCTTATAAGTAAAGCAAAATGACGTATAATTTTATCTCTTACGACACAATATCGTAATAAAACGATTATCTACACGCGCCACGTACATCTATGACTCTCATTGATTGACTCAATACAAGAAATTAATCACTGCAAAGGCATTTGAATTGACTTACTCATGATTTGTAAGAACATAAGAAGCGTGTCGAAGGTACCATGCGTGTGGAACAGTAGATATTACTTTACTGATTACTGGGATAAACGTTTGTATTTAATGTTTACGTAACTTGCATACGAGCTCGTATATTAGGTACTTGTGATAATTGCAGCTGCTGCGAGTGAATTCAAGGGCAAACTTATTTAGACTGAAATAAAATTGTGTTTAGGTTGAAAATGATTCGTTCAGAGTGAGATTTTTACTTGTACCATGTTATTTCATCTATCTGCTCTTGTCTTATGTTAAGTCAATCGTCACGCTATCATTTACTCGTTTTTCCTTCATATCACACAATCCATCCATCTTTTCTTTGGTCTTCCTCTCCCTCTCGATCCATCAATATTTATATTCATCAATCTCCTCATCACATGCATTACCAATATAGTCGAAAAAACCAAACCCCCGAAATCTCGAACTTCTTTAAAGAAACCAAAGTATCCGTGTTCCGCGCGCGCCTCAAAGAGATGTCAGCACACAGGAAGAGGTCCGCAAGGGCCGATGCCTGCCGGGGCTGCGGGACTGTTCTAAAGAGATACCGCGGCCCTGGAACACAAAGGGCAAAGAAGGAACATAGATGGGTTTTAGTCAGTAGAAGTCTGACACTCCCTTCCACTCCGCCCAGAGCAGGAGGGTCATTTGATGATTTCCCATCCGAAAAAAAAAGAGTACTCCCCAACCCCCCTCGGAAACCAATGCCTGAGATCCAGCAGTGGGAATATTATACAGATTATGTCTTCTATACATCACAAGGCTTCCAGCAACTGAAATAGAGAAACAACCGTATGATTATGAAACCATTTCATAACTCAATAGTGATGTAACAACACACTAGCTCTGATTACAACTTCCGACTGAAATGGGAGATAGTGTGTGTCTCTGTTATCTCACTTGGGTTTTAATTAGAAATCTGTTACTATGGTTGTGGCAGATGTGATAATGGCTAGGTATTAACTAATGTAACGTACCTATCTCCATTCACGTGACTTGTGATAAAGACAACTGTGGTAATATAAATAAGCGCTTTGTATAGAATCGCGTAAGGGCTCTTTTCGAGTTTTATTTATTTATTTAACACTTCAAGCACAAAGTACGGAGGCGGACTTAATGCCATAGGCAATTTCTACCAGTCAACCTTTGGGTGATGCAGAGACAAACAGTGGTAGGTGTAAATATATCTGCAAAAAATTAATTTATTACTAAGATAAACTACAAGGATATATAAAATACTATAACGATATATCAAAATACTATAAATATATATCAACATATTAAATATATGTAAATAAATGGTGGTATAGAGGTATATATCCGTGTAAATGACACGGATATACCAAAATAAAAAGACAAACAATGAAGAAAACATTAACGTTCTCTGGTCTATGTGACCACGTTGTTACTCTCAGTAGATTTTACCATCATTCAGAATATTTGTTCCTCATGGTTTACCAGTCAAACCCGATTTCAGGCCAAACTAGTTGGTCTTAGGCCAAACCGGTTTATTGTTTTACCGTGTCATGATACACTAAACCAAACTAAGCAATTACACTGCGCCCAACTTGGATGTAGCTAACCTAACCTAACCAATATGGATGGGCTGTTCTGTGATGAGCCCTAGTTTGGCCTAGAACAAACTAGTTTGGCCTGAAACCTGGTTTGGCCGGTAATATATCCATATTTTATCAGTTCGAAAAAACCTTGCGAAGCAGGGGCGGGTCGCTACTCGCTAGTTTTATAATTCAGGGACTTTATAAGCTTTGGCAAACCATTTATTTAGACTTTTCGCATAGTATTTTAGTAAAATTAAGGCCTACCTAAAGGTACTAGTAAATTCTGTTATTTAATGCTCCAAAATAAATGAAAAATAAATAAGAAAGGAATCGCGATATTCCATGTCACTAAGTAAATAATTCCTTCTGATCGACATTTATTAGGCTAACCATGTTCAGGATTGGAGGTATTGACATTGCTCACGTTCGTCCGGTTATCTTGAAAGAATCGCTCGCTTTTACTTATCAGGCCCTATAAGTATCCAGTTTCACGCTATTTCATACTTTATGTTACAGGTAAAGGGTATAAAATAGACTGTTAGTAGCATTCATGAGTCAAAGTTATCAGTCGCGATCTTCGGTAACAAGCATTGCCTACGTAATTTTATTGTATTACAAAATATTAAACACAAGGAAAATTATTCAAAATATTAAATACATATCGGGAATTCTTATCTACAAACTAAAGCGAATTACTCAGACATCGTTATCAATTAAGTTTGACAAAATAAAACATCTTTACGATATCATAAAACTATTTTGGTACTACGTTGATAAACGTGGTACAGTCACGCCACGGTATGCTGATAAAGTATTGATTACAAAATTGAGTTAAAGAACAGTTAATTACAAACAAAACTCATCATCACCTGCCTAGCCTTTGCCTAACCCTTCGCTACTGACTACAGTAGCGAAGGGTCAATTTTTGTAAGAGGTAAGCCGCCGTACATATCTTTAATTTGATTATATTATTTGTCTATAGAATACTGACTGTGCCATTTTTCAAAGGGAAGCCAGTAGGAATCGAGTTATATGGAACCTTCGCCACTGCTAACTACGTTTGGGTTTCTAGTCTAACCGGATGCAGCTGGATACCAGTATTTTACATGGAGCGACTGCCTATCTGACCTCCACAACACGGTTACTGGGTAATACGACATTCATCCGACATTCATAGTCTAATTACGAACAAAACTAATTACTTACTTAAGTAAATTATTTGAGAGCACATGGACTTTATTTTAGTCTTATTGTCTTCAGAGAACCAAGGCACGTATCCCTTAAGCGAAGAAGATAATGGGAAAGTCACAAATGCATTAAATTGACATAAACTACCGAAGAGTTCATATCATGAAAGTCGTTATAGAACAACGAAAGACGCAAAAAAACGCGTATCAGGCCTTCTGAATTTCTGATATAGTATGGGTTGATGACACTATACCGAAGACATTCCGGATGTCAGCCTGTACGAGATTAGGATGGCTCTTAAACAGCTTAAAAACAACAAGGGACCGGGTGATGACGGAATTACGGCCGAACTCCTGAAGGCGGGTGGAAAACCGGTACTTAGGGCCCTTCAGAAGCTGTTTAATTCCGTCATACTCGAGGGGAAAACGCCGCAGGCATGGTGCAGGGGTGTGGTGGTACTCTTCTTCAAAAAGGGCGACTATGCCCGGCTGAAGAACTATAGGCCCATCTCACTTCTAAGCCATGTCTACAAGTTGTTCTCAAGAGTCATCTCGAATCGTCTCGCGCGCAGGTTTGACGATTTTCAGCCTCCCGAACAAGCGGGATTCCGAAAAGGCTTTAGCACCGTAGACCACATACATACGCTGCAGCAGGTTATACAGAAGACCGAAGAGTATAACCTGCCTCTCTGCTTAGCGTTTGTGGACTACGAGAAAGCCTTCGATTCGATCGAGACTTGGGCTGTACTGCAGTCTCTCCAACGGTGCCAAATCGACTATCGGTACATCGAGGTGCTAAAGTGTTTGTACAAAAACGTCACCATGTCAGTCCGACTACGGGACCAGACCTCGGAACCTATCCTTCTACAGCGAGGTGTGAGACAGGGAGACGTCATATCTCCGAAACTATTCACCGCTGCACTGGAGGATATCTTCAAAGTTCTGGATTGGAGAGGGCTAGGCATCAACGTCAATGGCGAGTACATCTCTCACCTTCGATTTGCCGATGATATAGTGGTCATGGCTGAGACCATGGAGGACCTCAGTACAATGCTCGATGACCTTGGTAGAGCTTCCGAAAGAGTGGGTCTTAAAATGAACATGGACAAAACCAAAATCATGTTGAATGCCCATGTAACACCCACTCCTATCAAGATCGGAGACTCTACACTCGAAGTTGTAGACGATTATGTCTACCTGGGACAAACGATCCAGTTAGGTAGGTCTAACTTCGAGAAAGAGGTCAATCGTCGAATCCGACTCGGCTAGGCAGCGTTCGGGAAGTAGCGTGGTATCTTCTCGTCCAACTTACCGCAGTGTCTCAAGACGAAAGTCTATGACCAGTGTGTGTTGCCAGTGATTACATACGGGACCGAAATGTGGTCGCTCACAATGGGCCTTATCAGAAGGCTTAAAGTCACCCAAAGGGCAATGGAGAGGGCTATGCTCGGAGTTTCCTTGCGTGATCAAATCAGAAATGAGGACATCCGCAAGAGAACCGAGGTAACCGACGTAGCCCGAAGAATAGCCAAACTTAAGTGGCAGTGGGCAGGGCACATTGCTCGCAGAACGGATGGCCGATGGGGCCGAAAAGTTCTGGAGTGGCGACCGCGAACCGGAAGACGCTGCGTTGCAAGGCCTCCCACTAGGTGGACCGATGACCTGGTGAAGGTTGCAGGGATCCGCTGGATGCGAGTCGCACGGGATCGGTCAATGTGGCGACACTTGGGGGAGGCCTATGTCCAGCAGTGGACGTCTTTCGGCTGAAATGATGATGATGAATGATGGGTTGATGGCCGCTACTCATACCGCCATCACGTTAAGAAGAACCAAATAAATCACGATTTCAAGATTTTGTAATGAAAAGCCCATTTAACCTTATAGCCTTCTGGCCTAAATTGCGTTAAGCAAGGAAAGAATACATCATACAATTAGTCCATGATCTAATTACGATTGATTTCTTTTCCTGTTACTGAAAATAATTCGATTGTTACTTACTTATGGGCACGGACGAACGGTCGGGCGCAATATTGCGTAACGCACGGCTGACCGACGCCGACGACCAGCGCACGCGCAGCCAAACTTGAACTTTCAGACAAGTTTTACGCCTTGAACGTTTGTAATACAAGTGTTTTTGTTATTGTAATTAAAAAGGAACATTAATTGGCTGTAGCTCAACTGCGAATTTCAAATAATTAATGTATTAAAAATACAGTGTGTTTGGCTACCGATTACGGATACTTTAGGGCATATTATGTACTCTTTTCTATCGATAAATACACGTTTATAAATACTCCTAACCCCAAACCCTGCAAACGGCAGCCATCATGTTTTTTTAATAGCTTCATCTTCAGGGTATGTTCAATGAAATGCAATCTTTGAATCTAAGAGACCTAAAGACGTGCAAATGATCTTATTGCAAAGGTAAACGCTGAGGCTATCAAACGATTAAGTAAATTTTCTCTCAGTCTCATTATTCATTTAACCACAATTCAATAACTATTTAAATGAAAATCTTTATTCAAAATTAACTTAGAGGGTTGTATTGATAATTTTAATGATTATAATTATGTACCTACATACGTGTTACTTGCGCGATTCATGTTTTCTCAACATACAATCTGACACTGACCTGAAAATTGCAAAAAACGTAAGAAAATTTGAATTTCGCGGGCCACCCTGGCGCTAGCTTAAACGAGCGAAGATAAATTCAAATTAAAGGTGTCAAAAATACTGAATATGGGCGGCAAATAGTGGACGAATAAAAATGTTTAAAGCGACGACTTGGAAATACGAGTACATAATTGAATTCCTAGTTGTTTAATACGATCAGTGTGATAATTGAAGAACTCAGGAAAAAAACTAAAACGAGCTTATTAACCACTAGATTGTCGATAAGGCGTGGTCGACGTAGCCCCGCTGCGAGCTCCTATTTCTGATTGCAGGGTTTAAAGTAACCTAACACGAAGAGGATGCTGAGGTCTTAGTTCGCGCGCTTCACCGGCTCACTAGACCCGGCCATCCCCTTGGATCCGACGAACCTAACCTGCCGGAGTCGGGGTGCCAAAAGTCCCGAGCTTCGCTCGCTTTTGCTTCCTATGTTCTCCTTGCAGCAATAACTGGATAAATAGTTACTTACTTGGTATAATAGTCGCCCATTACTGAATGGAAAAATTTAATTGGCTACTAATATACTGATATTAGTCGCCAATAAAATATTTATTCGCCCGATCAATAATTTCCCTTTAAAATAACTTATTATTTTACTACTGAGTAATTATACTCAGTTGATTGATGATGGTGACTTAACCTGTCCCACGTGCCGTTTTAATGAGCTAAAATAAATACCACAAATTAAAAACAATTACAAAAATTCCACTACACGTAACAATAGCATCACGCCACTCACCATCGTTACACTAAATTAAAACCACAATAGAAACTCGATCCTTTAAAACTGTAGCATGACAAAAAAAACAAACTGAACATCACACCTGTAATGCTCGAAGGATTAGGCAGAGGTGTCCCTAATAAATAGTACACCCACGTTTCACCAGTTATGTTTAAGCCCCATGTGATAGGGGGCGAGCCTATTGCCATCAACTGAACACGCATCCTGACTCTATGACGTACTGAAAAATTCCTGGTGAGAAAAACCCAATAACACTTTGTTTGACCTGGATATGGAACCCAAGACCTCACGTTCAGCAGTAGCATAGCGCTTGTGACCACTAGACCATCGAGACTAAATCCAAAATACCCGGGGAATTTACTTCTGATCCGGAACACGGTATACTACCAACATTATCACCATTAAAGGAAGCTAGATAGCCATAAATACTGCCTACACATTACATTTAATTTGCCTATTGGCACTTGCTATCGGACTCGCGGAGCCACGGTCAAGTGGTTTTGTCAGCGTCCATCTTTGTTACAATTAAATACAATAGCTTCACTGACCATGGCGAATTGCTTCCGTGCATCGCAGTTACAAAATTTTTACGTCATGTGACTTGGTGTGGTGTGTGCAGTGGTGCACAGATCAAGTCCTTTAAATCACATGACTTAACTTAATGTAAAGACCCCACAGCATCAACTTGGGGGTCCTTACGATGGCTAATGATAATGAGTAATCGTAGCCTTCCGTGGCTAGTAATTAGTATACAACATTAGTTTTAGTATATGCGAAACCTGATACACGTGTCTAGTATTTGTATGTAAAGAATCTATGTACAAAATTTCAAAACTGTATCATGAAAAATCACAAAGTTATAAGCTTGTTCTGTTACCTAGTTGTCCGCACAAAAACTTATTGCGATAGGTACTCAAAGTCGCTCGGTATACAACTTTTAACTTTTTTAAATATTTTTGGGGAAAAATACAAAATGGTTTAAAAAATATTGGAATCGATTCAGTTACTTATTCTGAACAAACTATATCCAGGTTTCGCATATACTAAAAATAATGTTGAATAACACAGGAGTTTTTCCACTGCAGATCTCAAATCTGCTAAGAATGCGGTCACTGTGGTTCTTATAGTTGGCATGAGTTCAGTGAACGTCTTCAACTTCCCTTTGCGGTAAAGGTGAGGACCATGAGGACTTCCTTAAAGGATCTATTATGTCCATTAGGATTGACTAAAGGTTCCACCGTGTATGTGCTGGTCGTTGGCATGCCAGTTGGTATAGGGACAAGACAATTTTAGGGTTCACAAAGGTCCTCTGTATCAATTAAATTACTCATAATCTCAAATATGTAATCAGCACAAAGTATATCCAACACATCATCATCTTTGAACATCAAAATAACGATCATCGCCACTTTTTATTGTTTGTAGCTCGAGCGAAATCATGTCAATTCTGTTAACGATGAATTACGACCAAACATTCCGATCATTAACTGTGTGAATGATTAATTAACATTAATTTAATTATAATTATGTCAACAGTTCAAATAAATTATATTCTGAAGAAACCACGTTTTTCCTTCATGAATAAAAAACGTGGTTTTCACGTTCAATTACAAAAGATAGACAGAGGTGAAAATAATAAGTAAATGATGCAAGATGGTCTAATTTTTAGCTCAAGATCATTCATCATCGTGTGATTACTGCATGATATTTTTAGCGGCAATAAAAAACGATAATAATTTGACCTATCACAGTAATGAGAAATCGCAGTTGACAATACCACGCGATGTTCGGAGACAAATACGATCTATTTTTAATATAAACAGACGATCCAGATAAACACACACATATTGGGACAGCCACGCCTCACGTGGCTGTTACCAACGATTGTCTTATAGATTCTCAGACCCAGAAGTCAGTGGGTACTGTGTGGGCAAGTCAATGACTATATACAGTGGGCAGTGGGCCTAACACGGCTTTAGCAAAATCATAATACCTAGGATAATAATATGAATTACTATTAAAATTCTTAAGGCCATTTTAAGTCCTCAGAAGCTGATAGCACCGCCCATAATCAACCACCATCGATGATCTGCGTACAAATGCTGCATCAAGTGGCTTAATGCAATAGATCAATGCTTTTGAGTAGACATGCATGATTTGCTGTCAACTGTGTCAGCGATTGAACGACTGAACGTGAAATCTAGGGGATAGCGTAATTTGCGACGCCATATATGATCATCATCATAATTCACCTGTCTTATCTTAATTTATTCGGGCTTGGCGTAGCATGTCTTCTTCTTCCATCCTCCTCTATTAGTCATAACAGTAGTCACTGCGTTTCTAGATTATAACGCCTATAATAAATTAGATTCCCAACTATCAGAACAATACCATCAAAACAAATTTGTCATAACCTTTCATACATAAGTATTAAGTACCTACAAATCTACTTTATCTGTGACAACTGTCATGCCCGATGCATCACCGCAGCACGTGAACACCACATGGATTGAGTCGTCGTATTGTCATGATCAATATCGACAGAACAAATGTGTCGACGAACACTTGAGCTTTAATTAGATGGATTTATTGCTGTGTCTAGAGTTAGTGACCTTTGATTATTTTTTTGTTCTAGTTACCTGAAAAGGAGTTCATTGGCGGTTGTTGGGTTAAAGAGTGTATTTAGACGGACATGTACTTTGTCTAAAATATCGTGGATGTCAAATTCTTTCCCGTTTGATGTAATAATTGCTGTCCCATTTTATTTACCATCAGACGTTGTTTTCAATTTTACCACTGACCAGACTAGTTCTGTACAGTTCTGTAATAACATTCACATCTTCTTCCTGCCCTTTTCCCATTCTATTTAGGGGTACACACGTTATGTTCTTCCATTCTTCCTATCAGACGTCACGGCATAATTTACTCCTTTCTCTTTCATATCATTCTTCACACAATCCATCCATCTTTTCTTTGGCCTTCCTCTCCCTCTCCTTCCATCACCATTCATGTCCATCACTCTTTTAGTCATATGCGTTTCGTTCTGTAATAACAATATTATTTATTTTCTACGTTGATAAACAAAACTGTAGCCGAAGTTATTTTCGGTGGTAAATTCCCATCATAATCAAACGCTTCTAATGACGTCGTAAACGATAAAAATATAAAATAATTAACATTTAACTTAGGTTCTACATAAAACCCCAAGGTTATTAAAAAAAAAACGCGATCAAAACAACTGATCTTATAGTAGTTAATCTTGATTCAGCTGTAACGCCTAAAACTGACAGTGAATCATTTGATATTCTGTGACTCACTTGACACGAAACTGATAATAAAATCGATATGTGCCAATCAAACAATAAGTATTAAGATAGGTGCTATCAATAACAATAAAGCTGTGGAAGATAAAACGCTTTTACAGGTGGTAAATAAATAGTTGAGTTGTAGATTTTATAGATTTGATCCTTAGGATTACTTTCGTCAGAGGTAATGCTAGGTTGATAATATATAAGATATGTGACGTAGTGTCTGCAGTTTGCGGCCAGTTACTTTCAGGTTGCGGCAAGCTTATTTCAACATTGTTTCATATTTCAAACTATTAATAGCAAGGTCTTTACTCTTATCCGTGTCATTTGCAGTGTGACATTCACACATGGCGACCGCGAACCGGAAGACGCTGCGTTGGAAGGCCTCCCACTAGGTAGACCGATGACCTGGTGAAGGGTGCAGGGATCCGCTGGATGCGAATCGCACTGGACCGGTCAATGTGGCGACACTTGGGGGAGGCCTATGTCTAGCAGTGGACGTCTTTCGGCTGTAATGATGATGATGACGACTCACACATACATAGAACATAAGCTTGTCGATGTTGGAAACGACCAACCCGAACCGTACCGGGCATCTTGGTTTTGAAATGTCTTATGTGCCCATGTAGTCTGCCTAGTCTTTTCCCAACTGTGTTGGGGTCGGCTTTGGACTTACCGAATGCAGCTGAACACCAGTATTTCACATGGAGCAGCATGTAACAGCGGTGACATCTCCCTCTCAGACTGAATATCTGACCTCCATAGCCCAGTACTAGGTAATACGATACCCTTTGGTAAGACTGGTTGTCAGAGTTTCGGGCCACTTCCGACTTTTGTAGGTTTAAGAAAAAAAAATATTTTGATACTAAAATTTAAACAAAGAGAAGAGAACCAATTCTCTTCTCTTTGTTTAAATTTTAAAACATACTAGAACATGATTATTAGGATCATAAACTTGAAATGCAGTTCGATACTGAAATGTTTATTGCACACAAAACATTTTTACGACGATTATGCTGACGTTTATGTAATGATTATTCAATCTCTACTGTTTTGTATATTGTTTTGTTTTTGTAATAGGTTTCATACTTATCATACTTTCAAATTATTAGCAGTAAACAGTTACTGGTAATAATCATCCAGACAAAGGTTCTGGATGTCAGAGAGGCAGTCGTTTCCTGTAGAATTTTGGTTTTAAGCTACAACGGGTTTTAGTGGAAGCACATTCATAATAGTTGGAAAAAATGCAAGGCTATGATGATGAAATAACTTAGTATGTTTAAATCTAACCTACGTACTGTTCTGAGAAAAACAGTTTTGTCAGGATGGGTGGTCAAATCAGGTACCACCTGCGGCTGCAGGTATAAACCGATATGATTCATTAGACTGCCTCATTGGTCTAAAGGTCGCAAGCGCGACTGCTGAGCATGACGGTTTTCCATCAGGAATTTCTCAGTTGCAGCCACAGAGTCTAGATTCGTGCCCGGTTGATGGCAATAGGCTCGCCCTCCCCCTATTACATGGGACTTAAACATAACTGGCGAAATGTGGGTTTACTATTAGGTACACCTCTGCCTAACCCTTCGGGGATTTCAGGTGTGATGTTATGATGATTCATAAGAAGCAACCAAATAAGCAACTGTTGCAACATCTTATAAAACCTTGCCGAAGATTAAGGAAAACCTTTGGAAATTAGTTAGAACATGGTAAAAAGCCTTCGACTCTCCCATGCAGAGGACCTTAAATAACCTTAAAAATCAACCTTTAGCTTTTTTAAGGATTTAATTGGATACCTTGTGATCTGTAGCGAAGGTGCGTTGACAGTCATTAATCCCATTTGAACGGTGACTCAGACCTTAAACAATTGCTTGTAAGAATGTAAGCTGTACATGGTGGAAGGACATCGATGCAAGTCAGGTTACGGAAAATTTTCAATATGGAGGTTCAGAATTATGTACTGAATACGTGGTAACCGTTTTAACGTCGGTGTCCGTCGTCGGTGTCGGTGTCTGTATATGTTACGGCTAAAGATGGGTGTGAGCATAAACTTAAAATTAGCCAGCTAAGCTTAACCTAACCTAACCTAAGTTTAGCCGGCTAATCTTAAGTTTAGGTGTGAACGTAAACTTAAGATTAGCCGGCTAAACTTAACCTAACCTAAATTTAGCCGGCTAATCTTAAGTTTATGTTTACAACCATCTTTAGTCGTAACATATACATATTTACAGGGGGCCTAAACTGGCGCTTTAGCGGAATCTTAATAGGATAATAATACGAATTACGTTACAATTCGTAAAATAGTCATAAAATGACAATTCACAATATTAACTGTGTCTGTGACCATTTTAATTTTTTTAACGTGATTCATATTATTATCCTATTATGATTCTGCTTGATCTGTATGGTGTCCGGACGTAAAGAATAGCACCATCCCATATCTTCCCGTGGGTGTCGTAAGAGGCGACTAAGGGACTTACCAGAGAATGGGCAGCAGCGTTCTCTGATTCTACAACAACCATACTGCGATCGCCAACCCGCCTGCCAAGCGTGGCGATTATGGCAAAACCCCCCTTCTTGGGGGAGGCCTATGTCCAGCAGTGGACTTTTCGGCTGAAATGATGATGATGATGATGATTCTGCTAAATCGGCCATTGTAACCAGGAAGTCGTTTATTCCACTTCATATTTATAATCCATGTGTCACCTTTCCAGTATTTTTCTTTGTAGACCTTAAAAGTGGCTGGGACCGTCTGGATGAGAAACACGGATGGTAAAGGTGTTGTGGCTATATCCATAGGCATCTACATCTTCATCAACATCTACTAGACATCTTTCAAGCAATCAGTAATCAGTTGCTGGACAGGTTAGGCCTAGTTGAATAAATTGTTTCTTTTTTTTCTTTCACTTCATTAAAAGCAATTCATCGTGATTCTTAAGATAAATAATGGAGATGAGTACATTAGTCTGCTTAATGAGATTCGATCCTTTCAAATAGTCATGTCATGATGACGATATTAAAATGATGCAATATATCTTAAACTCATAGTTGACACACCCACTTATTTTTGACTATCAAATGAGGAAAAACTACATGCTTAAATCGTTCTTGTAAGAATGTGTCCCTGAGTGCCTCTTCTTGTACTACTCGTTAATACGCTTGCTCACTATGTGTTGGCGATTTCAGACCAACCTCCTCAAGTTTCGGTTGACTGCATGTAAGTCATTGAGGTGAAGGGTTTTTCAATTGGCGCGGGTAGACTTTGGCGGCCCGTGGCTGCCAATTTGTTTTGGTGATATCTATCAAATCTTTTGTATCACTATACACAAATCACCATGTAAAGTTACACAATTGCACAGCACATTCAAATGATAAAACTTTATTATCAAAATGAGTGTTCGTTAGTGTTCATTTTACGGCAGCCGTGGTGGCTCTTCACAGTCGACTCTTCACGTTTGGTGGCCAAATTAGAGACGACCGGTTCGGTAAAAAATCACCTAACACCCGTACGTTCAAGGAACTCAAGATCGGCCGAGAACATCGTCGCGGTTCGTGAAAGTGTACAGCAGAACCCGAGGCAGTCGATTCGATGCAGAAGAGACATTGACAATTGGACCACTCGACCCGTGCCACTGTAAAAAGCCGAGGCGAGCATTTGAACTATGTCATATTCCACACTTAATGGCCATTGTGGGCCTTTAAATAAAAAAAGAATTTTGTTAATACCTCACACACAGCTTGTTTTATTCCATTTCAACATCTACCCGCCCTTATTGAAAATCCCTATAGGTTTTAATACTGAAGAAATTCCATTCGAATTTGTTTGGTTTTAATAGTCGAGTCTAGCATATGTTTCATTTGATAACTAACTTAAAAGTTTGTATACGATTACACCTCTTCTCGTTTAATCTTGCAATATGTCCAGCTTACCTCAATTTGCAAGTCCTAAGAAATCAATTGCCTTTGTTTTGGCTCTAGAACTTTTTGTATTTTAATGCTAAATAGACTTGGCCGCAACACCTGATGTGAAGCGATGACGCGGTCTATGGACTAACTTGGAGCTACATCACAATACTTAATGAAAAAATGGACATCATTTACATAATAAACTGCGTCTTTATACTCTTGCAACTTCCTACTACCAATAAATAAGAAAATGGCCAATTAAATTATTCAGTTGTTAAGATACGATTACGTAATAGTCATTTGTCATTTTACCTAAACATACATCAGTGATAGTCTACCTATTTTGTCGGCTGCTGGAACATGCGCCTCCAACCTCAATGACGCTTTGATGATGGCCTAAGCTTGATAGTGCGATGATCGTAGTTCATTGTGCTTGGGAAAGATGCTCGTCCTTACTCAATATTTTTAATGCCATCTTTGACGTCCAATTTAACAAATTAAATCATACTTTTGCTCACCTGAATGACCATTGACCAAAAATTCCTCAGTGATATTCTGTAAATAATACTATATAATAAATAAACCTGTGTTTATTTATAACTTCAGTGGCCAAGAACTTTCCATGTTAGTCCGCAAAGCTCCGTATGACGTCAAAGGCTTGTTCCTTTATTTTTAAAGTTATTTTTAGAGTTTATTTTTAGCCTTTCCGAATTTGGAATTCAACGGCCCATGTCCAGTTACTTGAATGATGTAAAAACTGTAATGTTATGCAAATATAACCCAAAACTTGTGTTATAAATGGACCTAATTTGTGTAAAAGAAATGTCTGGAAGTTTGATACCAAGTTATGCTGATTCATTTTAGATGATGTCAACTACTGCGTGGAAGTTAAACTAGTTCTGCCGTCAAACTGTAGAGACTTAAAAAATTTTATGGTATTTATTGTCCTCTCCATCTTCTAAAAGAATTTTAAATGAATTTAGAAGATGGAGCTAACTAGCATTCATTTCATAATCCTTTTCCTGGCCTGAACAACTCTACAATGAATAATAAAGAAATCTGTGTGACTTATAAAGTAGTTTTATCATAGTACACACGGCGGCACATGAAGCTGTACATTTCCAGTATAACTTGGCCACGCTTTGTATAGATTTTCTATACAATGAGGGATCCGCATAAACTGGTTTAGTATAGCATGATTGGCAGTCGTGCGTACATCACATGAGCAGTAAGATCGAAAAACTGTATCATAAACTAATGATGTAAATTAAATTTAAATGTCGTCAGATGTTCTAACAAAAAATTCGACCTCGATACAATTCGCGATTGTTAAAACGCCCGCAAACATTAACGGTCTTTTTTTTGCTGTAATGAATCTGCTAGCTCCATCGCAAAGCCGCCATTTTGTTTCATTCAAATATTACCGTTGTTTTATATTTTATCTGTGGCGTTATGTTCCGACATTTCTGCAATGGCAGCAGGAAGAGATTACATTTTTTTGCAACAGTATTAAAATTATGTTAGTATTTCGTCTTTCGCTTTTTTAACTTTCATTAATACATATGTTTATATTTATTTTTCAGCCGCTTGGGTCGATCTTCAGGTTAAGCCGCGCTTGCCTAGATTTGTCCGTGGATGGGACCACCAATTACATACTGAGTTTCCTCCGTGCCTCTTGGTCCCGGCTATCATTTGTAGATCTTTGACAGTCGTTTCGTTACAGGGAGTCAGTGGTCCGAAAGTTTGACAACCAGTCTTACAAAGGGTATCGTATTACCCAGTACTGGGTTATGGAGGTCGAATAGGCAGTCGTTCCATGTAAAATACTGGTATTCCGCTGCGTCCAGTTAGACTGGAAAAAACCCAGCAGATGACGTTTATATTTATTATTTACTTTAAAACCAAACTCCAAATAACTTTCACGCAAAGAATTTCCTAAAAATTATATTATTCGTTTCGTTGAAAAGAATTTCCTTGTCATGACCTTGGTTTGTTCGACTGTACCACAAACCCAATGTGATATACATAGGTAGTCACGAAGGGGATCCAGTGACAAAATGTGTCACCCACATACGCGAACCAATTGAATTAGCTGCAGCAAATCATGTCAGTGGAGCGAACGAGGGATCCTAATATGACTCGATTTAATCTTTTGAAAAGATTTGGAGTGACTTTTAGAGTAGGAGCTACTGATAATGAAAATCAATCTCGTGTAAATCACGCACGAGTCATTGCTTTATCTTATTTTGATACTCTGTTTGTAGATAATTATAATTCACAGAATCTGATACTTCTATATTTTTAAAGTTTCTACCCCTTTCCCCCTCTTCTTTCGATTTAAAGATGAAAGACAAGTTATGGCTGTAAATAAAATGTTTTACAGTTTTGGATGTGTGATTTACTGTGTAATTTTATAGCATCCATTTAGTATTTTATTGCGTTCCCCATGAAGGAAACTATACGATACAATCAATAGGCGTAGGTATACATACCTTATAGTACAAGATAAAATGGAAATTCCTTACATATCAGGATTCGCAAATTAAACTGGTATGTAAATATATAACTTGCCTTGGAATCATTATTTTTTTTCTATTTTCGTATCAATAATATAAACACTATGCAGATTTTTATAGATTAACAATTAAAATTCCGTAGGTTTGGTAACAAAGGATTTCGTTACCGACCACGATTATATTGCACTGACAATGATAGATGATATCGTTGCACTTGCAAAACGTTATCGCCCATAACAACACACTGTTACAGGATATGTATGATAAAGAAAACATTCATAATGTTCCTCTCTCCGATGCACAGTTTGACGTACACGAGACAGAACGTGACATTGTATAGGAATATACGATGCATGAGCCCGCATACACCGTCGTATTTTCAAAGTTCATTACTCTGTCCATTGAGGAAATTTCAGTTATAATAATAACCTACTTATAACAAACCGGACCCGTCAAAGCCTGGCACAGACATCTTTTGGACATGCTGTTCCAACATTATCTAGTAGTACCATAGAATTCGATGCTAGTACTCAGATCAGTTATTAAATATTCTTTAAGTGCAATATTGTCCCTTGAAATGGTCCTTTGATGCCAGATTTGCAAGCATTAATTGATTATCTCCATTGAAATATCCTTCAGATCGAATCCCCATTGCATCATCTATCTTTCTAGTTTCTGATTGTTCTTTTTTAGTTTTCATTTGTTTTTATTCCTATTCTATTTTGAATTCACAGTTTATCTTTATCCAGCTTCATTGTCACCGATAACATTGAGTAGTACAACAAAAAGTAAAGCAAAGATAACATAAATAACTGGTTCTATTATGTAACAGACTTCCGCAATAAACAAATGTAGGTAATATAGGAAGTGAGTTCGTTGACGAGCTCAGTGTAGCATTACAGATCATGATTATGAATACTAGTGAGTGTACCAATCATGGTTTTGATGATTACATGAGTATTACGATGTGAGCACGTGGTACGGCGATGTACGACTCAACTTGTATGGTGTAGTGTTTCGCCATGGTTTGATGCTGTGACATATTTAGAACACAGTTGGATGTTAGTCCTTGAATGAAAAATATTTCCCGAAACCTCAAAAGAAACTCAGTGTTAAAGCTCTCCAATTGTATTTCGCTAAGACTAGTAGTGTCAATTGGAGAGCTTTAACACTGAGGTTCTCAGATTTAAAAGTTATTTCAACATTATTAAACAGTTTGATACCCTTTCTATCAATGTCAAGATAGACTGTATCAACTTCAACTGGAAAAGAGTTGCCAAGAACTCCAGCAGTGGACTGCTGTAGGCCGCTGATGATGCTGAGACTGAAACAATTTGTAAGATAATAATAGTAAGTGTCTTCTTGACTTCCTGACAGTAAAATAATTTAAAAACAGGTTAACTCGGTGATATGCACAATGTTACTAATTACAAAACACGATCAAATCAGCCTGTTTACACATGTAATTTAAACTTCACTTCTAACTACAATGGAAAATAACATCAATTTGTAATTCAGTATCAGCCCGACCTACTGCGCACAGAAAAAACCAGTTGCACTGTCGATGTGATTATTTCTTTATCAATTAAATTGTTAGACGACATTGCACGCACCGATCACGCCTCTCCGTACCTTATTCCGGTCGATAAGTCGAATGAACTTTGAAACACGTTGGCCGATAGTAAAAAAACATAAACAAACGTCTACCCGTCCGTCTGGTTGGACGTTAACGTTCACACGAATGGAGATTTGATAATGCGTCGTGAGTGCCGGCAGTAGGTCATGCTAATGCAAGCGATACACCTTTGCGCAATAAAAATAACTTTTATAACCAGAATCGTTGCTAATTATTTATGTATACAGTAGCTTATGATGGCCGAAATTACAAGCAGCAGTTCATCCTCCGGTTCACATCTTAATTTATTTGGGTACATTGCATTTTTTTTCATGATTCCTTCTAAACAGACATCTTCTGAGCACGCTCGTTCCATCGTAGAACTCATCCATCGCTTTTCCTTCGATTTCAATCGAAGTTAAGAACAGGACCATTAGACAATAAAAAGTCAGCTCAAAGTTCACTCCTCTTCCATATATATCCTCTTACAAATGTAAAGCTACATCTCCAGGTTTAAGTTCAAAATCCATTCCAGCAACAGTAAGTGCCTCCTACATTGTTATTGGGTCCTAGTGGACATTGTTCTCACCTAATGGCTTCAAAGTGGTACTCACGTCTTTGTATCGTAATGTCAATGCCATGTCATCAATTGTTTCTTTCCTTGTATTGTTACTGAAAAGGACTTTGTTCTAATAATAATCTCATGAACTCTGTGCGGTCAAGTTCTTTGACTTCTAGCGTAGAAGTGCACAAAGTAATTAAAAAGTATTTTTTCCTTTGATTTAGACAATAGAGATTTTTCTACAATGATAGACATTTTCTCAGCCACTTTTGATGTCACGGTTGGAAGATTTCTAAAGCCAGCACGTACTGACCCATAGGTACCGTAGCTGTCGATGCGCATCTTCAATCACACAGATAGAAACCATGCTTCAATAAAATTGACGATAGTGAAAGTAACGGTACTCGGTCGCGGTGCTGTGACAATAAAACACATCGTCAAAGCGGATTTATTGAGTGTCCAGCACTTATCTATATTTTACACGTGGCCATGACTAAATAAGGAACTAATATGAAACGACAAGTCGTTATCTGCTAAGCCGTTTCCCAACTTTGTTGTGGTCGGCGTCCAGTCTAATCGGATGCATCTGAATACCAGTATCTTACATGGAGCGACTAATTATCTGACCTTCATAATCCGGTTCCTGGAAAATACGAAACTTCTTGGTAGGACTAGTTGTCATACCTATCTACTTTTCTGTGAATAAGGCACCAGTCGACTAATTGTGTACAGAGAAAGCAGAGCTCATCATGGTGCTTCACCACAGTCGGGTAAAAATGGAACTTAATAGGAATCTCGAGATTGGATGGTGGAATTGGCTAAACTAATTGAAAGTAATGTGTATTACGTAGATCCATATGTTATGGGTTGAGTTAGGTTAGTTGCTGAATTTCGAGATTTGCTTTTGCCATGAACTTTGCAAGACAGTACCTAAGTAATATATCAATAACTAGAACCCATATCTAATCAAATATTTTTTCAAATCTATTGCCCAAGAAAATTAGTTAAAAAGTTATGGATGCATTTGGCAATGGGTGCATTTCGAGACCTCGTTCAATTCTAGTGTTACTTATGTTCTTCAATCTCGAAATGCTGCGGTAGTTAGTATCGTATCATAATATTACGAAAATCTTACTAACAGCAATAGTTCGAATGAACTCAAAGTAATGGTAGACACCAGCGATTAGATTTTTACTTACCAAGCGGTAATGGCAAATAACGCAAGGAATGAACTTTATGGTCCGCTGCAGATTGCAACTGCCCTGGCAATGCTCATTCCTTATTTTTCCATATTCGAAAAGTTGGTTAAACAATCAGAGGCGTCATCATATTTCTCTTGACCTTATCCCAATTCATTCAGGGTCGGCGCAGCATGTCTTCTTCTTCCAAATGGCGGCCCGTACACAGTCAATCTCGATTGTGATCGTTAAGCTTTGATCGTGATCTCGGATCACAGGATCTTGTCACAACATTATACAGTCAATCTCGATTTCTTCAATCCGTGTATCGTAACTGCCGCGTTAACACCTGCTGTCATGGATTTACATAAAGTTAAAGCGGTAGCGTCCCTTGTTTTGGTCTTAACGTTTAAGAATAGGATTCTAAAATGCCGCTGGGTTAAACAGTAGTTACTCAAAAGAGAATTGTACACTCATTTAAATCTACTAAATGAAATCCAACTGCTGAAGTTGACAAATGATAACTGCATATATAACCAAACATGATACTTGTATGAGGAAACGTACTGACGCGATCTTGAGTTTACACGTTCAGTCTTGATCACGATCGGCGGATCGCAATCTGAATTTCAAAATATCATAGAGAATATAACAGTCTTTGCAAAATATCTAGATATTTTGAGATCAGATGCATCAATCCGTCAATCTAATTCGTACATTATCAATCTGGATCGCGATCGAGATTGACTGTATACGGGCCGCCGTACTTCTCTATTAATCGTCCTCTCATCAGACACCTCCTTTTGTGCCATATCATTCTTCACAAAGTCCATCCATCGTTTCTTTAGTCTTCCTTGCGTCACAAGCGTCATCACTGTGGAAAACCCGTCATCACTTTTTGTTTCAAATCTAAGCAAAGTTTTTGTGACTTACTACGTTGTATGAACTGAACAGTTACATAATTAAAATGACCACGGTGTAGATGCCTTGAGCAATAGAGACGGTTGGGCAAGCGGCCTCGGGCACACGCTGACACGCGTCGATCGTCGAACCGGCCACGGTGTGAATCCGTACTTTAGTACTGCGCCACATCTACAAGGCTACACACGTCTTTTAGCCGTTTTATATCAATTTTACAATAATTATTGCGAAGAATTTTTCGTTAACAGAAATGTTTAGGTTATGTAAAGGTTTACGTTATATTTTGAACAAGTCAAGGTTGCTAGGATTGCGTGCTTTCTTGTTTGTCTGTGTTTTTGAAGGTGTGTCTCTTGGCGATTGAAATGTTAGAGCATTCCACGCAGAACAAATATTTTATCACACAATTATACACATAATAATTTAAACGTGAATTTATTATACCTAATTATTTTCATTACATTTTTTATTATTTAGGTTGTGAAACAAGATTCTTACAATTTAAATATGCGAGTACATTGTCTTTTATATCCTGTTAGGTGGGTTTCTGACGTAAAATAAATAATTAAATAACAATATTATTAATAAAAATAAACCCGTGTAACTACTTCTTTGTGCTTCGGTGTCCTTTCCTCCCTGTTCAGGTATCCAAGCTATACTCAGGCTTCTACAATCTTATAAAAAGGAACACAAAGAAAATGAAACTATTCCTACGATTACATAATATCAATATGCTAATAAGTAGGTAAGTATCTAGATTTTCCAGTTTCCTTCTCAGTCAGCAGAATTATTATAATTAGCAGTGCTGTACAAAATTCCCTAACAGTGAGTCAGCATACTTGTTCGTCGAGTTACGTCAAATAATAAAACTGATTGTTGTGCCATAGTGCATTTTCAGTGCATTTTTTTCTTGCATGCAAATAATTGCTGACTGGAAGAGTACATAGATAAAAATTTCCGTGCTGCTATTGTTCTTTCTGTGGATTAAAAAAAAACTTTGTTTGTACAGTTCCACGGGTTGTATTGTTGACAGCTTTATTTACACTCAGGTACATTCATTCTCTCGTCTCGACATGACATTCATCTTTACGGTATTCATTCACGTTTAGTGAAGGTAGGTAACTAGGTAGTACAAGTACTATGAAGCTTTAAGATAGCAGGAATGTCAACCAATTTTCTTTCAAAAACTAAAATAAAGAGTTTTTATGCTTATCTACAGTAAATTCAAGCTTCGTGGTCATAAGTAGGTTTGGTTCGCCAAATCTTCATTTTATGAACTTGTGATGTTTAATGTGTAACAGTGTGACGTCACATTTTGCTTGTAATTCACATGTTGGATGCAGGACGATGACGTCATCCAAGAACAGAGTTTCATGCATAGAAGATATTAAATCAATAAAGTTCCCTAGTTACGTGTCTTTTTGTCCTTGCTCTCATTTTCCCTATGTATGAATAACTTAATGTAATTAAATACGTGTAGGCACGTCAGCGGTATTATCTTTTGCCATGGTGACGTATGGTGATGCTATTATTGTTTATTATGTGACACTTTATAGCAAATATATTTAAATAGTTTCCTCTAAGGCATAATAAGCCTATAACGTGCAAAAAAAGGCAAAAAAGGCATCCTCTCTTTAAAACTCTCTAATTCACCTCGAGGGCCCAGTTGATTGACATATTGATTGATTGATCGATGACTCATTTTCGTTTTTTTTAGCCGTTTTTGAGGGCAGTAGTTATTAAATAAAGTATAATAAAATATTAGTACTGTATATGTATTAAGCTTACCTACTACTGTAAAAACCAAAGCCTATTTTTTTCTTAACCTCGAATCACGGGCAATTATCTTTTCGCGAATGTTTATACAACAAAACTACGTCGCGGTCGTATGTACTTATTATGTACTAATGACTGCTGACGTCACACAGGTAATGTTATGATTGATAGATAATTACTATAACTGGCTGACCGTAACATTGACCTTTGCGCCATGCCGGGAAAAAATAAGTAGATCTAATTTCTGCTGCATTGTAAGAATACGGTAAGTATACCTAATCCTGTCCTGGAAATATACAACAAATGAGTTAATAAATATTATTAATAATATTATTTTGTTTTTTTATGTAATATACTATAAATGCATAGGTACCTACCTAATTCCTTGAATAAATTCTTGATGAATTACTTGAATTATGCAAGCAAAACGTTTTCATTTGAACCCGTGTGATGTTATTGAGTAAACATTATTATATTACCTATAAAAACCGCCGGTTACAAGTCCAATTAGGTACCTCAGAAATCTGTGCTATACATATATATTATAGGGTTGCCAACTTTTTTTAGACCAAATATACTATTTTTGGATTCAGTATCCATAAAAATATAGTATGAATTATGAACGTAGCATTCATCGTTCAGAAATATTCTTAAAGCTATGATAATAAGGGCGTGTTCCGTTTCAGATAATAGAGGCTGATTTTAGCGACTATGCTGATAAAATATAGTAGTTTCGCCTACTACAATATAATAATTTTAATAATATTGTAGTTAAACACCTAAAATAGTAGGATACTATATTATATAGTAGGGTTGGCAACCCTAGCAACACCCCAGAAGAGGATTGTTTTTAGATCCCCAAAATCAGCTGGCAGCAGATCGGCCGCAACCACTACCATCATGTGCCTAGCCTTTTCCCAAGTTTATTGGGGTCGGCTTTTAATCTTACCGGATGGAGCTGAATACCAGTATTTTACATAGAGCGACTGCCTATCTGACCTCCACAACCCAGTTAGTACTGGGTCATACGGTACCCCGTGGTAAGTCTGGTCAGACTTTCGGCCAACTGACTAGGTACCTAAAACGACTGTCAAAGATCTACAAATGACAGCCGTGCGTTCCGAGGCACGGAGGAAACTCGGTATGTAATAATGGTCACCCATCAACAGACCGACCTTGGTAAGCGCGGCTTAACCTTGAAGATCGACCCGTGCGTCTGTTATTATTAAGTAAGGAGTAGGTGGGTATGTAAGGATCGTAGCAGGTGGTGTTCTGAAGGTTCTGCCTACCTTCATGAGGAAAAGGCGTGTTTAAGCATATACAACATTAGTTTTAGTATATGCGAAACCTGATACACGTGTCTAGTATTTTTATGTAAAGAATCTATGTACAAAATTTCAAAACTGTATTTGTCCGCACAAAATCGTGGTCACCACGCAGCGCGCGCCTCCAGCGTCGTCTTGAGCTCATTGATAATAATAATTTGGCAGTAGGTACCTAAATTATTGCGATAGGTACTCAAAGTCGCTCGGCTTTTAACGTTTTATAAATATTTTTGGGAAAAAATATAACATGGTTTAAAAATTATTGGAATCGATTCAGTTACTTATTCTGAACAAACTATATTCAGGTTTCGCATATACTAAAAATAATGTTGTATACAGGGTACGTAAAAACCATGGATCAAACGAAACAGGACGATAGTTGGGGTTATTTTCAGTAAAAAATATCACTGTGGCAGGGTATCTTGATCTCCTTAAAAGCTATGACTACTTCAGTAATTTTTAGAAAATACCAACATTTTTAGTAAGGTTTGCTGTAAGAAAACCCAATTCTTAAGCTCGCCTTTGTACATAAGCTATATTATGTTGTAATTCTGTATTTCTCTTATTTTGTGTGCAATACAGAATAAGAATAAGAATTTAAACCAAAGGCATTTTCTACCAGTCAACTGGTAGAAAATGCCTATGGCATTAAGTCCGCCTCTGTTCTTTGTGCTTAAAGTAATAAATAAATAAGATTTTTTACTAAATAGGCAATTAGAGTAAAATGGGTTGCTTTTAGTAAATGTATCATGACTACAAAAGTGCTTTTATGACAGTATGTACCATAATTTATGAGTGATTGGCACTTTTTTCTCTATCTTTTAAGTCTCACGAAAGACTAATTATTTGTTACTTCAGAACGTTCCTGTAAAAAAAAATGTAATACTAAAAAATGGATCTGATAACCTATCGCCTGTTTCGTTTGATCCACGGTTTTTTACCTACCCTGTATACATGCTTAAAGACGCACACTAATACACATAACATAGTCGTGAGCATTGAAGAATTTTTAGGTATGCCAACTTAGATTTGCGGAAAATCCTAGTACAAAACAGATGTTATTATTGTTGATATCTTTTTATAGACATAGCTAAACGTTTTCAAGAATGAGAGGTGATTGACATAACAAGCATGACAAATGCCACCTGTAGCACCGACGTAAACTCCGATTTGCATGCAATTTTATAATTATCTGTATCACAAAGCGATTTGTGATCATGATTATTTCCATGATTGCATATTTACAATGGATTTGCTGTGCATGCCATGCGGCTTAACAATGCTTAACATGGATCTTAGCATGCAACCATTGTTAGGGCTGAGTCATACCGTGCGACGTTGCCGTCGTCGATGGCTGTCGCACGCGATGGTTGGACATTTGGTATTCTGTCACTGTCGCCGGTCTGTTTCGGTCCTACCTAATATAGCAAACAAAGAGTTAAAATTTCACTGGTTAGTTTTTATTTTGTTTGTATCTTTTCGTGGACATCTGTTAAGTACTAGTACTTTAATGAATTAAGTTATCTACGTATTATACAAACTGAGATATATTTAGTTACATTAATAAAAATCTTCAGAGCCTACTGCCAGTCGTTTTGGGGCTGCCTCGGTTTTGCAGTGCATCGGGCATGTTCGCGGATGCGCGAATTGATGATTTTCATGCCATCATACGCAAACGGTGTGGATCGATGTTTCTGCGATTCAGGGATAGCCCGAACAGTATTTTAACTACACTGACGGACCTTTTATTAGACTCTGGGCTGGCAGACATGTGCGTGCACATCGAGCCATTGCCGCCGACTTATCGTAAGCGACATTTTAACCTAAACTGCGTTTTTCATCGCAAACGACATTTTAAACTATAACGGACCATGGCTTGTCGACCTTCCCGCCAAAATAAAATCATCCAATTAGTGTATTTTTAAGTTATTTTTATTTGTTATTTACTAACATAGGGTAAGATCATACTAACACTATAGGGATCCACTGATCTGAAATATTTTTTTTTAATTTTAATTTTAATTATAACGGCTATGCTATGCCATAGTTATTTTTATTAATGGTTTTTATATTTGATTAGATAAACCTATAATATCTCGTAATTTAAATTTCCGATAAAGTTTAAGTGGTGAACTGAAGACACTGAAACAAAGTCAATTAACTAACCCATAATACTAATTAAAAACCTATTGAACGCTAATTGACTAAACACTTGTTGTGTAAAATATCTGTATAAAGTAAGTAAGTACGGTATATTTTAATTTGGATGAAGCTTTTCTAAAAAAAAACAAATTTTCAAATCTACACGCAATAAAAACAATTGAGATCATTGTAATAACGCGTACATCATTATAATACAAAATACGGTACCTAGAGTGAGATGGCTACAGCTACTGAGTTTGAAAGTGTGAACACATCCTTATAGTGAATGTATTGTAGTGTGCGCTTGAGGTTAGTGACTTTCTTGCGTTTACATGCGTCCAGTTCAACAAGAGGGCTCGGGAAAAAAACTGCCTCTCCAACAGGTATTAAAATTACACCAATCTCGGCACTGGGCTGGTCCTGCTTCAGGTTTTTTGTCATGCACGTACACACAGCGGCACATCACGCTCTACATAACCAGTATAACCTGACTTCGCTTTGTATGAACTTCCCGTACGATGAGAGATCAGCTTAATTTGGTGTTGCATAGCTTGATTGGCCGCCGTGCTTACACCTTAAGAGGGGTATTCCAAAAAAACGCAAAGTTGCAAGGTTTCCTTGTTGAAATTGTGTTTTTCGTTCATTGCTTGAAATAACAATTGTTAAAAATAGTTCATTTTTTCTACTACAATAATAATAAAGCGAGCTTTAGATAACTTATTTATGCATGTTTAAGTTTAAGACGAAGTCCTGGGACTTCTAATTTGTAGATTGTGTTGAACATAGACCATCATTTTTTTTTTCATATCATGGCCCAAATATCCTATACTTTTATAATAATAGAATACATTTTCGTTATAATGCCTGTTACCTAAATTGTAAAATTAGCCTTACCACAAAATGTAAGAGGGTCCACCCACTGTATTATTCCATTGGGGAACGTGAATTCTACAGTACCTTGCTATTTTATTTATAAGTAATTAGTAAATACTTGATACTGTACCCGGTACCTGATGTAATTAGGTATGTATGTAAAAATAAATAAATAACACGTCAAGGAATAGTGATTGTTGTTACAATCACTAGTGTTGCATTAATTATTTATTTTCAGAACGGTAATTGCTGGTACAATATAAATCATCAGTAAATATGCAACATTTTCGTCCGACAACTTTTTTTACATATTTTTTTTTTTTAAATAACATTTCAGATTACTTATTTCACCAATTCTTATTCAACACTCACACCCCATATATATTAAAATACTCATGATAAACTCGAAAGTGTCTAAGTAAGTATGTCTGTTTGTTACCTTTCCACTGAACCACTGAACCTGAATCACTGAATTTGATGGAAAGGTAACTTGAATCCTGAGAAACGTATGGCATTTAAAAAAAGAATCTTATTAGAGTCACATCATCCATCACATGAGGTGTACACGTGGAATTTTATAAAGGGTAAAACCGAAATGAAGTAGACACAGTCACGGGCAAAGCACTAGCAAAGATCCACTTAAAAAGCTCATTACGAACTTTCATACTTGAAGCTTTCTTTAATTCAGTGAACTTTATTGAGGCCGAATTTAATATACCTTTGTAAAAGAGCAAAACACAACAACAACTTGTTTGGTTATGACGTAACCGCGGACAATCGCACCGAAAAATCGTTAATTCGGAATTAATTATGAATGGAATTAGCGGTAAATTCTAGCAAGCTCTCTAAATGTTTCCGTTTCTAGTAACAAACAAACAGTTTTTGATGCAATCTAATTGGAGAATAATGTATGAGAATCTCACATTATATTACTTTTGCAAATATTTTGTAGAATATTTAAATCACCTAAAAATATAATTTAAATGAACTTGCATGACAGTTCATTTAAATTATATTTTTAAATAGATTACAGCATAATTAATTAAAAGCTTTTGCATTGTTCTCTTATACTTTATTTTTAAGGTTATCTTTGATCTGAAAAACAGTTATTTAATTAAACTGTAACTTTTTTAAGTAAGTTATATGAGAATTTCAATAAAAGTTTCTTAAATATTCCAATTATTCCCTAGGTACCCTATTCTAAGTAAAAAAGACCCGACCTTTGCACACTGTATATTTTGGCACTTTGTAACATTTTATCAACTGCAGTCATCATCATCATCTTCCTTCCCTTGTCCCATTCTATTTGTGGTCGGCCCTACACGTTTTCTTCTTCCATTCTCCCCTGTCAGACGTCACGGCATTATTTACTCCTTTTTAACCTAAGCTGCAGTATGACCACTTTAAGTTTGCAGTTCGAGGTGGCATTGCTTGTCAAGAATAAATGCATCGATAAGTCAAATTTGGTAAATTTATTTTAGTTCTGAGTTTTCCCGCCTGCACAGATAAGTTGGTTGAAGTGTACCCAAACGCTTATGACGTCAATCCTGTAGTAAATCGTTGAAGAAACTCTTTGTAAGCGAATGCCACTTCTCTATGCCCTTAGATACTTACTCTGTTCCTTAAGCAATCAATATTCTTGGTAGTTCTAGTAGGGGGAAACCGATAAAACTCGCAAAGTGGATGTCCATGACCGCCTTACCTGTTAACTTCTATTTAACTTTCCGAGTCCAAAGTCCACTGCATCTTTTCCGCATAGCTTGATTTGACCATCAGCCGTTGATCAAAAGACTTTGTGTGTTATCTTTTAGATGTTTATTGATGAATTGATTTACTGTACTGATAATTTGCAACTTCCTATAAGATCCTAGTTGGAGGAATCTTGTTTTTGTTTAAATCAATAGTGTTGCTGAATAGTAAGTAAGTAACGTATCCAATATGTACACTTGCCTAAGTATATTTTTGTTTATCTACCTATACTTAGGTAATAAGATTAACATGAATACCGAGGCCGGCCTAGAAAGAGATGGCGACATGATCTAGACGCGCATCACGAAGGCTTGTTCGCGGTGGCACAGGAGAAAAGTACCTCGAACGATACGGGGGAGGCCTTTGCCCAGCCGTAGGACAACAAGGCTAATATAAAAATAACATGATAAAGTAGTAATCTGATAGATCGTCATCTGGCTAGCCTTTTCCCAACAATATTGGGGTCGGCTTCCAGTCTAACCGGATGCAGCTGAATACCAATATTTTACATGGAGCGACTGCCTATCTGACCTCCACAACCCAGTTAGTACCGGGTGGTACGATACCCCTTGGTAAGACTGGTTGTCAGACTTTTTGGGCCACTGACTACCTAACGACTGTCAAAGATCTACAAATGACAACCGGGACCAACGGCTTTATGTGCTTTTCGAGGCACGGAGGAAACTCGGTATGTTATGGGTGGTCACCCATCCACAGACCAACCTAGGCAAGCACGGCTTAACCTAAAGATCAACCCGAGCGGCTGTTATTAGTTAGCCACGAGTTCCTCAATCTAGTAATCTGATAGATAGATTTGATAAATCATTATTTTAAAAACCAAAACATACCAGAAATATTAACAACATAGAGATTACCTACGTGCCTACATAGGATTGCACCACTTACCATAATTTGATTTATTTTAATTTTATTCATAAAAAAGTCCCAAAAAATTAACAAAATTCATGCTCGAAGGCCGGACGACTATTAAAATTGTAGATAATTATGTACCACTTAAGCTTCGTAAATAAATAATTAATTAAAGTCAAAGTAAAAAAAGATTTACAATATTTAGTTTTCATGTCCTTGAACTCACTAAGTGAAACAAGTACAAAAAGTAGATACTAATGATCATTCTTATCATCTAATGATCATTCCTATTATTTACGAAACAAAAACATCATTAAAAATTTAAAACATCAACAAATCATTAAAAAACCAGAAGCGCAAATATTTACAGGCTTGTTTCTATACGTCAGCAAAACATTAGTGGCATCTAATGATTTGCTGACGTATTTAACCAGCACGCATAAAATAACGACAAATCACGGCACAAAAAAGGGCGGCAAAAATGGAGCCACCGATTATATTCTATACGAACTGGGCCTGGCACAGGTGAAAAGGACAAACATATTTGAATTTGTATCTTTCTTACTTAATAATAGAAAACACATTCATTCACTGACGGATCACGCATATCCTAAAAAACCACTGGGTCTGCAATGTAAATGAGCACAAGGCAAAGGTTTTTTTTAAATATTTTCCCTTAAACAGATGAAAGGAGCTCGTGGCTAAATAATAACAGCCGCTCGGATCTTTAGGTTAAGCCGTGCTTGCCCAGGTACGTCTGTGGAAGGGTGACCACCCATTACATACCGAGTCTCCTCCGTGCCTCGGAAAGCACGTTAAACCGTTGGTCCCAGCTGTTATTTGTAGATCTTTGACAGTCGTCAACATTAGTTATTATGAATATACCGTTACCTAGAAAAACAATGGCTAAAATGGAAATGTTTTAATTTGTATAATTGTAAAAGAAATACCAAATTTGTACACTTCACATGGTAAAACATGTACGGAGCTACCCTTCCCTACTCACTAAGATCCTGCCTGCATGCTCAGTTTGTGTGTAAACGCATGTTTTTAACAAACAAATTATCTTTACCTTTATCTTTGTCGTTACAGGGAGTCAGCGGCCCAAAAAGTCTGACAACCAGTCTTACCAAGGGGTATCGTATTACCCAGTACTAACTGGGTTGTGGAGGTCAGATAGGCAGTCGCTCCGTGTAAAATACTGGTATTCAGTTGCATCCAGTTAGACTGGAAGCCGACCCTAATATAAAAAGGCTAGGCATCATCTAATGAAACGGATGCAGATGAAAGATTTTATAGAGGTACGGGCACAGGGTTTGTAGAACTTATGCGAATGCGATGTAGGTACAACGGTCACCGTTGCACTACCTATACTAGTAACATACGTTGAATCCGTATGACGCCTGTAGGTTGTAAGTACAGAGTACAAGTCGATCGATTGAGGGCAACGTGTCATTATAAAATTAGCCATTCATGGGCTGGGATCAATGAACTATGCACTTCATTAAATAGAGGTTTTACATTAAATTTTAACTTACATAGGTCCTTACATGTACTGTATATGCAGGGTTTATGATAGCCGCCATACAGAAAGTAAGTATTGCAATTTTGTGTATGAAACCACACTTTTTTTTAACATAACCGAAGAAACTCTGTGGTGTCTACATTTAGTTACTGACTTCATGGTAACATGCGGTGTTTCAAAGTCCCTAACTCCCTTCACCCGTCTTCTTACTCCTTAAATCCAGGCTAACTGCTGCCTAATCCATAAATATGGCATTGGCGCCTTACTGGCATTGCGTTATGACGTAGCATAGTGTACTGTATTTTGCCGGAACCATTAAGGAAGTGAAAACGTATTGCAAGACACGACGCCGACAGTACGGCCAGTGCGGCACACATCGGTTGGAACCAAACGTAGAACATGAATGTGACTTTAAAATGACTTTACGTGTCAGTGTTGGTGAAAATCTGATAATGAATTGATTTAATAACACTACTTTTTATTAGTGTCCTTGACACTCGAAATTTTGCATTGTCTAAGTTTTTGTCGATAATTTGTATCCTCAAAAAGAACTTGACAATGAAACAAAAATATGAACGACGCAAAAATAAAAAGCAGTGGATAGTACCGAGTTCACTGACGGTCTTCCACTTTTCAATCTTATGTTCTAAGTAGGTAATAATTATTTTATTAATGAATTGTATTGTACTGTCAATATCCTTTTTTTTCATAATTTCAATTCTTATTTGAGATAAAAAGGAACAACCCCAAATTTTTAATTTCACCGAAAAAAAAAAAAAAAAAGTTAAATTGTATTTTAATAATTAATCAATTATTTCTTTTTTATTTTATATGTCTGAGGAATGCTAATATAGTGACACTTTTTACCTTATCTTAATTTCATTAATATGCGGATAATGTAATGTGCTGCAATATTGTTAATAATGTAAACATTATATATTGGAGCTATTTATTGTCCCATAATAAATAAAATAATAAGATTGAAAAGTGGTCGACTGTTAGTCAACTCGGTAGACATCTCTTTCAAGATTCCGAAATCAGACTGGTTATAGATTTTTAAATCCATAGATCTGTGTTAAATAGATTTGTCCAAATCACTGGGCGTTGCCAATAGTTTCAAAACTATTTGTGTTATTTTACAATCCGCCATAATGGATTTCCGAAGCACTTAACCGCTGATTAACATCTTAAATTGAACTGGACTGTATTAATGATCCAGTTATCCTAATTGATGGGAACTTAGACCACTTTAATGGCTGGCTATTTGAAAGGTAAACCCTAATCGTTCGTTGTGAAGGTCCACGGTATAATTCGACTCATTAATCTTTTGGCAAAAAAGAATAGAAACCCGCCCCATCCACCAACCTGCAATGGGACTGTGCTGGATTATGACCCACTCTCTCGCATATGGAGCGTGTGTCTCAATTGTGGGCACATCAGGGATGCTACAACACACATAGGTTCGGATCGGCCCAGAGCCACCCTAATACGTGTGTAGCACTCTTTATAGGCTGCTAAGCATAGTGGGCATGGATTATTTTGTAACCTATTAGCTCAGGTCTCTGCGTGTCGAAGAAATCTCAGATCAACAATAGTAGATCTGGCTCTTAACAAAGGAGACTCGCCGATAACTTGTAACCCGTCAGTGAACATCATTATAGTCTGGAAATAAGTCCCGTTGCTGTGTCTTTGCCCTTGGGGCCGGTAATACCATCACTTAGTATTGTGAAGTAACTTTTGCATTTATTTTAAAATCCAGTTTAAGCTTAACTTTGTTGTTTCCGTAGTAATTATAAGAATATTTCTTGAAAATATTTGTGTTACATTTTAATTTGTTCATTGCTAACTTAAGTCTAAGCGCCTCATCACTTACAGAAAAGCACAACATGCACTACATTATGCGCTACACCAAACATAACTCGATAACCCAAAGATTTATAATGATACTCGATGCAAGATTCTTATTGAAATATATTAATAAATCTTACATAGGTACTAAAAACACAAAAGACGGCACCATTATGGTGCCATCAACCCTCTACAATTTATTTAATCCACCAAATACAGTCGCCTGAATTCACTGTTGAACTCTTTGCGAGGCTGACTAAAACGCCGAAATTAATCATTATAACGTTTTACCATAACCTATTAAGATTCATAAATCATAATAGTTAAGAGTTTTTATTCGTCGTTGTTTCACAAAAAAATCGAGAGATGCTGACGTCATAAAAAAGTTGCGACGCAGTTCATATAGAAGGTACTATAGAAGTTTACTTATTGATTGACGTAATAAAGCAAAAAAATAACATGATATCAACAAAACAGAGGTCTACGCCCTAGATGGCTGCGTAGATTCCATACAGGTCTTGTTATTGTGATCTGAATAATATGGCAAGAATATTAATAGAAGCTACGTCAGTATGGAGCTTTTTGTGGAAAACTTTCTGAGATTATTGATAATAATCGAGCAAAAAAATTCGCTTTGTATTGGAATGCTCATCTTTGCTCTACTGACAATGACTGACGATTCACTGGTCGAAACAGTGAGAAACCGCTGATCATGGATGAGACAGAATGTTCCACGTCATCTCGGAACTGAAAATTCAACTTTTATTAACTTTCTTAAATAAAACTTCTTTCGTAAATAAAATATATATATTATTTACTATACAGACTTAAATAAAAAATAAAAATAATATGTTTGTGCATGTATCAAAAACAGAAAATTAAATGGCGTCAAAAAGTTCATCCGCATCGCTGTCAACGGGGAAAGTGCCCAGAAGGCTGGCAGCATTACCACGTTGCATGGCAATGCTGATTCTTTGGCCGAGAAATACCCCAGCCCTCAAATTCAACTGGAAAACAACACAATATGATCAGGTCATTCCGGTTTTAAATTGATCATATAGGAAAAGATTGGGTATTTTCTGCTCATTTGTTTATGACATCACTATCGCAATCGGGTATTTAATAAACAAGGTAGACCATAATATATCGTGCAGCCAGAGACAATACAGAAAAGAAAAAATACATGGGCCTAACATAATTTTATACAGGGTGTAAGAGACACCGACGCACAAATGACGCCCTGATATATTTTTTTAATTACCCTAGACAAATTTCTATGTAAGGCGTTCAGAATTATTACTGAAAACGTGGTAGCCGTTTGTGCGTAGGTTACAATCCTGTTGAAATTCACTATAGAAATATAAGCTTTTGAAGCTTACCATTTGTCTAGATCCACAGGCTATTAAAATAGAACTGGGTTTCACAGCATGTACGTGTTGGTAAGTATAACAAGTTTAACTTAACGGTACCCTAATTACTTGCTGTGCCCTTGTACGGTACCCACGAAAATAATAACAGAATGCGTGTAGCAAACATGACTGCAAATGATCACTTTATTTGAGGGCCGCCTCGTGACACTGACCAGTGTTCAAATATTCACCAAACGTTCTGCTAGTTTACCTACTAAGTTGTCGATAAATTAGTTTACAGTTGGATTTCCTCGTCAGCTGTCCTTGTAAGAAGTGGAAAGAGAGGCCTTTGTCCAGCATTGGGAATGATGTCCTTGCAAGGTCCAACGGAGTACGAAATATATCAAAAGAGATATATCTGGAAGTCTTTGGATGCCATCTCAAAGAGTCCTATCGATCCGTACACAAATGAGCTTAATGATATCTAAAAAAAACTGGTTGCATCTAAATACCAGTGTTTCGAAAAAGTATGTGTAAGTGTCTCGAAAGAGCATTTTCGGCATCTACCGAATAGTTTTGGGAAATAACCGCTCCCCCTTGCAGCAAGATTGGGTTTCACTTACTAGAGTCTTCTTGCAAAAACCCAAGCCACAAAAATAAGATCAATTGAATCACATCATGAAGCAATCCTAAAATATACACGTGTGTAAAACCATAACAAATAAATTGACCAATCTTACTTAAATTGAATGTTCTTGAAAGTTTCAGAACAACTTTAATTAAATCTACTTACCAATACTTAATACCTTTATAAATCAATTTAATTATAGCCACATCTCACAGGGCTTAACGATCCTCTGAACCATATAAAACAAAGACAGACAACACAATAAAATGAGAACCTTGAAAGGATGCCACACAGTAAGCTGCGTGAACCAAAAAAGGACTAACTGTAACAACTTTTAAATATATTTTTAGCTTTAGTTAATGTCAAGGATGCAATAAAGGAATGGGAGCAATTTGTGAAGATCACTTGAACCAGGAAATATGGTAGCCAGCCCTGCTCGTGAGTACTAGTAGACCCAGACAGACAACTAAGAAATAGTCACAGAAGTGGACGGTCTCTTTTCTAAGGAGATTGTCACTGGATTGGACAGTCTCCTTTGTATATTTGGGAACGCCCCGACTGTTTTTTACAGAGAATGTCTTGATACGGTACCTACTTGTAACGCAACTTTTTAAAACTAGAATATAAACTAGCTTTTGCCCAAGGCTTCACTCGCGTCTAGATTGGAAACGGAAATTATCCAATGGCAACACACTATGAGGATATAAAAAACTATCCTATGTCCTACTAACCCAGGTCATTCATCTACCTGTATGAGACTTTCGCCATAATCCTGTCAGCTGTTTTTGCGTGTAAACGTGTGACAGACGGACAGACAGAGTTACTTTCCCATTTCTAATATTTTTAAGGTTTCGAAGATCTGATGATTGTAAACTTTAAATTGAGTCCGTACTGATTCTCTGGATTTATTATAAGAATTATTTATTATTATTTAATGAGACTATGGTTTCCTTTTTTGTTTGTTTTTATTAGCTGTAAGTCCTCCATGTCCTAAAATAAACAAATAAATAAATCTTCTTCTTTGATTAATCAGAAGAACGAGTACAAATCACATGACAATATGTAAAACTTAGGCTTATAATACATAATGCTATTAGTTATTCGGTACACGAGTCATGGTTACATTAAACCCATATAATGTCGGCTTCCATAATATATTATTACATTGTTTACATTGAAGTTAGATAATTGTTATGTACATTATGTAATGTTTGTGCGTAAATACAAGATTTCAATGTCACGACATAGGCTAATGACATTTAAAATGCACAGTCAGCCTCATAAGTTGCTCAAAAATAATGTATTTAAAATATGATTGTACGTGTAATGTGGCCTAAGTAGTACTTAAGATCACGGTAATTAACGTACCTATATATTGTTGATGGATGGAGAGGGGGAGGAAGACCAAGGAAATGATGCACGATGGATGGATTGTGTGAGGAATGATATGAAAGAAAAATGAGTAAATGATAGCGTGACGGTTGACAGACGAGAATGGAAGAAAAAAACGTGTTGCGCCGACCCCAAGTAACATGGGACAAGGGCAAGAAGATGATGATGGCTGTAAAAAATCGCAACATTTAAAGAAAAACCAGATCGAAGTATACAATTTTGACTTAAGTGAGTGTTTATACAGAAAGTGGGCAACGTCGCAATTAGCTGTCAAATATTTCGCTGTTTTGATTAATTTAGCAATATTACTGTATCTACTTATGGAAATAACAAATATGGCTAACTAGTGAACTAAAATATTGATTATGAAATATCGTAACACCGAATACTTAGATTTAGATGTAAAAAAGTATTTGGAAACTTTCCAAATGCCTTTTTTACACCTAAAATGGTTACAACATCAAATTCAGTATTTTAATTGCAATTCATTATTCATATTCCAGTTCACTAATTATCCATATTTCTTAGATCCATACAGTAATATTGCCAAATTAATTAAAACAGGTAAATATTTGACAGTTATTTGCGACGTTGCAAACTTATTAGATGAACGCTCTTAAGTTACATCATCATCATCTGCTTAGCCTTTTACCAACTATGTTAGGGTGCAGGATGCTGCGAGTGCCGGATGCAGCTGAATACCAGTATTTTACATGGAGCGACTGCCTATCTGACCTCCACAACCCAGTTAGTACTAGGTAATACGATACCCCTTGGTAAAACTGGTTGTCAGACTTTTCGGGTCACTGACTACCTATAACGATTGCTTAAGATCTACAAATGACAGCCGGGACCAACGGCTTAACGTGCTTTCCGAGTCACGGAGGAAACTCGGTATGCAATGGTTGATCACCCATCCACAGACCAACCTAGGCAAGCACGAATTAACCTAAAGATCGATCCGAAGCGGCTGTTATTATTTAGCCACGAGCTCTTTTACATAACTAAGATAATAAAATTACTTAGATAGATACGTATTTATTTTGGAAAGACATTCAGAAACTTTAGGCACTAACAGTAACCTACGTTATCATACGTGTATAAGTATGGAAGTATTTACTACAGAGTACACCGAGGGTCTGCCACTTTTCACCCTTATGCCCTAAGTCATAAGGTTGAAAACTGGTCGACCGTCAGTGAACTCGGTAGTACACACGGCGACACATCAAGCTATACATTTCCAGTATAACACGGCCTTGCTTTGTATAGATTTCCCGTACAACGAGAGATCCGCTTACACGGGTGTGTATAGCTTGAATCACTTGAATGGTCGTCCTGCGCACCTAGATATGCAGAAACCAGGCTAATTGAAACGCTGCAACCAGGCAACTACGCAAATAACATTTTAAAATCGATATAACTCAGTAATGGCGGCTCTTTTACTACCATTATAGTGATTTGTTTCCTATTTTACTTCCACAAGTCACTATGTACTTAAGCACGTATGTTTCGCGTATATTTCATAGTTAGGTTATCTTCATTCTAATACATTCAGTGTAAGAACCTCCTTTGAGAAGAACACTTTTTCGGTTAGATATAGAAAAAAGTAAAAATGTTTTGAACTGTCATTAACTACTGCGAGTCGCACAGGACCGGTCAATGTGGCGACACTTGGGGGAGGCCTATGTCCAGCAGTGTCTTTCAGCTGAAATGATGCTGAAACTACCGAAACCCTTTCTGTCCATCGTGTTAAAAAGTATACAAAACACTATCAAAGCCATTGGGCCTCTGCTGTCTGTTAGCACTTTCCGTAACCTCATAGTTCAACAAACGCAGAATCAGTTCGTCTAACAATAGTCGTCAACATTAACGTTGCAACCACGTACACGTACATAACTCCAAACTAACCAGAAACAAAAATTTCCTTATTGATTCGAGTCTACCTGTTAGATTTCCGCCTCAATATTAGCCTAAATTAGTAAATACAAAATATAAATATCATTCATTCATTTCGCAATCTTCAGATTTAAAAATAATTGACGTTCAAAGTCCAGTACGGTCTGTTTTTGACTGATACGCAGACGTGATTTACCTTGATCGACCAAAGTCCTAAACCGTTTGACGTGCAACCTTTGAACAGACAATTCTTGTGAAATCATCTCGAACTCTCGACTGTATTGAAATGTGATTCATTATGTGTTAGGTCAACGCAGGAATATTTGCGATAAGTATTCTGTATAAAGATGACAATGTGTTTTCCAATCGGTTCAAAGGTCACCACGGGTTCAAAAATTAAAGAAAAAGTCCGATAACTGCCATGTTGTTAACTACAGCGTGTTTCCTCTTTACTCTATAACTATGTTGAAGTCTGTTTCAAGCCAAAGCACTGATGGACGTAAAGAAATATCATCTATCTACCATAAGCTGACCAAGGCAAACATTGCGATTCTGCAGCCAAATCGAACCGCGTTACTTAAAGCCACACCCTCTCCTTACCCATTATGTAAGAATTAAAATATTTATTATCGCTTATCGCCATGTTTTGGTAACAGGTTATCAAGGCCATATATTCCTTACCACATAATACATATTATCGCACAAGTGAAAATATAAACAAGACCTCAGCGCGTACAGTGCAGTAGTTGTGTAAGTAATGAGTAATGAGGCACCAAGGAGGTAGTTCACCAAGTGGCATTGTGCCAAAACCACCTCTACGTTATATACCACATGTAGGTACTTAGAAATATCTCCATGTAGCACATACTATTCCAATTACATCATCAAATTATTCCTAGACAGAGGCCTCTACCAAGCCCCAATTAGTTAAAAAACGAGTAGAAACCATCCAGGGATTTACTGTACAGTTATAAGCAATTAAGCACTATCACCAAGAGTGAACAGGCATCTTCTGGACAAGCTCGTTCCATCATAGACCTCATCCATTGCTTTCAATCAGGCTTGATCGAGGTCAAGAGCAGACACATTTTGAGTAGATACCCATCTCCTCGGTTCATAGCGCAACATGCAAGGCAAAAAACAGCAATGTTATGTCGTGAGGTATATCGTTGCCTGACAAGATATGGGGCACTGTACAAGATACACTGTACACTGTACAGTCGGCTAAATAGATAAGTAGGCAGGTGACTAACTTTAACTGTAATTTTAAAGACATGTACAAAGCACTAAACATAAGCATAATCAGCCTATAATGTTCCCACTGCACAAGCCTCCTGTTAGAGGAAGTGGCTGGTATTCTGATTAGTATAATGGAGGTAAAAGTCCCTTAACGAAGCCGAAAGGCACTTGTTCGCCCTGTCATTGCAATTTTTTTTTGTTCTTGCTAGACCATACCTGGAAACCTTCTAGTTACGGAGATATTGAGGGTCAAAGTTCCAACTTTTTTACAAGTTCTTTTTAATACAAGTCTTTAATGTTATAACTTTACATTAAATACCTCCATGACATCCACCAGCACAATGTTTTCAGTGCATGTTCAGTTACATTGAGTCATACCGTAAAATGTAATTTTTCACTTAAAAAAAAAGAAGTCGTTTCCCAGCAATCATTTTTGAGTAGAGTTACTTAGTTTGATGTCCAGAATGCTGGGTTGACGGCTTCGTGAAGGGTCCGTTTACGACTTGAATGTATAGATGAAATGCATGATGCATGCATGTCTTAAAATTTTGGGTTATAGGACATGCCGTTTTCCTGACTATGTTTCCTTAACCGTAGTGAGAACAGTAGATATAAAATAATTTACACAAAGTGCTTTCGATCACAACAGACTCGTAAGCTGCGGCCGCGGCTGCAGCGGCTGTTACCAAAGCTCTGCAGTTAACAGTCCAGTGGTTACAGAAACAACAATATTAATAACATAAGTAATGTTTACTAATCTAGTTTAGGGTTTTTCTTGCCTGCGCTAATTCGTCCTAATGCTTAAAATCCAACCTTCATCATTACCTATCCTAAGGATATCCACATCTGGTTCTGCAAACCAAACTCTTTTGCCTACAGTACATTCGCAAGCTATTGCACGTCATATGGCCACAACACTTCCGCCTGCAGTCGTTGATGTTCGCTAACGGCACTCCTCACACCACACATCACTGAGTAGAGTAGGCAGGTACCTGCCATGTAGCCCGTACTTTCTCTCTTCGTCGGTTTCGCAACAGCCGAGGTTGCGACAATCAAATATTTTTTGACCTCCGTTGACAACTGCGCAGGTTCATCTTAAATTCTCAAGTATTTCCTCTATGATTGTGACTTTATTTGTACTTTAAAGGTTATTTATGGTTCACTCGTCTGCTACTGGTCATCTTTAGCCTTCATCTGCGTATTGAGCTCGTACCCATGTGTTACCTACGTGACCTACGTCATAAGAAAACGAATTTGACTTGTCATCTTTTCAATTTAATTGACCAGTACATTTTCTTTGTTTTCGGCACAACTATACGAAAATGAATCATGTTCATGTCTTATTAGAGAGATTGGTAAATCAGTAAGGATGGTACGTGGTTCAAGACAGAAGCACGTACATACGTTTACAACTTTGTTATCCACAATTAATATTACTTTAAAATATTCAACGGCACTATATGTAGTTTATATACCAAGGAATAATATGGCAAATTCCCATGATCTCTCTACTGCGCTAAATTTTGTCATCTGGAAGCTATGTTAACTTGTCTAAACAAAATGATATATGTTCAAAACGATAATTTATGATATCTACTGTATATTTAAGATACTATAAGAGATACCATCCGTCGCTTCGACCTTCAAAGTAACCATATGCAAATTGACGAATCTCCGTAATGTCTGTCAAAGAATTTCTGCACACTGCGCATCTGCGCATATAACTATTTTAGCAAACAAATTATGAATGCCAGAGTTGCTACTTAATGTCCATTGATATTCACAAGGAGTATATTTTTATGCAGTATCTACGCAGCATACAAAGAATATAATGTAGACAGAGACACTGTAAAATGACAAGCATGTCATTATTTTATGCGTTTAATGAAAAATGCCCTAGAGAATCAAGCGACCTCCTTTATTACACTCGCGGCCAAAATAAACATTACATCATATTTTCACAATAGGCCAACTGTAACACGAAATTACGTAAGCACACTGTTTATCTATCTCTTTCAAAGACGGAATCCTTGTTTTCTTTTTAATTACTACGCGTTCATGGAAATTGTAAGCAAATATGACATAATATTTAATATGGTACACACGACATAGTTCTATTTGTCAAGTGTCAGGATATATTCACATGATGCGTGAGAACTATTTGCTCGAACTATTTAACTATGTAGTTTCGAACTAACGGATAGCTCTGACAGTGTACTTTGACAGTCAATATTGTGGCGAAGTCTGGATAATTCTTAACGACCTCTTTAATTTAGCTCTACAAAATAATTTATTAATAGTTTATTTACTCTTATCTAATTCATCTACATCCTGCTTGTTATAAATTAATTAAAACTGCGTAATTAGTTGTTTTTTTCAAACACCTCTCAGCATTTTATGAATTACAATCAAAAAAACTCTTTCATTGTTTTAAAAGAAAATTAAATATGTAAAAAATCTATAATTTACAAAACAACAGTTTTTTTTAAAAAAAACGCGCGCTATTCTGCCAGCCAGTGCGTAGTAGTGCGCACACTGGACCCACCGAATGACCAAAAAAAAAAATTAAAAGAAAACAAAATAAGTAAACATTATTTAAAGTCGTATCTCTCTTTACCTTTAAAACGGGAAGATTTTCTTATATTAAAATCAATATACTTATACGCAACTGCTGAGCATGAGGTTGGATTCCCAGGTCGGGCAAAGAGTTATTGGGTTTTTCAAGAATTTCTCAGTGGCATCCACGGAGTCTGGGTTTGTGCCCGGTTGGTGGCAATAAGTTTGCCCCCTACTATATCGGATTAAAAAAATAGGCGAAATGTGGGTGTATTATTAGCTAGGTACAGTCGCCACGTCGCCAGCGCATAAAGTTACTACAAACTGTCAGATTTTCTCATTTGATTTTGAACTTCAACTTCAACATTTTATAGTTTAAAATCATTTGAAGACATTTAACAGTTTGTATTAACTTGATGTTCTGGCGATTGTACATGTCTGCTCTGCCCAACCCTTCGGGGAATTCAGGCGTGATGTTATGTTATATGTATACTTCGTTCTTTTCTTCGTTCGTTCGGACCGGTAAAGCAAGTTCCTTGACGTCATACAGACCTTAAAATTACATTGGTTTTTCCCCATGATATAAAATAACAGAAGTCTAAGATTGTTGTAAATCGATTGAGCCGAAAACAACTTGAGCAAAAAAAATGCAAAAAGTTCCGCCCGTTTAGGATGATTTAATCTAAATATAAAAATCAATGTCTGTTCGTCTATTCGTACCCTATAAACTCCTAAACTACCGAATCGATTTTGATGAAAATTTGCACAGTTGTTCTACAAACGTCAAGGAAGGTTTCTAAAAAAAAGAAAAGGCATTGCAACGCATGCCAGGGCCCAATTAGTTCATGATAAAAACCGATAATAGGTACATACTGAACACCCCTCTCAACCAGTATGGAAAGTCCATTTTGCTCGAGTGCTGAATAACGATGAGTAGATGTCCTTAGTTGAACCATGGTAAACCAATTAAAAAAACGACTCTATTGATACCAATTTCCAAGAAATTTCCGTACATTACTTAACACATTCGCGTGCGTCATTATAAGTCATTAACTACAGTGACTGAGAAAGCAACTATAAGAAAATTAACCACATCAATATCGCCGCTTTTGATCGTAGATTACCAACGTAATGTGTGTACGTGTGTGTAAGGGACATGGAGGCGCAAATTATTACCATTAATACAGCACATGATTCTAGACTCCCCACGGCAAATATATCTCGCCGGTTATAAAAAATAAACAGCTGTTTCAAAAATGTACTGAATTCAAAGTAGCAGTGTTATCGTTGAAGTTCCCTTACAGTCTTTGTTCTTCTTCAAACCCATACTTCTTCTTTGTACTTCATATTCTTTAAACAAGTACATAAACAACAAAAAATGCTTATTATTAACAAATTATTATCCATCACAAAGACGGACCGATGATTTGATTACCTTGTTTAAAATAACTGGCTGTGCCTAATTTCAAAATCAATTTACAGTAATGTAACGGGACTTTTGATTGATCTGCAGTGGTGCTGTTTGTCCTTCAGTGGGTCATTATGACAGCCAAACATTTGGCACCGAATCCGTAATGATCGAATATATTGTGACTTGTGAAAAGTTCCTCCTAAAGTGTTATTTTATTCCAATTTCATAAATGACTAACGATCTCATCTTGAATCAAATTCTGTCAAACATTTTAATCAAACGTAATAATAAGTAGGTATGTTTATTTGCACCGAAGTGTACTACAAACCATGACAAGTAGTGAATCGCAATTAAAAATCAAAAGTAGGTTACAAAAATTAATTGACTGACCTTGACAGCCAAATCAGTTTGAGACGTCAATCGAGGCTTCGGAAATTGCTAGAATGGCTCGAATACTCGTTTTTGTCAAAGTTGGTCAAGGAAAAGGAGTGTGCTCCTGATGGTCCTGATATAAGTGGCAATCGCTTTCAACGCGTTTCGTATTTTTACAACGACTTTCAAAAGAATTGCTTTATGTTTTTCGGTAGGTTATGGCTATCCAACACATATTTCACTTTCCATCATCGTTACCGCAAAGGGTCGAACCTCATCTATCATATAAACAGAGCGTACTGCCGAAAGCATCGTCGACGCTGCCGCGTGCTATAGCAGCCTCTGTTTCTCGCTCTAGCAAATGACAGTCCTGAGCGGCAGAAAAAAATAGGAGTATGGAAAAGTAGAATTCCTTGCTGCTAAATGTGGAGCCAACCTAAAAGAATATCATTTTGTCCAGGCCCACAGGTGCTGCTCGCAAGTCATTATGTTAAAAAAAGTGTTGAGTGTTTGCAGGTCCTCCCACTGTCCATTAGTCCATTTAGCTATTATCTAAGTCCCCACATGTGTAACTTTTCTATCCTACCCTACCTGGTCTCATACCCCATGGCTCTGACGCTACCCTTGACCACCACCCGAGCTGGCAGCTGAATCCACAAATCACTCATTTCAAACCTACTTCAAATACATTTAAACCCCGATCACATAGAGTCTTGCCCCCACAACTCTAACGCTGGGTGCGCCCGAGGGCCGATGTGGTCGGTGGCGCAACTTCGGATGCGCGCGCGCAGAGGTCGCGCCCCTCCATGTAGACACCGACACAATGCAGGACTTGTACCGAGGATTGTTTGTAAATAAATGATCCTTAACTCGATGACATTGGTCGTTCGAACTTGTGACTTACCCGACAGCTATTGTGGCTAATTGGTTTTGTAATAATTTATATTATATCGTACTTAATAACGTGTATTTTCGTGTATGACTAGATTTTGACAATATGATAAACGAAATTGCCAATCAAAGGCTATTTATTCATGGACAGCATCATCCTCGTAAGCGTCACAACTTCAGATTACATCGCTATTTACCTCGCTCGAAGAGGTTGAATGATTCACTTCCAAAATTCAAAGTTATCAACACTGATATCTTCAATCCAACAAGTACTTGCGGTAGAATCCCAGATGATTGAATGTTTACTAAAGTGGAACTTTAATTCAACATAACATCACGCCTGTAATCTCCGAAGTGTTAGACAGAGGTGTATCAAATAGTACACAGACATTTCGCCAGTTATGCTTAACTTCCATGTATTACGGCGCGAGCCTATTGCCATCAACCAGGCACAAAACTAGACTCCGTGGCTGCTACTGAAAAATTCCTGATGGAAAAACCCAATAATACTTTGCCCAACCCGGGAATCGAACCCAGGACCTCATGCTCAGCAGTCGCGCTTGCGACCAACGAGGCAGTCGAAACGTTCAAGAAAAAGATTTGTGCAAGGAATAACAATCATTAGCATATTTCACACTACATAGTTTGGTGTCATCTTGTCTAATCAAATAGTAGTAGTATATAAATTCTCCACAAGAACACGTGTGAGAACCGTAGTTTTATTTGTCAAACAAATCTTATTCAAAGTAGGTGAGCCGGAGCAGGTGGCTATACATAAACATTTATATCTATTGTATCACTCAAAAGATAAGGAAAAATAAATGCTATGTCAATAAAATGTTGTAAAATCAAGTCGGTATTTGTAGTGGCGGTACTTTCATACAAGTCTAAAAGCTTGGATTGCCCTGATAACCTACTACTCTTCACCCATCCGACCTTGCCAAACGTTGCTTAACCTTTGAGATCAACCAGTCATCATCTGCCTCGCCTTTTACCAACTATGTTGGGGTCTACTTTCAGTCTTACCGGATTCAGCTGAATACCAGTATTTGATGGAACGACTGCCTATCTGACCTCCACAACCCAACTAGTACTAGGTAATACGACACCCTTTGGTAAAACTGGGTGTCAGAATTTCGGTCCACTGACTACCTGTAACCTTGAAGTTCGACCAATGCGACTGTTATTTATTAGCCACGAACCCTGCATTGACCCGTGCGGTTGTTATGAATAAACAAGCCGAACAATGCCTTGTATAGAAGCACGCTGAGTACTTGTTTAAAAAAAACACAACACAATTCATTTTGATCCGGCGGCGGTTCAGTGTCTGCTGTATGAGCTGTTTCCGAGAACTGACAATATAAAACATTAAACATCGATTTCGATAAGATACCAGTTTTATTTACTAAGGAGGAGCTCGTGGTTAAATAATAACAGCCGCTCGGGTCGATCTTTAGGTTAAGCCGTGCTTGCCTAGGTTGTTCTGTGGATGGGTGACCACCCATTACATACCGAGTTTCCTCCGTGTCTCTGAAAGCACGTTAAACCGTTGGTCCCGGCTGTCATCTGTAGATCTTTGACAGTCGTTACAGGTAGTCAGTGGCCCAAGTCTGACAACCAGTCTTACCAAGGGGTATCGTATTACCTAGTACTAACTGGGTTGTGGAGGTCAGATAGGCAGTCTCTTCATGTAAAATACTGTTATTCAGCTGCATCCCGTTGGACTGGAAGCCGACCCCAACATGGTTGGGAAAAGGCTAGGCAGATGATGACCAGTTTTATTTACCTTTATCAGTATCTATGCTTTTCCATCTCTAGAAAAAGCATTGCTTTGCCAATATTTAAACATAGCGATTATTATTTAATGTTTTTTGCGTAAATATCTAATGGCGTGTCAACGAGTAATTTTAATAAATACCTGTCATTTACATCGTAGATAACGTCGAAGTCATTAATTAAACAGTGTTATTACTACTTATTTCATAATACTTGTTATAACTAGGGGCTCCTTGCATGCATTACACCATAGAAATATTAAAAAAAACACTACACACAGCTTGTTTCTGGTATAAATGAGAACCCCTGCCTTGGACAATAGGTACTTAGGTACCTACCCATGTCAAATTGCCAACAAGACAAAATGAATCCGAAAGGAAAGTCTGGAAGATAGGCAAGCTAAAAAATCAGAGCTGGATTCGATGTGTCTACAAATATCACTACAATCAGCGATGTGCTTTAAGATTTGGCCGCTATACTTACTACATTTTTGCACACCACGCGACAATAACATCCTAAACTACTCCCCGCCATCTAATTGAATCGCCCCCCACTTATATAAAAAAACTGCACCGTCATTCGAGAACGTTCCTGATTCAATTCATTATTGACAGTTAACCGTCGCCCGCATCATACGATGCACACAAAAGAGGAATCCACATCCCTATTAGCAGTGCCAGTAATCGCCACTTCCCACGGGCACAATGCCACGCTCATTTCATGGCCTAGATTCTGTTGGGCCAACGTTGGTCGGATTGAAGGCCACCAGAACTTTCGATCCGGTCGTATCGTACCATACCGCTTGGATGAGATCGCGCGACGAGCGCTAAATTGGAAAATTGGAGGAAGCACTAACATGGCATTGGTATTTTCAAGCTAAATAAAGATGACAGGTACAAAACTAGAAACAAACCACAAGGAAAATGAAGTTTTATCTGTCAGGCAATTCCATCCTCTTCTACAGAAACTTATGAATCATCTAAAAAGAAAAAAATGGTGGCAATAAAGAAATAGTGCAAATGACAAAAGGTAAGAAAACTAAGAAAGGAAATGTATCCTTCTCTTTATAAAGCGGAAGACAAGACAACAAAAAATACAGACTGCAGAAAAATAAGACGTAGTAACCACGTAATGGCCTGATGACCCTGATATAATTATAATAACCGTAGAATCTGTTTCAACACAAATAATGAGGTGAAGTTCAAGTCATCCTTAATTAGTACCTGAGTACTGACCTATCACGTAGGAATATAATTAGCTATTCCATCCTTGGCTATTATTATTTCATTCAATCTAGCTGAATGAACAATTTTTTCTTAATTTTTGCACAGTTTTTCCTTCCTCATCGTACTATTGTCATAAAATATTCATCCTGAAAGGTTCTAAGATTTATTCATTCAGCCCTTTCACGGTTTCCTATCTTTAATAGTTTATTTACAATTCTTTGGTTGGCCTTTTCAGGCTGTAATCAACTTGTAGTTTTGCACTTAGGTTTGTCTTTCTGCTGTCTTTTGTTAAGTGCAAATTTTCGATGATGTTCGTTCTAGAGATCAACGTCTTCATTCATTGCCATAATAGATAATACTGAAAGTTGCTAGTACACTAAAATCAATCAACTATCCAGGGTGGAAGTAACATACATGGACGCACAAACGATTACCACATATCCTACATCATTCTTAACCTCCCAACACAGAAATTTTTCATCGGTAATTTAAAAAAAGTCAGCTGTTCCATACATTTTGCCCGTGTCGATATCCCATTCCACCCTGTATAAATAGTTGATTATTTTCTGTCTATCCTTCGCCAGTTCCAAGATTTGCGAAGTCAAGAAGTAACTCACATTTTGAATTATTCTTACATCCTCATTCTCCTGGCTTTGTTCCAATTTATTTGGGGTCGGCGCAGCATGTCTTCTTCTTCCATACTTCTCTATTACTCATCATCTCCTCAGACACCTCCTTTCTTACCATATCATCCTTCACACAGTCCATCCATCGTTTCTTTGGTCTTCCTCTACTCTTAAACCGATCCACATTCATACTCAAAACTTTCCTCACGACATTTTCCCCATTTCCCCACATCACATGCCCATACCAAACCAACCGATTACCACACAACTTTTCAGTCACTGGCGCCACTTTCAGACTTCCTCTTAAGTACTCAATCCTTATTCTATCCATTCGCCATATCCATGAATTATCCTTCCATAGAATGTCTAAAAATAAAGACCATACTAGAAAGAACTAAGTACATTGTTGTTGTAGATAATAGATCCAATAAAGACCACACCATGTGACTGGAACGCCTCCGGGCAGCCCAGACTCGAACAAACTATAGGTATGTAACCGCAAAGAACAAAAACTACAGAAAGTGAACTATCTGAAACATTGAACAATTTCAATGATAAAACGGCGATCCTTACAGTATTATTCTCCTTCAATGCCCAGTAGAAAATCTGTTTAGAGGTGCAAATTACTTAGATTTTCTTGTATGGCAATGTTCTTAAGAAGTGACCGCCTACCTATTAACACTGGAATGCATGGGTAATTGTGGGTAACTACCTAAGATTCAGTCACTTATGTTGTTGCTGTCCTAACGTCTAACCTTTCTTGTTACAGAAGAGGCCTTGCGTACAATAAAAAGACCCGTTCTATTATGATTTCTAAGTGCCTAATCTAAATCTAATAATTTCGTCTGCAATTTCGTGAGCATTTGAAAGTGGTTCTTCTGTATTTTTTGTAGCCTGTCGTCGTCCTGACTGAACAGTCATACGATGTCGCGCGATGTTACATCACAGTTCTTTCCTGTTACAAAATACTATTGTGCATGCAATTAGCGTCGCGTCGTCCGCGCGTCCGCGCCACTCAATTCACTGTCTGACGGCTTTGAACTTGGTGAATTGACATTCTCCGACTTTTTTTTTTTTGTGAATAACTTTAATACTCAGGTTATTTTTTACATCATATCCTTACTTAAGTTTGCTAAGCCACTTCTTCCCAGTTAAAAGACACGGAAGTGGCGAAGGCGGGTTGGCGTTTTGGGAGACTGTCTCTTGTAAATTTTGACGTTCAAAAGTGCAGATAGCCAGCCTAATTTGAATAAATGACTTTTTTTTCCTCATTTCTACATTTACATATTTAAATTTTTGATCATTTTAATAAATAAAATAAATATAAAAATAATAAACACTAAAGTATCTCTGTATTTCCTTAACCTTTTCACGGCTAATTAGATTCCGATAAAATTTGAGACACAGGAAAATCATGACCAACGTTAGTACTTAGAATTTGTTTTATGGTAGAAGGTACCTAGATACCTACTTCTCTGTGGGAGACATTCTGACTTCGGCGCTAGAAGCGGCGGATAAAAGCTAGTAATTTATACGTACCAGAGGAAGATTGAAATGTTTGAAAATTATCAAAATAACTTAGGTTATTTTGATAATATTCAAACTTTTGATTTCAAATCAAAATGATCGTAAATATGCAGATATGGTGTAATGCAAAGTAGAAATTAAGTAGTCAAATATTATTGTGCACTAATGTCAATAATAGATACACGGCAACACATCATACATTTCCAGTATAACATGGCCTCGCTTTGTATAGATTTCCCGTATAATGAGAGATTCGCATAAACTGGTTTTGTATAGCTTGATTAGTCACCGTACGTACAGAGTTTATTCTGAAACATGTGCATTTTTGCGTGTCAAAACACGTGAATGAATTAACAACACACTCAATAATAATGATGACGAAATGTTCACAGATTTTACCGAGATTACATGTACTGGATATTATGACTTAGGCTTACCAAGAGGTATGTTCATAATTGTACGAATCGAGAAATGCGACATCATGGAAACCACGAAACAATAAAGTCGAAACAGTAATAGATTAACAACTACCTACCCTGTTCATTAAATGATTAAAATGCTGATTGGAAAACCTGACCTAAGTATGTTAACGATGGAAGAGAGTATAATTTTACATTCAAAAGCCGTTTATTCAGAACATTTAAAACTAATCCTATTAAAATATAATTATCAAAATCATCTGCCTAGCCTATTTTCCGAACTATGTTAGGGTCGCTTTCCAGTCTAACCGGATGCAGCTGAATATCAGTATGGAGCGATTGCCTATCTGACCTCCCAGTTCATACTGGGTAATACAATACCTTTTGGTAAGACTGGTTGTCAGTCTTTCGGACCACTGTCTACCGACTGTCAAAGATTTATAAATGGCCGCCCGGGATCAACGGCTTAACGTGCTTTCCGAGGCACGGAGGACACTCGGTATGTAACGGTTGGTGTTCCATCCACGGACCAACCTAAGCAATCGCGGCTTAACCTGAAGATTGACCCGAGTTGCTGTTATTATTTAGCATCGAGCTCAACATGCTGTAACAAAAGAAAAGACTATGATAATGTTAAGAAAAGCGTATGATAATGTTAAGAAAAGGGTATGATAATGTTAAGAAAAGGGTATGATAATTTTAAGAAAAGGGTATGATAATGTTAAGAAAAGGGTATGATAATGTTAAGAAAAGGGTATGATAATGTTAAGAAAAGGGTATGATAATGTTAAGAAAAGGATATGATAATGTTAAGAAAAGGGTATGATAATGTTAAGAAAAGGGTATGATAATGTTAAGAAAAGGGTATGGTAATGTTAAGAAAAGGGTATGATAATGTTAAGAAAAGGGTATGATAATGTTAAGAAATGGAGAAAGATAATGTTAAGAAAAGGGTATGATAATGTTAAGAAAAGGGTAAGATAATGTTAAGAAAAGGGTATGATAATGTTAAGAAAAGGGTATGATAATGTTAAGAAAAGGGTATGATAATGTTAAGAAATGGGGTAAGATAATGTTAAGAAAAGGGTATGATAATGTTAAGAAAAGGGTATGATAATGTTAAGAAAAGGGTAAGATAATGTTAAGAAAAGGGTAAGATAATGTTAAGAAAAGGTTATTATAATGTTAAGAAAAGGGTATGATAATGTTAAGAAAAGGGTATGATAATGTTAAGAAAAGGGTATGCTAATGTTAAGAAAAGGGTATGATAATGTTAATTGAATGGAAAATTAGAGCCATCAGCCTAACTTTTGCCAAAAAAGCAATACCTAGGTACTATTGCCAATGCTTCTTTACCCAGGCAGGTGGTACCTGACTACGATCACGCAAATTTTATTGTCCACCGTATAACCATGTACGCACAACGGCCAATCAAACTTAACAAAACCAGTTTATGCGCATCACTCACTGTATAGGCAATCTATACGAAGCGAGGCCAAGTTATACTGGAAATGTGCAGCTTCATGTGCCGCCGTGTGTACTAGGATCTGTTACTGAAGTGTTAATGAGCTGCAAAAAATATTTGTTTACTCGATTTTTTTTCTCGTCTATTTAATGGTAACGTACAATGAACCACGCGTTGATTTCATTCACGGAAAATTTTCATCAGGTGTGACGTTTATCGCGATAAATGGTCATAATAGAACGATAATTTGTTATGCTGACCAGGGCTTTCCATCAGTTTAATCGTATTTACATACGAATTATTATAATACACCGTCATCGTAGTTTCTTAAAACTTGAATGACGTCAGTTGGTTTTGTTTTCTAAGGAATGTTTAGTAAAACGTCCATAGCAATATACTTAGATGGACTTTGGTGAAAGGTTCCGTCAATTACGGGGGTACGGCTAACTTGCTGACGAGGGTCCGAATATCAGACTCTGATAGATAATGAACTAAAGCTGGTCCTTAATTGTCCGTATCGGTTTGAAGAGGTTGTACTCTCCGTTAAACATCGCATGCAGAAAAAAAACAACAAAATCAAAATCGATTCATCCGTTTTGGAGCTACGATGTCTCAGACAGACACGTTAAAATACTACTCCTCTTTTTCGTCGGGAATTAATTACAAGCTTGGATCCAATACACTTTCTAATCCTCCTCATGTAGGTGTTATATTATAACATACTTACACAGCTTTAATTGAATAAATTCCGTACCAAGAACAGGGGGGTTACTATGAGAGATGGCGCTAGGCGATCTGTATAGCACCGTCTCTTTCCCGCACTGGAATTGCTCCTGATTTAAGACGTCATTGTAGGCCACCAGGACCAATCTCTCCACTCCACCTAAGTATTTTGACCACTAAGAGAAACCTAACCTGATTCAAAAGTAAACCATCGCAAAAGGATGATAAAACAGATGACCATCGCTCGGTGCAACATATTTTGCTCATATCAAGATTGAACTGCCGCCTTGGTTGCAACCGCGACTGCTGAGCAAGAGGTCCTCGGTTCGTTTCCCAGGTTGAGCTTAATGTTATTGAGTTTTTCAGTAATTTCTCGGTAGCAGCCACGGAGACTCACGGAGTCCGGATTTGTGGTGGATCCGATTGATGGAAATAGGCTCGCCCCTATGAACTGATGAACTGTGGGGATACTATCAGGAGTATCAGGAACAGGAACCACCTCTGCCTAACCCTTCGAGGATTAAGGCGTGATGTTTTGTTATCAAGATTGAATATTAAAATAAAATGTCTAAATATTCCTGAATAGGAATTAAACATCATTAAAAGCTTCTGGAAAATGAATAATTTGCGAAAATTACGTAACTATTTAATTTGCAATGTTATTGCTAGCAATTAAAAAGCAAACAACATGGTTTTTGTCTATGAGACTACGCATTTTTTTATTTATAGATGGTAAATATTTGTTTTAAAGGCAAAACAGCTGCTCAAATATGTATCTACAGTATAATTATATCATAATTAAACATATTAAGTTGTTGGAAGACAGCAATTTGAGGAAAACTTTTGTAATTAACAAAACTTTTACATCGCGATTTCAAGATTTTTTTATTTTTTATTACTAAGTAAATGTTTGTATTTTTTTTCTTACCTGATGATGAGTTAACAAAGATATCTTTTAGTGTTAAGGGCATAGAAAGAAAGGAAGAAAAAAATATTCATCTGTCGCAGGGCCTTGGCGTGCATACAAACAAAATAACTTAACAATAATCATACAACGCATAACAAATATTATAAATACAAAAGGAAAGAAACAAAAAAAAAAACAGCTTGCACGTCGTGACTGCGACAAGCAGGTTACCACTCAGCATGATGCTGTGCTGTAGGGGGCCCACAGGACAGCGCTGGTTTTCAGTGGTCACCCGTGAAAAAACGTACGGAGGCCAGACATCATAAATATTTGATTACATAAAATAAGAAAATCAAATTACAGAACACCATAGAACAGCCATAGAACTATTGTTTATTATATCTATGGTTAAGGATTACTAAACAAAAACGAATGTTGTACTAACTGAATAAGCCAGAATTTCCATACTATAGCGACTTCAAGCTGCGCTAAACCAGCAGTTACAAAACTAACGATTGAGTAAAAAATGAGTTTCGAGTTATACAACAGCTGTAATCTCTCAAAGTGTACCATAGAGAATAGAAACCCGTCAAGTACATACTGTGGGTACAACCACACCGGTCTCGATTAGCCTACAATCCTACTAACCGATTGCAAGGCGTTTCTCGCCTACTTTTAATATTGTTCTTGCCACCGAATTATTTAGTTTTAATAAGTTCCTTAAAGGTATTGTGATATCGTAGGTTTAACGTATACGTAACGTGTACGTAACGTATCGTAGGATTATGTTACTTCTTTGTGGTTACACGTAAGTAGTTACAGACTTAAAATCTGAGATCGTTAAAGTTATACTGTCCCTACGGAATATCTTCCGTGATTGCTTCTTGCGTGAAGCTTAAAACAGTGTCGGAGACTGTTTCATGAAAAGTTATTCAAAGGAATTGAATGAACTTAGAGCGTTGTATTGATGATTTTAATAATTATAATTCTGTAACTACTTACGTGTATAGTGTAAGGCAATAGCTAAAAAGAAAAAAAAGAAAAAATATATTAAATAAAAATCAATAATTATGATAATCATAAATACAAAAAAAAAAAAAAAAATTATGATTATACGTCTGTAAAGCCGTATTTGTGACGGTCGCGAATCATATTTTAATCAACATATTTACAACCAGACACTGACCTCCAAATTGCAAAAAACGTAAGAAAATTTGAATTTCGCGGGCTACCCTGGCAATTTCTGTTTCTTCAGATTTTAAAGATATGTATCTTCTGCCATTCAACTTTTTCGGAAACTTACAAGTCATAGTTTGCGTATCCACCTACGCCACAAACAAGAAAAACAGTCTCAAACAGTAAACATTTATAAAATACTGCTACCTACGTCATTCATACTCATAACTTAACTACCACGGAGTAATGAAAAAACCAGAGCGCTATATTTTCTGTAGACGTTTAAAAAATGGCGACAATAAAATTGATTTGTGAAGTTCGCGAATAAATGATCCTCTTTCATTGAAATAGCATGGAACTGGCTCTAATTTTAATAAATCAATATCTTTTACGTCGATAACATGTCTCCGCTGAGATTAGCCACTATGACCGAAATTCGGCCAGAAGGACTGGAACATCCTGAAACATCCTGAAACTTAATTAAATACTTCATAAGAGATCTGCGATCTCAAATTAACACTCCTTTTGCTAACTTACAAGCGGCACAACAGCGTCATTTTAAAAATACTCAACAATGTTAATTCATACCTAGTGTCTTACATAAGCTAATATTTAGCCTAGCACATGAGTACGTAAGTAAGCATGCAAGCACGAAGTGATTTACTTACGAACGAAGTCCAAATGGTAGATTAGTTTCAAAACAAGTGAATTTGCATATTTTACATACACAACAAAGACGGGTCGAAAAAGGTTAGAATTACCTTTGAATAGTAAACTCGGTTTTATATTTTAATGACATGACCCGTTGTTTCCTGGTGTCTATAAAATCAAGTACTTGGAATGTAGGAGACACATTGTTAGATATTTCGCAAGCAGTTAGTTCTGTTTTATTTATAAGGGTTTAATTTATTTATAACCTGGATTGCATTGGGTAATTTGTGGCAACGAACACCGGTCTAATTTATTATGTATGTCGCTTATTGCTCTAACGAATCGTCTCCAAGTGCCCCACATCCTTATCCAGTTACCTCTCTGCAAAATTGTTTTAGAAAAGCCGAAAAATAAGTGAAGTTAAAAAAAAAAAATTTGATGCACAAGGTATCTTAACTTCATCGTGGAAGTTGTTTTAAATTCTCCCTTGCACAACAGTTTCAATTTTGAATGTGGAACACATTTCAAATTACTGCTCATATTTATGTCCATACAGGGTGTAGGGAGATCAACGCACAATCAGTTACAATGAATTAGATCCCCTAGCGTCAAAATGTTCCTACAAAAAACTGGGGGGTCATTCATGTGCGGATTAATTCATGGTAAGCGTTTGTGTGTCGAGATTCCTCACACCCTATATGTCCCGAATTCCCGGCTGCTAAATTTTAAATGCATGGGTGTTTATAATTTACCATCTTAATATACCTTACCTACATGTATAAAATAAGTACTTAAGTTGTTGAAAGACAAATCCTTTCGAACCCTGGTGCCTTAATATAATACGATGAACATAAAATTACAGTTAACTGTCCGATGAACTTTAACACATACTTAATGACTAGGCGGTCTATATGACTGCCTTGTCTTGCCTTTCTCACGCAAACCGGAACAGCTGGAACTGTAATCATTTCCGCACTTCCTTGCGAGTTAACATACTTTTCGTAATTTATGTTATTTCTATTTATAGAATTTTCACCCGCAAGGCATTCTGTTTATTAATCAGTTGTAACTTCTTCCTGATTGACGGGTTATTGAGTGTCGAGGTTAAAAACTTGACACTGCGTGGGACAGCTTTATCTCGTACTACGAGCTACGAGCTACAGCATACTACGAGACTCGTAGTATGCTGTATGCTCTATGTCAAGAGTAGAATATATTATTCGATCTCAGTGAAGTATTTGTTAAAATTTTCAGACAATTATGAAAGTGTTCACATAGTGATAGAATACCTAATTGGGGCGATGAACAATGTGCCAAATAAAGCTAGGTAATAATTATGTGATACTAATTATATACTCGAACATTCTTTGTTTACAACAAAGGCGATTAAGTTTTTTTTTAAGTATGTTTATAAACCTTGGGCTTAATCCAACATACTGGCCATAATAGCAAGTTGAACTGTCATTAAAGTAAATTATAAAATTATGTGCGACCTTGTGAAGGCTGTATCATTCCACATAGGAATAAGAAGCACATGTTCGTGCACACTTTCTAGAAAGACATCATCAGTTTTAATTGTGAAATGTATTAAAATATATCAATTATCTATAAACCACAAACCAATGTGTTAATTAATTCAAATCATGTAGGTATAAGGTCTAATGGCTAAAGAAAATATATCTAAAGTTCTTCTGTAATTTAGATAAAATTAACTTGAGAGAAATGTCATTATTATTTCAAAAGATTATTTTCCAAAGAACATATGGACGAGGCAGGGTGGCGTTCTGTAGTTTCTACCTACTCCCATAACATAACATAACATCACGCCTGTAATCTCCGCAGGGTTAGGCAGAGGAGTACCTGTACAGGTACACCCACATTTCGCTAGTTATGTTTAAGTCCCATCAAGTCCCATGTATTAGGAGGCGAACCTATTGCCATCAACCGGGCACAAATCCAGACTCCGTGGCTGCTACCGAGAAATTGTTGATGGATAAACCCAATAAAAAATTTGCCCGACCCGAGATTCGAACCCAGGGCCTCATGCTCAGCAGCTGCGATTGCAAAAAGGCAGTGCCATAAGTTTTTGCATATATTATGTGGTTGCCGTATATTATGTGGTTTTACTAGTGCTTGCTCGGGAATGACCCCTCTTTCCAAAGTTACTTGTATGCGTATATAGGTCAGTAAGTAAACCAGAGCGATGAACCAATAACCTCACAACTTACGCATCGTTAGCTCCTTCGTACACTACACTACACAAATCTCCTATTCTTGATGACATGTTGATTGGCGACTGTCCGACTACCGCAATCATAACCGCAACACATTTGTCGAAATGTCTATCTGAAGATTTAGATATAATATGATTTATATTTCCTTTATTTATTTTCTTACTTACTAATTACATTTTTAAATATTTCTTAACAAAAACCATATAAAAAAACATTTAAAAATATAAAAAATAGTAGCCCACCGGTATCGGGAACAGGGTATATATTTATATTATCATTAACACTAGAAATGGGATATTTGATGACCATGATTACTGTTTGTTTTGAGTGCTGTTGCAAGCACGGATAAATAAATACACGGGTAAATATCACGTTTCTGGTGTTAATGATAATGTTAGTGACCTTGTCAGTTTAAAAACTTGCATGATTTATAAAGACCAAGACAAGACCCTTAACGAAGCCGAAAGGCACTTATTCTCCCCGTCAATGCGATTTTTTTTTGTTCTAGACCATACCAGGGAACCTTCTAGTAACGGACATATTGTGGGTCAAAATTCCAACTTTTTAAAGAGCATTTCATTTTAATTGTTTAGAAGAAGTTCTATGGGATATTTTAAGCAAACTAAATAAAACGACTCTCGCAGACGAAAGTATTATTTATTGAACGTGGAAGTGGGTGCCTAAGTCTATAAAAATAGGAGATAAAGATAATACGGCTGGAAAAGTGGTAAATACAGAAATGACGGTTGATAAACGGTAACAACTTTTGGAGACCCCTAATAAATGAACAAGAGAACCCGGGTGATGTTTATGATGATGTATTTACACACAGCTATGAAGGAGACCTTTGCCCAATAAGCAAAATCAAGATTGTTTTTTTTTTTAATCTGCAGTCGTTTAATATTCATCAGTGGCGAAGGTTCCATAGAACTCGATTCCTACCGGCTTCCCTTTGAAAAATGGCACAGTCAGTATTCTATAGTCAAATAATACAATCACATTTAAGATATGTACTCCAGCTTACCTCTTACAAAAATTGACCCTTCGCTACTGATATCCATCTGAACGTTTCTCGGGACAGGAAGACATTACGTAAATACGTAGGTACCACCGTACCAGAATGCTCAATGTTCCTAGTATTTTTCTTGTCAACATACAATACAAATTGCCTTCAACAATATTGCCTAATGTGTCGAATATCCGGCTCCAATTTGTACCTACTATATGGAGTAACATTATTAATTTAATTAGTACCTGCTTATGGAACGGAAGCTTTTGACTCCTTTATATTTGGTCTTAATACGTCATAAATGACCTTTACGGAGTTTCCCTACAAATATAGATTTGTGATTGATAGGTAGGTACCAGTAGCGAAGGGTTAATTTTTGTAAGAGATAAGCCGGAGTATACAACATTATTTTTATTTTATATTATGCGAAACCTGAATATAGTTTGTTCAGAAAAAGTAACTTAATCGATTCCAATAATTTTTAAACCATGTTATATTTTTTCCCAAAAATATTTAAAAAAGTTAAAAGTTGGACACCGACTGACTTTGAGTACCTACCTATCGCACTAATTTAGGTACCTACTGCCAAATTATTATTATCAATGAGCTCAAGACGACGCTGGAGGCGCGCGCTACGTGGTGACAACGTTTTTGGGCGGACAACTAGGTAACAGAACAAGCTTATAACTTTGAGATTTTCATGATACAGTTTTGAAATTTTGTACATAGATTCTTTATATAAAAATACTAGACACTTGTATCAGGTTTCGCATACACTAAAACTAATTTTGTATATTATCTTTAATGTGATTATACTATTTGTCTTTAGAATACTGACTGCGCCATTTTTCAAAGGGAATCCGGTCGGAATCGAGTTGTATGGAACCCTCGCCACTGGTAGGTACCTACCTACTTTAGTGTACGGATATTTTTAAATCAGGTAAACGCAACTTTATTGGCGAATCATTGTCAACCGTAGAGACTTTGTAGATCCATATTATGTCATCCATAAGCGAAAGAATAATAAACCTTTCTAAATAAGATAAAGTGCACACAGTACAGTAACGCTCATTATTCCCATTTGCTTTTCTCTAATGCGTCCCATTTACACGACAGTATTATTCGCTGATGATTCGTCGCCTTATCAAAGCTTACTGGATAGTTCATTTTCTAGTTACTCTGCTAAAAGTAAATAGATCAGGTTTATTTCACTTTTATAGTAGTGTACACCCCATATGGCTATTTGAGCATCGTTATACACCGGGGATGTAACTCAGTGGTAGAGTGTCTGCTTCGCATGCTGAAAGTCCTGGGTTCAAATCCCAGCATCTCCAAAAGTTCTTTTTGCGCCCGCTAGTGTAACCCGCTGAATTAATATTTTTTGGTACAATTATATTAATACACTCACCGACATATTGGGGAACAAAAATATAGAATTAAGATTTAAAGAACATTCCGACTCCTCTAAGTTGCTCTACGATTTAAGTTTTTTTTTTAACTCTGTATTTCAATAATTTTAGTAGGAAGAGAAAAATAATATTTTATAATTAAATCATCAATACTATGCATTTATATTATTTTCAGTTCAACGACCTTCTTACGATCAACATTTGTTTCTGTTTGTGCAATTAATTACACCTCTAACGATAATAATTGCGGGTAATTTACTATTGCCACAATGATCAGTGTTTTATTTAGAAAATTGCATCATTTTCAATAGCAACCTTCATCGAGTTAACCTAGTTACATACTGGTAATGCCATCTATCGTGATGTGCATGAACAACTGAACGCTGTGTTATACTTTGAACACAACGCCATCTATTACTACAGTGAGTAAATGTAGTAACATTAAGCTTGTACTTAAAATAGGGTAGGCACCAGGTATCCTCTGAGGCTTTTGCTTATTAAATAAATGATTCACTTATTTTATGTTACTAAAAGTAGACACAAGGGAAGAAAGACAAAATAAAACAATATTCTTGGAATAATATTTTAATGAAAATTCAACTAAACGTATAAATCTTATTTATACTTACAATGAACAAGTAAAGTGAATAAATATTTACATTTAGCTGGGGGGATGTTCGCAAGTATAGCCGATCCCCCCAAAATTGCACTAACAAAAATATGGAAGCCCATTTACATAGACTTCCTTCTCGCTTGGTAGATGGTTGAGATTTATGTATGACGTAAAAATTTAAAATTCAAGGCAATCTCTTGGTTTTTTTTTATAATAACCGAGTATAAAAAACGGTCATTTCTTCACGTAATGTAATATGGTTATTTGTATAAAACATTTTCATTTAAATTCATTTTCAATCTGGTAACACTTTTAGGTAACTAAGTAGGTATATTTTTCTAAAAGTCTTCTTCATCCTTCTCTCTTCGAATTTTAAGAAGTATTTCCAATAGAAAATGGGTTTTATCTACAATTTACAAAGAGAATAATTGCATGAGTAATTAATTTAATATTCTTAGCCAAACAAGATGTGAGCTTAATTATAAAATTCTTAAATGGAAGACATTAAACTATAGCTTAAATTCAACCGCTTCGTCCAAAAATGGACATAACTTTTGGTAACTGAGATTTGAAATTCAGGGCACGGCAAAACTGCATTATAAATTATGATTCTTCATATTTTGTCAACTGTACTTTTTAAAAGCCCTATAAAAATTTTGAAGCACATGCCTCAATACCACGGAGTAAACAAATACCCAGAGGGTTTGCTGTCATCGAAAACGACGACATGAACAAGTGGATATCTCAACCAGCCACCGAACGAACACAGTATAACGAGTAAACATTGTATAAGTTAATTATTATAAGATATAATAACGCAGTCTTAGTACGCCGTGGCCACTGGTCGCCCTTACCCTAGTGAGACCGCTCTAGCTAGTCTATACTACGGCGCTACTCGATACGTTCGCTACCCACAGAGAAGATCATAAATGGAGTGTTAACACTGCCAACGTATGGGCAAAAAAAGCCCAATGTATGGTAAGAACAGTGGCGAGTCAATGCTAAGATAGAGAACTCGGCCTGTGATTGAGAAGTGCATTCGGTCGTTTCTACTCTGTCTTGTCACTGTCTCACTTCTGCACTTAATCATTACATGTAACAATATATGCGTTACTCTGCTAGTTGTACTCTTAAAAGACTAAATTTTAAGACAAAACGCTGTCGTGTCTGGTGATACTTACTCCCTAAGCTTACAAAATGATGTGGGAGCAATTCAATGGCACTCCATTTATGTTCTACTTCCAGTGTACTACCCCAGAACATCTAACCTGTATGTGCGACCATCGTTGTAGCAATACTGAGAGATATGGCACTAATTCATAATAAATATTATTGTTAATATTGCTTATTCATATGAACATTTGTAAAACATCGACCCCTATTATGAAATTCACTACAAAAGTTACAAAATCTACTATCGGGGGCGAAGATGAGATATTATACCGCAAAGTCTATTAAGGTTCGGTCAAATCGGTACTGGCGACGCTCCGGTCATCAGATTCTGCCAGATAATATGCTGAAGAATCTGTCATTGCCAGATGCCCGCGGCCGGTCCACAAGCTGTCCGTACCGTTTCGACTGAACCTCCATGGTGTCATTTTCCATGTCCTTACATTTTCCAATTGTTCATTAATCCAGTAGAGCTACAAAACGACGTCAATTACGATCTAAACTAAGTACTACTAATAAAATGACGCTACAAGTATTATGGAAGATAATGAAATGGCCTCGCCTACACGGAGATAACAACTACACTAACTACCCACAGGCTAACTGACTAGAACTTATGGAGGGACTAGAGAAAAGGAGTATTTGGAACAACTACTTGCCGTTCACGCTCTTAACTAACAGATAAACGTAGCAGAAGGGTTGAACACGAATTAAATTAGTGATCGAAGACCTCGAAGGGCTTATAACATAGGTATAAACAAAGTTTGTTTTTATCTTCATTAAATCATAATATATTTTTGCCTTTGATTTATTGCACATATATTTAGCCCATCATAAAATTTTGCTTCCAATCTTCAGTGCCTATGCTAGCTAAGCTTTCAATGCAATGTGGCATATTAAAATTGTCAAGTTATTAGTTACAAGTTATTTTTTAAGAGGCTTGTGGTGTCAAAGCGACAACACCACGTGCACCATCATGTGTACTAAAGCCGTACATTACGAAATAATTGACAGAATAATGTAAAAAAACGATAAAAACTTGGCCTGGTCCAGTAAAAAACACGAAAAACTGAAGACAATCATGTGAACAAACTATATTTAAGATATTGATCTTCTTTGACCTGCAATGTCTGTTTTCGTATGATTCAAGTCAGTAAACAACAATTTAAAGATTATTAAGTTAAGTTTTCAGTAAAAAACGACCCCTTTTCAACGAGGATTATAAAAAAATCTGTCAACAAACAACAGACATTTCAATTTTACTATACCTACTAGTGGTGAACGCTCTGCTCTTGATTTCAGATTAAAATTGAGAAGAGTTAACGATTGTCAGGGACGAATAGATGGGTAAAGTTCAAGCATATTTTGATCAGTCCACCAACCAAAGAAAAACTAGCATTTGGAAGAACCCGTTGCCTATCTGGAACTTTTACTACATCCACGTTAATTGAAAATAGATCAAGAGAAAGCAGTATCCTTGTACTCTACATTCCTATTATTGTCTTTCATTACCTTTTACAGAAGTAGGAAATCAACCAGAGCAGAGCATCAACAATCCAAAATAATCTATCTACAATAAATCCTTTCAAACAAAACGTTGGCATCATGTTGCGTGAATCGGCATTGACTACTTGATATCTAAAGAGGTCTAATACCTAGGAGTGCGGGACGGGAAGGGGACAGTTTGGCGGCTATAGGGAGTCCAAGCGCGTCCGCTGCACCGCCAGCAGAGCCGATTGCTGCTGCAGACTCTTGCGGAGACCTTCCAACGTCTGTAGGACCTGGTAATAAGAATAATTGAGTATTTAACACGACTGCTGAGTACTTTCTGGATGCGTTAGACAACTCTTTTATTGTCATCATCCATCTTTAGTCACTAAGAAGTTTATTGGTCACAGGGGGAAAAAATAGCAGTGAGAATGAACGCTGCTCAAAGGTTTCAGTATGTCAATAATCGTTAATAGATATAATGATGCAGGTTGCTGTAACTGAACGATTACTTTCTACCCTGAACGCGTGATTTGGTTTCAAATAGAAAAGATGTTGAAAGTAAGAAAAAGTTATTAGAAACATTCGATGAAAGTTTTAAATTCAAGCAATTACCGCATAACTAAATAAAAGAAAATGAAGATCATCTAAATCTATACATGCAAGAAGACTAACCTCATCCCGAGCATAAGCCTTCCTCTTGGGAGGCTCGGAGTGGGGTCTATCAGTGGGCTCGGGGGGGGCGAGGCGGCGCGCTACGGGGGGCGGCGGTGGCGCCGCCAGCGGGGAGCGCCGCGCCACCGGGGACAGGCGCTTCACGGGCTCGGGGGAGTTCGCGCGCATGAAGTTCGTGATATGAGTGCGCTCCGGACTTCTACGGGGGGCTTCCACCTGACAACACAAGGTTTTGGGCTGTGGTGAGGGGGCTACACAATATGAAATAGTAAGATAAAATAAGAAAAGTCACAGTTCGGGCTATCGTGCAGAAAAAAAAATTGTAGTAGAAGAAAAGACTTATTTTAACATCAAATGGTCGTGCACGAGGTTCAGTGAATATGTCACTTGGGAACCTCTCAAATTTGTCTATATGAAAAACGTTCAGGCACACTATAAAGGACTGGCCATAATGGCATCCTATTAATCTATTGTGTGGTGTTGTTAACAGGCTTCCAGTCTCACCTCTGTCGCCCTCAGCTCCCTAACTCTCGGGTTATGCGGCGGTTCCAGCGGTGCTCGCGACACGGTGACAAGCAACTTCTCCGCCTCTCTAATAAGCTCCCTGTACTTCCTCTCGGCTTCCCTGTCGGCCTCCAGCAGAGGATCTCTCTCGCGGACCGGAGGGGCTGACGGCGCGTGGTTGCGTCGACGCATCCGAGGTGGAGTCGCTCCTGAAAATCGAGCTGTTAATTCAAACCATGTATGGTTTTGTACATTGCATACAAATGATATGGGGAATTCGATCTTGAATCTGAATTTTATTGTATTGTATTCATCCATTTCTACCACGTTATTACATTCGATGCAACAGCTGAATACTGAAGATAATAGTCATAATCGAATTGTGGGTGCATTTAAAGAACCTCAAATTTCACTTCTGAATTTAATATCTTGCTGACTAGCTTCTTAAAATTTTGTCACAGCTTGTACAGTCGTTCAATCAGTCATTTTACCTGCAGATCGTGGCGGCCTTCGCGGCGGCCTCCTCCTCCTCGCCCGCCTTCTCCCCGGCGACGCAGTCTCATCATCATCTTCATCTCCTCCATCCAACCCCGTGTCTCCGTCGGAGTCGAAGTCAGCATCAGACAGTATGGCGGTCTCCCGACCTCTCGTTCTCATGCCTCGGCATTCTTCATCGCTGGATGCTCCTCCTCGGTAGCAAGGCGACCTGTGTGGTTCCGGTGATAAATGTGGGGAGAGATGTGGTGATCTGGAATTTACAGTGCATTAGTATTAATTTTAGGGAAAAAAACAGATGCAATAGCTGATACGAAAGCCTGCAAATAGTATTTGGCACAGTTAGGTTTAGGTTTAAAGTGATTTATTCTCCCAAAAGACACAAAGTCACTTACATCAGAACAATGCTAAATATAAATTATATTTAAAGTTCGTCACAGACGTCACGGAGCACTTATTACGTTATAATACACCCATCCAATGAATTCTGATTTTAGGATTTGTGATCAAATATTCCGCTAACAGAGTTTTGAATGCATTGAATGAGTGTAATTTTTTAATACATGAGGGTATTTTGTTGTAAAATTGTGCTTCTTCAAATGTTATTTTTTTTTGCCAAACTTAGTTCTCATCTTCGGCAAAATCAGAAAACTAGCTCGGCGAGTGCTACGTTGGGTTACTTGTTTTACTTTTATAAACGATAAATTAGTCTGTATGCTTTTGTTGAGTGCCTTACGAATAAATATACATGTATTGTAAATGTATAACTGTCTAGTGTTCATTATTTTGGTTTCTTCATAAATTTTGCTAGTTGATGTTAAATATGGGTAGTTAAAAATCATTTTTATTATTTTGTTCTGTGCAACTTGGAGACTTGCTGGCTTCGTCTTGGCCGCACTGCCCCAATTTCAACCAGATATAGTAGATGTGGTTTTACTAAGGCGTTATAGATGGTGTGACGCAATCTATGTGGAATACATCGAACTATGTTTCGGAGGGATCCAAGTAGTGACGTAAGCTTTGATTTTATATGATCCAAGTGCACAGTCCACGATAGAGAATTATCCATTCTTAAGCCAAGATATTTTTCACAAGATTTTTGCTGCAAGGGTTATATTGTTAATAACTAATGGATTATGTGGAGGTATTATTTTATTTTTTGCTTTAAACAAGATATAGCATGTTTTAGAGATATTTATTGTTAAAAAGTTATATTGAAACCGTGAAAAAAGGGTGTTTAAATCGTCTTGAGCCTGGGAGACAAAATCATGAATGAAAGGTCCGAAATAAAATAAGCAGGTGTCATCTGCGTATAGAGTAAGATGGCTATGTAGTTGAATTTCCTGAATATTATTTACGTAGATCAAAAAGAGCAGGACCCCAAAATTGACCCGTGGGGAACGCCACAAGTTATGGGTAATGTACCACTTTGATAATTATTATCCGTTTTAACTAACTGCGACCCGTTTTTTAGATAAGAATGGAACATATTAAGGGCATTGCCGGTAATTTTGATGGTTTCTAGCTTTTTAAGTAGCAATTCATGACTTAAGGTGTCGAACGCTTTTTTGAGATCAATAAAGATACCAAGGACTATGTTTTTTCCATCTACATTTTGCTTAATTTTATTAACAAAGTCGACTGTAGCCGTTAGTGTGTTACTTTTTGGTTTAAAACCGCATTGCCTGTCTGAAAGAAAGTTGATAGAAGTTAAATGTTTATCCAATCGGTTGTATAGGATTTTTTCTAATAATTTTGACAATACAGGCAACACTGAAATAGGCCGGTAGTTACTTGGGTCCATTTTTGAACCCGATTTGTGTATGGGAGTGACCTTCGCCATTTTTAGAGTATCGGGAAAATTACCTTCTTCCAGCAATTTGTAGAAGCATTTGCTCAGGCAATTAAGTTTTTATGCATTTTATTGCATTGTTACTAATTCCATCTAATCCAGTACTACAGTTAGGGTCAAGATTTGATATGATTTTTGTAATTTCAGTTGCAGAACACGGATCGAGAGTTGATAACACTGGAGTGTCTTCAGGAGGAGTTTTTGGTAAAGTATGTGTGTATGATCATCATAAAAATGATCTTGCTATTTCATTCGCTAAAATGGGTCCAATAGTGGCAAAGTAATCGGTAAAAATCTGCCAAATTTCGTTTGGGTTCGTATTGTGTTTCGAATCGATCAATAGTTTTGGAGAGCACAATTTAGTTTAATTTTATTGTTTGCTAGATTGTTTACCAAATTCCACATTTTCTTGGTTTTATTAATACAATCGCTAAACTTTTATAGTAGAAAATATTCTTTGTATCTTGCATGTGTTTGGCAACATGTTTTCTTTTTGTGATAAATTCTGCTTTCAGGGTGGTGTCCTTTGGATTCTACTTTAGTTCTGTCCACAATGCGTTTCTTTGGTTGATATCATAAATTATGTTTCTATTTATCCAGTCGTTTTGGGGTAGGTTCAGAATTTTTGTCTTTGTTGTTTTATTTTGGTAAATTATTGATTTTATTTTGTTTTCTAACACTGCGTAATCATCATCTAATTCTTCAAGGTTTGTTGTTTCTGGCATATCATGTAGTTTCGTAAAATCAATGCCTTCGTATTAGGTCCGTATTTTTCGAGGGGATTTAGTTTTTTTAAGTTTAACGTATATTTGTTTGTGATCTGACATTGAAGAGTCAGCAATAGCTCAAACACACAACACGTTGCTTTCACATGGCAATAGCCAAAAAAGTGATCGTCTTTCAGATTATTACAATAATGACATAGGTATTTACGTATGTCTGTTAGTTACATGAGAACTTATTTCATTAAACTTTCTTTCAGATTAGAACTAACATGGTCCAAAATAGATTTTCTAGTATTCGATTCCCTTGTACAATATTTCTTAGCGATTTTAGTCAGTAATGTATGTCCTGTTCCCTTCAAAAGTTCATGATATTGTTTAGTCTTTTTGTCTTTGTTTAGAAGATCAATGTTAAAATCTCCGACCACTATTGCTCTGTTTTTTTGTTGTAGTTGAGACTCATAAACCTCAAGAAAATCTGTGTAGTTAGTATCGCCGGGGTTGTATACGATTCTTACTTCCAGTGCATATCGCTCTAGTCGTATCCATAGATAGTTGTTTCCTCCTGTGTAATTAGAATCTGATAAGCTATGTTTAAGGTCATTGTGGTCATATGCTGAAACTCCACCTCCTCTCGAATCGGTTCTGTAGTTGTAGTAGTGTGAGTAGTTGTTTATTTGTAGTTCCAAGGCTTGTGTTTCAATTCTTATCTAGGTTTCAGTCAGTAAAATAACATGTATCGTATTAGTTAACATACAGGATGTATTCCCATACACCGACGCGCAAACCGTTACCTACTATGAATTCAGTACATGATTTAAGACCATTTATTTCCATACATTTTAACTGGGAGGTCTTACATTTTTGCTGACAGCTGCACAGCACACTCTAAAACATAACAACAAAACCCTGGAATCCATCATTTAAACTGTATGTTTTCAAATGTGTGTTATACAATCTACTTGAAGTCTTATATCACTGATTTGGCATAGTTGCAAATATACTTTACTGGGTTAAGTACGTACTTAGAACAGCCAGAACCTTTCAACTTCACATTTCTAAAGCCAGATGAAAAGCGTACATTCCATGTCTTTGCTCCCGGGTATGGGTCAGTCAGATTCAAACCACAAACTTTTTAAGTTGCGCACACTTGAACCGTGCTTGAACTTGATTACAACCTCTTGGATACCAGAAAATTAATAGGAGGTCTTCGTCGCTATTATAAATGCAAATATCCAACCAAAGGTACGCAGAGATGTAATTCAATTATCGTCTAACTTCGTTGAACCATCATCGTCCTAGTGACCTACTTTATGTCGGCGCTGTTCAGTCTACTCATTACAACTTACTTAACTCTATAAACTGCCAGACCGTAGTGTCAACTTGACATTTACAATTTTAATGTGTGTAATTTATAATAAAATTGTGATGATTATTGAAATTTTGATTGGATTAAGAGCCAGTTGTCGTAAACTCTATCGTGAATGACTAGGTCACTACTGCGGGTTAGTGAACTGGCCTGGCCTGGGTTACGTTATGTTTACACCGCGCGCTTTTGCTAGGGAAGGCCTGAGGTCGGGAAATGTGGCTAAAAGTTTTCTTAATCAATTTTATCAACATCTTTCTGCGCTTGTCCCATTGTTACGTTCCTCCCATTCTCCTCTGTCAACCGTCTCTACCATTAACCAATCTTTCTTTCATTAATTCCTCACACAATCCATCCATTATTTTCTTTGGTCTTCCTCAACTCTATTCGCTGCCTGAAAAAATATATCACAATAAAGACTGAAGACACCTCACCTGGACCCATACTTGACATGAGAATCAAGTGAGTACGGAGCGTGATGCAGCTGCGGTTGCGTCTGTGGGCACTGCAACGATTGCTGATGAACTATGTTTGAAGGCCTCCTTCTGTTGGGCGAGGTTGCACCCATCCACGGGTTGGTCCTGATGCGGCACCGAGGCCGGGGAGATGGTGTGGCACATACCACTACAGCAATGGGAGTTGGTTCAGGAATACATCGGCGAACCACCACGTTGGACGAGCGACGCTGGAATTAGAGATACATGACAGTATTTTATTAAAGATAATGAAATTGTAGTATAGAAAATGCATCAGGATTTGCGACCATTATGTACCTAACCAGTTTCAGTAAGATCGTGAATTCGTGACGTACCGTAAGACCTGTTCAAGATTAAAAGGCCCTCTAGTGTTCAAAACAACAAGTCACTTGTTCAAACATTTTTCTTTCATGTTTTAGATTTCTTTTATCTTTTTTTGTTTATGAATTTTAAGAGAGTTTTAGAGTTTCTTCGCCCTCTGTAAAGGTAAGAGGGCTATACAAAAATTGCGCTCGGACTCCCTTGCGGCAGCCGGGCGCGGGTATACAAGATTAACTTGTGGGTGTCAGCATAAGTGCTCTCACTTTACGATCACTGCGCACTATGCTCCCCGAGACAAGGAAAGTCGAATTCTGCCGCGCGGCCGCCGAGCCCGACCAAACGGCTGTAAGCAAACGATAGCGCGATTCAATTCGACGTCAACGCCATCTAGTTATGAATTTGGAAACTCACGCCTGAGTTGTTTTCATGCTGAACAGTTAATACGTTCGTTTGTTGCTATTGGAACTTTGTTTATTACGGTAAAATGTATTACTTTTCAGTGTTTACGTGTTATTGTTAAGTTTGCTAGCAATGACGTAAACAATAAAAACCGGATCTTAATCATTTAAATATTTTTAACTCTATTTAATAAGTTAGGAGACGCAAAATCATTCTTACTTTATCGAATATTGTATTATTTACTTTGAATTTTGTGTGTAAATAAGGTGATCATCTTATTAATAAATAAGAAATTACATAAAATGAGGTGTTAATAAATACCTAAAATAAGGTGTGTAATAAGAAACATTAGGTACATTAACCTCGTGCTTATCTAAGCAAACACGTGACATTTAGGTACCCACATAGCCAGCAAACAAGTAACGCTATACCTAATTGAAACCGATGGCAAGCCAAGCCAACCGACTTTAAATAGCCCTGGAGGTCCACCCTTCAATTAGTACGGTCTACTTAATTAATAAAGCCGGAGGCACATATTACACGCGTGGTGCCTGGTGGCCCATCACTAGACATATATTATTCAGTACGTTTGTGCATGGACTTATTAAGTTCAAAATGACAGATATTGGCTTTGTGTCAGATGGGTGAAAATGGATTAACTGTGTGGCTAATTGAAAACTGTACATGAATAAATAATTAATGTGTCATTCGTTTATCTGCACTGATCACGTCGGATTTGTGGTGGAGAATATTAAATTTAATATCAATACAGACGGGTATCGGATAGGGTTTTCCGTTCGAATTTATCTGCACAAGTCCGACTTTTTGTCCTCCCTTCGGACTTTGTAATAAAACTCTACTCAATTTTCTCGAAAAAAAAAACAAGTTTCTGCGATTAATGAGCAGTATTTGTTTTTTTTTGCAGTTTTATGGTTAAAGTCGGTACATGTAAAAGTTGTTCCTTTTCATGAGTACTATGACGGTATAAGCCCATAAAGTTTGTCCCCCGTTTAAACTATCACCTTGAATAGGATCGTGGACTAAACCACCAATACTTATTGATTTTTATTGTAATATTGAAATGAAGCCTACAGAGTCAACATTCCTTCCATCATTTCTTCCACAAAAACAACTTCAGTAAAAAAATATGTTTGTGTTCAGTTCACCAAACTTTACGATTGCCTTTTATTATGAGGACGATTTCTGCTCTGTGTATATTGCGTCTAGGTTATGGTGACTGGTTCTGTGAAAACAGTTGATCCAATAAACTTTAATAAATCAAATCAGGTTGATTTTATTGCTCCGAGAGTTTTTCCGTATCCAATGTGTGCTTCAGTACTGCATGACTACTTTTACTAGTGGCCCTTACTACCGACCAACTCACCCTTACGATATAACTAAATCGAGTACTTAATAAAAAATACTAATTGAATGAATGTCAGTAAACTTAGTATTTGTATGCTCATTCCTTACCTATATCTTATAAGTGTATTCTAGACCAATTTTGAACAAGGTTTACGAGATTTAACGACCTAACTACTAACCACTAATCCATTTTCAAAAGGTTCTTATGCCTGTATGAAGGAGGCTCTATAACGCAGATTAGGCACATCAGTACCCACGCAGTGTTTACCATACTGTTCAAACTCTCATTTCAGGGATTTGAGCAGCTTTGGGCCGCTATCAGAAAGTACTTTATGGCTAAACGTAAACATACCTTGGCTGGCTCATGGTAGAGATGTGTGGTCGGAGGCGCGGGCGGCGGCGGGGGGGCCACGAGCGGAGCGGCGAGCGGGGCGGGGGCGGTTCCTGGCGAGGTACCATCCGTGGAGTACCCCGTACTGTACGCGCTCTCGGGTGAGGACAGGTGTGGAGGTGGTAGGGGCCCCGTGGTCGCCGTCGCTGTTGTCTGCCGCGACTGCTTCTGCTTACGCTTCTTGGCCCGCCCCAGCTGCGCCTCCATCCATGACTTGAGCCGCGCGCCCAGCATGCCGACGACGGCACCTATAACAAAGTCTATGTCTATCTTGCACGCTCACAATTTACAACGCAAATACATTATTTCTTTGGAAGCTTTTAGCATAAAAAGCTAAAGCTCCAACCAATATTTCCAAAACACGAACACATTGTTGTCATCGAATTCCATAACCAGAGATTAAAGGGAAAATCAAACATCATTTTGCTGAAAGGAAAGCTCACCGTGACGTGAACATTGTACGCGCGGCACGTCGTTCACGCCTCGATACACGAGAAAAACATTTTCGTTCGCGACACTTGAACAAAGGTTTTAGGGAAATACATCAAACGCTAGTCGAGGAGCGAGACAATTGTTACCCCAACAGCGGCTGCTCTACATTTTCCTGTCATCAAAACTCACGCTTTGAAGTAAACAAAAGTAGTGACATAAAATGTTTTATCGTGTCGTCATTTCATTGCGAAGAAAAGGCCGTTAACGGGGAACCACAACACCGTATCTAGTGCGGGTGCGAGCCCTCCTCGCGTCATATTTCAAGAAAGTCTAGCGACAGTAGCGTTGGTCGTAAAAAAGGGCGCAGTCAGCACCCTCTTCATTTCCATCAATGGCACATCTTATAAAAAAGAAAGTTTTATTCCATTATCCATTGTCACGATATATTTAATCAACTGGAGTAGAGATTACGGATAAGCAAACTAAATAAAGAGGATAAGTATTAAGTAGTCAGAAAAAGTGTTTTTAGAAAAAATAACTGAAGTAAATGGTATGAACCGAATCTGAATGTTAGTCTGAAACGATCGCTGAATACGCTTCACACGATATCCGCGTTTTATCACAATCTATCCAATTTATCTTCCATACGGAGATCTATTAAGCCGAAGCCAGAAAATCCAACAAAAAAATGACTGACCCTCCAACGCAATCTACTTCGATCGCAATCCATCATCAATATCCTTCATTCAAAAACCTATTACTCACTGTGCGCTACCCGTACACACGGCGCTAGTACTTAACTAACGTTTCGACGCCCTGCCTCGGCTGCCACCCTCCCAGGGCTGTGGGAAACGAATCGCCGGATAAAAGACGGATGGAACCGACTTATCCAGTTCAGCGAGGGGTGTAAACTTACGAGATTTAGCTAATATTAGCAATCCATTACTGGGCGGCCGGAGTTGGAAAGTTTATTTAACTATCCGCCTGCACTCGGAACTATACGCTCGATAGCGGATCGCTGATGAAATATTGATTGAACCTCTTAATGATACACGTTTCACGCTTAATAGCAGATTTATGTAGATGAAGCTGTGCGTGAGATGATTAGGTACGCAAAAGTTGGAGCAGGATTCCATCATAATATTTAAAAATAAAATAACCTTACAAGGACATCGTTTGACTGCAAGTGAATATTCAATAAGAGAGACATAAGAAGCTGAACAAATAAAATCAAGTCTTTAATTACACGCATCAAACGCGACCGTAAAAAATCTACATAAACTATTTATGAACACTTGTAGCATCCAATAAAAAGGACAATAAACCTGCACAATCTTCCAATAAGATGTTTTACGAGAACCCCAGCTCAAGCTGAGTAATGAATCGAAAGCAAACTAATAAATTGTGGCTTCGGGACAAAGTATCCAACTTCGCAGTACGCCGCAGATCCCTTTTTCTATTGAACAACTTAAACAAATGTGAAGTTGGCGGGGATGGGAATCGCCTTATCGATAAAACTGTCAACGTATACTTGTAAATAGTACCCAGAAGGAAAACCTTTTAGTTTTCGACCAGCGGTAAGTCTGAACTAAAACTGTCCTTTTTGTTATCTTATGGGGGCTTTTACAGTCAAACTATTTTCGATAGGTACTGAACTACTGGTCTTGCTCTATAGATTCCAATAACTTTTCGTACATTATGGTTCTATTGTGCCCCGCAAAATAATACATGGAACTTTATTAGTTTACTTAGGTACTAAGCTCGGTAAATATACGAGTCCGCATCAGACAATAGCACAAAAAATACCTCCAAAAGTTTTCCATTTATCAAACAAATTCTATTATACAAAATGTAACCATTTCCAAAATGAATAAGAACAAATTTCCGCACGATTGCCATCCCATCACCGAAATGACGTCATGATACTTTACTCTTTTCATAGAATCTCCAATAATACATCCACCATTATTGCTACACAAACGAATTGCAAGCGAACAATTCACCCGACCAATACTAAATTGGAATACCGTCAATGTCGAAGGCAACGTCGAATGAATGAACGTTACATTAAGGTTACCCATAGTTATTGGAAATTGAACAAGGTTCGACGTCTATTGTCCTGAAATACAATCGTAATGGAACTGTAATATGAGTAAAATGTACGACTTCAGCAAAAAGGGGAATTAGGTAAAGCTATATCAATATTTGAGGGCGAAAATAGGTCGTCTGCACAAATATTTACCCTCAGATTTGACTTGGGTATTCAAAAAAGGCGAAAATTGGGGTTTGTATGTCCTGAAGCTTTAGTTAATCTTCGTTCAAACCTGAAACAGTGTGAAGACTAATTTTCATATTCATGAAAAAGTTTTGTGTGTACCACTTCTGAACAGATTATTAATTCAAAACTTAAAGTGAACATCAACATTAACAAAGCAAGTTCTTGAGAGAACTTGAAACTTGAAGCCCTATTTCAATCCGCGCCTCTTACAATTCAATAAGAAGTACCTAAGTTAAGATAATTAAAATATCAGTCTGTCCTTGTTGCCTTTAAATAAATGAACAAAACAATAACGATGTTTTAATTATTACCTGACTCGGAATACCACAGCACAAAGGAGTGTTTAATTGAATGCAACTCTACAAAATTTAAATCAGTTCATCAAATTAGGTAACAAAGCCTTGCCTACCTTTTTAGTCACGTTACAAAAATAAAGGTGCACCGCTGCCTCTGACGAAGCTTAATTAGCAAATCAAATATTCATTTATTCAGGGCGTCCCTGATAAAGTAGGGGAGGATCGCAACAATAGCAGATCCAAGCTATTCTTGTGTCTCCTTCATTTAAAAATGTTGCCAACCACTGTTGTTTTGCGATTAACATTGTGTTGGAAGTGATTGAGTTTTTTTGTGTCTGAAGTCTGAGTTCTTTTACTATGCGACCTGTGGCGTAGCTGGGTTACACTACGCACTCACAATACTTATTCAATATCTATCTCAATGCTTAGGTATTCATTTTGTATCGCGTTGATAAGCATTGTGTTGTCAAAGTCGAATTTTTCAATTGTATTGCTGGTTTCCTGGCGTATTTTAGGTTAAGTAAAAAACATAAAAGCAAATCCAAAACAAGAGATTGGTAAATGTATTACATATAAATTATGTATATTTCAAACAGTAGACCACGGACACATGAGTAAGTATCGTAATTCATAGCATAATGCTTATCCTATTATGACAATGTATTAACTTACTACTGGGTGACGTGTCGGGGATTTTTTTTCATAAATGTTGATTTGGATGAATGTATTTTCGCCTAGGTATGCTGTTTAGACTGCTTAATTTTAGCAAAAGTGTCACACTCCTACGTGTCCTGGAAATAATACGACGAATTACAAGTCAATATGTTTAGTTTGGAACGGATATGAGATTTCGAGAACTATCCAACAGTTAACATCAAGATGGGACTACGATGCAAACGGGCAAATATCCAATATCCGGAAATCGTCGCAGTTTCACGAGGCGTGAAATACCGACGTATCGAGAAAATATCGAGTCCCAATCATTCGACATGACATTCAATTAAATATACCTGTAACTTTTCCTACGTGATTTGTGTAGACATTTAATTTTCTTGGTATAGTTAGTATCAGATTATACAACATTAGTTTTAGTATATGCGAAACCTGATACACGTGTCTTGTATTTTTATGTAAAGAATCTATGTACAAAATTTCAATACTGTATCATGAAAAATAACAAGCTTATAGCTTGTTCTGTTACCTAGTTGTCCGCACAAAAACGCGGTCACCACGCAGCGCGCGCCTTCAGCTTCGTCTTGAGCTCATTGATAATAATAATTTGGCAGTAGGTACCTAAATTATTGCGATAGCTACTAAAAGTCGCTCGGTATCCAACTTTTAACTTTTTTAAATATTGATGGGAAAAAATATAACATGGTTTAAAAATTATTGGAATCGATTCAGTTACTTATTCTGAACAAACTATATTCAGGTTTCGCATAAACTAAAAATAATGTTGTATAGATCATTTTTGTACTAACTTGATTTATGTATACGGAACCGTTCGTCGCTAAGCATAAAGCAGTAGACATATATGGACAGATAATAGATATTAATAATAAACAGATCACACTAGTTTCTATGAGCTTGTGCCAAATTGGCTAAAGCTGCATTATCTTTCCTTTAATATTAATAGCCTTTTCCTGTTATCGCTCGTTACCGCATGGATCCGACTCATAAATGATGCTAGCCACGGCTTTCTTGAGGCCCAATAGTTATTATATTATGGAACTGGGACCACTACCCGCGTCCTAAGACAACATCGGTGCGATTATATTAAAGCTTTATGTATACATCTCGAGGCAGCACCAATATCGCGGTTCGTCTACGTCAGATTAATTGACGCCTCCTAAATTCTCCGAGGTCTCTCGCAAAGCATTTTGTTAACCTAATTTTCTTGAACGAAATATTTTCTCTAACAAATTATTCAGTTTTATTCGAGATGAAAATCTCTGTTCCCCTCAAGCTCTGTAATTGCGTTAATCTCAGCATCAATCTTCTAATTATGACGGCAGACGTGGAACACAGCTCGCCTTGTCTTTTCATTTAAATGTAAAACAACTAAGTGTGTACTTAAGCGCATGGCATGTGTATTTACATTGCTATTGTTCACAGTGAGCACGGAAATTGTGCTGCAGACATTTGTAATTAACAAAGTATTTGAAATTAATTTAAGTTTACGTGATATAACGGGTGTTTTACTAAGAAGGTTGAGGGTTGTTGCCCAAGTTACGTACACGCTTTTATTCTTGAGTGAAGAGAACTTCCACATTTAAATGAGGAAGTTCTCTTTGAATCTTTTGATTTGGAGGATTGGAACGTACTTTGGGTATTTAATTGAAATTCACAATGATTGCTACATTTCCAACACGAATGAATACAAAAACGAAGAAGACAGTAAGACCCATCCAACCATGCAGATTACTTCCGTCGTCTCTAAAACGAATCCGTAGATATAAAACGAAGCAATAGCTTGCCAGACTCGGGCTAATTGCGGACCGCTTTCAAGCTGTCTCGGTGAGGCCTCACGGAATTGTAGACAAACTAAAAAGACTGAAAGGCTTGAGCCGGCTGCCGGGCGCGCCAGACGAGCGGCAATTGTTTGTCGAATCCGACGACGAGCCAGCTCGTTTTAAATGAGCAGTCTGCGACACCGCCTACACTACTCGCATGTTGTATGCACTTCCTTATTACAACCATGTTTTTTTTTTCATGGTGTGCTTAAAATGAGTGTTTTGAGATCAAGCAGTTCATAGACGTAACAAAGTAAAACATCACGAGCAAAAGCATTTTTTGAATGGTTTTTGTTTTTCCTTTTATGGTTCAGATTTTTCACAAAAAAAGAATTCCTGTAAAAACAGTTGAACCCTATAAAAATAAAAACCTCACGTTTCCGGTCTGTTTACGTTTACCTGTAACATTACCATAATCCACGTGCGAATCGACACAACTACAAACACTATAAAATATTCATGAACTAACCCCAAATGCTCAACAAAACGTGACAGTTGAATCTTGATCTACATTCACAACAAAACGTTTTAATCAGAATACAGAACAACCCTTGAAGGAAGGGCTCACTTGGAAGCCTCTCACAGGGGCAGTGGGCTATCGAACGTACCGCTCATTTGTTACTGTGCGTCGGGAAGGCACTGCCGGCTAAATATGAATCCACGTGCGGAAATCACCATTTCCGCATGACAGTTTTTGAATGAAAAAGTGCTTAAAAGTTGGGTATATTCGTCTTACTTGCTAGTTATATTGAAATAGTGTACTTACAGGGGCGCGCGGTGGTGTGTATATGTTAGAGGGGGTCCCCGGGCAGCACGGGAGCGCATGCCGGGCGTGGAGCGGCTACGCGCGGCGCTCGCCGACTGACGCACGCACGCGCGGCGTCGGCCTACGACACCCGCTACACTGCTACGCTGCTACGAAGGGCGCGTTTCCACCGTTCGTAGAGCTTTTCTAATTCAGGGTTTGATGTAAACTGTAAATTCATTAAGTTAGCTGTTAATATTTTGTGATGATAAATGTGTTACTAATCCTTTAATAAAGTCGATTTTCGTAGGTCGACACTATTATTATTTATGGTTTTAGTTCTGAAACAGCTTACGCGTAGAATTTAAGTCGTATGTATATTTCGGTGTGAGTAACGGCAGGGTAGGTCGTAGCTCAAATTCTCGTGGCGGCTATTAAGTTAATGTCCGGGGGTAGATTTGAACAATAAAAATAAACATTTACCCACCGCCCATCGGGACGACAAAACTCCTAAACGACATAACTTTGTTATTCATGTAACGATATTAAAACAACAGATTCCCGCTGACCTTTTTTTACTTAGTTTAAGTCATAAATTACTCGGGGTCTTCGGAGTGAATTCTGGAAAGTTTTCCTTAAAATTGTGGGATAAAAGTAAGTAAATAATGTTATTCTCCTGTGTTGTCTTCTGTGTGTACATAAATAGTTAAATAAATAAATAAATAAATAAGTAAGCAAGCTTGCAGAGTGGAGTAGGTGTATTAATTTCGTGCACGCACACACTAGACAGGTCACGAGTGGAGGAAGAGCTTCCTCCTCGAGAGCTGCAGGTTTATTTACTCCCCACACGTATATAGTGTAAACAAACGGGTAGCCAACATACGCCTATGTAATACTTATGTATGGAAGTATGAAGTATATGTTACAGGAATGTCTGTTCGAATAACTAACTCCCGGAAACAGGGTGCCTGCTTTGATGTGCTTTCATTTTAGACATAGTTAGGATTTTGAAAGTTGCGTAACGATCAGTAGCGAAGGGTTAATTTTTTTAAGAGGTAAGCCAGAGTACATGTCTTTAATGTAATTTTATTATTTGTCTATGGAATACTGATTGTGCCCGTTTTCAAAGGGAAGCCGGTAGGAATCGAGTGGTCTGGAACCTTCGCCACTGGTAACGATGTAGGTGAAACGTTTTTTGTCATTGGATAATTTTAAATCGTTTTTAGCTACTATTTTGTTACCTTGGTGTAATTATAGTTAGTAGTTAATAGTAGTTAGAAGGGGGCTACTGGCTTTACACTACACACGGTAATCAGTGGAGATGGAACTTTGAAAGCAATTTCCATCTTCTTCTTAGCGTATCATTAAATATTTGGCCCAAAATTCAGCTATGCGATCTCCGCTTGCTGATACAGTCATAAGATCGTCAAGTGCGCAGGTGTCAGGACATGCAGCGCAAGATGAAAGGTGGGCCATTGTCTGTGGAGGAGTTTCCATAACTCTTAAGTTCACTTTACGACTCCGGAGAACTAATTTCTCTACCAATAGTTTCAGATTTTCCCGTATGACGGAACGGACGGATCAACGGATCATTCTGTTTGTCTATGTATAGCTACCGCGCCTGCACTGTATAGCAGTGGCGAAGGTTCCATACAACTCGATTCCTACCGGCTTCCCTTTGGAAACTGGCACAATCAGTATGTTCTGTATGGTGTCCGGACGTAAAGAATAGCACCATCCCATATCTTCCCGTGGGTGTCGTAAGAGGCGACTAAGGGACTTACCAGAGAATGGGCAGCAGCGTTCTCTGTGTTTTATAACAACCATACTGCGATCGCCAACCCGCCTGCCAAGCGTGGCGATTATGGCAAAACCCCCCTTCTTGGGGGAGGCCTATGTCCAGGAGTGGACGTCTTTCGGCTGAAATGATGATGATGATGATGACAATCAGTATTCCATAGACAAATAATAAAATCACATTAAAGACATGTACTCCGGCTTACCTCTTAAAAAAATGTACCCTTCGCTACTGCTATACAACATTAATTTTAGTATATGCGACACCCCGTGTCTAGTATTTTTATGTAAAGAATCTATGTACAAAATTTCAAAACTGTATCATGAAAAATCACAAAGTTATAAGCTTGTTCTGTTACCTTGTTGGCCGCACAAAAACGCGGTCACCACGCAGCGCGCGCATCCAGCGTCGTCTTGAGCTCATTGATAATAATAATTTGGCAGTAGGTACCTAAATTATTGCGATAGGTACTCAAAGTCGCTCGGTATCCAACTTTTAACTTTTTAATATTTTTGGAAAAAGATATAACATGGTTTAAAAATTATTGGAATCGATTCAGTTACTTATTCTGAACAAACTATATTCAGGTTTCGCATATACTAAACATAATGTTGTATAGGGAGTGAATGAAACTTACAGTAGGTAACCAAAAGCGCATTTCGCAAACTACAACATAACATATTTAACGTTTTATCCCAAAGTGGATTCTGGAAGGATGTCGAGAAGGACGGATGGGAAAGCGAGAGGGCAATGGACCGAGTTGAATGATTGATACGTTACAACTTTCCTGTTTTTAACACAAAATAAAACAAAATCCTGATCGTAGTAGAAAAGATAAACCTGCATAGATTCGAAGACACATAAGAAAACTGACTTTATACTGTGTAGGTATTAGATAGATACTAGGAGAATCGCACAAGGTACACTGAGCTTTATGCAGAGCTCGTTTTGTATCACGGTGAAGTCTAACAGATCCAGTACCATAAGCTAACCTAATAATGCTCGTATTGTTAGGAGGTTTCTCTCTCTCTCTGGAGCCCTGACCACCGGTAGCTTGGACCCTAATCCCGATACCGATGGGCTTCTATTTCCCTTGCCAAATTGCAAAAAAAAACGAAACCCTTATAAATTCGTTCTGTCCGTCCGTATGTCACAACAATTTTACTCCGAGACTGTTGGATAGGTATCTTTTATATAACCGCTACACAAAAGTTATGTGAAAATGTTAATTTAAGGGGTGGTCCCATACAATACATGTTACCGAAGGTTGAAAATTATTCTTTCTACGTATTTAACTGTGTGGGGTGTCTTTCGACAGCTCTTTATAAATGATATTGAGGGAACTATATACCAACCGCTTTAATGAGTCCTCCGCCTAGCCATGGGGCAAGACGGAGGACAAAGGCGCATTAAGTTTCCACAAAGTCCTACAATATCCCACAAGTCATTTGTTTTAAAATAACCGTAATCCACGTAGGTATTACGATACTAATTGAACCAATACGTGATCAACCTTCAGAATATTCCATTCAAATTGATACCTTCGCGAGGACTCATTAAAGCGGTCGGTCTATAAAATGCTTTTTTCCTAAGTCAATGGTTGATGAGATATTTGCCCCCATTTTTAAAGTAAGCTAAAGGAAATTCTTATAAAATGTGGGTTTGTAGAAAGTAAAAACAATTTTCAACGAAAATTGGTTTGAATAAAATTTGATGTTTGATCTTTGAGATAAGGGACTTTTTAGTGAAACTGCAGAAGTAACTTTGTTTTTCTATAGTACATACAGGGTGGAAGGGACACCGACGCAAAAACGGTTACCACGTATTCAGTACATCATTCGGAGCCCCCCCACATAGAAATTTCTTCACCGGTAATTTAAAAAAAATCAGCTGTTCCATTTTTGTTGACCATTTTGTTTTTGTTAACAGTGCATACCTATATTGCACTGTTAACAAAAACAGAAATATTTCTATTTGGCCTCAGAATGATGTACTGAATATGTGTATGTGGTAACCGTTTTCGCGTCAGTGTCCATTCCACTGTTCCACAGTCCACACCGTATACTACGAAAAACACATGAATGAGCGGTCAAAATATTGTTACCATATTATTTTGTGCTACGGATAACTTTGTATAAGAATCCGACTCGCACTTAGCTGGTTACATTTACTTAATTGTTTTTTTACCCATTAATTTGTTATACGTTGACTAATTTATAAATAAAATAATATGTGCAATTTTATATTTGTTTCACCACTTGCACCACTGAGAAACTCGAGATACTAATAATTATGTAATGATAGAGTCTGCATAATCCCGTTTTTTCATAAATAGTTTTTTGTTCTTGATTTACTAAACGAATGTGTCTACCTATGGTACACTGCGAGCCGTTGCCCAGGGCTAGCAATAGGACAGAGCCGAATAAGAACCGACGTCTACTAGGTACTTAAAATAACAACACGTGTCGCTGTCGGCTTTTCAAAAAACACATCATTTATGTAGACAATAAGATTTCGCAAAAATACTAGATATTTTCATAAACAAGGTAACGTAATGACACTCCCAATTTTCAATCACGAGAACTTGCTGGAACAAGTCAGTTTAACCGTTACGAACAGGTTCCGGACTCCGAATGATAAGATACCTACTATAGTATTAGTCAGTGTCCGGTTTCCGCAGCTAGTCCGTACCGATTTGATCGAAAGTACCTACCCTGGAAAAAATTAAATAAATATCAGATTTGGTTTTTTTAAAGTTGCACATCTAGTTATGTGGGTAAAACACACATTGGTACCTACCATAACTACACTCTCATAGATTTTGTAATAGGTGCCTAGCGTTTTTTTATCGAGCCTGCACTTCTACAGAATGCAAATTTTATTAATCTGTGCGATACCGTTTTATTCAGCTCATTCAATGTTCATTCCGTTAATTCAATTCATTCATTCGCCGATCGCGATCCCCATTTCGTTCCTACCATCTTCGTTCACTTACGTCAAAAAAGTTGTAACTTTGCTTGGTGTTGGTGGTAAACGTAATGTTTTTTAGTTTAATAACGTACTGTGTTCCCACGCTTTTACTTATTTACTGAAAGCAATAACAATCAATGAATTAATTACGTTGAACAGTTTAGAAACCACATTGTGAGTTTAAAGACAAAACTTTTGAGATAACTGATGACTTACTTCGACTGGTGAATTAATCAGCTGAATCATAATGAAAGCGCCTTTTAAATAGCTGAAAGTAGGTGAAGTGTGAAGAATAACATTGAATCGAACGTCGCAGTGCGTTACTATCGCGTGAGAGATGACGGACAGCACTTTCGTGGCAAAACCGGCGAGGGGTTGGCTTCACCCCGACTCTGTTCTAGCCAGTGATGGGATCACGTACGCAGTCAGGGTAAGCATCTGTGCCAGGCACATTACTAGCATTAAAAGAAAAACATCAATAAAAAAAGTGTACCTTTGGAAGGTAAGGAATCACGACAGGAAATTCTAATAATACATTCAAATTAATGCAGTTGGGTTGTTCTAAACAACATACATATGTCATGATCATGCAAAATAAAACAATAGTTTTATCGTTTTCCATTTAATTTCATCCTGTTTTCGAATGTAAATTGTGAGAAAGCTAGAATACTTCAAAAATGTAGTTGAGCATTATGCTCAATTGTTACTCTGTTTCAAAATTACTGACACAATCAGTAGTAACATGTTGATATAACACCTATTGTCATTATTTAAGACCGCTGTAATGCTGAGGCATTTATTGAATAGGTTCAACAAATGACTGTATATCTAGGAATAAGTTACAATAATGTGTCCATAAATTTTTATAGTTTTCAGAAGTGCAATTCTTGAATGTTTGGTGCTCCAGTTGGTTACTCCCAGGGGGCGATGTGTTATTTTGCCATGCCAATTAAAAAATCCCTTAGCAGTATTTACTCTGGTGTTGAGACCACTGTTACATAGGACCAATGGTCAATTGACCAATTTGCTGGTCAATTGAGGATGTACTAGACACCTCTCCTATCCCTTCAGATAAAAGATGGGAATTCAAACAATGTGAGGATTTAAATATAATGTAGCAAACTATGAAACATTGTTTCTTTTTCAGTATATTGGCTGTATGGAGGTTTTAACATCCATGAAGAAACTCGACTTTGAAACAAGATCTCAAGTAGCAAAGTAAGTTTCAGTGACTACACAATGTAGTAACTTATTTTCCTTCAAAGCATTTTTTCAAATACTACATGCTGCTAGTTCTTATTCTGTGAAGTATTCACTCTTTAACATGTAGAAAGTAGTCAACTCAATTTTTTTTTTTTTTTTTTTTTATATTGTTGCTCCACACTAGGAATTTCTCTAGTATCGTGGGTGTGTTTACTAACATTTTAAACTTTAACAACAAAAAAAACAAAAACTTAAACTAAAAAAAACTCAATAGAAAACTTAATAGAAATACTTATCAAGAGCTGTGTTGACTTGACACTATCATCAGCTAATAATGTGTTAACACACAAAAACTTCGAGTTGTAAAAACACTTTTTATTAATGTTTCAGAGAATGTATCGCCAGAGTATGTGCAGCAGCTGGCTTAAGATCAGCTGACAAGAAGCGCAGAGTATGCCAAGCAGCCGTCCGAGCCCTTGCTGCTCGCCCCCGGATGGCACACTCCGGAGCCAATGTAGCCCTGACAATCTCATCTAAAGCAATTACACTAGCAGCTCTTGAAGGTGGAGAGACAATAGCCCGTCATGACATGCCACGAGTCTCATTTGCATCTGGAGGAGATACGGACTCCTTAGACTTTGTAGCCTATGTAGCCAAGTCAGTGCCTCCAGCAGAATGGAGAGCATGTTATGTACTAGAATGTGGCGGTAGATTAGCACAAGATGTTATAGCAACTATAGGACAAGCTTTCGAACTCCGTTTCAAAGAATTTTTGACGAAACCCTCATCGTAAGTATTAATCTATTCCTGTTATTCTTGATGTGTGTAAAAACCAGACCATATGCCCAATAACATGAGAAATATTGAATTTAAATTAAGTTATCCTCAGTGAAAAAAAAACCTACAAAACCACAGCATTAAGTCATTTTACTACAGAAATATTAATAACAGGAAAAAGTTATTCTTTTCCCTACTGACCTAAATACCTTATTTTTCTTCCTCATAATGATGTATATTCGCAGAAATAAATTACCCTCCTGTGCATCATAAACACACACACACACATACATACATACACTACACACATTCACAAAAACTTTTCTGAGCTGTGGTGCTAAAAATATCAAGCTTGCATAACTTTCTCTTGCATCCTAAATTTTCTGCAAAACTCCACTTAATGTCATCACTTATAATAATATCCCAATTAAAGACTATGTATTTTTTCCTACACCAGCCCCCATAGCATGATCACCGTAGACAAGGATTTCTTTGACGGAAGAATCGACAAAATGACAGATTGTGTCGACACAATGACAGATTTCTTTGCACTATCTGTCATTTTGTCGATTCTCCCGTCAAAGAAATCCTTATCTACGTTGGTCAAGCTACGGGGGCACGTGCATACTTTTTTGAACGAGCAATACGATCGCATGCTGTTACATCCTATATTCTTCTAGTTTTCAAACTTTTCACATTTATTTATGCCGCCTCGCCTTCGTCAGTCTCACTCCGCCACTAATTATGACTATCATAATGTGACATAATAATCGATATCGGTCGGTTGGTATCGACCGATGTCTGTAACATAAAAACATTTGTTCATCTAGACATAATAACGAAATGTTTAGCTATCACCACATATGTAAAATCAAATATTTAATTGAACAAGTTGAATCAAGCAAACAATGAATGAATCATTGCTCTGTTTAGTTTATACTACATTGATATAATTAGCTTTACATTCATTGACATTTTAATATTACTGTTTACGATAATTGCAACAAGACTTTTTTATGAATATACTTTTAATCAGTTTGATTTCGTGGACAAATACAGAAATGCATACGGCGTACCTATTGCCATTCAGAGCCCAGATAGCAGCGTGGTAACCCATCAGTAGAAACAACTGAAGAGTTTTTTTTTACGGAAATTCCAATCACACTGCCCGGTCTATCTCTGAACCTCTAGCTCGGTAGGTATACTTGCGTGCACTTACGACCAATTAAGCTGTTAATTAGTAAAATCTAACTTTAATTTTCCAGGTTAAATCTAAACGGAGGAGCGCGATCACTGTGTAGTACAGCAAGCAGCGTTCCTAACGACGACCGTGAGTACTACAACGATATGCCGGACAAGACGCCACCGGATACCACCACCTCGTACCGTCACCCACCGCCCCCGCCGCTGGCTTCACTCGCCAATCTTGCTCCTATATCTTCGTAAGTATATCTTCGAAATTACCCTCGCCGTCTCGACGTCCCGGTCGTTGCTTTCCCCAACGCTCGCTCGAGCCAGCCTGTGAGGCTGAGCCTATAGTTTTAAACAAGTCCCTTAATAATGATCTCGTTCCGATCCAGCCTGCTGCCCTCCCCCAGCGACGCCCTAAGCTGATGCTCGTACCCCACAGGGGGTGCCCTAAGCGTGGCATCAATAATCAATAATCTTTATTACACAAGAAAGTGGTTACAAAATTGTGTGAAGTCCCTGACTGCTATGCTGGGTGATAGACCTGTGTTACAAGAGCCAGTGCCCTCTCCCAGGTGGAAATATTACAGAATCTTATGCAAGAAGATTAACAAAAATAAAAAGAGTTTGGTAGTCGCTTAATTTGGAAGTTTTTTGCCCCTGGCTGGAGGCCTTACGCTCAAGGCACCCATAAGATAGTCCGGTTAAGCAGACGATAACATGGGAGGTGGAGGGACATCGCCATAAATAGTGCCGATATGTCTGAGCATGGTGAATGTCCCATCAGTCTATGAGAGTAGGGGAAGAGATAGTGCACCTCTGCTGCACAATATCTCCCGCGTTGGCCGAAAACAGCCGGAAATACCTTGAAAGTCTACTGCTAGAAAGGCCTTAGCACTCACTTGCCATTTAAATCGATTCCCGTTTTCGTCATGCAAGTCAGCCAGTATCCCCCGAAAGTAAAACAAATGTTAACTATGTTGAATGTGTTTCTGTCGCTGAAATTCACCTGCGAACATGAAAACTATGTAATAGTATTGGGAATTAAAGAAGATTATTTAGCCTTAATTGTACAATACAGAAAGCAGCGAACCCTACCCTGACGTAGGTAATCGTTGACAGGATAGACAAATTGCTGAATATCCACCCGTAAATTGGACGGATATTCGGCAATTTAACAACAATAGCAATCTGGTCGCTTAGAGCGTCTTATTGATATTGTGTTGACAAAAGAGGATGTAGACCTAAATATTTTGCACTTTCTAAGAAGATGAATCACTTAACCTGTTATCTGCAAATAAAAAAAATCCAATCACTCAATGAAAGAAATATTGATTCACTTTCTTGGAAACATATACATTGTGACTCAGTATTGTTTACTTGGTAACGCCATACCGGACGAAGTTTATCGCCCCACATCGAGCTACAATCAATAAGGAAACGAGTCACAGATTTGGCCGTAAGATCCGATAAACTAACCATATTAGTATGTATCGCTAATCCGGCTGCAGAAAAGGAACTAAGGATGTGGTCATCACACCACACGCAAATGATTGATTGTGTTTTAAAAATAATTATAACTTATCATGATCATTCTCTTGCCCTTATCCCAATTTATTTTGGGTCTGCGCAGCATGTCTTCTTCTTCTGTACTACTCTATTACTCGTCATCTCACCAGACACGTCATAAAGTATGACCACTGGCAAAGTTAGCGGTTGACCACTTTTCAAACTTATTACTAGAGCTATAAAGGTGAAAAGTGGTCGAGCACCAACTTCGTTGGGTATACGTACATTATTCAATCGAATTTACCTCCGATGTACATCCTAATACCATGATCATAGCCAAGCCTATGGTATCCCCACTGCTTGTGCTCATTCCTAATCATTTTAACACGAAAGAGACTATATACATATACTGATATAAACACTTCTTTTAATTAAAATCGTATTTATTTCACAAGAGGCTTTTTAGTACCGTTTACAACATGGCTGATCGCTTGCGAGAGAGCGAGACAGCAAAAGGAATGAGCAGTTAGACATAGACAAATACAAACTTACGTTCCGATATCACACTGACCTTAACCGTAACTCACGGGCACAGTATGCTAATAAATCTGCAAATAGAATATAAGCAGTACTCCAACTAATCTCCCAACGGGGGCCAGTCTGTAAGTGTAACATATCATGTGTTCTGTTATTTTAGATGCGAGGAAAGCGTGCGACACTACGTGAATCAGACCCCTCCGCCGCGCACTCCTCCTACAGCGATGCTGCCCAACCATCATACTGACATTTTTGACATGCGTGAGTCTCTTCTGTAATCTATCTTTATCTATTCTATAAGGTGTAAACCCTTCACGAAGTCGTCAACCAAGCATTCTGCACATCAATCTAAGTAAATCTATGCAAGAATTATTGCTGGGAAACTTGCTTTTATTGGGGTGAAAAATTACGGTTTAAGGTAGGACTCAATGTAACGCACTCAAAACATTGTGAAACACACACATCTCGGATAGAAGAAAGCCTTCATAACAATAGCAGCCTTATTGTTATGACGGCTTGGGCGCGTTCATGCTCTGCGAAAAGGTTAAATAAATCTATTATTTTACTAGTGTCATTATCTTTGCAATACCAATTTCAGCCGTAAGCAAAATAAAATAAAGTTTTATTTTATAGTGCTGCTGAGTGCTGCTTTGTTTATAACCGAACTGTGATGCTGGACTATCGATCTTATGGGAACTTTAATAGGGTTGAAAATAAAACTGTAATTGAATCCCGAACTGACCAAGACCCTAACCTAATCGTTGTAACGAAACCACAGCTAGATCTATTTCGACGCCAACGCCATTTATCGAGCATGCATGTGTGAACTATTAATATTTTACAATAATATTAGAGATATACCAAAGGCGGGAAAGCCGACTATCCGGCTATAATCGAGTGATGAAATGAAACCTTTAATTTAATGTTGATTTTTTTTTTTATAATTGACATTAGACAATTTTTTAGTTTGTTATATAATCAAGGAATTGGAACTCTTTGGTACAACTGAACTTAAATCAAGAAAAATATAATTTCAAATTTTAAAATTTGAATTTTATGACCGCACGGCGGATGCCAGTGAGTGCGTTTTATGATGTACTCAATGCGAGTGACTTAGCTGTACATGAAACGTCATGACGTTGCCGATGTTCCCTGAACATCATCGAAAGCAATGATCGGCTTGGCCTTGGCCTTGTTACAACATCGCGAACGTCATGCGTAGCAGTTCTCGCGGCCCATCCTTAATGGCCACAGTAGGCTCACGGCGGTGTTTTTTTAGTGGGTGCAAGCCCCACATCATCAAACAGTCTCCCCGAACGGTGCAGTATGCGTTAGGCATTTTTCACAGCTTAATAAAAAAAAAATGGCCTTGTTACAACCGACTAGTCGGCTAGTCGGCCAAAGTCATGGTTGCTCTATCTCTAAATAATTTCTATGATTCGTTCATGAACATGCTTGGTTAGTTTGGCGCGTGGTCATATTTGAAACTAACGCCAGCGTCTTGTTTTGTGACAATACTGTCTATTTCTATAGACAATTTCTTAAAAGTTCACCAACAGCACCCTCCTGACAATGACATTCAAGCTCCAAAAGAACCATGCTTCGCTATATTTGGCGTCGCCCATACCTGTAGGTAAATCATCCTGCTGTCTCAACGATATCAGGGGTAATATATTAAAACATCTGCCGCACGAATCTGTATAAAGGTTCTGTTGTAGACATGATTATCATCTGTCTCCAAGCACTGTATTATCTATGGTTTGGGACTAATTCGTTTTATGGCGTTTATAACTTTCGCTTCCGCCCACTTTGCATTCCATCTACGTCGCCGGCATGAAAACTTTAAGGCCCGTCGCCCACACGATCAAGAGTCGAGGTGCATTCTGGGGCCCTTCCCCAGAGTGAGACGTCATTTTATAATTTCGTTTCGTGCGTAGCAACGTATAGAAAAGTGATTGTAGCATACCCCGCGCGTCGACTCCACATAGATACCATGACTCGACTGTGTCGACGCGCCTAAAATGCAAGTGAGAAAAACAATCTATTAAAGCCTAGCTTTCATACGGTTTTCCATTTGAGTTTGAAATTGTAGAAATAAAACAAAGTAGCTGGTGAATTATTGATTTAACTCCGACTTTTCTCATTACAGAACCGTTCACCGCGGCCCCGTTGACTTCGTCTTCAGCCGCGTCATCATCGTCAGCATCGGCGTCGTCCCCGGGCGATGTGCCGGCCGAGCCACTGTCGGCACAAGCGCAGGCTGCCTTACTGGCGCGCGAGCCCTGGTTCCACGGACCCATCTCTAGGGTCACTGCTGAAAAAGTAAGTTTTTGCTGATATCGCGTAACTTATTAAGCATTCTTAAACGAGGGACTTTTGTCCGCGGAGGTTTGCAAATATTACGCAACAAATCTGCACACATCCATCCCCACGCCCGTGCGGGCATGGACGGATGGGGATGGATGTCGTGGGTCTGTATTGAAAAATAGTATTAGCAGCGCTAAATTGAAGCAAGGCAAGGCATGTGCGACGGAATTTTTTTAAATTATATTTTGGCAACGGTCACTCGCTCCGTGCAGTTGCTCGAGTTTTAGCGGACGCCATTTTTTCGCCGCAATAAGTCTTTCGTCTCCGGCGTTACCATCACTCTACATAGAATTTCGCTGTAGCTAGCCTGTGGGCGCCCCACCTTACGTCATCATACATCGGCCTGTTGCGTAACGTTTGTCCGTCGATCTTGCTCAGTCACCTCTATTATTAAGTTTTTAAGTACCTTATGTAGTAAATTTTCGTTAGATTTTTTTTTGTCAAAGTTATAGAGGTATGATGAGTAACATGGTGTTGAGTTCTTCATCATCCATAGAAAAAAGAAGACCCTTCGTCCATACGGGTGTTGTGTCTGGTGGCTACCGCCCTATGATTGGTGTCGGGCTACTCTTTAACCTTATGACCTCCATAGTCACATATACGTGACAAGCAAGCGCATGAAAAAAATGGTAGGTGAAATTGTAGCTTGGCGTGGAGGGTACTCGCGTGCCGTTATGCTCTGGCGATCTAAAGGTTAAATGCTAATCTCGCGGACAACTCTGTTTGTAGTAAGATTTTCGTGACGCCACGGACAATATCTAGTTCGTATGTGACATTTTAGGCGGCGCAACAAAGCTAATCTTTATATGTGTTGCTTCAGTTGGTAGTGCAAGATGGAGAATTTCTAGTGCGCGAGTCAGCGGCGTGTGCGGGCCAGTTCGTACTGACGGGCGCCAGGAAGGGAAGCCACAAGCATCTCCTACTTGTCGACCCCAATGGAGTGGTATGATACCTTTTATTTTCTTCCGTTTCAAACAGTGTTTTTCACCTGTAAAGTATTACCACCAAACTTTCACATTCTGCCGTATTAGTTACGCCTAACGAGCTTAAGACATATTTTGCTCTAGGAAAGCAACAAACCTGCGATGCCTTTGATATGCAGATGTCCATTGACGGCGATCAGGTGTGCCGCTGCTTTTTTGCGAACCAAAAACAAGTTTTGTAACTCGAAGACCCCAAATAGTCGTAATCAAACAGAATACTTATCAACATGTTTCTAGTTCCAAAGTCGCATAAATATGTGAATGTTTTTATCTACAAATGATCTCGACTCCAAATAATATTAATTGTTACGGTGTACTTTCCAGTAATATGATTTTTTAATCCTCGCTAGGTGCGAACCAAGGATCGTGTGTTCGAAAGCGTGCCGCATCTCATAAAGTACCACTGCAGCAATGAGCTGCCAATCGTATCGGCTGACTCCGCACTCCTGCTGCGCAAGCCTGTGCTGCGTGACGGTGCATCATGAGGATCACGCACGACACCGCAGCACACCCAATACTCCCAGCTTTTGTTTTTTTAATGCATGCCATTACTTGAACGCTTGAATTAAAATTCGCTTCCATAGTCCCCCAGGGACAACATCGTATCCTACTGAAACCGTCGACCTCTGGGTCACACCGGGGTTTAACTAGTTTTATAACTTCTTATTGTCAAAATGTAGTTATCATCGTGTTTGGGCACCTATTGCGTACATTTTTGTCCACCACCACTTCGCCGAACCCCGGTAATGTGACCTTAGTGTTACATAGTATAAGTTTTTTCAAAAGTACCCACTGAGTGTACGCATTTATAACAATTCCATTTTGTATTGATGTATTCGCAATTGAAGTGATAGAATAATTGTAATTAAGTACCAAAGTCGTCTTTTGGTTGGAATGTTATTGCAAAAGAATGTGATTGTTTCCAATAAACTTATTTTATTTTATAATTATGTATTATAAAAACTAGTCTTCACCAAATCTTTATTTAGGAGTGAAGGCCGCCATCTTGTTTTAGTATAAGCATGAGATTAGTTGATATTTTATTAATAATAAGAATAATGTTGCTGTGCAATTGACCATGCCAAACTGTAGTCGAGACACAGGAGTCTTATTTTTATATTAAAATGTATTTTGCTAAAAATTTCATATACATTTAATGCCAGAGCATGCATTCTAACATCGCACAAAAATACATTGAGCTCTCTGCGTTATAGTTTAAATGTTTTATTATACTTTTACAATAAATTAATAACAGATAGGTGCTATGATGGCTTACTTAAATAATTTTTAATTTTAACTTAGTCGTGTAATTTTATAAAATTGAAACTGCGAAACTGTACATACAACAACACATATTCTGTAAATCGTAGACTACTTAAGACTGTTATGTTAGACTCGAATCTTTTACTGAGTTAAGTGATAAATGTTTGATGCTTTAAAAATATTCCTCTCAGTAGTGAGAGTTTATTCGTAGTGACACAAAATGGCACAAAAGTAAGTGGTTGGTACCCCAATGTGGGGATTAGAGGGGCGTTAGTACACCTTCACGATCTGCATCCACCGTGAGTTAGACAATTACCTAATCGATGGACTCGATTGAATAAATAAGCGGAACAAATCAACTCAAATGAGGTTCAACCTCACAAAGACTTCGAGTTGATCATCACTACGCTGGACTGATTTTTAGATGGACTAACTAGAAAAGTAATATATCAACCGATGCGGAACGATTTTATTAGATAAAATGAACCCACATAGAATCTACATTGTAGATCATGCTGGTATAGTAGCACCATGACTGTTAAAATGATGAGGAACACATTAGAATTTTCCAGCACTTCTCTAAATTATCTGCTTGTTTATCACTGATTAGAATTAAATGTATTGCAATATTCCATTGACTTAAAATGTTACATCATCAAAAAATATAGTTTATGCAAATATATGTTATCCAACTATCATTATTATTTAAAGTGATGTATTTTAATGTATTATGTGATTTAAATAAACTATTTTGGAAAATCAATCGCAATTTATTTACTAACACAAAGTTAGATACAAAATAATCGCAATTTATTTACTAACACAAAATTAGAACACCACACTCTTACCCAACCTAAACAAACGAGTAAGACTGTGTTTCCACCAGAGATGAGCGAGGAACGGAACGGAACCGTTGGTTGGTTCGGTCGGTTGTGGAACGGTGAGCGTTTCCACCTGAGATGTGCTCGGCCGCTGAGCGATGCGAGGATGTGTAGTGGGCTCGTTTCAGATGCAAGCGGGGTGGGGTGTGGTGAGGAGGCTCCATAGTTTGTTCATCGCAAATTCATAAATATAAGTGTTTTTTTTTCACTGATCCACGTTTTCTGCACACTACATTTACCTTTGACAAACAGTCTAGTGTCTTCTATTTTTTTGCTCGCTCCGTCCCTCTCAACACATTCCTCGCACTAATCTTTTTCTTGTTTTGTATATACAAAAACCTCGCTCCGCTGAGCCATTTCCACTAGAGCTGTGCTGAGCGAGGATAGTTAAATGAACTATATAATTAATAACTATATGCAATGCATCCTCGCACTGTATCTGTGTATCGCTTACAACTGCATCGAATAACGCACGCACACGAGGGTGGGGATCCCTCATAACCTAAGGATATCGACAGAACGGTCGGGAAATCCCGGATTTATGTAAGAGGGCAAAAATCCCCGAAACACGAGTGCGGTGATGCGATCTGGCACATTAGTTCATTTTTCAGGGACTTCCCGTACTTTTGTGCAGACCGGTCTATCGATGTCCTTGTTTTACCAGGGTACTTTTGTGCTTGGTACTTTCTGCCCCTCACGAACGTTATTCAGATGCAGCTTTAAGCAGCGTTCTATTGTGATGGAGAAAAACGTACACCCACAAAACTGCCTCATCTGCGTAGGTCTTGAGCCTCGATATAAACGGTCGCTTCTTTTCGGAGACCGTTATTTGTATGACTACCTAAGACTTCGTTTAGTCGACATCAATATAACTTAAAACAAGGCAAATGTAAGGCGTATCATGTCTGCGCCTAATCTACGTTGTATCCTGTCTTATCGGGTTCGGTGGGTGAAGTGTTGTTTGTGGGAGGTTATTAAAGTAGTGACCTATTCTTGCACAGTCGGATCGATTTATTATATCGGTCCTAAACAATACCTTGTTTAGTCAGCTGAATTAATTCAAATAAAAACGCAACATGTCGTACTTAAAGTTCTTTATTAAAAATGTAATTTACAGTATAAACAGTAAGGTCATACATGGCAGTGATGTTATTACTAGGTACTTATAAATATATCGGCATTGCTATACATAACCCGACGAGCACTTCCATATCCTCAACACCTATGCTCGCCTCTGACACTTACAAATTAATATTTAACGTTGAAATGTTACAAACAAATCAATAAAACTCCAAGAGAAACAACAAACAAGTGTCAGAGGCGAGATGTCCTGCGTTACTGCCAACCCGAGCTTACTTGCCTAATCCATACTAATTTACATCAATCCAAGAAACAACAATTTAATTATGCTTAATTTTAATACAGTCAAATTTCATGAATAATAATAAGTCAATTTTGCTAAAATAAAATTAATTTAAAACTTCAAATCCCAGATGTGTCAGAAATATTTAAGAAATGTCGATATTAATATCATTAAAATTGATCTTGCTTTTTCCATTTGCCTACACGAGTACATTATAACATTCTTTGGGACATCGCAGCACTATTCTCCAGACGCTACTAAAACGTAGGGTCTCCTTACGTGCAATTATACTTATTAAACTACTAATTTGCTAAGAGACTGTCTAAAAATCAAACTAAGGTCACAGTACGATAAAAATAAATAAATACGCTTCTATACAAAAATAACACATTTATATGATGGTGAACACGTGAGCACTTGAGACCTCAGCGGGCCGGCCTATCCTGCGAACATTCCTAGCTAGTAGCTACTCGACTACGCTTATCATTCTACGCCTCGAGACCGCCCGCGCCATCGATTATATTATACGTACAAGCTACATCGGCTATTCGTCGCCGACAATTGACTTCTTATATCAAATATCTCGCACAATTACAAAAGTGATCGAGGAGCGTGTAAACTGTATAAGTTTCCGTCTTACAAAATTACATCTATCACCAAAAATATTTCATCAAGTCATCATACAACAATTTTAAAGTCAGGCGCATCTTAATAAAAATAGATCACGTGCATCTGTTACAATTTTACTTGGTCAACAATGACACGTCGTCAATAATTACCTATAAGTCATCGGAATTAGCTAGCGTCTAATACTGTGTCTAAATTGTGAACAGCCGATCGAGTACACATCAGACTCCGATCCTCGCATACACGATCTCCATTCGCACGGAAACTAAACCTCGATATATAAAAACTACCTCGTCATAAACCATAATTATCATACACTCGCACACATAATAAATACAGGTACGTCGTCGTCACTCAGGTCGCCCGGGACGAAACTGGGAGAAATGAACGAAGTGCCGATGCCGACGACTGTCGAGCGGGCGGGCCAACTACGAACGAAACTAACCGCCTGAGCGCGCCCTCGCCGCTCAGTCGGGGATGGGCACCAGGGAGGGCGCGTGCGCCGGAGTCGCTGGCGGCGCCGGCCGGTGCAGCGTGAAGGCGTCGTACACCTGCGCCAGCTCGTCCACGTGGTGCTCCTCCAGGCACAGGAAGCCCGCCAGTGTGGGCGACGCGCGGCGCGCGCACGCCAGGCAGTGCACCACGTGGCGCTTCTCGTGCTCGCGCACCAGCAGCGCGTGCCACACCTCGCGCTCGCACGCGCCGCAGTAGTGCGACGCCTCACCGCGCGCGCGCCCGTGGAAGCGCACGGGCACGCCGCGCGCACGCACCACGGCCAGCGTGCCGCCGGCCGCGCGCAGTGTCTGCATGAGGCACGTGCGCATGGCGCGGTGCAGGCGCGGGTCCGACACGCGGATGTTGCGCGCCAAATTCCAGGTCAGGTGCACCATGGGCACGATGGACTTGAAGTTCTGCACCTTATTCCACTCGTAGCGGTCCAGTGCCAGCGAGTACTGGCGCGCAGTCAGCGGGCCCACGTTCCACGCGATGTTGTTGCACCAGCCGGTGGCCTGCACCCAGTGCACGCAGCCTGCGTTCACCCACACCAGGTCGCCGGGCCGCTGCGTGAAGCGGTACACGGGCACGCCGTGCTGGCGCAACTCCTCGGGGTCCGGCCACCACGAGCCGTGCAAGTACGACAGCCCATGTCTCTCGCAGAGATCGCGCACGCCACCCCAGTACGCATCAGGCACGCCGAACCACTCGCAGTCACCGGGACCGATGTTAATATTGATGGAACAGAAGTTGTTGTTCTCTTGATGGCCGGGCGTGCGGCTGCCGGGCACTTTCATGTACAGCTGGACGGTGTTCATGCCCAGGATCACGTGACCTACGTGTGATAGCATATTCGCAGCGGAGGCGACGCGTGCGAAAGCCGGCAGCTTTTGTAATTCTGTAAGCTGGGGACGCCACTTCCGCTCGTCAGAGAGATCGACATTGGTTCCAAAACGCAACATGCGTGCGGCGCGGCGACGCTTGACGGGTCCAGAGCCCGACTCGCGGCCGTCTGAATCAGACAGCGCACCGCCGGCCGCGGTGGCGGTACCTCCACGCTCGCGCTCCTCACGCAGGGACTCCTGGAAGGAGCCGGCCTGGTACTGCGCGTACTTGCGCACGGTTGTGTGCGAGCGGTGCGAGGCACAAGCCCACACGCGCCGCCTGCCCGTGGGATCCCAGTTCTCATCGGCGGACTGCATCAGCTGGGTGCGCACCTCGACGGCGTGGTCGGGCCACGCCTCCACCAGCGTCTTGGTGGAGAACAGGCCGAGGTCGAGCTTGAGCGCGGCGGTGAGGCCGCGCACCACGGCGATGGGGTGCTTGAGGCAGAAGTCCTGCAGCTGCGGTGAGAAAGCGTCGCGTTTGGACTCGACGTAGACGAAGGGCGCAGGCGGTGCCAGCTGCTCGGGCGACAGGCGCGGCGGCGGCACGGCGGGCGGCTCGGGCGGGCCGCAGCCGTCGCCCAGCACCGACCACGATGTAGGCGGCCCAGCGTTGTCCCTGAATCGTCAAACGTTACGTTAGTGACACGCGAGGAGGAATCTAAATCAGAGTAAAGACGCGAAACTTACTTGCAAGCATCCATTATCTGCTTGGAGCTCATGCCGATGTGGTAGGTGACAGGTTTGAGTGGGTCCGACTTCAGAGGCTCCAGCTTCACGACAGGCTGCCGGCCGCCCAGCACGGTCTCGTTACTACTGCCTGCATTACTAGTGGTATCCACTGAAAACAAATTAAAACATTCAGCTTACTTCTCGATATAAAAACTATTGCTACTTAAAGTCCAAAAAGATGTATAAAATTGCCACGCGTAAGTTTCAATATTAACGCAGCCTAGGTCACAGACCGTAGAAATCATAATTCAGATTAGTCATTTCATGTTGTATGCAGGTGAGCGATTACAGTTGTAATAAAATGTTCTACTCAGGCAAATTGTTTGAAAATCTAGTAAAAGTATGATTAAATATTTAGCCGTAGTAATAAATCGAGCCTTTATTCGCGTAAAAATACTCAGTAAAAAAATTACAAAAACCAATAACAAAAGCGAAACTGATTGTATGTGCAAAACTGGGTAGCTCTAAATACCGGGATATTAAATATTTAAATCGCTACACTAGAACCGAAAAACGCTTTTTGTACTGACTTTTATTTTTATTCTTCATATTTCTCGCATAAAACAATTTTCTTAAGAATAATATTGCGAAACAAATCTGTCGAGGATTTTGACATTGACAGTGATAACTAGATCACAAAAATAAATTGTGGGATAAAAATCTACATGAAACGAGTTTACACTATACACACGAATAGTTTCTAATAGTTTACGGGGTATCGATTGTTAGATGCGTATGAGAATCTTTTTAACCTGCCTTTTTTAATCTCTCGACAAAATTCAATTAACCGACGGAAAACGAATTCGTTTATTTATTTTCATGCATCATTAAAACTCATTCGAATGTATTATATCAACGACAAGAACTGATTTATTTTCTATTTTCCGAAAAAAAAAACTAATGCATTCCCTTTTATAAAGCATAGATGTTTTGAAAGTTAACAAAGGCGCTCAATCATTTGTAAGACTACCGGAGGCTTTTGTGAATCGCGAGCTTTTGCACGGCTTTGTCCGCGGAACGTTTAGCCAACGCATTATTCTCAATATTCTCGATTTAATGGCTTAAAGATTTAGTATAATGGCAGCTTTAAAAGAGAGCTTAGGCGAAAATGTGGCCTTAACAGATGCGCGGATCCGAACGATCGTTTTTTGCACAGATTAGGCAGGTAGTGGGCTACGTACCAAAAACGAGGCAGGTCGTCCACTTGGACGACCTGCCTCGCGGTAGGTTTCTCAGTTCATAATGGTATTAAAACTACTAATATTAAAACTCACAAGATCTTTTGATGTTTTAGTTATCACTGTACATGAAAGCCAACAAAAATGCTTAACGATTTCTACCGCGTTGGATCAAAACTCCAAACAAAACGAGTAAAATGTTAGAGGCCGAGATACAAAAGAATTTTCGATGGAATTCATGTTGTCTGTCCTACGGTCGCTCAGTCACTTTTTGCTCAGCTGTTTAAAAATGTACCTACATGAACTTTTTTCCTTTTTATACATAGGGGAGTAAAAAGGCCCGTTTCAGATAGCAACAAAAGTTTGTTTTTAATAGTTGTAATACCCGCCTTGAGAGTAAAAAAATCGTAAAAAGTGATTCCTAATACAACGTACCCAATCTAGCAGTCATAATTGTGTAGAATTGAAGTTACCAGTTGTGATTAATGTTCCCTACTTGGTGAGAAGTTTCTCTTATCTAGTAGTCTTATAAGACTATACTACAGTACAGGATCCCCAAAACTATAGTATAGGATTTGGGACAGTCACTGGCCAGTACTGTCCTCGTCGTAGCAAATGCACTAATCTCCATTTGGATCTTGGTAAAATAATGAGAAATGCATCTCTTTTTCTCTGTCCTCATGGCCTAGATAGAGGTCAAGAGTAGGCCCATTTAATATAAAAAAAACTGTCATTTTTCAAGCACTCCATTTGCTATTAGAAGGGCAGAGTATCATTAGGTAGAAAGCAATTCACTTACTGCTAACAGGCTCCTTCTTAACTTCAGGCTGCGTATCTGAGAACCTCTTCAACAGATCTTCGGCGAGCGACTCAGCGTTGTCGCCGCCGGTGGCGTTACCTTCGCTTTTCGTCACCTGTAACACAAACATCACATTACCACCACAAACAAAACTGTTAGGGACCCTACCGATAACGCTAAGTCCTGCCGCCCGTGTAACAAAAACAAGGGAAATGAAATTCAGTACAAACCGTGCGCGCTCGCGCTGCCTGCGCTTGTCGATACTGCGTCAGTAGTTGCTGCATCAAAGCCTGAAAAAGAACATTACGATCGTTACTACAATTTCGTAGTACGATAGAGGATTAACTAAAGCTATTAGACAGTTCACAGAAGCACACTAAACTTAGTCTAACAGACCGATTTCTTTTGGTGGTCATTACAATTTTAGGGCACACTACAAAAGGAGGTGGAGACAGGGTCTCCTCTAATCAGCATCATTGTTGCTCGTCTCAACGTTCGGGAATCAGCTTAAACTTTAATTCAAGAACAAGAGGTTAGTACTTGTTGCTGTGGCGAGAGGTTGTTGGAATTCTTCTGTAGGTACTGGAGAGTCTGCAGTTGATGTTGAGTTAACGGAGGAGGTTCCTCCGGCCGCTTGCCCGGGTACGGCGGCGGCGCGGACTTAGGAGCCCGGGACGACATCTCCGCGGATATTGGCAGGTTCCAGGCTTCCTCGATTGATGGCAGCTGACGACGTCTGCAAAAGAATTACGATGAGATATTTATGAAGGCCGAACAGATGGTAATCAAATCCAACAATCAACGTATGGCAAATATTATTTCAAGCAAAAAAAGGCAGCCACTTACTTTCCAGTAACAGAGGGCATAGGCGCATGTGCCAGATGTGCTCTCAGGAAGGCGAGCCTCTGTCTCAAAGCGGAGTGCGACGCGGTCGCAGCTGCCCCTCCGTTCGTGTAACATGCGAACGCGTCTCTAGGCATCTGACAGCTTTCATATAAACTACCGAGGTTTGTCCACGCCGCGGAATGACCCTTGTCTAGTTGTACTGCGCATATGTACGCTTGTAACGCATCCATCGGCTGGTTTTGTTGCTGATATAATACACTGAAAAAGAAATACGATATTTGTAAAATAAGATTCTTCTCAAATTCAAGCAATCATTTAATTTCTGACATTAATTCGTCTTCAATTTTCTCACCCTATAGAGCACCAAGTGTCGGCATTTCCCTCGGACTTTTCCACGGAATTTCTATACGCAATGAAGGCGTCGTGCACTTTCCCCTGTGCCGCGAAGGTTCGCCCGAGCAGATAGAGTCCAGCTCCTGACTCCGGCTCAGCGGCCACTGCGCGCTGCAAGCACCAGATAGCAGCACGCGCTCGCGCCGCCGGCTCTCCAAGTGACACACAGCGGTGGTATAGCCATCCTACACACATCAGCGTAATTATGTTTTGAATGACCAGGTAATATTTAAGTACTTCTTTCAAAACGCAACAAAATTTTTCACAAAAGCTATAACAATGTCTCAAGTTCTCAACTCACCTAATTGTCTGCAGACGTCTGCTTTCAAAGTGGAGGACAACTGAGGTTCCTTGAGTAATCTTTCGTATGCGTCTCTAGCGGCTTTCCTCAGGCCTCTGGCTTCGAGTAGGTGCGCGGCATGGAAGCTGAGCTCGAGGCGCGTGAAGGTGGCGTCTTGGTGCGGAGCCAGGCGCGCGCGGCGGAAGTGCACAGCGGCGATGGACCAGTGCCGGCGCGCCTTGAACATCAGCGCCAGCCGCAGGTGCGCGTCCGCCGCCCGCGTGAACCCCGGCGACACGTACAGGGCCATTTGCAACGCCTTTGTCGCCCTGCCATTCAAAACGTTTACCTAAGCTTCCCCATCAATATTATGAAGGGGAACAAGAGTTTTATTGCGGAGTGCGGCCTATTGTTAAGCAGAATCCTGTCAAGTCAATTGGAAAACAAAACATAGCAAGCAATAAACCAAATCGTTTACATTTGAAAAGTCTAACAAAGGACTTTGTTTTCTGCCGACCGACTAGAAAACAATGTCAAAGTAACAGCCTGATCTTGACTGCCGTACAAGGTCAGACGAATTGTAAATAATAGTATAAAAAATGAGTACAGTTATCATAACAAGTCTCCGTACACAGATACCGAACAAGAGAACAAAAAAAGCAAAACGTAATACGAACTTCAAATTTCACTTTTTGTGAAATAAATTTTCAAAAGACCTATTGAAATGAACGGATGAAACGACAATGCTGCTGTTTTTTTTCTTAAAATCTATCCGTTCCGTACACATTCAAAGCGTATTGCTTTAGTTTTTTTGGTTAATATCACGCATTTTTATTTCAAAGAAAAGATGTTTGGAACAGAAATATACCTTTCTAACCTAAGTAATAGGTACTTACAGAACTAAGAATGAACAAGCAAAAAACGAGCGTGTAATGCGTTTCATAGAATTAAAACAAGATGAAGAATGCGATGAGGACATCACGGTGCGTAAGATAAAAACACGGAATTGAACCATAATATCCGTAGGTTATTGAAGAGCGCATCACCGGAGCGTAACGTCACCGATGCGCCCGCGGGGTCGATGACCGTCTGAGGCTCGGTCGTGCAATCGATCGGACGATGCAACACAGCGTCTAGACAGCGATCGCCGTCCGAATCCGATGCCTATAACGCCTGTATTTAGATGACCTCCGCTGACATTTGGGATCCGAAACAAAGGAGGGAGACAGGTGCTGTGGCGAGTCCACCTCAACGAAGCCCACGACTAAAATTAAATGACGATTATACGCACACACACGTATCCATCAGTGTGCGGGCCATAGAGAGCTTTCACCAGCCGTGTCGCCGCCGGCGATGCTCGACATACATAATATTATATTTCACATAACTTCTTATTCACATTCATTGTTCCTCGGAATGAGATATGATTGCCAGTTGTCACGCGATGCTCAAAATTCACACCTTCACTGTAGACTGAACACAAGCCAGTTGGGACATATAATAATGGATCTGCTTCGAACTAGTTTCATGAAAAAACTTGAATGAGTTCTCACTTACTTACGTATTTTCAGACTTCTTCCTACATAATTCCCAATTAAGAAATTACATCATACTGTAACCTTCATTGGATAAGTTTTGTCGACGGATATGATAAAAATGTTAATTAAGTAGGTACATTAACATTTCAACAATGTATAATTACGTTAACTTTAAAATTTCACTATGCATAGCGGCACGATGTAGTAAAATCAGCCCTGTAGCACGATAAGGCATTGTATAACAGGGCAGCCAGTGCCCAATGTGCCCCTATACACAGATAACACATTGCTTTGTGCGATATCGCCGACTAGGTTTATGGTTCACTACTTCACACCCACCCACGCGCTACGATAATAATATGACATGTATACGACTGTCAAGATAACAATATTGATCAAAATATATACATTTAGCGTTTGTTTAAGTATAAAAAGCCAATGTTTACGAATATAGCGAGTTACAAACATATTGTATAGTATTATATCTCTTTATGTAGCTATATGGTACTGTAGATAACCAATAAACGTATAATGTTAATACACAATCTTCATGCATTTTATGTATTTTGTATTTTGACTAAAAAAACATGACTAGTTTAATAAATTCACGTTTTTATAAACTCTTTTGTAGATTTCTCATCTGTGGGTACATCTGTTTACATTTTTTACAATACATGAACCACATGACGGTATGGAAAAATAAATATCCTGAGTAAACGACTGGATCGATTATAATCCGGTTCGCTACCTGCCCGGGCCCAACCTTGGCCATTATCAGTTCACTCAGGTAAGGGAATTGTATAGAACCCTATTTATACAAACGAAATTCTTGCTCCTATTCAAATGAAAATTTTAATTGATTGAATGAACAAACATCTGGTGAGTTGTTACGTTCAATGTTAGGATTTTAGAGCAACCATAAAATAAAAGTTTCAGACAAAAATCAAACGCATAGGCTTAATAGTTTTGGGCGATGACGTCCGTAGTTATTCCTGCACCGTAGTAAAAGTAAAACAAATAACCAGGAAGCATAGAATGTGTGCGGTATTCGAGGTGTTTGGCGACGCACTCGTCTCGGTGCGGCGCGCGGCGGTGAACAGCGAGCAATGTTGAGGCGGGAGCGCTGGTGGGCGCGGGGAGAGGACACTGGCATGAGGCAGCTCGGCTTGACCTAGTTCTGCACAGTCGCGGCGGCTCAAGGACGGATCGACCGCTATTTATAGAGTTCATTCGTCGGTCGTCATAGCACTCACTTTACATAACTGAAGTAAGCAGTCGCTAGGTGCGTCGCGGTCGACACGTGATCCGGCTGCACATAATGAACTCGCGATACTTTCTCACGGAACAGCCGACCTCGGGGAACATACGCACAATAATAAACCTATTTAACGAGGGATGCTCGAGATTGAATAGAATGAATAGGGCACATGTGGTGCTGAGAAATAAGGTCAAAGTCATACACTTGTGCGATCCTGATTACAACCGGAAATTATCAATTACGTAATTAATGACTAAGACTAAACGAGGTTGCGCAGTGCACCATAAAGAGCAGTTGATTTATGTGTTTGTTAGATGGATATGGACACCACACCCTGATTATAAAACATGAATGGACCTATTAAACGGATATCTAGACCGCTTGACTTGTTGATCTGCTTTAATCTAGAACCCAGATACAAGATATACAAGGACGGTATACTATGAGATAGCCGCAGATAGCAGAAGCAATAAAAAGGAAAACTAATGAATAGCAACAAAAGCTACTTAATAGTTAAGCTACCATTTGATTTACAATAGTTCCCGTGACCAAGCGACGAAATCATGTGATGCATTCAACGTGAACGCACAATTCACCTGACTGTACTGATTGCATCACGACCTTGGCACCACGGCAACAGTATGCAATGCAAACTGCAATTGTATGCACTATATTACTAGACATACTGAAGGTCCTATAGCTGCGGGCTGCAGATCGTAAGTGTGTATTATGAACACGTATGCATGATTTTATTACTTCCTTCATAGCAGATGCCACCTGATGTTTTACATAGCAACGATACTAAGCCACACCCCGCTGATTGGAGGATTACCTTCGTTCAATAGAGTTCGCAAACACAATGGTATTTTGATTGCACGTAGCTTACAGCTGACGTACGACACTCAATGCTGTACTCATAAATGCTATATGAACTTGGATTATGTTAACATGGTGGATCAGCGTTGGTACTATTTCGCATTCTAAACTTTCGAAAGGGATCTGGCGACAAGATGGCGCTTGCCGTGCAGCCGTAAGTACCTACATTGCGATATCAAGGCCCACGTTGGTTAGGGCACAATTTTAGCTAGATTGGGAAACGTACGTGCCGCCATGCACATAATTGATAATGAACGAGGGCTCGTTTATCGCCGACGTCATGCTAGTTGACCCACTTTCGTCCCATTCGATACCACTTATACACATTCAGTGGGTTACCTACTCACAAATGATCTCATGAACGCGATATTTCAGATATGCGCCGGCTATTTTCAGTAACCGCGCAGTTCACTATACAGAATTGAAATTGAGTGCTCATAAAGTTGGAGCAATTCATATCCAATTCTATTTTATTCTAAGGCCAAATGAAAATGTGGGTCGTCTTTATTTACAGGCGGGAAAATTCTATTCAGCGAAATTAGTTCGAAGTGTATAAAGTCGTGCTACCGAGAATTCCGACCGTCTGAAACTTTTATGTGTACCCGATTGGTGGACTTCAAATAGAAACTTCATGTTCAAATACTGGATGAAGAAATAAGGTTATTTCTCGATAACAACTGTGATATTAAAACCCGTATTATCGATTTCAATGCTAAACCTAACGTGCTGAAGAAATACAGTATAGATAAGCCTGTTCTATACCGTACTGTTCAAGGTAGTTATAAAGACGGCAGTTAGAGGCTACGTTACGGTACCTGAGACCTAAGCCAGCGGTTAAAATATTATTGCATTATGTTCACGATTTATATTCTTATGAGCACACTCTTGACTGTCCATGAGTATTTTAAGTGCACAAACACGTCGCAAGACCCTCCTACGATATGAATAAAGTTCATAACGATATTAGGAATTTTATTATTATTTAAATTAGCTGCTTTAATCCCCAGCGACTAACTTCAAATACGCAATAATTCTACACATACTTTTATGAGTACCGTTTTAGCCACTAATTATAATTAACAGGCACATTGTAAGTGCGACAGAGACCTCGGCACGTTATGGACTATGTTGCAACGATAGCAGATTAGCATCACGGTACAATTGTACTTAGTTTCTTTTTATTTATAAAATTACACGAGTAAACAGATACAAAGACACATGGACGCGGAAGTGAGACGGTCGCAGCTGCACATCGCGACTTACTCACACACACACGACTTGAATACTTGATATTCAGCACGTCCATAAAATCAGATGTTCGTGGCTCAGCAAAATTATGCGACTTCATTACTGAACAGGTTCTTCTCGTATCCCGACTACTCAACTTTATGTTTTATTTGCACATATTGTATAACATACTATAATAGCTATTAATACATCAGCTGATCTTCTTAAAACGTAGATTACCGTATCAATATCGATAATTAAACACGGATAATTAAATTCTGGGCGTTGTTTCCATGAAATCGTGCTTTAACCGAAATAAAATTGTAGTATTTTAAAACTCTAAATCTGACGCGCACTCACATCACGAACATGCAAAGCGAGCTTCCCCTAACATAAAAAGAACAGACCATTCTGCACTATTATTACATTACAATCGGCGGAGTGTCCTTGATAACTACCCCATACGATTCACACACTGCTCACAAGTGTTCCAACAAGTACAATACTTATTTACATGCAGCAGAATTATAAAATGGGCCCCATCCTTAATATTACAGTTTAGAAGGGTTGAACCCTTTGAGAACGAAATTTTTAAGCCTTCATCGACGTCATAGATTGTTGTTCGGACAATAGGGAGGGCAGTAGCACATACGTGCATGTTAGAATCGGTGGGACACGCACGACGTGTACGTTAGATGGCGAGCCCTCCCTAGCGTGCCTATGAAGCGCTAGGGGAACATTTGTGATCGTTCAATAGTGACGTAACATAATCTTGCAAGCTCCGAGCCCTTTCGAATGCTACCTTTTTGCGGTCACCGGTCGCTTTCTAATTCTTATGGCCATTGTGCGTACAAAGTGACGGCAAAATTGTAAGTACAGATCGGCATCCGTGAGAATAGCTCCGCTGCTCGATAATTATGCGTACTCGTATGCGTGTGAGCGTAACATGTTATTTCCAGAAGACGCATAGGTAACATACGTTTGTAAAACACAGAATAGCTTCGCTTGTTTAGTAGTGCAAGCTCTTTTGCACACGAGATGTAGACTTTCAGAATGTGGCTATGTTTACGAATTCTTTTACTTGAGACATTTATTTTCCTGGACAGACTCATGGAAGGGGGCTTACTAAACAAAATACTGCTGAACTTAATTGCATAAAAATGTTTAAGTATTCAAAAATATCAGGCAACGAACATAGGTGTAAGAGGAAACATTACATGTATACGATTTACACTAGTTTAGAAAGTTAATGAACTGCAAGTCAAGCTGATTCATCATTTTGAGACGATATTTATGGCATTTATTCGAATTATTTTCTCTTGTTGCAATAGCCGTAGATGAAACCGTGAGCATGACAATAAGAAGTTTACACAAATAAAATGAGAACAGAACTCATATTTTGAAATGTATATTAAGCTACTACTTAATTAGTTTAATTACTTTTAGGTCAGTGTTAACCAAAACAAGTATGTCGTGTATGCCTGAAATCAAAGAGTGCCGAAGTCATGAACTAACAAAAACACTAGTCGTGATGACGTTAATAAACCCAATTCACAGTTGTTATCTGAGTACAATGTGTCAAGTGTGAAATACGCAAGTAATTTACGTACCGAACGCACGGTAGTTCCCGCAATCATTTACAATCTACGTGATCGACATATTGAGTGATAAAACCGTCTGTCCAAATTACTCGGAAAAGGCTTAAATAATGTGAATTACCCGGTATTTTTAGTGCAGGACGTACTAAGTACGTTTTTGGAATATTTTTCCGATTAAACCTCTTCAAATAATATTTAACCGGCCAAAAACAAGTACCTAGTCGGTAAAATGAGGTGGAGCTGAAGCTAAAAATAAGCAGCAATAAAAATTTTACGAGTTAAAAAATAGAGCAATGATTATCTTAAAAGGAATGCAATAGGTATTTATATGTCGTATTACATCACACGACCATATTAGTCAGTAGTGGTGTAAACAAAAAGCTTACAGTGTGCTTACTCAGCCGCGGCCTTGCTTGGCGTGACGTTACGCGCCCGCCCGCTGCCGCGCATGCCGTGACGTGCTGTGATGTGACGTATGGCTTTTTTCGCGGAAATTCCATCGCGGACATCGCTCGCGGAGATTGCGAATATACACGGACCGGAGCACCGGACCTAGCAACGGCGCTCGAGCCCACGGCAAAATAATGTAACAGAATTACAATTGTTTTTGTCATACTTTTCCGACGATTGATAATCCTAATTAGCGGAAATTAGAGTTTGTTGATAAGGAAAATAAATCCAGAACAATAATTTCCTACGAATCAACATGATTATATCTTTACTTTATCCTGGTAATTATTACAATAGGTACTTCCCACAAAAATCGTTTCTTACTGAAAACAGGTAAATAAGTAGATTTTGTGTTGCGAAAATTAATGAATGAAATGAATGGCAGAATGTGCCCCAAGACAGGACAAAAGAATTCATATCGTAGTAATGGTTTCATTTTTTCCCTCTTTATTTCAACACAACAAGCCAGGGGTGGGGTTTACCTTTTGCACGAGTAAACAGAAAAACTGTAGTGAACATAGAAACTAGGACAGGCTGCTTGACACAGTTCATGCCCTGCGTGGGTGGTGGCCCTACAGATGTGGGCGGGTCTGCTTACGTAACTCAAACAAAGCCGAAGGGCGACCGCTTGCTACAGAGCCTTTCGCAACGTTCGCCCTACGAGTCCTATGACTATTGTAACAGAATTATGAACGTCGGACATCGAGCTGACATGATAAAAGAGCTCGCTTCGACGGTTTAATGTAAGACTTAATGTTTGTTAAGACACTGCGGTTTAGGAACCGAATGTTCATGGTGACGGGGTCATTGACAGAGCGGAGGCGGGTGGCGCGGACGGCGCGGATGCAGCGAGTGCAGCGGGCGAGTTCCGGTGCACTACGCACCAGGTATAAATAGCGATCCGTTAGTGTCGACGACCGCGCGCCGACATCACTACATTCACCCTGCTCTTAACTCTGAGCCGTGACCTAGATTACAAAAAATATTGAGTCTATCGTTACGTTACGTCAGGGTAAAAGGGCGTATTACGGTCGTACTTAAATCGAAAAGTCGTTCCCACCGCAGAGGTTTGGGGTATGAGAGGGCAGGGTGTCGAGCTTCGCTCCTAAACCGGGACGGGAGCTCGGACGGTAGGGCCAGGATAGGGATGGGTGAAGGGGGAGAGCTAATAATGCATACGGTTTTCGGCAACTCGATAGTCGGCTTGTCGTTGTCGGTGCGCGCGCGGCCCCTCGCAGTACCCTCCCTGTGCGTGAAAGGGCCCGTGCGTACGTGACGCGCCGCAAGCTGCGGGGCGAAGGGCGAGGAGCCTGTGCCCCGCCCGCACATCTCTAAAACAGCTTAGATGCACTCGTAGCCTAGGGTCAGAGACCGCGTTCTCTATTGCGCAGATACCACTTCTTAGTCCTGTTGCGAGCCAATTTACATAGATAAAACTATATGCATGTACCGCTATTTTTCTTTGGCAGTAACTTCACATAATAAAACTGGCTAGCATGAGAAACGCTGTCAAATTCCGGTTTCTCCGCTCTATGATGTTGCTAGGCGGCATTCAACTAACCACGCCGACTCCCACACGATATTATGTACGAATAATAACACTGTCGTTTTGACGTAATAATTTTCACGTGGTGTATAAATGGATGTCTATATTTGTATAAATAATTGAATAGTCTAGTAACGAACAATATTTTTGTTTCTTACAGAACTAGAAGGAGTCAAAATGTCGAAGTTAAGAAACCTTACATACATTATTTTATTTTTATCGACTCGATTCTGAGGGACGAATGCATTAACAAGAATCGTGAACGTTGATAAGACATCAAGCTGTGTTTGACGTGTATTTTAATTTACGCTTTCATCGGTAATACCAGTGATTGGAAGACAACAATATTCATCATGCATTCAAACGGTACTCGCTGAGCGCGCCTGCCAACGGCGGCGTACAACTGGCCCTAATACGACTTCCTCTTCGCTAAAACTATCTACGCTTGTGTTGCATATGCTTGCTGTTTACCTAGCTCTGTTTATATGTAACTGGCAACATTTTACGTGAAATCCTCTCAGGGACAGGATACGGTCCGAACTACCGGGGAAGTTTGCCGGTAATAGTGAAATTAACTACCGAATGCAATTACTGTGCAAAGTAGCGAGCAGGCAAACATGTCGAGAAATTTTATCGCTTTCTACGCACACTCTGTTTATTTACTACGAAATGTGTAGTAAAACCTAACAGTATTATCAGCACACCACGTTACGTTGATACTTGCAACGTGTGTGTTGCTAATTCAGAGCTAAAACATTGGAGTTCTCTTTGAACATTGTACTGGGGCAGAGCAGTTTTATCTGCAAAATTATCTCCTTGAACTCCTAGCAACGCACGTGTAAACTGATATGCATAATGATGATACTGTCGAACCAAATGCTCAGGACTTCTTTGTATGTAAAGACGGATACACATAGTCGTGAGTAGCTAAATAATATAATAACTAGTTCAAGGAGCAGCTGATGTCGTGACAGGTGTGGTAGCAGCCGGCAGGCACCTGCCCGGCACGCGCCACCGCAAGCTGCTCTAACAATTACATACCATTCATTACAACATCACAATCGATACTAAATGACCTGACATTACCTAGCTACAAGTCTGACATTACCTAGCAGCTGACTGCCATTCGTTACATAATATAATGAATTATTTAACAACCCAGCAGGTATGGATATAAGTTGCCTTTCTTGTACTTATAAATTTTTAAGAACCTAGCTTATTCAGATTGCTCGATACGCATAAACTCGGCCACGCGTCGATTACTGGAGCGTTCTAAAATATCCATAGGAATAAATGAATGATAATGCGCCCTCGGAAAAACAAAAACAGACTTAATTTTATTATGATATAAATTCATGGTCTGCGAATTGCAATTTTATTTGATGAGAACTGGCCGTTTATAAAATTACGCTTCAAAGATGCTTCCTCTCCATTTACTTGGCTTTTTTTTTAATGTTTGCTTTATAAAGTAATCTTTGGCTTTGAAGGCATGAAACTCCTTATGCAAAAACTGCTACAACTTTGGCTTTATCGAATCTACATTGCGTGCAAAACCCGCTCCGCTACGAGGTGGCTTGGTCGGTTTTGCTCAAAACTATGATTTGACATAGATTTTAGATGAGATTTTTTTTTGGGCATAAATTTGACATTTTATGAAGCATTGGTCAATCCCTGTCCAAAGTTTATCTGTAGTCAATTCTGCGTAATACCAGATGTGTTCAAAAAAGAGAGGTGTTTAAAATTGCAAGAAACTTAGTCGAGTCATATAAAATCAACTTAAGTATTCATATCTAAGAAGAAGCTTCGACTTGTGTAAATCAGCAAACTAACTTCCGGGGGTTCTACAAAAAAGGACTAGGCGAGCATATCGACGAACAAGTTTTCGAAACGAGCCTAGCAAGTCTAGTCGCTGGAGGACTCCAGAGAGTGGAATACCGTTACTGGAAGCGGTTCGCGGCGTTGCGTAGATAATGCGCGGACCGGTCCGCGACTGATAGCCAATATGATTCGTGATAACTATTACGATACCGCTGATGAATGAGATAAAAACATGGAAACTAGATATCAAAGATATCAACGTCAGGTTTGTACTTTTTACGTCGTCCTGACGTTAATATAATATTCTGATATGAATGTCGAATATTGGCGCTTGTTACAAAAAAAAAACCAAAACTCTACCGCTATAATAATATGCAGAGCTAATTCACAATATCCAAAATTATATTTGTGGTTAGTTATTTTAGATTTTTAGGTAATTCTAAAAGGATAAAATAAATTTTGCCTTTTGGAATTCCATATAATGATTAAGTGACAGCTCATTTACGAGGAAATTAAAACTATTAAGTTCCTCAAGCGGAACAACATAGCGGGTAGTTGGTTTTTCCTATGTATGGAAGTACATCCAGGCCGGTATCTAAAGTTGCCTCATTAAGTACTCGAGCAGTGTCGCCACTACCGGTACAATGACCAATGAATGACGCAAGACAAAAGTGCGCGAATTCTGACTGATATAGCTATCGGACAACAGAGTGTAGTCAGTAATCATGACTCACAGATTTCCCTCTGCAAATAATTTTAATTGTATAACACGGCAATGAAGGCTTACTCATCAGACGGATACATATGTCCAATGGTGACGTGAAGGTAAGCCGCCAAGTAGGACATACTAATTAACCATTAGTAGTCATCAATATGAATTTTGATTAGATGGGCTCAGGTATTATCAATTTTAAGAGACTTAGTTGTGGACCATCTTACATTATATTATTTGGTGTTAACTTCACCAGACAGCCAAAACTGAAAGATACCCCCCCACGATCTGGCCTGAGTTCGATAGTTACTTAAACAAAATTGAGAGTAGATTTGATGTACGCAATGGCAAGTGATTGATGAGCTCCAGGCATTGTATACAACGGGCAAGCACCAGGCTACACCAGGCCATTGTATACAATGGCCTGGTGTAGGGTGAGGTGAGGCGCGGCATCGCGTGCGGCACTGTTGCGGCCGCACTCCACCGACCTACATTTTATGCGGCGTGGCGGTACACTCATTATTTACTAGCCTTAGCAAACGCACGCACTGACCACCCCCATCATTAAATGATTTACCCTTCTTATTTCTGCCAATAATCCGCTAAGAATCTCCAGATGAATGAAGAGAATTGCACCAAACATCTACCTGCGAAAACACTACAAAAAAACATGCAAAAACCTTTCAAAGGAACAAAAACGCGACCTCTCGACGGGACCTGGTCCGGAGCCGTCGACGTCGGTGTCTGCATTTCGGAAACAAAACACAATAGAAAGAGTCGCGTGCGAACGCGACGCAGGGATACGGGCGGCAGGTAGAGAGAGAGAGCCGGCACTAGGGCCGACGTAAACAAACCGCGAGCTGGGAGCTTCGACCGCACTCACCATTTCGGGGATCTTCGGATCCGTTGCTGTTCGGAGCGGCCGCAGCGGCCCACGTAGTGAAGAGCGGAGACGTCGTCAGCAAAAACAGCACAAGCACTCGATCACACAGGGTGGTTCAGCACGCACACGGTACATACGAACACGATTCGTCCCGTCCTACACTACGGTGTCGCGGCCCGCGCCGATGCAGTTTACGTCACCGCATCCCGCTCCTGACTGGCGAACGCGCCGCGAGCGAGCGAGCGACGACCTCGCGCTGCAGCGTGCACCGTCCCGCACCGCGCGCCGCCACGCCGCCGCGCCCTGCGCCCCTCGCGCACGTAGCCCCCGCGCCGCCGCCCCCCGCGCCGGCCCTAACGCAGCTCCCCGCGCGCTCGTCCTACGTCCGGTGAATCACGACTCACGATGTCGACATGACGGGCCACAGCCAGCTTGCGGAGCTTTTGCCTCCGACCGAAATTATTATTGTAGTTAGATATTCCCGAAGAGCGACGTCCGTCCGGTATGTGATGAAACGAAACACGGAAAGCTCGTTAACATTCCTATTTACATAACACACTTTTTTTCTTCTAGTCGAAGAGATTCCTTTCATTGGCGTACATTTATTTGGAAAACTTTTATTTATAAATCGGAATAATTGTGTGATTAATACAGCAAATTTTATGGAACCTATTGAAAGCGTTCTACCTCGCACACTTAAGTTATCTTCATCGATCAAACAGTATCAAGTTCCATACTAGTAAATAAGTAGGTATCGTGAACTTGTTCAATTCTTTCTAATACGTAGGTATTCAGAAACTAAAGTCGTAAATTGTCTTGAAAATTGGCAACGGTGAGTTGGATAAGTTTAATATCAATCTTGACTATTGCATACACGACAAAAATATTTGAATGAAACCAGTTACTTAAAAAATAATCTATTAACAACATTCTGCAACAATAACCGCAATATTTAAAACTCTTGCTCTCCAAAATTATAATTTACTCCTGTTCATCCCACTGGCTAAGTCTCCCCCAAAACCTTAACTTATTATTTTTTTACTCTCAGTAATTATTCAGTTTTTTACTTTCAGTAATTGTTCAATTCAGCACATGGAAGGAATTGGGGGAGGCCTGTACCCAGCAGTGGGACAATACAGGCTAAACCAAAAAAATAAATAATCAGTTACATATGAAAAACTTACCACTCAAAAGCGTTATAGTGATAATAGCAGAGCCCCAATCCATATAAGAACAAAGGGTCCTTCCAGTTATCAGGCTCCAAGGCGTAGAACTTTTGATACGCTGACATAGCTGTAAAAAGCATTGAACAAGTTTAATATTGTTATAGCAAGAATAACATTTTAAAGGAAATCGCGGTGTAAACGTATCGTAAATACGTCGATTTTAAAATAAAAAATACTCATTCATATAATATAATTATAATATTTTCATGATTTGAAAAATTTATTCATATTATGGATGATAGATACTGTTTGTGCTTGTTGCAAACAATTTAATTAAAATGGTATAGGATATTTATTTGCAATTTCGATTTAAAAAATCGACGTATTTACCTTACGTTTACACCGCGCCTTTGATTTGAATGATACTCTAAGTTCCCTATTTCTAAAATATTATATTGAATACTAAAAGATACATAGTAACAATGTTGTATAAAACATTACAAACAATAGTGGCGCAAAACGTGCCGTTTTAAAATTAACGCAAGTTATATGAACGCTAATAGGAAACAAAACAAGCGACTACAAAGTTATTTTAATTCACGATTTACATAAAACTTATTAAAAATCAATGTCACGCAATACCGGTATCACCCCTTGTTCGGTTCACAGATCAGGGTTACACAATGTATTTGACATTTCCACACAAGTGTTTTAAAATGCCGTCTTGGACTTGGCACATCTGCCCTTTCTATACGTAAGTTACGTCGCGTCCTTATAAAGTGAGCAGCTGTTAGAATTTTCTATCGCCTAATGAGAAGTGGGAACCAATTATTTTTTTAAAGGTGTTTAATTTAATAAACTCTGAATAAAAAATATGGCAGCGCATTTTCTTGGGCCGTGTCTTTTAGAATATAAACTACAGGCTGAATATTTCTACATAATTATATTAATTCAGATTAACAAAATGTTTAGGCAAAAATGTAATTAAATTAGTTATTTGATATCCTATCTGTATCCGGAAATAAAAAATGACAGTTCCTATGCATAACCCAAAAATCTACTCCTAACATTACAAGGCACTGCAAAAACTATTCTTATTTCCCTTTTTTTAAACTTGAAGAGCATCTTTTTGAAAGTTAATAAAAAGACGATTTCTTTTCGAAATCCCCGTGATCTTGACACTATTTAGCACAGTTCCCTAGTTTAGGTCAACACTCGGAAACCGTCTCGTGAGCTCGTCTTTTAACTAACATAATTCAAATATGTTCGTATTGTTTTTAATTGGTAAGGTCTCTATATTTAGTACTTACGTACTTTACACATTCCATTTTGTGACGATTACCCTGTATAATTTTATTACTAACCCTGTATAATGTTGCTGTTTTATACAATTTGTACAGCAAAGGAATAGAGAGCGCCATCTATTACGTAAGACGGGAAACACCAGCATTAAAAAACAATTTGGAATAACCACGGCTTTGCCTTGATTAGCTTTATCCTATCGTAGAGGAAGAGAATACTATGACATTTAAATATTAAATTATTCAGCATAAATAGTCAATGACCGTATGATAGCCACATATAAAAATATGTATTAGGTCATCACATGTAGGCATGCGTGACGCATAGCGTAGATTTAAATTATTAATACGTACGAAATAGTGATAGCATAAATGGTAAGCAAATAAATTATTTTATATTCAAATGGAAATAATTTATGTCGTGAGAAACGTGAAAACCATAGTTCCAGAAAAACATGTTTTCGCTGTCTGGGATTTTCACATTAAGTATACTGGTTTATATGTGGGAAAATCATTCCTTCGATATAGGCGACAGTATAAATGTACGTCAGTTCGAAAATGTCCACCACTGGACCTGATCCCCAGAAATAAGACACTGAGAATATTACCAGAACTAATAAGTTTGACTGGCGGCACTACCGGCACACAATTAGTCATTTGAAAGCAATAATTATTTAGTCCGAAACAGTCATATAACACTGACACCACGCGTTAGAGCAAAGCTTTTAAAAACACTTATCTTGCATTATACAAAATGACGAAACGATTAGTGATACATAATTCAAACGAAGCTTAATTTGTAGAATTCTGGTCCAATTTCAAAACTTACAAACAAATATTATTGAGCTAGAGCATGCCAAATTTTATTTTATGGGGCAAAATGTCGAACAGGTGAAAAGGAAAATACCAAGAAACTTTTCTCAAATCCACTACGAACTTATTTATTTTCTTCAAACTTCATACAACCTCTATTCAAGATTACATAAGAGCAAACCTCACAAAATACTACGGTACGACTACTCCTTATTCTAAGGAAAACTGCTACAGTTACCTGCGACAAGAAACTGCTAAATTCTAAGAAAAGTTTGAAGTAAACATTAAAGCTTGTCTATAGAGTTCAATGGTCAAGGTTACAACCTCACGACTTCTATTTTTATTTACACGTTTTATTCCAGGAAAGGATACGCGTCTCGGGATGGAATTGCGTCAGTACGATAGTACTACTACGCCATTTTACTTTTATTAGTAAACACTAACAATAATCGTACCGTACGGTACGGTACGGTAATCGGTTGTCGTGGTATGGGCATGTGATGCGGAGTAATGAGGAAAATGTAGTGAGGAAAGTTTTGAGTATAAATGTCGATGGGTATTTGAGTAGAGAAAGACCAAAGAAACGAAGAATGGACTGTGTAAAGAATTATATGGCAAGAAAGGAGGTATCTGATGAGATGACAAGTAATAAGAGAAGTATGAGAATAAGACATGCTGCGCCGACTCCAAATGAATTGGGATAAGGGTAAGAGAATGATGATGACCTACGCGTAATTTAACTTCTTGGATTCTTATTATTATTTACCATAAGCGACGATGCTGACACCCTAAACACAAGTTAAATCTTACATTGGGTGCCAGAGCCCATTAAAAACCCTTTTTTCCTTAGCTGTAACACTGCATAGTGCTTAGATAAGTGTTTTTTGTACAATTATTTAAGGTAATAAAAGTTAGCATTTAGCATTACAACCTATTTTCAGCCGAGATCTTGGACATCAACCACGATGGAGAATGCACTGAAGAGGCATTGGATTTAGCTATCGCAGTGTATTTTCTCCCATCATTGAATAGTTCCAGGGCTACAAAGCTTCTCGGATCAAGACACAATGAATTACATACAGGGGTAAGACAAACGACGTGGTATCATACCTTTCCAATAAAACCGACTGTTGTCTTTAAAATCTAAAAATAATCACGAATGGGCGTACGATGGAAGGGTGGGGTACATTAGAGTGGTTCCTAATATAACTTAACTATTCTAGCCGTTAACTCGCCGTACATAAACGTCTGTCTCGGAGTAATAGTAGTAAACTCTGGTTATTACTGTTACTGCTAGCCTATAAAATCTTACCGCTATGCAAGGCATCTAACGCCCGATGACTAGAATTTTCCTGTCTTGAGTTGCGCACGAACACAAAATGTGTGGGTAAATGGACTTTAAAAGTAATATTTTTGTCTGATTAGAAAATAAGGGTATTTTAGACGACTCTTTTTTGTTGTTATTTGATAGGCTCATTATCATTATCATCGAAGATTCGAAGCGATGATAGGTCACTTCTAGTCAAGCATGGCTCTTATTAGACTTGAAGATCCTTTGGTTATATCAGAAAAGACCCCGACAGGGAACTCAAATTATCGATACAAGTAAGTAATATTGAAGTGTCTGTTTGTAATTTCAAAATAACAGCTTTTTACCGAATGCATATTATGAAAATACATACGTTACAAAAAAACCTTTGTAACTGGCTATTAGTTCCCGGTAGTCTCCGAAACGGCTGGATTTTGACGAGGCTTTTACTGGCAGATAGCTGATGTTAAAAGGAGCAATTTAGGCTACTTTTATTTTAGAAAAAAGATGAGGGTACGGTGCAAAAAAAAAATACTAGTCAAGGGTGTAAACAGACCCTTCACATAGCCGTCAACCAAGCATTCTGTACATCAAACTAAGTAACTTTACGCAAAAATTATTGCTGGGAATCGAGTTTTTTTTTTGGGGTGAAAAATCACGTTTCATCATCATCATCATCGGACTCGATGGAAAGCACTCAAAGCATTGTGCTGATGGATGGATTGAATAGTACGGGGGTCGTGGAGGTGTGTAAAAATCTTACATTAAAAACATGTATTAAAAAAAAACTTGTGAAAAAGTTGGAACTTTGACCCCCAATATCTCCCAAACTAGAAGTTTCCCAGGGATGGTCTAGAACAAAAAAATGATCGCAAAGATGGGGAAAACAAGTGCCTTTCGGTTATGTTAAGGGTCTATTTACACCCTTTATAAAAAAAAATGATGGAACACTATGTTTAAAAAAGTAAGATCATCAGCAGGAAATCAAAATGAGAATTTCACAGTATAGCTGTTTTTATTAATAGCGTGTGTGTGCAGTTCACCGTTGGATTTTGAACTCTAGGCGCTGTACGTCGATCATTCAACAATGTACTTAATATGGCGTTAATTTACGCGTATTGTTTGTGAAAATATTACGGCAGTTCTTACAGCAATAAAACTTATCATCTGCCTACCCTTTTCCCAGATATTCTGGGGTCAGCTTTAAGTCTAACCGGATGCAGCTGAATACCAGTATTTTACATGGAGCGACTGCCTATCTGACCTCCACAACCAAGTTATTACTGGGTAATACCGGTCGGGTGGACCGCGTTTAGCAAATTGGACGACATTTTGAAATCAGCCAAAATTCCGTTATGTCTAAAGTCCCGCCTCTATAACCAGTGTGTTCTGCCCACAATGACGTACGGTGCTGAAACATGGACGCTCACGCAGGAGGCTGTGTACAGACTGAGAGTTGCACAGAGAGCCATGGAGCGTTCCATGCTCGGCATAAAGCTGATAGATCGAGTTCCTAACGTCGAAATCCGGAAACGCACAAAGGTTTTCGATATTGGAAATCGCGTTACGGAACTCAAATGGAGTTGGGCAGGACACCTAGCAAGGCGCAGTGATAACAGGTGGACTAAGGCTGTCACCGAATGGCGTCCAAGAACTGGCAAAAGAAACGTGGGTCGTCCGGCGGCGAGATGGGCAGACGACATAGTTGCCATCGGGGGAAAAACCTGGATGAGGCTGGCACAGGACCGTGGGGATTGGCACGAGAAAAGAGAGGCCTATACCCAGCAGTGGGTGAATTCGGGCTGTGGATGATGATGATGATGAATACCGGTCAGATAACAGTCTCTCGGGCCACTGACATCTCGTTGCGACTGTCAAAGAAGAGCGAATGAGCTCCTCCTTGAAACAAGAGTGTAGCTGAAATTACAGAAACTCTGTAGTGTTTATCTTTACTTTCTTTATCGTGTGGTTAGTGCCTAACCTTTTTTTTTTTTTTTTTAGGATGGCAAATCATCAAATGACCCCCCCCCCCTGCTCTGGGCGGAGCGGAAGGGAGTGTCAGACTTGTACTGACTAAAACCCATGTTCCTTCTTTGCCCTTTGTGTTCCAGGGCCGCGGTATCTCTTTCGAACAGTGGTGTCAGAGTTTTTATGGCGCCCATGGGCAGGGACGGTTACCGTTACCACAAAAATACCGGTAAAATGACCAAAACCTTAACGTTATGCTACGTTAACTATTAACGTTAAAAATATCGTTATTATCGTATTTAAATAGCGTTACCAATAACGTTATTTCGCTAAAAACTAACAATATCTGGCGCGACGTTGCCAAACCAAACGCTGGCCGCGTTCGGCTCTTCAAATCGGAGCGGCAACAGCTAGCATTTTACGACGATCGGACAGATACCTACGAAAACGCGACGACTCGCACGTTTTTCATTTTATAGGACAAGACGTCACACAAACATGGCGTACGTCAAATACAACTATTTGTTTTGTTGTTCTAATTATTACTTTTTTTTTGTAAAAAATATAATTATGGGCCGAAAGAAGTGCAACAAAGTATATAATGTTTAAAATACTGATATATTATATCAGTATTTTAAACATTTTAAAATTTGTTTGTTTTTTTGTTTAAAATATTGATATATTATATCAGTATTTTAAACATTTTAAAGAAAAATTAATGTGGATCATACGAAACGGGGCACTATGAAAAAAAGGGCCTTCGGGACCCGGTGGGATGTGGGAGTAGTAGGGTGGGGGAACACCATGGGACACCTCTTGGGCATTGACCTTGAGATCAAGGTCAAAATTCCGAAAGTCAAGACCCGCGGTTCTCAGGAACCCAACTATAACTACGCTACATTCAATATAGAGAATCGTTGGAAAAGAACTAAGCATCGAGGCATCGGCCAATCACAGTGCGGTAGCGTTTAATGCTTTGCACTTAGACACACAGTTGCACTTTTTTGCATCGTGTCGTGTCGTCCGTCAATCATTTCAAGTCAACACTTCCCAAATATCGCGCGACTGAAATTCAGTGTGCGTCAGAATGGCTGGTTGTTGAGACCAAACATTGCTATCTATTTGCTACTTTTTACTACCTATCAGTAGCGAAGGGCCAATTTTTGTAAAACGTAAGCCGGAGTACATGTCTTGACTGTATAGAATATTATTGGCTGGGAATACTGAATGTGCCTTTTTTCAAAGGGCTTCCCTTCTCCCGGCAGGAATCGGGTTGTATGGAAACTTCGCTACTGCTACCTATAGTCAATTAATTGCTATCTAACTTGGAAACAAAATAAAGGGACTTCAAAATGACGAATAAAAAGAAACATTGTTGTAATCGTTTTAAATTGCTTTATTCAATAACCTTAATCCATTCCCTGTAAAAATTTCAAATGTTCATAACTTTTTACTTGTTAAAGCTACAAGGTGGGCATTGAAAGATGTGAGGGTAGCAATCACTCAAGTCAAAATAATAACACGAATTTAAATAGTCTACACAAACGGAGAGTTGACCAGCCATCCTAATATCAGAATGGCTGGTCATTTTGAAGTCCCTTTATTTTCCAAGTTATGAAGCAATTAATTGATGTAGTTACTAAAAAATAGCAAATAGTAGCAATTTTTGGTCACCAGCCAGACGTGAACTGATACAGACAGCCAGTCAGCTATTCTGACGCACACGGGATTCACGGTCATTACGAAAAATCACATCGATTGTTGTGACGAAAAGGACAATTAGGAATTCTCCTGGATTATGCGTGCGTTTACTAACTTAAATCTTACATACACAAACAGCCAGAGCCGGGACATTATATTATATATTATTCCACATTTCGCGGTATAGTGCGATTGTAGGCCAAGACCCGGAGTTGGTCAAATATTTGTTCTCTACAGGAACGAACCCGCGACACATAGCGCAGCAACCTATCGCTTAGCCACTGCGCCATCAACCTTGCCGTCTTTTCATCGAGTTAATAGGTAGCTATCCAGTTTATAGGTAGCTCTAGCTATCTATTTTGTCTAAGCTGCTTGGCACCAATCAATGTGCCTCACGAAATTGTAAAACTGAAATGCCTTTTGCTATTTTGTCAAAAACCATACCTAATAGTAATATGATTAAATTTCATAGTAGACACTTATATGCCAGTGCGAATGGAAAAAAAACATTTATGGTTTAATTTTTTTTTTCATAATTACCTAGCTTCAACTTTTTATTTTATTTTATGAATAAAATCTAAGACATAAATACTTTTATACTCTTAAACAAACATTTTCTTCAATAGTTATCGTTGTTAAAAACGGTAATAAAATAATAACTTTTAATAATAGACGTATGCACAGGTGTAGCGCAAATAGAAAAAATAATCTACCCATAACAATCATTATGCGACGAACTTAACTCGCTTACAAAATAATATTTTTAAAATGCCTACATGATATCTACGTATAGGTACGGTTAGAATGCGGCGCGGCGCTTCCATACCATACGGTCTGCGCGTGAGAGAGACGAAATAAAAACAACATATCGGACCCTCTCGCACGATTTGCAGCGTTCAACTTCTAATAGTTCAAAGTCCAAACAGTCGACCTTGATGAGCGGCCGTGTGTACTAACATCGTAAGATGCTAGACTCCCCACCGACATCGTTAGAAAGAGATAGGCGAATAAATTACCGGTATAAATATTGATACTTTTACCGATACTAATATTAGTTATTAGATAACGTTAACGGACTTACGGGTATCGTTATAAATATCGTTACTTTTTTATCGTTAACATAACGGTAATCGGTAACGTTAAGAAAAAAGTAACGGTAATTCGGTCCCTGCCCATGGGTCTCTAAGTTGGCTTACATGCTGTCGAGAAATGTCTCTCAGGCATACTGGTTTCCTCACGATCGATGTAGTGTTAATGAAAACAGGTGTTATGCTGTGAAAGTCTCGATTCCGTACAGTAGTCCTAACAAACCTAATTGCGTAATTCACAAAATGCAGTCACAATTACTTTTCTGGCAAAACTCCTTGGCTCATTTGTTTTTAAAATTATCCGTTTCGCGAAGCTGGACCACAACATGGGCGTACCCAGCATTTTTAAGAGGTGGGGCAGAAGTAAATAAACTAAGTAGTAGGAAATTAAAAATACTTTTTATTTACGGACTGATACGTTTTATTGACTGCATTACACCTTATTTCAATAATAACCTACAAGGGTCCTGGCTAAATCTAGCTAAAATTTCGTTTTCAAATGCATGTTGTGCTTCCAGAATCCTCTTTCTATGCACACTGATCATACAGAGGCCAACAAGACGGTTTTCTGTCATTGTTGACCTTTACGAAGTTTTTTATTTTAATGTGAAAAATGTTAAAGTCCCCAAATTAATATTTAATTTTGTCATTATATTAATTTTGCCTAAAAAATCTTAGCTTCGGGTCAGAGAGCAGGGTGGGGCAAGTGCCCCTTGTTGCCTTGCTCCACCGTGGGTACGCCCATGGACCACAACCTACTGATTAATTTTCAAAACTAAAGCTAGTATTTTGATGAGGAGACTAAATAATTTAGGTGTGAATGCAGATACATCATCTAAGAAACAGAACAGGCAGAAGCACATAGCAATTATTACTATTACGGAGCATGCAAATCTAAGGGCACCAAATAATGTAAATGCAGTCACGTAAAGCAAAGCATTAATAATTTTCTTTTGGAATTCAGTAGGACTACTTGGTTAAAAAAAGTGGCATACAAAACATTTTATTAAATAAATACCACTTAAGTGATTTTTTTATTGAAAAAAATTGTATTCCCAAAGAAGAGTCCATACAAGTCCAATATGAAAAGGGGTTGGTTATCCCTGTAGCACTAAGTTAATATAGCCACATACTACAATATTTATTAATGAACTTCAAATTACATCAGTTATAAGTCCTCTTTCTCTGTTTTTTTTTTAAATGTTGGCCCACACAAGGTATTTGTCCTGTATCGTGGGTGTGTTTAAGTACATTAAACTCACATACACAACAGCCAGACCCAGTACAACTACCTGTAGGCCATATAAATATTTGTTCCGTGCGGGTTTCGAAGCCGCAACACGCAGCGCACCAGCCAATCGCTAACTAAATAACGTAACTTATAAATGATTTAACTGTGCAGGTGGCATTTAGTGGTTGGGGAAAATGGTGTGAGTTTTATTGATTATTATGATTTAATTCCAAAAACCAGTACTAAATTTGCTCAATTTGATGCATAAGTTGTATCATGATCAATTTACATGATGGCAGCATAATCATATAGCAAAACAAAGCCTACCTACCTGCCTACGCTCACATAAGCAGTTGTCAAGTGTGGGTTAACGACAAAGCATTAGATTTGGACATACTACCTTCTTATTATAGGTATGGTTGTTTGCAAATATCTAACCTTTTGCGTAGTCCTCGAGCAGCAGATGAAAATGTCCCAATTTGCAGAAAGTTTTAGGGTCAATGCATATTTCTCTCCTAGCTCCTGGCGAACAGGCTCTTTCTTCTTCCTGGTAATAATAAATGAATTGTTTAGTATCATTCTGTATTTAAAAATTAAAAGAAATATAAAAAGTACATAATCAAAATCAGAGGGCAATATTAGAAAGAAACTGTACTAATAAAACTAAAATTAAAAACCTTATATTCTACATTTGTAATATACAACAGAAATATACTATTTTACATAATAAAAGTCAATTTAATGAAAATTAAAAACCAAATATATAGGGCACAAGGTGGATCTGTTTTTTTTCTTTTAAAAAAACAATCTACTTTCTTCTCCTTTATTTCAAGGCAATGGTACTTTTTGGATGAGTTGACACTACACCTCAATTGCATTTTTAGGTCATCAAAATTACAATTTATAAGTTACAAAATTCTAAAAGTTGTGCCCACAAAAAGCTGTCCAATATTTCGCTGTTTATAATTATTTAATCAATGAAATTAAGAACTGCCTCGTTGGTTGAGTAGTCACAAGTGCCACTGCTGAGCATGAGGTCCTGGGTTCTAAACTCGGGTCAAAAAAGGGTTATTAGGTTTTTCCATCAGGAATTTCTCAGTGGCAGCCATGGAGTCTGGATTTGTGCCCCATTGATGGCAATTGGAAGATACCCCAAGTGTTTTTTTTGCACCTATAACTAAATATTCAGTGTAACTACATTAGTTATTGCAATTCACTAGTTATAATTTAGTACAACATAGAGCAATAATTCATAATTCTATTTGATAATATTCATTATTCAAAAAAACAGTTAAATATTTTTCAACTATTTGCAACATTGTCAACTGTCATTCTCTAACTAGAATTATTAATGCAACAGTTCTCTTGTGTGCTGTACATATTTAATTATTTGCCAAGAAGTATGGCAATATTTCTCAACAAAAATCTAGATGAGAAGTCCTGTTTTTTAAGTTCTTATTAATACCGTTGTACAGACATTGGTGGTTACATGTGGGCAAGGCCCACACGGCTGACCAGGTCAGAGACAGAGGCCAGCTTAAACTGGTTTTGTTACCTCTGAGGCGCAGCCCACTATACAACACATTCCTAGAAAAAGTTATTAAGATAACATTTCAACTTTTCTGCTTGTGTTTATATTAACTTTTATTGATAAATTATCCAGGGTAAATTTAATAATGTAGTACCTTGACTTGAACCAGCATCCCTTCAAGATACTTGACAGCTTTAAGAACAAGTGCTCGTGTTCTGCCATGTTCAGTACCACGCAACTTCAGGAAACCAAACTGCCGGCTGAAATCAAATAATTATTTTATTACAGATGATATCCAATTTATTTAGCTTTATCATTGAAGATGGCATTACGAAGAGATGATGAAATGAGATGGTATTTGGCTGGCTTTTTGCATCAATATTAATACTAGGTCACTACGAAAACCATGAAAATAAGATTTACTGGGCAATCAATTCTAAATAACTAAAACTATTTCACAAACTTTCGCAAAATACACAGAAGGCAGTAACGCCAACAAAATACTTGCGTAGAAATAAGTCGTCATTGACTGTTTGTTTTTCTTTTATTTTTGTAAGTTTTCAATATATTGGGCACTTATATAGAACTCTTTTCGCAAGTTGTGTAACGAGTAGCACTCAAAGTTAATTCAAGTTAATGCCAAAAACAATAATTTGTAAGTTGTTTTAATATTTTTAGTTACGTACCTGTCAAGTTCCGACAAAACTTGCAACTCCTGAGAGGTTAGATGCAACTCTTCCTTTTCATCCATTTTCACAAGAAAATGAGCCGGAATCTAAAGAAACGTTACAGCTTTAGAGTTTTTATCATATTTCAGTAGTAGGATTTACAGTATTTAGAAATATTATCACGCAAACAAGGCGCGGTTACATACGAACTAGTGACGTAACATATAACAGAATTTTAGAAACTTGTCTTTCTTTGATTTGATTCGATTTTAAACAATCGATTCATCGCTAAGACTTAAAACTGACGGAAGTTTCCCACTGTTACAAATTTGCGATATTAGAATAGGCAAAATTTCTTCCATTCTCCTCTGTCAATAGTCATGCTATCATTTACTCCTTTTTTTTCATATCATTCCTCATACAATCCATCCATCGTTTCCTTGGCCTTCCTCTCCCTTTCCATCCATCACAATTTAAGTTCCATCGTAAGTACTAACCAATTGGTGAAGCATTGACAGGAAACATGTAAGTTCTCTCTCTTCTCTTAATTGAAATCTTAAATCTCATCAGACAAAATTTTAGTTATGTGAACATTATACATTGCGAAAAAATATATTGCGATACGACTCAAGATATTCTTCTGCTCCTTCCTGTCACTGACCTTTCCTTGACTTTCGATTTGAATATCGATAAATCGATTCGATTATAATTAGATAAATTGATTTTAAAATTATTCGTAATTATTAAAAATAAATCTTTGAAATCGATTCAATGTTCTTTCTTTACGTCTGTGCACTTCCCTACGTGATACCATAAACTACAGACAACGGAACAAGTCAAACCCGTAAACAAGCCAGGATTGTTTTTTTTTTGGGTTGACTTCTGACCCTTTTCCCAAATGAAACAGTTTACTTAGACTAACAGTAATATCTATCGTGGATAATTTATTATAACTTCAAATATAACAGTGCAAATAGCAATACAAAACTAAATAAAAAAATAACTCGACATTGTAAACTAAATCTAACTTAGCTTCTATTTAGCCTTAGAGCTTTTTATAATCTTAGCTCCACCGAAATCCTCCACTCTAGTTCTGTCATGGCGCGCAGTAGTTAAATTTCGATAATTTGCGAGCGCAGTGTTTCTGCTTAGCAAGGAAAAAAAAATCACGCAATTTTGAAATATTATTATTTATTATTTTTTATTAACCTACAAAGGAAATATTCAACATGAGTTACAGGGATACGGTGAGTGATATTTTAATTTACGTCGCGATAAATAGACAATATTTTCGTAATTTATTTTTCCAGAACACATTAATGAATCCTGTTTACCTATAACTTGCTTTAATCTAAAATAAATATGGATTTTATTCCATATTACCAGAAATAGATTTCACCATAATTTAACTCAGATCTATTTATATCCATGTTAGTCATTGGTTTCAAGGTTGCTGTGGTCTATACATACCTACTTGAAGAAGGGATATCAATTTCCTATATACCTTGTTGTTTTAAGATATTTGTCGATATTGTGGCTCTATCATCCTATAAATGTAAATAGCATTTAATATTTAAGTATCTAATTATTATCTTTGTTGTTGGAAGTGAAAGTAAAGATAGCAAATTAATTTTTTCACAGCTTTTATACCCCCGGTATTCGCGACGTCAAGTTACTTATTGCGATGTATGTACTACACTGTTATGATCTGAATTATTTGAACACAGAATTTATAATATGTAAAAAATATATATATCAAAATAATATCAAGCATGCAGAATTGAATAACATTATTTTGAAAAGATTCTGCTGTATGAAATTGAAAATTAAGCTCTCTTAAAAAAAAATATCCTATAAAAATCGGTGTTCAGATAGTTTAAAAAACATAACAGGACTAGCTGAGTTTTGTTTAACTGAATTTTTTTATTTAATTTTGTATGATTTTTGTTTTTATATCTTTCTGCCATCAAAAATTAAAAAAAGCACTGCTTACCTAACACTTTTTGAATTTTAAAATGTTATAGATTTAGACTATGTTATAGATTTAGACTATGTTGTAGATTTAGACTATGTTAGAGATTTAAACTATGTTATAGATTTAGTTTTGCTTTACTTTAAAAATTAAAGAGCAGTTAGTAAGATGTGTATTTTAGCAATATTTACAGTATAATGCACTTTACCAGTTATTTAGTAAGTAGTAGTTACTACCTATTAGTTTTATTATTTATTTTTTAATTTTCTCAATTTTATTTTATGATTCTATGATTTAGAGTATTTAAAACCATTGCTTAAAAATAAATATTTAATTAATTAAAGGCACTAGGTTAGGTAGACAAAAACTATCATGAAATAGTTTTACTCAAGTATTAGCATTCTATTGTATTATAAATATACAAGGTCAAACTAAAATATAACATACTCTGATCTATTTATGTTAAAAATTTAAAAACTTGTCCCTGGAATTTCGCAGTATATTTTTTTATGTAGTACTTCAACCAGCTGTTTTTCTTATATTATATATTTTCTATACATCTAACACACATCACATATGCTTATTAATTTGTATGTAACAAGTTCACATTATCTTCACAATGCTGAAATAATATGAATAATATTTGTTGCTTAATAATATCATAATAATATATGTTATGTTATCAGCAGTACTCACTATTCCCAAGATCTCATTCATACTGTGCGGCTACAGAGCAACGTGTAGGATCCTATCTAAGGACCCTAATGGTATTTAACATCTGCCTATATTTGTGTGACCCATGCATAAAACACACAGTTGGCTGTGCTTGTTTTTTTTCCAACTACACAGGCATTATGGTAAAGGTTCTTCTAAAAGTTCAATGAAATTGTCATTTGGTTTTAAAAAAAAAAAATCAATGTCATAAAATTAAAAATGTGGGGATCACGCATTTAATTAAATGTTGCCCTACTAATGGCTTAGGTGTTGCCAAGTCTAATTTAGTTCATTAAACTATTAATTATTTCTAAATATATCTACAGAATGAACATGAACAGAATGATACAATTTCCTCAAAATTATTTCTTGATTTCATTGGAGTTGTATGTGGGTGTGTGTGTGTATCAAGCCTGCTTGCTTTGCTTTTATAATATGACCTTAGATACATATACATAAGTAAACACTACATTATTTATTTCTTGTAGTGTTTACTTTTGGATATAGAAAATTTTATCTTTCATAATATGACACAAAAAAATATATTATGTAATTTCATTTTTTTTTGTCATATTGTTTCTTTATAATACTCAAACTTCTCTATTAAATGTTGTCCATGGTAGTGAACTGATTTCCAAGATAAAGATTCTTTACCTAGTTTGGAAGTCGGACATCCATTTAGTTTCTTGCAATCTTTTTTTTTGTATAGATGAAATTGTACTAGGCTATATTTTATTGAGTCCAACAAACCTTTTTTTTTTTACCTAAGCCTTATCAAAAAAAGCTTAGTGGTTGCTGTTCTTATTTGTACTTTTCGAAGTCTTTTTGAACAAGTTTTATTACAAGTAAAATGACAAACGCAAAATACGCGAAATTATCTTACGAAGTTATATTCAATGACTGCTTTAAAATATGTGTAAATGATGTTTCGCTTTCATCTTTATCTCACTTTGGCACTAAATGCAATTATTGTAGTTGTTTATCAATATTTGCAATGAAATTACGTTGTTAGTAATGTGTGTTTACTGTGCATTATCTGTGTTCTTACTAACGTTTCGTGCTCTCTCCTCTCATACTGTTTGAAGTTATCAAATATGGGTCAAGATTTGTGTAAATGTATAACGCTTCCCTTTCATACGCAGAGTTTCGGCTCGTCGCCGTCATCCGTTCTGAGTTCACTATCGTCGCTCCGCACTCGCCCATTCGCAGATATCTCATACAATAGCACTCCGGATCTAAATGAAGTCTATCCGGGCCTGTATGTCGGAGACGCGTAAGTATTATTTTAGAACTTCACGCTTCTTGCATGGCTTATACCTAGTATTGTGCTGGTACTCTGAATGCTTAGCTACCTTAATGTACCTAGCTACCAAGTATTTGCCCCATATAATATAACTCATCTGTTAATTTAGAGTTGCTGCAAAGGACAAGGCATTCTTAAGGCGTATGCGCATAAACTATGTCCTTAATACCGCTGAAGGCAAGCGATACACCCAGGTGGACACAGACCACCTCTATTATCGTGACTGTCCTGGACTGCGCTACAAGGGTTTCCAGCTCATGGATTTGCCCTCAACTGATATTTCAAGATATTTTCATATAGCTGCTAACTTCATCGACGAAGGAGTTTCGAGTGGAGGTATGTGTTAAGGACGACGATTTTTTTTTTTGTCTTTTTGTTTGATTTGGTTGACCAAAAATATGTTTCTTTTTCTAGGACGTGTCTTGGTTCACTGCTTTATGGGAGTGTCCCGGTCTGCCACATGTGCTCTAGCGTTTCTCATGATTAAACGTGGCATGTCTCTGGCCGAAGCGCTGGGAACCGTCCGTTCTCGCCGCGACATTCACCCCAACGAAGGCTTCATCCGTCAGCTGCAACAGCTGGACAGGGAACTGCGCCTCAATCGGATCCGCTGACCCTACCGAAACAGTTCTCTTCAGTCTCTCTTCAATTTTTCATCAGACGAGGAAAATAGACGACGCCGGGTACGAAGCCTCGATCGAAGTTATCTCTACCATTATTAGACGATCGACACTTTAATTGTGTGTGACCATTTGAATCTCGCGGCTACGCAATAAGATTCAAATGATCACATATGTACCTACGCTGCTACTTCCCCAAGGCCGTATCCGATTTCGTTATAGTGGAGAACTGAGAGAACACAACGCTCGTGACATTTACAACATTTACACTTAACTTTTTATAATATAGTACATACAGTTATATATCGGTATTTTTTGGCCTAGTGTTATATTTGAGAACTGTGAAGAAATTGCGCCCGCACGTCGCCAAAAATTAAAATCCAGCGGGCCATGGTTTTGTTTGTGAGATTGACTACAACATCTTGAAAAGTCTATTGTTAAAGTATTTTATAACCATTTTTGAAATTAATGTTTAGGGATCTGAAATTCAAAGTCTATCTTGTATTGTACATATTTTGACTGTTATTTGATCATACTTATTAAATATTAAATTAAAATGATAACATAAATAAAGTATAATAAGAAAATCATTCATATAAAAAGATTATAGCATTACAACTCACTTTAATAATTTAAGAAAATTATGAGGATAATCAAATTATTTATAAAGCTTTATATAATCTAAAGTACCTACATTTATTTTTTATTAATTTATTGTGATTGCATCGCCATATTTTTTTTGATACAGTGATAATAATTATTATATTTCACATAGAATTCTATATTTTATATATTAAGATCTTTGTGTCTGGGTTATATAAACTGGGTTATATTCTCGTGTGCCATTTTGTTTTGTATCAATAAATATATTTATGGCTGTTATTTTTGTAGAGATGAAGAAATAATTTTTAACTCTTTTAATGTAGATTAAGACTATGTCCAGTTTATAAGATGTTGAAGCTTCTATATAGCGAGTAACTATTGGTATCTGACTATAGTACAATTGCCTAGCCTTATAGTCATGAGATGACTTCATCGTATGCAATAATGTCGTTCCCGAGAGTATATTTTTATTAATATTAAGTTTTTCTTCAAGACTGGCAATTATGGCACTTGAGTGACAGCTTAGGTACTGTTAGTAGTGGTAGTTAGCTTGGCATGTTTGTCATTGCATCGTGGGCAGGTGTTACACACAGTGAGCACTCATTGTTCGAGGACTCGCACTAGTTGCCAACACACGTGACATTTGGCTGCACATATGTGTCACTATTTAATTCTATTTATACCTCTCATCACAGTGCAATAAATCAGAAGACCTATTTTTGTAAAACTTACCATTTTTTTTATTTATTTTAGATCTAACTATTTCATAGAGACTAATTAGCACAGTTAAGCTAACAACTTATTTCATGGTTACACAGGAAACTTGTGGTTGGATTAAGATGTGGTTCGCGACTGATGATGAACTAGTCGATGTTATAAGTGCAATATTTAGATGTAAAGAGCACCAAAGAAAGCAATTGATTGTGATATTGGATGTGAAGGAATAAATAATGTGTTAAGAAAGAGAAATTATTGTAGTTTGTGAAAATAGTACTTACTTACAAAATCATAGTTTCTATTTTTTAGCAATATTAATAAAATAAGCTGTTATTTCGACTTAAACTATTACGGCTAATTCCGAAGCCTTACTAAGTAGTATCCAAAATTAGAGATGAGGCATGTTATTCTTTAATACATTGTACTGTTAATGAAATGTTACTTTGCTACGTTAATAATACATGATTTTTCATAAACAATATAGAGTAAAAATTGCATCTATTATAAAAATAATACCTAACAATTATGTAAGTACCTGTTAAATACCTACGTTATAACAGTTTAATATAGGTATTAAGAATTAAAGGAACACTAGGCTATTATTGCATTAATAGCATCGTTAATTTATTGAATTGTAAAATGAATAATGATTTACAAAGTATTTATCAAAAATAAAGTTATTTATTAAAAACTATTATTTTCTTTTTTTGTTTCGGAAAGTACCTAAAAAAGGTTGTTGTCGGCCTAAAATAAAAAAAAATATTCTACAGTAATAGCTTTAAATTAGGCCGATTTTTTAGTGTTTCATTTCTGGCAGACACTATGAAATAATTTATTTATTTAACTATTTATGTACACACAGAAGACAACACAGGAGAATAACATTATAATAAATGAGTACAAGGGTACAACTTATTTCATATGAAATTTCTTCCAGCAGACCCGCAAAAAGGAGAGATGAGAAATAAATGTAGACGATAGTGTGTAAAAAGGAAGAGAAGAGTGTGTATAAATGTGCCTTAAATAACTTAACCTATAATACTGTATAAATATACATAAAAGTAAATATTAATAAATACTTATATAAATACATAATGCTGAGATATATAAACTAATAAAAATATATATGTATATTATAAATCATAATTGAGAGGAAAGGTAATGCTCTTTCACTCTGGTTTTAAACAATGAAATGCTCTTTAAATCACGAATGCTAGGCGGAAGTGAGTTCCACAACCTTACAGCATATAATCCTTTATTTAGATGATATAAAACAGCAAATCCTACCTGTATAATAGTTACGGGTTGATTTGTTGTTATTAATAAATGTGCCTATTGTTCCCTCTTAATATTCCTTAGTGGAAAGCTACGCACAAGGTCATATAGTTGCGGTTCACTACGTATAAGTATCACTACTTACTACATACATTCAATGTGGCGATCAGCCGAACTGATTCTTTGCCAGACATACCTACCCTCCGTCTCGAGCTTGACATACCACGCTCGGGGCGCCAGCGCCCGTCTTGCAGGTCAGGGTCAGTATTTCTACACAGAATTATTGTCAACGTTTGTAACCCGATGGAACACAAAATGACTCAGAAATTCAAATAAAATTCCATATTGGTAGTTGGCACCGACATCATGTTGGTTTTCAAATTATTACAATAAAATTATTAGGTTTCGTAGATAAATAACCACTACACAGTAATTAGTATTAGGTAATCATTATCAAAAACCGTTAACTATTGTTACATAAGTACTTCCCTACAATATTCATACAAAAAACATGGTTCCGAAAATGCACCCCCATCTCGACGGAGCACCCTGTATAACCATAGGTGGAAAATTCACGACAGAACAGCGCCTCACGAATGAATTTGGAACTATAAAAGTATCGAATCAATATCAAGGTCAAGCAAGTTGCAAAACATCGTTTTTCGCATTTCAATGAATTGGCTCTACTAAGGGAAGGGAGGGATTCTTTAAATATTGTTCCGGTCCTCAAAATATTGAATTTCGCCAAAATATCCCCAATCCAACAAATACCAAAAATACCCTAGATCCATTTATAATTACAGACGTCAACACATCAAGCTACCCGAAATTGTAAAATTTTCCTAATCAACCTCGAACCGAAAACCGCTGGCGTCTGTGGGTACCTACATAGCCCAAAAAAACCTACCTAGCGACGACTTGTAAAGACTGCATATTTAAATAATAGCAATTACTGGCCACATAAAATTTCTCTGGCTACGCTACTAGGGGCTAGGGGTAGGGTTAAGTCGGCAGTAAGAAGGTAACCTACATGATCATTTCAGTTGAATAGTATAACAGTGGCGTAGCGTGGGTTTTCCGCCCGGGGCCGACCGGAAATTCGCGACCCCCTCTATTGTCATCATCAGTCAAGAAAGTAGTAAAAGCAGCAAAAGGTCGAAATACGGGGTGGAAGGGACACCGACGCGAAAACGATTACCACTTATTCAGTAGAAATTTTTCATCGGTAAAAAAAAAACATCTGTTCCATACATTTTGACCGTGTAGCTATAGGACGTTTATAGGAAACAGCAGGTTTTTTTTAATAACCGATAAGTATTGGGGGGCTCAGAATGATGTACTGCATACGTGCTAACCGTTTTGGCGTCGGTGTCCCTTTCACCCCCACTCCGTATAAGAATATTTAAAATTAATAATAAATATGTTTTTTTTCATAGGAAAATCTGACGTACTGTTTTCAATATCTATAAATATGTATGTATGTCATGTTCGATTGCCTATATACATAGGCATAGTTTACAAGTTTTGCCGTTCCAGAAATTAACAAAAAGAGCGAGAGTTGCGAGCTCAATTTTTTTAACACATCTAATGGATTAGGTAGGTAATGTACATTTCTTTTAACTATTCATAATGCAAAAGTTTTTTAACAACTTATGCAGAAAAGCTTCAGAATATTAAGCATGCAAGACCGAGCAAAGCGTGCTCGAAAATTTTGAATGGTGCTTGATATATGGTGGCAGACTAGAACAAACTTAGAGCTTGTATGAAAAGGGTGGTTCGTGCCGTTCCTCGCAGTCTGACGCCGGGCCATGGCCAGTGGCGTATAGTAGGTACGGTAAATACGCTGTTTCCTTTGGTCCTTAGTTTTAGTAACATAGTCCTGAAGATGCCAATGGTCATATCTGATCTGATGACTATGAATTCACTCGTGGCCGCCCCCTGAAACGCGCCGCCCCGAGCCATGGCCTTCCTCCCCCCCCCCTCCTCTACGCTACGCCACGGAGCAGGTAATTATTAAAGGTGCAGTCGACCTTTAACAGTATAAGACGCGGATGACAATGTGTAGGGTACGAGCCGTACGGCTTAGCTTGACCTCGAAGATCAATCGATTCCCTCGCTGTGAACCATGAACTTTTATAGCAAATGACGGCAGTAACTTACATGTATGAAGGACAGACCCGACGCAGCGCAGAGTAGGTACGGGTGCAATGCACTGTATAGCAATTATTTGGAAACTATTACTTAGGTATTACAAGAAGTATATAAATAAGTCTTTTGTCTTGTCTTGTCGTTATGGTAAACTGGCAGGCGATGCAGCAATGCAACATGTCAAAATTGTTTCTGTACAATCAGCAACAAAATTTAACATTTCAGTTTTTGAAACCTAAATCATTAAATTGAAATCAGTCAAGCAGAAGTAAATTAAAAGAATATTAGCTCCTTGTTAATCAATAATATGCTGAAGCTAAAATATGTATCATAATTTCAATGAAAGTTTTAAAAGTAGCAGTGTTAATTAACTTTTATGCACACTGTATTTCTACATACAAATAAGTAGGCAACTCCTATCCAGCAGATTTCTGAGATATATTAGTACATTGGATTTTTCCCAGAGAACTTGAAGTTTTTTTACTTGCTTGTTGCTTTAATATAATGAAATTATACAACACTGTTCAAAAAAAGGACCTAAATTTTAGTCTGAAGGCTATTAATTATTATCATAATAACTATTGTTTCCTTTATTTATATTTTTTCAAATTATTTACATTTTTAAATATTTATTAAAAAAAACATTTAAAAATATAAAAAATTTTAGCCTACCAGTATCAGGAACAGGGTCCAAGCTACCGGTGGTCAGGGCTCCAGAGAGAGGAACCTCCTAACAATACGAGCCGTGTCCAGAAGTACCGCTTTCTGAATCAAGCCCTTGATCCAGCTGCCTAACGAGAGTCTCCTCAGGTATTGGCCCTTGGCAATTAAGCCATGGGCTGATATGACTATCGGCACAATGATTGCTAAGTCCACATCCCACATGTCAACAACCTCGCGAGCCAAGTCAAGATACTTGATTTTCTTATCTTTCTCGGCTTTCATGAGGTTCTCATCATGCGGGACCATTATGTCAACAATCATTGCGCACCGCTCTGATCGACCCACCACCACTATAATAACTTATTATTAATAAGTTACTTTTTTTCATTGTTTGTAAGCTGAAGTGGTATCAATTAGAACTTAAATGATTTGTGAGGCTAATGATAGTGGGCCTGGTGAAAAGTAAACATGCTCAAGGCAGAGATAAATGGTCAGATGCGCCCAAGAAAGCTTTTGTAGGCAACATGTATCTAGCGGTCCACAGTGCAGAAGACCGCATAACTGGGAGATTCACCATATCCTCAGCATTGAGGGAACAACGAAGAAGGTTTCAATGAGCAAAAATGTGTTTAATGAACAATGTTTTATTAATTACTACAATATCCTATACTAATACATTGGTTGTTTTACAAATAAGGGCGATTCATTTCTGTTTTCTTGGCCTTCTTGTCTCTAGCCCTGGGCCACCATCTATGCTCAGTTGTTAAGGTTATGGAAGACAGTTGTTTCCTTGCTATCTCGGGCTTCAAATTCTTGAATACTCTGTAAACTTCTTGTTTATCAGTCATTCTTAAAACTGAATTGTCAGTAACAGTTTCTTCTGGGAGAGGTCTTGAGTGTTCATAAGGAAATTCTTGGTCTTTATGAAGCGCGACGATCGTTGAACCATCATCAGTTACAACGATTTTATTGTAGCATCTTGTAATTATTTCTCTTGGTCTAAACGCTACTGCACGAATTAAATGAGCCATATTAATAGTAATTGCTAAGAAAAAAATTGAAATCTATCCACAACATAACCTAAAATAACTTCGTATATATTTGACATTGACACTTGACAGACAGAAACCGTAATCTCCGGTGGTAGTGTAAAACCAAAATTAATCGACTAATATGCGCCTGAAACCATAAACAATCTAGAGAAATAAAAGAATTGTCTTGCAATATCGAGAATTCCATCCAATACATTTTTAAACATTGGTGGGCGATCAATAATCGTTTTTTTTTACTCTGTGAAATCAATGTTTTGATCACTCAGTCTGTGTCTCAGTCAGTTCAGTTGACATTACTCTTTGAGTTGACGGTTCGCTAGAGAAGAAGGCTAGAAGACTAGAACTTCGATTGAAATTGCTTTGCATTTGTAAAATATTGTACTTTCAGTGTGTAAACAATGGAGTTCCCAGCCACACCATCCAATGCTTCGGACAGCAATGAGTACCCAAGCACTACACGATCTCCATTTCATAATGCGCCAGACGACAATAAAAGACGCAGGTAGTTTTTGTTCGAGACAAGAAAAAACAGAAAAACGCTCCTATCAGATTCTTATTGTAATACTGATTATATGATTTCACGTTACAGTTCTTCAAGATCAATAAAACGGAGGCGTTTTGACGATGAGCTGGTCGAGTACAGTGGTTTGCCTGGGTCTTCACTCGGGAAAGGGGACAAAAGGATGCGTACACAGTCGTATACGAGTCAAGTGTCGGAGGTTCCAGTAGCCAGCGTGCCCACGCCTCCCGCGCACCCGCCTCCAGAGCGTCGCAGGGCTTCCAGCAAAGTCTCAGCTGGAGGCAGCATTGGTAGAAAAATTCGCCGTAAAGGCCAACTGAGTCACCTTTCGACTAAAGATCTGGGACGTTGGAAGCCTATTGATGATTTTGCATTGATACAAGGTGTGCAACAGGTAAGGACTCGTCTATCTTCTTTCCCTGTCAAGAAGTTATCATTGGTAAAATGAAGTTGGTTAAAAAAAATATCTAAACTCTTATTGTATTTTTAGTAATCCACAAAAAATTATAATCATAATTTTATATAAATATTAAAATGATTATCATTTGAATATGTTGAAATGTTTTAAAAAAAATATTCTGTATGTTTCCAGACCAATGATTTGCGCATAGTCCACCGTGGAGTGAAATTCTCCTGCCGCTTCACAGTCAGCGAGCTGCAGTCTCGTTGGTATGCCCTGCTGTATAATGCGGAAATATCACGGGTGGCTATTGCTGCTATGCGTAACTTGCACCCGGACTTGGTAGCAATGGTACAGCAACAAGCACTGTACTCAAATGCTGAAGAAGAACTACTTGGCACAATACAAATGGTTCCTGTAAGTTGTTATTTCAATAACATCATCATCATTGTCCACAGTCTGACTTTAAATGTCTCTGGGCATAGACCTTTTTATTAGTTGTGCCGATCTTCATGCTAGCAAATTATTTTTAGAGTCGTCTACATAGGTTTAGGTTTAAAGAAACTTTATTCTCAATAAAAACATAACATGTCACTTACTTGAGAACAATAAAATATTACTTAATTAAATACTTATATTAGGTTCGACAACATCCGTCACAGACTAAATAAAACTACTCGAAACTCGACCCACCCAACGCATTCATTTTTCAAGTAATGTCCGGTTAGCGGTTAGATACAGGCTAAGCTGGTTTTTGAATGCATTGAATGAGTGTAGGTTTCTTATGCGGGAGGGTATCTTATTGTATAGCTGTGCTCCTTCAAATGTAAGCATTCTTTTGCCATAGTTGGTCCTGGTTTTTGGTAGAACTAATAAACTTGCTCGTTGTGATACATACAGAGACTCACACCTTTTTAACATGCCAGGCAGAAACTACAAAATGCCACCTACTATGGTTCAGCCTACTTATAACTATAGACCAACCACTTTAATGAGTCCTCGGGAAGGTATCAATTTAAATGCAATATTCTGAAGGTTGATCACATATTGGTTCAATTTTTTTTTCCTCTTCTCATCTGCTATCAGTCATCCTTGACTATGATCAGATGTGTGGAAAGATTCATCACATTTTTTTATAGAATCGGGACCAGTGTAATTCTACTTAATCAGGCAGCACTCTTGCATCAGCTTTCTTGAGTCTCTTAATGCAATTTGGCTTCAATAGTGAATGTGAAAGGGGATTTGGATAGTTGGTTAATCTATCTTTGTGCTTTGCTTCTTCTAGGATCGTTTGGATTTCCAGGTGCTCATGGATTTCTGAGATGCAAGCGTACCAGGGCGTATTGGTTCAATTAGTGTCATAATACTTATGTGGATTATGGTTATTTTAAAGCAAATAACCTGTGGGATATTGTTAGGACTTTGTGGACGCTTAATGAACCTTTGATGGGGCAAGGCGGAAGACTCCTTAAAGTGGTCGGTCTATAGCCTTCTAAGTAATAAAGCCATTTTAGTGTAAAATTCATCTTTAAAGTTTTTTTATACCATTAAACAAAGTAATAATTTTTACATTTTTTCTTGCTTGCAGTCATCTCTCCCACCACTGGAAAAATTTCAAGAGTTGCTGGACCAGAATCCACATGTATTCTATCAAGCGAGGACCGCTAAGAGTTTGTTGGCACATTGGCAGCTCCTGAAACAGTACAATTTGTTGCCAAACCAGGTTGTACAACCATTGCCTAAAAGTAAGACATCATTTATTTATATGAAGTGTGATGGAGTATTTTTTATATTATTAGCTATTATTGAAGTTTCTTAGCTGTTTCTGTAGCAAATTCTAAATAAAAACTTGACTGGACAGTAAAGTCTGTCACCGGTTTATGATACATACATAAACTCACGCTTTTTTCTCATGGTGGCTGGCAGAAGCTACTGAATACTACCTGGTACAATCCTTATCACAGAAAATTTGTTTTGCCACAGTATAATATGGTAGCAACAATTTTTTTTTAACAACAGTATTTCCACCTTATGTTATGTTTAAGTCCCATGTAATAGGGGTCGAGCCTATTGCCATCAACCAGTCACAAATTCAGATTCCGTGGCTGCTACTGAGAAATTCCTGATGGAAAAACCCAATAACAATTTGCCTGACCCGGGAATCGAACCCAGGACCTCACGCTCAGCAGTCGTGCTTGTGACCACTAGACCAACGAGGCAGTCAATTTAATTCAATTTAATATTTTCCAGACCCATCTGAAGTGATGACTTTCTCTGATGCTGAAGAGACAATGAATGACAATGAGTTGCCAGACTATAAGGAAGATGGCACAGATATTGAGATGCAACTAGCTGACAGGTACATTTCATTTATTACTACCAATTGATTGAATGATTCGAGAAAGTCAAGATAGATAAAAGTTTGTTCACAAGAACAAACTTTTGCATACTTGGATACCTTTGGCAACCAAGTAGCCTAGCATAATCAGCCTGTAATGTTCTCACTAATGGCAGCCAAGGCTCCTCTCTATAAGAGGGAGTCCCGTCTTTGAAATGGTTAGTTCACCTGAATACGAGAAAGTTCTAGTTTCCTTGTCCAATTCAATTGAATAGATTCAAATTCATTAAGACTATCAGGTTGATTCATTCGGATTCGCATATTAGAACCATCCCAAAGTTTTTATTAGAGACCGGATTATATGTAACTTAAAACCGTCGCCATAAATATGCATCAAAAGTGGCAAAATATGCAACACAATTTTTTTATAAATACTACAAAATAAATGTTTTTTTTTAAATTTACTGCATTTTCGATGAGATAATATCATTTTTGTTCTTGAAAACTTAAATAATCAAGTACTGTAACAAATTATTAGAGCATTGAACTTAATGGGCACTATTTGAGTTTAGGTGCTTTATTTGCAATACCACCTCTGAGGAATTTTAGCAGTTTGATACAGTTAAATATAAAGGAAACATTTCCGACCTATGGATCACCCGATTTTAGCTAAAATATCCATTATCCGCAAAAAACAGCCATAATATGCATATGCATTTGCATATAATCCGGTGTCTAGTTAAAGTAGCTAGACTCCTGCAAAGCCAAGGATAGTTAGATAGTTAGTTTTGCAACACTATACCAGGGGTCGGCAAGTAGTTTTAAGTAGGGTCTGGATACCGTGACGTGGAGAGCAGTGGTGGCTTAGTGGGGGCAGCCCCGACTTACGAACAACGTAAGTCGTGGGTTCGAACCCAGGCAGGCGCATTACTTTGTGTAATTTATTTCATCACCACTGCTCTCAAAACGGTGAAGGAAAACATCGTGAGGAAACCGGCATGTCGTAGAACCAAAAATTCGAAGACATGTGACATCTACCAACCCGCACTGGGCCCGCGTGGTGGATTATAGCCCATTCCCTCTCATAGAGAAGAGGCCTGTGTCCCAGCAGTGGGAACATTATAGGCTGATTATACTATATTATACTGGATACCGTTAAAATTTGACATGAGTTCCCAAAAAAAAAACTCATAATGCTTTGTTATTGTATAATAATCTATTATTTTGCCTCATCTAAGTAATTATATAGGGTATTTTTGCCATCACATCAGTTGCAGGTAGGTAATTTGTAGAATAAGTACTAGCGAGATTCTATTTGGCTTTCAAATGTATAGTTTAAAAAAAAAAACACTCACAGTGGTCCACTTTTAAGGACTGAGTGCGGAAACCAAAACCCTTAACACAGAACATAGTTAAATACTATTTAAATTGAGAAGCTAGGTATATTTAACAATATTTGACGGTCCACAGCTCGACCTTCCGCTGACCGACCGCTGCTCTCTCTCTATAATTCAAAGCTCCATACTACATCTCAAATCTTGTCTTACATTTCAGAGTGGACAAAAAAGACATCCGTCTTCTGGAAACATCATTGACTCGTTGGCAGGTGTTGGTGCAGTCCGTGTCAGGAACCTCTACGGAGCTGGATAAGAACACACTTGCTGTGCTGCGCGGCAGGCTTGTCAGATTCCTTATGAGGTCCCGAGAGGTGGGTTATGTACCTTTATTTATTTTTAAAGATCCTCCGTATAGTATTGGGTTATAGAAGTATGAAGAACAGAGTGTGAATTGCTCCATAGATAAGGCCACAAGGATGTTGTCTGGTGGGCTGCTGCCGTTTGGCGTTTCGGTAAATACGTTAATGGCACGGATGGTCTGGTCTGGTCTGCTTGCGGGATACAGGATTTTGTAGTTCGTATTTGATGTTGTACATGCCGCTACAGGTTAGAGCCTTATAGGCTTCAGAACATTACGACAAGGACAGAACGTGCTATTAGGTCATATGGAGTGTATTCAAGCTGACTATTAGTTGTAGTACCTGACTGGACCTGGCCTTGAATCTGATATTAATGTGAATATACCAATGCAGCAATGAAAACCTGTTTCGTACTTATTGTGGTCAGTACAGGTAGGTTATTTAATTATATTTGTATTGTCGTTTGTGTTTGTGTAGAGTGGCAGTGCTGTGTATCGTTAATCAAGCATATCAAAATCACGCTCGGATCGGTGTGAGGCAGACTTATTTCATGCATCATGAGCTCCAGAGAGGTATGTATGTATTGTGCAGGTGTACGAAGGTACGAAGGCCTTCGATATTGGAAGTCGCGTTATGGATCTCAAATGGAGTTTGGCAAGACACCTAGCAAGGTGCGGTGATGGCAGGTCGACGTAAAGCTGTGACCGAGTGGCGTTCAAAGAATCGAAAGAGAAGTCGTCCGGCGGCAAGATGGGCAGACGACATTGTTGCCATTGTAGGATTATCCTGGATGAGGCTGGCACAAGAGCGTGGAGCTTGGCACAAGTAAAGAGGGGCTTATACCCAGCTGTGGGGGAAGTCGGGCTGTGTATGATGATGTGCAGGTGTAGTGGATTGGACTTTCTTCGTGAGCTGGAGCCTGGTTCAGACTTGTATAAACGCGAACGACAAGCTCTCCCACGGTGCCCACACGCACCGCGCAATTAAATCAGGTACTCAGTTAGACCTGTACCATACCTTACGCCAAGTAGCTTTCTCGAGTTCCGGTCAAGCACATAAAACATTTCAGCTTTGTCTTCGCGATGGCAACACATCTGTGATGTCTGGTATCCGCAGCCGGCGGTCACTTAACATCAGATGAGGCTTTGACTTGTTTAGGTTCCAATCATACAGGGTGTAAACAGACCCTTCACATAGCCGTCAACCAAGCATTCTGTACATCAAACTAAGTAACTTTACGCAAAAAATATTGCTGGGAATCGACCTTTTTTTTTTTGGGTGTGTAAAGTAAAAATCTACCATTAAAAACATGTATTTAAAAAAAAACTTGTGAAAAAGTTGGAACTTTGACCCCCAATATCTCCGTAACTAGAAGGTTCCCAGGTATGGTCTAGAACAAAAAAAATATCGCAAAGACGGGGAGAACAGGTGCCTTTCGGCTCTGTTAAGGGTCTATTTACACCCTTTATAGTATCGTGTAGTACATTTGGCCGAAACCGAAACCCATATAAAATATTCACAATAATTATGGTATCGGTTTCGGCCAAAACAAAGACAGATACCAAAATTTGGTTTTGGTTTCGGCTTTCAAACTTGTTTCGACATTAGACTAATATCGAGTTGTGATATTAGACCAATTGTAAATGATTCCTATATACTTAGTCTCAAGTTGCGGATAACTTTAATAGCGCGTTTCAGAATTTTTATGTTAGTTCTTCCTTTGTGGCATAGATGGCGCTGGAGTACTTTTTGTACTATGGTGCTGTAGTACTTCTTGTACTTTCCGCCACAGACAGTTTAAAAATCGTCAGCCTAAAGATACTCACTGCAATTAAAAGTAGCCTCTCCATGTAGTTACCTGAAACTTTGCCAAGTCACTCACCCCTCTGCCCATGTTCATCGGCAACTTTATTCCTTTTAAAAATATGCTTTTTAATATTCAAGACCCATGATGATGCCGTCGGTTTACAGCTGGCTGCCTGCACAGCTCATGATTTCATGGGTTTTGATCGCTGGCAACCTAACGGAAATCATCATCATCAATCATCGCAATTTTTATTATAAGGACTTACACAAATTACTATTAGCCTCGAGTAATAACGCCACCAGCTATTTATGACGTGTGCGTAGCCAACCTTGAGTTGAGGTAACATTCAGTGAAGAACTAGGAAATAATTAGAACAGGATAAGGAATTAAGGGGTTATTTAATAGGCCTTGTGGAATTCCAATATATTTGTAGTTTATCCCTATAACAGCTATTTATTCACCGAAAACATAACGTAAAACAAGAAGTAGAAGACACGTAAGTTATAATAACAAAAAACACAGCAATTTGACCAATGTCTCAACATTTATTTTGTTTAAGAAGCGCAAACATGTCTGGTGAATGACAGTGACAAATTAAAATAAAAACGTGTTTCTTTAAGCGTACATTACTTAATTCGATATCTTAATAGTACCATAAGTATATATATTTATAACATCAATATTTCAAGGTAATATAGATAGAAATGTTTTGTTTTAGGCGGTTCGATCAATCATACATAATGTCAATAGGTACTTTTATCAAAAATATTAATTAAACAAAACACAAAGTAGATTTATGAAAATTATACTCTATCAAATATCATTTAAAGTACTTTTTTTAAAGGAGCTAATCAAGTTTTATAATTGCAGATTATGATAAGACATATTAGTCACCATATTACAAAACCTATTACCGCGCTTGGCTAACTGATTGCTAATATCAGCATTAAAGTTAGCAGTGAATACTGTGTGGTCTGCCTTTCTGAAAAGATATGAGAATTTGTATCCTGAAGACATCAGACCTTTGCAGTATCTACCCAATAACGGCAACAACGACTACTATTCATATAATCGTAAATTGATTGTTGAAGTCCCGTGGTGTCCTGTTTCACGTCAGTGAGGTCCAAAGACTATGAAGTTTTTTAATACCACACTTTGTTTTTTACTGGCTCACGTCATACTGCTGATTAAGGCTTTACGCTTCATCCATCTCTCTCCGTCCAGAGCTTCCAAGGACCTTTCTTTGACCCACTGTTGACCTCTGGAATAAAGGAAATCCACCGCCCTCACCCCAGGCAGGAATCAATGACATTTTTTTTTTCATAATGTTTTATCGCAACACGTACCTTTTTCTTACATTTATTTATGTTGTGTACCTACTAACGTACGCGGATATTGGGCACCAATTATTTTAATGTTTCTACATGTAGGTTATACCCATAAAATAATTAAACAAAAATGAATCATATTTACTATCCCTGCAATTTTTTTTTTTTTTATGTTGATTACCCACAAACGAATCTAAATGATTTAAATAGTATTTGGTACACAAATACATAAATTGTAAGATACTTCGTCTCATTAAAACGAAGTAGTTTCCCTAGGTTGCCGTCTCACTCGCAGAGAACAATAAACAGAAATCCAGAAAAGTGACAAAACATGTCACTTTTCTGGAAATTTCAACTATGAAAAGCTAATACAGTCACACAACTATAATTAATTTTCAGATAACAAAAGCCACTTGCATGTTTGTAAAGTCCACAAAACAAACAAAACTAATTAATGTTATGCATCGTAATTACGTTTTTCCACAGTGCATTTCCCCCTCGTCCGTCAATATGGGGTACGTTGTAACACAACGACTGACCGTGTAGACCCTGACGACGGTTTCAAGGACGCCCCCACCCCCTAATGACACGGTCACCACCCGCCAACATGAAAAATATCTATTCATTTCACTATCTAGCCCACATATCGTCATATTGTATCGATTGCCCTCGTTTCAATAACTTTATGTCGCCTATTTTAAAGTACACAATTACATGTTTTATCTTCACTAGGAAGTTTAAGATTGTGTTATCTTTATCTTTACAACACCTACCTATTACGTTTCCGTATTTGTCCTTTGACATAGCTTCTTGGTCATTATCGAGCTACTTCTTCGCAGCCATAATTTTGAAAAAATGCAAATTTGATTAATTCCGCGCAATTTTTGTAACATGGATGCGTCATGTTTAAATTATATCGGGATTTCTACACCAGAAAATACAAATTACACATTATAATTGTTGTTTTATTTGAATTTAACTTTAAATTCTCACTCTGTTATTACACCGTATTTCAACCAGCGATACGAAACTCTAAAAATAGCATTATAATTACGTACACAATTAATTAAGTTGGATATTAAAGTTAATAGTTTTCCTCGAGGAGTTAGCAATTCACTTGTGAGTAAAGGTAATAAGTATGTAGCTACAGAAGAAAAATCAAACTGGTGACTCTTGTTTTGAGAACTGGCCGGTGGTAGCCGTCGTTGTTTACATAACATTCTTTTATAACAAGGCGATTGTTTGGGCACTAGAAGCGAATTGGATATTCATAACAACAAGTATCAATAGAGGATGGAATGGTAAACTTGTGGAACTTGGTCAATGTCCGGTGAATCCACTGAGCGAAGTTTCTGATACCTGACCATCTCTCTGTACATACAGTTTTTTTAAACCGATGTTTTACTTATTTCCTGTTGGGTATACATAGATATAGAAAAGTGTGGGTGTGAAGACTTGTGTAAGCTTGATTTTAGTTATTACTTGATTCCTTGTTTCTTGAGTTACTGTTTTGTTTGCGCTTTTTGTTTTTGGTTTTATACAAGCATCTTTTTTGAGTTTAACGTGTTATATAATATATATAAGGGTGTATTATATATTGGAAATTATATTTCCTTAAAATGCTCGTAGTGCAGTAAAGTTCCTTACCCTAAACAGTAATTGAAAACGAGTGATTTCACTTAACGTTTATGCGGTGGTGGGGGGGAAATGGGTGGGGCTTATGTTTAAGCTATTGCAGCTGCAGGAGAAATGGAAGATGCTGTCCATCTTCCATTTCTCCTCTGTCTTGGCTCTGACTTAGAAGAAGTCAATTGTGCGACATCCATAAACGAAACTGAAGGACTCTCACTGCCTGTTCATCATAACCAGAATCCACCAAAATGTTTTAGACTAATTTATAAGGGTTTCTTGATTCTGTTTGCTAATATCTGTGCTCCGGGCGAAGCAGTGAGCGGAATAGAAAAAAAAATATTTTTTTAATCAGTAATTTTTCACTTGTTCGTCACATGGCTATTAAATAAATGTTATTTTTGTCCGTTGACAATGATCTTCAATCAAAAGTGCTGACCCAATTTGCGTTGTAACCTAAGTATTTTAGGTAAATAAGAAATTCATTTCTAAGGAAAGGAAAGCCTTCAAGGCAAAGTGTTATAAAAATATCTCAAAAGTTATTTCATGAATAACAATATCTTATTTTCTTGATAAGTAAAGTAATGACGTGTTCCATTACATTATTCATGTTATTAATTTTATGAAAAGCTTGAAATGGTTCCAGTAAATTCTGTCTTGTTAACAATGGACATCAAATTGATATCATCTATCATCAAATAACAAAAAAACTCCTGGTTATGAATATAAATCATTTAATAGTTTAATCCTCATAATTTGCGGGACATCCTCCTTTTGAGGTCATCAGTGTATTCAAAATAAGTAGATATTATAATTGATCACGGATAATTGTCAAATACGGCTGACATTTATGTGACGCTCATTATAATAACATGGTAGTTATTTATATGCTGTTCGATGATAAATGAGTAAGCCATGGCACAGTATAGCCATGGTTTTACATATGACATGTAGCTATTGCTAAATATGTAAAGGATTCAATGGGTCATTGTTAAACAGCAGCCCATTGGTTGTACTGTACTGTGGGGTTTAGCTACGCTTATCACGCCTCATGGGTGGGTGTCCATATTTTAACCATATGAATATTCATTCAGACAGATATCCAGCAATAGTATTTAGAAAAAAAATTGGCCTCAAGATTTGAGCGGGAGTAGGCAGGCCAATAAATGGCAGGATGTGTCTCATCCCAACAGTCGAGCTTTTCTTTTTGACAAGAGCCACATCTATAGTCGCTTTCGAAATCCATTTGTGAGGCCAGCAACTCGTTAAATGCCTGAGACTGAGGCGAATGAAGTCCAAACAAATATTACTTCATCAGATCTAATGCTTGAAGGGAGTCGGTAAGCTTTCCGTGCAAAATACCTATGTTGGCACCGCTCGCTTCCTCCGTGTAAAGTCCATTGGACGTAGAGGTCTCGCAGACGTGGAGTTACTGTCATACGACGTTCCACTTACTCGTAGCTCACATTATTGCCGCGGGACTTCTCTTGTGAGATGGACTCTATAAGGCATGGTTTCAACGTAGTGTCTTACCACAGCTAACAACTCGTTCACACGCAGCTCTGTTATCGTACTGAGCAATATTCCCTGTTGCTTTCTCACGCTCGCTCTAACGGCGCGAACACTGACAATAAGCATTCGCCTAGACCAGTATGCATTTGCAACGCACGCTCCTCGCGATGTTAGGGTATTATGCCTTTAGAAATGCTCAGAAAATAGTAATATCTTATTACCCAATACCTAACTGTGTTGTGAAGGTCAGATTGGCGGCCGCTCCATATAAAATATTAATATCTAGCTGCATCCGATTAGTCTGGAAGCCGTTCCTAACATGTTGTGAAAATGCCCTAAACCACCATCAGAAGTTCAGAATACTGTTTAGATGTCGGCGAACTTCTTGTCAGCCAGTTCTAGGCTGAAAGTAATTACGATATTCTGTCCATCATCAATCAATGTCTATTCTATATGTTCTAAGAAGCGAACGTGTCACCAATTTATTAGGAGCAGATGTTATCTGGGTTATTAAATAATTATTTTCGAAAAGAACTACCCTAACGCCAACCTGCTTTGGTCTTACCCAAGGGTTGCTAAGCGGTAACCTTCTTTCTTTGCAGGGCTTACGTACTTACAAGTACGTACAAGTGGGTCATCGAGGTCACATAGATACACTTGACTTAATTAATTATTGGTTCGATTGGAAGTTTGAAACTAAGGAATCGAAACTTATGTCCTAAGAGCTGTTAGTCAATATTCCATAGCAATGATGACACTATCAGCTCTTGAACGCGGTTTAGATGTTCTAAACGAGTTCAGTTTCATTGGTGAAATTCGGCCAAAGTGGTAATTCATTGAACGCTTGAATCCTTGAATGGGATTTCTAAATGCTGTGAGCTTAATCCATAATAATGCTGGTAATTCACTGCCTGTTAATCGCTTTACTACATTATTTCCAGTAAAGTTGTCTTCACACGATGGTGCGAAACTAGGGTTCTAGGCAATAAATCGATTCTTTACTTTGTATTAAACCTTGAGTAATGATATGGGTAATCATTCGCCATAGTTGATGGAGCATTTGTTAGTAATGACATCGTCCATCCATTTCCCGATGTGGTCTCAACTTATTCGCCGAAACCTAATAAGCCGAAAGCCGAAACCAAAACCATCACTTCACTTGAAAAAAGAGCAAAACTTGTTTTAATATTTTATTGTCATTGGTTATTTTATTGTTATTAGTTATTTTGAATAGGCAGGTAGTACTTAGGTAGTCATTAAACATTTTTGCTGTTATATCTAATTGAACAAAGAACGTGGTATCAACGTTATCGGCAACAGTCTAAAAGGTCATTACTGCGATAGTAAATAAACAGAATTACACGTCAAATAGAAGTTGTTATCTGATGTTAAAATGCACGATTGTGTCGTAGATAATATCGGGTCATTTTTAAATACATACCTAGGTAAATAACCCGGTATATATATGACGCTGTAATAAGTACACCTAAGCACGTTCATAATAATATTATAAATACCTTTTGGTTTTTATGGGTGATCGTTATCAATTGTGACATTCGCCGATGGCAGTATTTGGTCAATGTCACAAGTTTTTTTCATTTTTATTTGCACTTCACATAAAACGTGAATATGTACATCATTTACAAAACACTCTGACCTATAACTTTTTAAATACAGTGCTTTGTTAGTAATATAATCCAATTATTATTGTTACACAAACTGTGGTTAATTTAATTGATATTCCTGATGTGGTAGGTACCTATTTTGTTGAATATTACCCATTATTTTACAAACTGGGTTTTCCTGTTTTTATCAACGATAACGCAACTTTCAAATAAACCCACAATATTTTGTATGTTGGTACACAATCTTTGTCACGCAATGTTTTTCACGGATTTAATTAAGTATCACGACGTAATTGCATGAAATTGAATTACCTAATATGAAACAGTACTAAATTACTAATATCCACAAGTAAACAAGGATAATAATAACAAGTCTTCTACACATAGCGACATAATTATAATGAAAACAAGTCGTAATATTACTTTATTGTTTGACTTTCAAGGCTATAGCAAATATTTGTCAGATGGAAACCTACCTGCTGCGTTTAGAGGGTATGTAGGTTATTCATAATTAAAACATCGATTTTCTTGTCCTGAATAGCTATTAATAGTAATAGTTCACAACCCTGAATGGCAGATAAACTGCAAACTGGCTTTTGAATAAGTATTGTCGCCTAGGTTCTAGATGCAATGTGTCCGCCAACATTTCTTGTTCAATTATTTACCTGAACCAGTCCATAACTAAGTGGAACTGTCTTTTCTTCGGAACAGTAAGTCTTGTAAGTTAGTTGTAGTTGTCACCACGTAACGGCAGTTTCATTTAGTACAATTTAAAATATACACGACAGATGTTACCGTTAGCATCTCGCTAACCAAGTTAGAAGCACTAATAGGTTCCGTAAATATGAAAAGCGGTTACTCCGAATCTTTGTCACAATCACAGCACTCACTGACTAATAAGTTAACTCTGTCGAATTGTGAATAATATTGCTATTCATACGTCATTCAATGAATATGGAAACTTTTAATTCGAATTTATTATGCTGATAGGTAGTGATCATTTCTTTGTTACGCACGGGAGGGTAGAACAAAATTAGCCTCGAGGACAGCGACAGGCCAAATGTCATTTGATTACTTTTGCGCAATTCAGAAATAATAAAAGAACACACAGTTTTAGTGCGTAGTAAGTTGAAGTTTAGTGCGTGTTCACACTTTTTTTGTTGACAAATACTTACGTATTATTTTATGAAAGCCTCTGCAACACTTGTATTTTATAACGGTGTGCGAATAATTCATTGCACTGCGAATTGCGACGAACATTATCCTCCAAATGTAGAAACGAACGCCTTTATCGTGAGCGCCCGTTTACATATTTTTCCAAGTGAACATTATTATTTGATAAGTAAGCGTTTAATTACCTCAGTAAATTGATAAGGACAAGCTGAAATGTTGACTTGTAGGTAATAATTACACTCGGTAGCTAGTTTTTAAGACAAGTGGTACTTTTGTTATTAAGTATTTTCCATCTCAATTGTCTATTAACGTGTGGAAACTAACTGACTCGCATATTAAACAGTAATTTTCGATGAACACCTGTTGAAGACAACTGTTCAATGTTACACAACATTTTAAGGGATTTGGTTTAAATTGTTGAATGGGTGGAACTTATTAAAACCAATTATTGCATTAACCTTATTTAAAAGTAAATTTTACTTTTGAATAAGGTTACTTTAGCGTATAGTAGAGCAAGTAAAATAATATAAATGTTCGGTTCGCGAAGTTTCATGTAATTGCTAACTCAAGTGTAGGAAAAGGCGGGATTTCAAATGCATGTCGTTGCAGAAAAGTAGGTTTAAACATAATATCACAGAAATGCATTATTTATGTGTTTGTCTATTGTATTTATCGTGATCGATCGGCGGCTAATTGTAGTTTCGATAAAGATAGCCATTTATCAACTTGTTCTAAGTAGTCTTTGTTTGATAAGATCGGATAAGAATACGGGGGAACTACATATTTGCTTAAATATTTTATCATAAACGCGGTGTCCTTGTTCGCTTATTTGTATTTTAATTACATATTTTAATTACATATTTTGAGAACTGGATAAACTGTATGTTCACTTGATACTGTGAGGCAAAAGTAATGAAAAGAAGTGCGCATACGATTTTCAGAACCTTTTATGGGGAATTGTCACTAGATTTATTTAACACTATGTTTCTCTTGCGGGACTTACATACAGACAGGTGGGTACAGCTGATCATTCTCTTGTCAATCTGAATCCCATAGCCGCTTACGGTTCCCACAGGAAGCCTGGTTTGGTCCGCTCAAAATCTGTCTCCAAAAAACAATGTGATTAAAAAGTACTTAACACACTCAAAATATCGATTGTTCGATGTTCGAAGAAAGTAAGCAAGCGTTGTTTTAACTCGCATTATCTTTATCGCTTTAGTACCAAGAATGGCTGCACTTCAACTGAATGCAAGCAAATGGAAATTCGAGATGCGAACGGTGTTAAATTACGAAACTTTGGCATGCGTTCCATTTGCTAATGTTCGCGAAATAAATGAAAACAGGTTTAATTTAAAGTAACTATTTAAAATAATATTAACGTCATTAAACATAACCCCGAAAACAATGTAGGGTCGTTTCGCCGGTATCGCGACCACCTTCAGTAGGCGACCATTTGACGGACTAAGTTTCTTTAAATCAAGATAATAATATTTGTAGAGGTAATATAAATAAAGAAAAAATCTTACGTGCTCCAGAAATAATTATGAAATAAGAATTTACACAGTTTAAAACGAATGGGTTAACCCAGAGCCGAAAAAAAATTGCTCAGTGCGCGTCTTGATTCAGTGGTGACTGAAAGTACCGCTAGTTGGAAAAAAAATAGCACGGCGCGTGGCGCTCAAAGCTAAGTTTTATTACTTATTTCATATTTTACACACAAGTTAGATGTTAAATTGAACAATCGATAAGTTTTGGTCATTATCTTGTTGTATTTTGCTATTTTTAAACTTATTATTAAGATAAAATCAAGTGGTCGGTAATCGAAATGCTTATTTATCAAAAAGGTTAGATAGCGACCACATGGTCGCAAACCGACGAGAACCGCGTTATTCTATTTTGATTAATATGATCCTAATGCTTCATACAGGACTGTTACAATTTTGAATGTAGCATTGTAAAGGTTTTTCTTTGTAGTTCTTTAGTAAGCGACCACCAGTTTCTTTGAAAGAACTTTGTTTAATTTACGTTCAAAATTGGATGCTAAACAGGTGGTCGTAAACCAAAATAATCGAAATAAAGACGTTGGTTTCCGGCCACCACAATTTAGTATGAGAGAAATAACGGCCGCTAACAGAAATAAGTATGAAAGTTCATTGAGTATGCGACCAAAAAAAAGACTGACCCGTACACTGAAGAAGCCCTGAAAACGCTCTCGATGATATCCAAAAAGAAGGGAAGGAAATAAAAAAAAAGAGAAACATGTAGACTGTTTCAGATCCCAAGGACCACGATATAAGATCGGCTTAATTATGAATAAGAAACGCGGAATATCATCATCGTCTTCCTGCCCTTGTCCCATGTTACTTGGGGTCGGCGCAACACTTTTTTTTCTTCCAATCTCCTCTGTCAACCGTCACGCTATCATTTACTCCTTTAGCTTTCATATCGTTCCTCACACAATCCATCCATCGTTTCTTTGGCCTTCCTCTCCCTCTCCATCCATCAACGTTTATATTCATCACTCTTTTAGTCACATGCGATTCGTCCTCATCAAATGTCCATACCAAGACAGTCGATTCCCTTTCAATATTTCCGTAACTGGCGCAACTTTTAAACTTCCTCTAATATTCTCGTTCCTTACCTTATCCATTCTTGTCACACCACACATCCACCTCAACATTCTCATCTCCGCTACATGCAATCTTATTTCATCCATCTTCTTCACAGCCCAGCATTCCGATCCATACAGTACGACAGGTCTAATCATGGATTTGTATATTTTCCCCTTTAACTTGAGGGGCATCCGTGGATCACACGTTGTTCCAGTGACCTGTCGCCATTTCATCCATCCTGAGTTGATCCGCTGCTTACGTCTCGGTCTACTTCAACATCCCCTTGGACAAGCGACCCGAGGTACCGAAAATCGCAACAGATCGATATGGGCGTTCCAGCAAGTGTTATGGGCACAGGACTGGAGAGACCGCCGAAATCACAGAATAAGTATTCTGTTTTGGTCCTACTGACTTTCAGGTCAATATTCTCCAGTCTTTGCCACCACACCTCCAATCTGCTCTGGACCTCTAGGCCACTCTCGGCAACCAACACAATGTCGTCGACAAACAGCATACACCAGGGAGGGAGCCTCTTCCTGGATGTCCGACGTAAGTGCGTCCATTATCACAAGGAAGAGGTAAGGGCTTAGAGCCAGCCCTTGGTGCAAGCCGACAGCCACATTGAAGCTGCCGGTAGTGCCCGCTGTAGACCGGACTTGGGAATCGACTGTACATCGCTCGGATCAACTGCACATACTTCCCAGGCATACCTTTCTCTTTCAGGGCCCACCACAAAACCTCAAGAGGGACCCGGTCGTATGCCTTTTCGAGGTCGATGAACACCTTGTGCAAGTTTTTGTGCGCACTTCTGTATTTCTCCCACAGCTGGCGGATTGCAAAAATGGCATCCATCATTCCCCGACCAGGCATAAAACCGAATTGGTTTGGTGAAATTTCACTCTCTTCTCTCAGTCGTCTTTCAATAACTTTCTCCCAAACTTTCATACTATGCGCCATTAGCTTTATTCCTCTATAGTTATTGCACTCCAGCACATCGCCTTTATTTTTGAAGATGGGGGGCACCAGCGAACTGTTGCACTACTCGTCAGGTATGGCTCTTGCAGCAACAACTTATTGAAACGCGGAATATGATTCCTAAAATAATTTTAAATTGACTAATGATTGTTAATACTATTACATCTATGACTAAGTTCCTACGAAATCTAAGATTGTTAATTTTAAATATAAGAAAACATTACACCAAAGGATTGCCATATTTGTTTTTACTAAGAGGCAAATATTAAAATATTTTTAAAGCGATTATAATTGTTTTAATGACACATTTTTCATATTAAAATAGCGGTCGCAAACTAGCTCACTGGTGGTCGTAAACTGATAAAAATGGTCGCATACCGGCGTTTTCGCTATATTTTCACTTTTTCAGCATTTTATAAATATTTTTGTATTAATGTATTTTATTTTATGTTTTGAATCCAAACTAGACTATATTTGGGACAAATTCACATTAACATATACTTTTTTGCGCGTAGACAACATTTTTTTTTCCTCATCTTAAGTGGGCAACTCAGCTAACTGGCCGCTAACCGGCGAAATGACCCTAAATGAATTTATAAAACAAAGTCTTGTTTTACCTTTCAAGGGAAAGCTGGTTACAGCAGCTCTGGACGAAATTCGAATCAATAATTCTACCAAAGGAAAATAAAGTAAACGGCGCGGGTGCGGCATTGTAGGTACGCCATAATAAAAACAGCGTGATGTTATTATCAACTTCCGGAAAAATGTGGACTCTTAATAATATATTTATGTACCTAACGATATTTTTCCCTAATACCGATTGGTCTCGGGGTACACTGGGTGTTGTCATCCTCATTCCTGTTATGTTGCAATCAGTCAAAAGTTCCTAACTCGTTCAGTCTGCCTGTCTGAGTGAGCCGAAAGTCATTATTTAATGTTAAAGCACGATATTACTAAAATAATTATTTCAATAAGATGAACGTTGACGTGTTTTAAGTTCGTAACCTTTCATAAAGAAATATAAATATTGAGTTGTTTGCTTTCAATATCTGAAATGGACTCACTGTTTTTGCAATATTAATGATTATTACCTAGTGTCAGCCAGTGACTATCTCAAAAACTAAAAGAATTCCAAAACTATATTTTGGGGCTACAAACTTACCTATTGTATCATTAGAACATTGTTATTCTATGGTGAATGCTGCGTATACCTATAATAGACATACATACCAGCACTCTTATGTTATTTTTAGTTTCAAATTAGTTCTTAGTATGTGCTACAAGATACAAAAATCAACACTGGCAATTTGCTGATATAAAAAAGCTGAGCCATCATCCCACGATTTTGACGGTACCATGTCGAAACCACCTCGTTGGATCAGTGTCGGTTTATGTGCAACGACGGCGGCCATTAATGCGACCGTGACAATTTCTTTGCAATTTACAAACCAAAAAACAGTTTACCATAATTATGGGCTCGGAGGCGGATGCGGGCGTAGACTTCCATCCACATGCGGTGCCACTTCACTCGGCAGACAGCACAGTTCCTTCACTATTAGTAATTTACAAATAGCACGGCCGTCCCATTCGTTACTTGAAAACTAACAGTCAGTTTCAAATCAATAAGAAGCTAAAGTTAACTAAATCGTTATGGAGCGATATCGTGATAATAGGGTTAATGCTCTGTAAAAACCAGAGATGCAAATAGAATGTCTCGGTTTCGGCCGAAACTGAGCCAGGGGCCGAAACTCGCTTTCCCGTGTAGTTTTTGTTTTCGCATCCTACTGTTTTTCAGGTTCAAAGTTTGTCGTATTTGTGATGTCTTTTAAGGATGAGGAAACGTTAGTGTCAATAACATTGTATAATTAACCGCAGACTGTGTTATTGTCAGGTAGAAAATCACGTCATAATGTTATTTATTTGGAGTCTCACCATAATTACTTTGAATTAATTTGAGCGGTTTGACGGCCACGAGCCACTGACAGTAAGGACTGATGTCAGAAAAAACATCTAGAGGAAGGTTGGTTTCCAGAGTTTCTATCGACTATTCAAAACGGTGCAATAGGAACACGTATTCATGTTGTGGTCGTGATACTGTGGTTGAAACCACCGCGGCACGGCCAAAGAAAGTGCATATCTATGTCAGTGAGCTACTGCGCCTGAGTATCCGTGACAACGAGCTATTTCACTTCTTACTTGTTGGATCCATCACGGATGTTTGCTTTATGAAATTTCCGTCGGTCTAATCGCTCCAGCCATTTTACAACTTCAGAGGTAGTCAGTATGTAGGTACCCTAAGATATTCTGAACGATTGGGTTTATCATGTTTAACCCGCAAGTGTCCATTAACGTGTACAACGACCCCACAAGTAGCTGTTATTACAAAGTTTTGTCACTGTTTGACTGACGTGGCGTTCGTGGGGATCGAGTTTCGCATTTCGGTGTCAATTTGGATTTTCAAATAGATCTTGAGATGATGGGATGGCGTAGGAAACTTAAGTGCCGAGAACTTATTTAATGTGGACAATACGGGGACTGCTAGACTGAATGTGAAAATATAGGTTTTCTGACCGCGTTGGCTGTCTTTTTAATGTATGTGCAGATGGATAGACGATAGGTAAAACTAGTCTTTGCCTCTGACGCTCGATAGCATCGGATTACATACAAATAGTTCAAATAAAAAAAAAATTACCACGTGTTGATAAAATATAAGGTAAAAGAAACAGCAAAACTAGTTCCACTTTATAAAATTAAAACGGAAAACTATAAGAATTGAATTCAAGTAAATACATTTAAAATTAGTCGCACTGCCAACGAGTTAGAGGAAAATAATGCACGATACACACAGTAACAAACATCGCGAGGTACTTACACATAATCAGCTTTACGAATAACTAGTTATGTACTTGATAACCTTATCTGTTCAATTAGTATGTCAACAGCTCTATCTGGTTTGTTAATAACAATACTAATGAACAGAATCATTAAACAGTACAGTCGTACAAAAAGTCAAGATCATCAACACCATTCGATGTTCAACTGTGTCTGCTCACATTAGCTTTTAAATTATGTATACGAAGTACCTACCTATCATGTTTTTTATGTAAGAATACGAAAATATCAGTGATGCTGTCAACATTTCATAATTTTATGCATTCTTCATACGTAAAATACACAGCCATTTTATAGTCACGCAAATGAAGATAAGACATGTGCTTACTATGAATTAATTTGTGTGCTGACGCTTCCTTACCATCATTACAAATTATTATAACCAGGTATTGTTTTAAACGGCTATTATCAACACCATTCGTTTCAGAGTGCTTACGTTAATTAGTTTCCGATTTCGATTGTGATTTAATTGCTTGCGTGCGTGTTTAATAAACGTCGATTTTACGCAAAACTTGTACAGCCGTTTCAGTATTTTGATGGCTTCTGTTACGAACATGTGAAGAAAGATATCGTTGCACATTATTACTACACGTGGGTAACTATGTGAACACTGCACAGTTATACGTTTATGGGGAAAACGTGCATTTTTATTGATACACACACGCATTGTAGAACTTATCTGATCGGTACAAGTTCGGAACCGATGTCCTTTTGAAAACGATGTAGCTCTTTTCAGACAGGTAATGTCGACGAATGCTGAAGTATTCCATCGTTCGACCACTCTGGTTTAATCGAGCATATCAATTAGTGACTGCATTTATGGCTTACGGTAATAATTAGTTGAATAACGTGCGCAGTGGCGACGATGGGCACAGGTACCAATTCATTTGTCGACACACTGGTGTTATTTTATTTAACAGACTGCGATAACGATCTTTAATTTTTAATTTAACTCTAAAGTTAATTACTTACCTACCTACGACTATTTTGAAGACATTGTATGCAAATATTTAGATGCTGACGTCAAACACATAATTTAAAAGTAAAAAAAACGTCAATAGCTCATGAAAATAAACTTTTAATTGATATATTTTATTTTGTTTATTAGATTGCTGTTGGTCGCAGCACACGGGACAATTCTATCGATGTGGACTTAACACTGGAAGGTCCAGCGGCGAAAGTGTCTCGGAAACAAGCCACAATCCGCCTGCGAAACAGTGGGGACTTCTTCATGTCGTCTGAGGGCAAACGGCCCATATTCGTGGACGGCAGGCCAGTGCTGCCGGGGAACAAAGTGAAGCTTAATCACAACACCGTCATTGAGGTGGGTGCTCGTAATGTTTTGCGTCTCATTAGTCTTGCTGATTATATCATACCCATTGTATTGTATAAACCTCGATTTTGGTCGTCATTAGGTATTGCTGTATGGCAATTTTAGTGGGTGAGTTTTGAAAATACTCAAATGATTAGTGGTTGAGTAGGGCTTGTCTCATAAAGCTATTTGGTGCTCCGCTATTGGATTAAAATATCCTTGGAATTGTTTGTAGAAACTGAAAATTATCAATATTTTTGAAAAACTGACTAAAAATAGGCCCGAAATGTTTTTTTTTGTATATATAATTGGTTAACGCAATTTCTGTTTGTTTTACCCAGATTGCCGGTCTTCGCTTCGTTTTTCTGGTGAATCAAGAGCTGATCAGCGCCATTCGGCAGGAAGCTGTAAAAGTTAACATACCTGTATAATTGTAAAATGTTTAAAAGATACGATTGTAATTGATTTAGAAATAATAAACGTATATATTACTGCGAACACATTTATTTGGTCAATTATAGAACAATTTCAAAACTAGGTACCACTCGAAAACGTAATACATAATAACATCCCATTAATTAACAGTATAATGTGTCACACTCCAGTTTATAAACACTCAGTTGTAGAGCAAGTCCAATATTACGTCTATCACCATACATTATCACGTGCGTTACGGGCATAACAAGATATGCATTAACATTTAAACGACAAACAAATATCTAATTATTAAAATCATTAATAATAACTAATCCGTAACCCTTAATTTAAATAATTTAACCACAATAGAATATATCATTAACTTAAAATTATAACAATGGCCAACAAGTGCAGAAAAATAAAACAACAATCCACTCAATAGTGCATAACAAACATACAAGGTATCGAAAACTACAATGAAAATAAAATGGTATTGGTGAACGTGAAGCAATCAGTCAACAGTCACCGAGCAACAGCGCCGAGCATGTGTCGAGCGTCTACGACAGCGCACCACCGGCTCCCGGCGCTGCTCCTAGTCTAGTCATCACATTACATATACGTGCTTCTAGCAAATTATAATTTTGGTAAAAATTCAGCCTCAAACATCAACTGAGGGTCTGACGGCCAAATCAACACTGGACACAAATCAACGCATTTCTTAACTTTACCTTTGTACATTTATTATCCTTAAAACTTAATTTTCTACTTAAAATTACCATTTTACATACAATATATTATGATTTATTAATAAATTAAACAATTTTACCGATCATACTATACGGAATTTTAACACATTTAAAATATAATTTTATTTAAAACTAATAACTTACATTAGGTAATAGTTAATTCTAAAATATTTATCTACGAAGGCAACACTTTGCAAATACATGTATGCGGGACTTAAAAGCACATATATTTGGTATATTTATTGAACACCCTGTACATGATATCAAAATAGTGTATTTAATAATAAAATATATTTATAGGCACGATAAGGCAAAACATGAATCGGTGAGTGCCTTGTTTATGAGATCATCAGATATTTCCAAAATGTTTAAAATGGCCAAAACGTATGGAGTAGTCCTAAAATATAACATACATGATGTATACTAATATCAGCACAATGTTAAAGGCACTGTCAGCGCATTCTTAGGCGCCCTCGTTTAGTAAAACAAGTACCTGTATATTGAAACATTAAAATGTATTTAAACTTCGCAACCTAGGTACGTATATGAAAATATGCCAGATAAATATTCTGGGTGCAATAATCTGTAGACAATTTATCGGATAATATTTTATATTCATTATGATACGCCTAGCTCTTCAATAACTTCCAGACGTATAGTATCGGTAGTTATTTTGCCGTGTAGGTATAAATTCAAAGTATGTACCTACGTACACACTTTCTCAACATCTATTATTTCTGAGTATTGGCTTTGGTTATTTCACGCTTTAATTTTATTACCTACCTACACTATGTTGTTTCAATGCAACATCATTACAAACAAAATTATTGAATGATATTGAACGAACACTTTCTTACAAAATACATGTTAAGATTATATGGTATTAACAATTAAAGTGTGCAAATTTTGTACTTCGCCTACACAGTAGCATAGATACACATGTCGCAGTCAAATCAATATCTAATAGACATGATTAAACATGTGCTTACAATATAATATATGTGAGCAATCTTGATAGTACCGAAGGCACTGACCATACTAACACTAATATAACATCTTTGTTAAAAACCACACAGTGATTATTTCATTGCACAAATATCAAAGTTCGTACATCACCTTTATATCGGCCGATGGAACAGCGCTCTTTGGACATATATTATTATAATCTGGTCTTTGGCAAGCTGTCTAAGTGCCCGTCGATATAAGGATGATGCACAGCTTGCACAACTGGTGCTCACCCTTGGGTTCAGGTTGCAGCACCACAATACGCACGAAAGTGACGTTCTCAACGTTGGCGACGGAAGACAGGGGTTAACGAGATATTACATCCAAATGGAGTGAGTCGACTAATCGATATCATTGATTTAAAATAAACTCTTTAAATACAGGTACACAAAAATATGAGATATATCGGAATTTCTATTACCAATTACCGTAGACTAGGTATAAGTACATTTTAATGTTAAGTGACCTTGATTGCACACACAACATCACACAAGAACAATATTTACAAACAATAAACCGTGCGTACTCGGATTTATGGACTCCGCCGCCAATAGGAATAATTAAAATTACCAAAAAATCACCTAAATGTATATAAATTCTAAAAACGTAATTAGAAATATCAGTATTATTTGGAATAAAATATTTAACAGAGATAATACTCATAAATTATGGCTACCTACTAAATTCTTGAAGGTGCAATTCTATGAAATAAATAGTTAGAATAAAACTAATAAAAAATGGAATGACAGGCACAGCAGGTAAAACGATTATAATAAAATTTGAAACACAGTAACAAATTACAGATCAGATCAAATTGCACTATCAAACAATAAAATGTCTTTGCTTTCTTTTCCATATCACACTTAGTACTGAATTTGGCTTCGTTATTAAACTACATAATAAACTAACATGGGTAACTACTAAAAAAATACAGTGGGATCGTAGGAATGATAATACGAGACCTTTATCGGGGTGGGATCCATTAACACAATAGCCAATATGGCTGCTAATCATCATAAATAACCCCAAGGAACTGCGATGCTCAAAACAACTACCTCAGTAATTATGTTTCAATCTGATAGTGTATTTAAGTCCCGAAGAAGGGTTATCTGATATCGGTGGCGATATCACAAATTTAGCGCTGCTTGCAGACTTATACTTCTGAAACTTTTCAGCTAAAACATATGTTCTTTGCCTATGGCTGTACACAGCTTTCATTTTCTTTCTAGTCGCCATTTTATCAATGAAATGGTTTTTTTCTATAAACACCCACGGTTGCCATTTCCTACCTGTCAAATCTGGGTTGAAATCATCTTTATTTGAAGTACTAGCATAATGAGAACCATTTAGATTTTTCTTAATGACTACTTTGGGAATAGCTTTCTTTGTTTTTTTAGTCTTTTCTTTATGCTTTTTAAATTGAATTTCATCTATACTTTTAAGGACATCTTCAAATTTAGGCTTTGGTTTCTTAGGAATGCGTGGAATACTAGAGTTTTGTTTATTTACCTTTGGTTCATCTTTGGATATTTTTAATTGCTTAAGTTTCATAAGGCTGTGTTGAGGTAATGAAAGTTTTACTTTTAAGTCCCGAATTGATTCTTTTAACGGGGGAATATATTTTTGAGCTGCTTTTGTTAATAATGGCCGATTATGAGAATGCAAATAATCCTTTTCTTCGGTAAATTTGCAACTGGATCTTTTATTAACTCGACTAATATCATTAATTTGTGATATTCTAGAACCTTTATAGTTTGTTATTTTTAGTAATATGCCAGAGTTCTTTTCCTCAGATGTAGTTGACGATACTTCTGGAGAGCTAGACGTATAAATTGCATCTTCATCTTTTTGACTATAAGTAAATACATTATCAACGCTTGATTCGCAAGAATGAACAGTTTCTCTAGTTTTTGCAAATATTTCAATTGAATGCATATTTTCACGCTCAGTTTTATCAACATTAATGTCTACAACGATATCTAAAGCATTACTTTTGCTTTGGAATGAAGGAAATGTTTCAATGTTCATATTTTCTTTGTTTTCTGGAGTTTCTTTAGAATTTACTTTTCCAGAAGGAAACATTTCATCTATAAACTGTGGAACATAAGGTGACACTGGTCGCTCATTAGATTCTGATAACATTTTTTCTAATGAATCATTATCATAATACTCTTGCGAGACGCGAGTTTCTCTGTTATACAAAGTTTTGTTTACATCCATTTGTGGAGTTTTATACAAGGTTTCTACTAATAGAGCGTCATCATTGCACATTTTATCACCATAAATGAATTTAACCCTGTCAGTGTGCTCACTGCTACTGAAGACACCGGACTCGTCGTTATCAGACAAAGCGTCATCTTTTGGCGAAGAAGGTCCACAGATTTCAATGTCTTCTGCAACGTCGTCACTTATAACTGTTTCTACACAACCGACATCTTCATCCCAAGATTCTTCGAGTGTTTTATCTTCTTCACAGTCCAACGCAAATGAATCAGAATAATTACACGCGTTTTCTTGTTGTGGACTTGGTACAACTTCCGGCAATGTCTCTGTATTTTCGTCGTGATTAGTACAGCTATTTTGTATTTCAGCTATGCATTCTTCAGACAGTTCTGTATAGCACACTTTCTCTGGTTCCTCGCTTTCTTCCTCAGCAATAATACAGCTATTATCTATTACAATACAAAACGAAACATTTTCTTCGTTATAAAAAGAAGAAACAGAGTTTCGTCGGTTATGATGTATGATGTTGCACAATTTTTGTGCTAGCAAATTGTTTTGAACCGTATTCATTTTTCTGCGCTTAAAAGGCCAGATAAATTGAACATTCTCGTCATCATCTTGTTTCGGTCGTTCATCATTATTATACATATTTAATGCAGAATCTGATAATGATCTCTTTAGCTGTTGACATTTTTTATATGACACGTGGTTTGATTGTAATCCATTAAAAGAAAATCGTACATGTTCAAAGTCATCAGATGATTCTAGTTCTGCCTGTTTATTTACGACCGGTTCATCACAATATTCTGTTTCTTGTTGAAACGACTCGCACAAAACTTCTTCTATATTAGAAGCCGCTGGTTCTTCACATTGAGTTTCAATATTAGTGTTAAGTTGTGTTTCCGAATTGATGGCTGTATTTTCAGAGCTATTAAGACCAAATTCCAAAGAAGTATCGGTCACGTTAGTGTCGTTGGATTCACAAGTGACCATTGGAGTACTAGCAGCAACAAAGTTATCGACTTCATCCACTGCGGGCTCACTTTCTCTGTTATTAATTGCTTCACCTTTAATACTATCTTCACATTCGATGTGATCCTCTGAGTTTACTGTTTCATCTATAGCGTTGTCTAAAATAGTTGAATTTAAAACGCTGGTATCAACTGTTTCCGTTAATGTATAATTAGAATTATGTTGTTCTTCATTCACATCTTTAGCTACAGTTTTATTGTACTGATTTTCAGCATCTTCTAGTAGTACTGCTTTTGTTATATTTAATTCAGAAACATTGTGATTATTATTTCCTGAAGTTGTTGTAACTGTTTCTGCTGAATCGTCTAAAACATCTTTATCAACGTTAATGTCATGTTTTGCTGTTTTATTGTTACAATTTCCTTCAGAAAACGTAAGTAATTTTTGAACCCAAGGTGAATATAATGCTTTACTCCCGTACCATATGTTTCTTATAAATGGTTCTTCGCGTTGGCGTTCTGGTTCCCCATCAACTGACTGATTAAAGTCACATGGCTCTGTATTTTTTGGAATGCTTTGTGTACGTTCGCAATATGTTTCTTCAAAATCCATTAACTCTTTTTCGCGGTCTGAGAGCTCCTCTGATGATGTAGACGTACTGTCTTCGTCAGTATCACTTTGCGTACTGTCTGCATCGTCATCAGTTATATGATCTATCACAAAGTCCTTTGAAATCGGTTGCGATTCTGAACGTGTATTTAGAGATAGAGATTTAGTACTGTCATCAACGTCATCACTTAGATGGTCTATCTCAAAGTCCTTTGATATCGGAGGCGATTCTGGATTCGTATTCTGAGATTGGATTGGCGCACTGTCTTCAACGTCCCCAGTTATATGATCTATCACAAAGTCCTTTGAAATCGGTTGCAATACTGGGTTGGTATTAAGAGATTGGATTTTAGTACTGTTTTCAACGTCATGACTTATGTGATCTATCTCAAACTCCTTTAAAATCGGATGCGATTCTGAATTTGTATTTTGAAATTGGATTGGCGTACTGTCTTCAACGTCATCAATTATATGATCTATCACAAAGTCTTTTGAAGTCGGATGCGATTCTGAATTCGTATCTAGAGATTGGATTTTAATATCGTCTTCGACGTCATCAGTCAGTTGATCTATCACAAGGTCTTTTGAAATCTTATGCGATTCTGAATTCGTATTTAGAGATTGGGTTTTAATACCGTCTTCGGCGTCCTCAGTTAGTTGATCTATCACAAAGTCTTTTGAAATCGGATGCAATTCTGAATTCGTATTTAGAGATTGGATTTTAATACCGTTTTCTGCGTCATCAGTTAGTTGATCTATCATAATCTGTTTTGAAATCGGATGCGATTCTGAATTCGTATTTAGAGATTGGATTTTTTTAGTTTCGCCTTTAACGTCATCACTTTGTTGGTCTTTCACAAAGTCTTTTGAAATCGGATGCGATTCTGAGTTCTTATCTAGAGATTGGATTTTAGTTTCGTCTTTAACATCATCACTTAGTTGGTCTATCACAAAGTCTCTTGAAATCGGATGCGATTCTAAATTAGTATTTAGAGATTGAATTTTCGTACAGTCTTCAACATCATCACTTATTTGATCAATCACAAAGTCTTTTGAAATCGGATGCGATCCTGAATTCTTCGTTTCAATGTCACTATTGAATTGCGGTTCAACAATGATGTCTGTATTTTCATAGCTATCCTGATCAGATTCTAAATAAGGATCATTGTTTTTTTTAAATTCACAAGTGACTAATGGGGTGCCAGCAGCAACAATATTAACGACTTCCTCCACACAGGGCTCACTTTCTTTGTTTTTAATTGCTTCATCTTTAATAATATCTTTACATTTGATGTAGTCCTCTGAGTTTACAGTTTGCATTGAATTTGTATTTTGAGATTGGATTAAGTCGGAACTTGCACAGATATTACTGCTTGTTTCGTCTCTCGCAAAGAGTGCATTTTTGTGGTGTTGCTGTATTTGTTCAGTCACTACAGGATAGCTTCCTTCGCTTGGATTGTTAATTTCCGAAGTGTCAGGATTCCTTTTAGTTTCAGCATGTACAGGACTATCTATATTCGCAACAAAATTACGATTTTCAACAAAGTTTTCGTCTATCGCAACGTTGGTAGTATTTTCAGCTGTATCCATTTTATATTTTTCTTCTAAACTTTTCGAAGGATTTTGTGAAATTTCTGATTCAACTTCCGTTGAAGTACAATGTGTGTCTTCTAGCAATTCATCGGTAGTTGAGATCGAGTCGCAGGATTCATTTTCAGAATTTTCACTATTAATGTTACTCACAAGTTCATTGTCAGGTATTTCTGTTTTTGAAGCCGGTAGTGCACTGCTAACATCCACAATTGTTTCCTCCGCACTATTTGAACTGTATTCACCTATATCGATCTCTATTCTTTGAAAGCTCTTATTACTTGCAGGAATTGCTTTCGAGCCTACTCCATCATTATTTTGATTAGTTTCTTTGATTGGTACATCCTGATCGTCTTTTTTACAGCCAAGACTACAATTTTCATTTATATTATCCATGTTACCCATATTTTCATTCTCTTCATCAGTTAAGACAGGAAGTAAGCTAACCGAATCCGATGAATCATCTTTATTTAATGTGTTTAAAGGATTTTCTACGATTTGTGTCGTAGTATTTATTTGTGACTCAACTTTTGTTTCCATATAATAAGTATTGTTAAGGATGCCTGTTTTGTTTAAACTGAAATCTATAGCAATTTCTACAGGCATCTGTTTTTCGTGTTCTGCCTCTTGCAGATGAATGTTATCAGATTGACTTTCTAAATTAATTGAAAGATTTCCTTGTGAAGTCAAATTGATTGGAGCCTGCTGAATATCCATGATCACTTTATTTAAGCTATTCGTAAAATCCGAATTTTCTTCATGATTCTTTATGTTTTCGGGATTTTTTATGATAACACTATCCGTTCTGAAAGCGTTAACATTGTGCTGTATGGAAGTTTCTTTAGGATCAAAAGTTTTGGTTTTACGGTATTTACTTAATTTAGAAAACTCTTTTTCGGAGTCTACCATATATGGCGATTTAACAATGTCATATTCTGGTCTAGATGGAATTGTATTATTGAATTTATCCTTAATCTGGTTGGGTGATTGATCTAATACTTCTAGCGTTGGCAAATCTCTTATAGAAGTTTGTAAAACGGTACTGTCTCCCTTATTGGCATTTATAAATTGTTGGTTGACTTCAGGGAAGTTCAATTCAATATCATTGTCAAGTCTGGGTAGTGAAGCTAGGCATAAGCCAGAGTTACTTTCCAAGTCCTGTATACTGTAGCTACTTTTCATTGGGTCCATGGAGTTGCTACTGGAAAATTGTGTATTTATCATTTTGCAGCTTGGAATTCTTAAATTGTTACTCATATTCATACGGTGATCAGTTCTTTTCATCATGTTACAATCAATATTTTCATTCATGTTATTTATGGGTGATTTTAGCATGACTTGATTTGCAACTTTCTCTATTGACCTCTCAGCCAAAATGTTTTGGACGGGTGCTGCAACTTCTACATTGAGCATTTTGGGACTACAAGGTTTTATTTCAAAATTACATCCAACTTCTTTATGAATGACCGACTGACTGATTTTAGCTTCCACATCCAAAGGTGATACTGGTCTTGGTGGCATTACCCCTGTCGCCTGTTTCTGATGAGCTCCTTTCATTGGCATATTAAGGTACATTGACTCTTTCGAGGTCTTGTAGTTATTCATATGTGATGATTCTATCACTTCTTCAAACTGATTGAGTAATTCAATACTATTATATCCTTTAATATTCTCAGGTAATTTAGAAACTTTTTGAATATGTTCATATTTTGCAAGTTCCTCACTGGGAACATTTACCAGCCCAAGGACATATAGTTGTTCTTGACTATTCATAGCTTCATGTGGATGTGACTTGCCAAAATTGTTTTTATCATTAGAAGCTGTTGGTATTACTATTTCTTTAGAACCATTCTCTTCTTGCTCTTCATCCCCTTCATTCCACATTTGTAAAAACTGTCGAACATCTATTTGCTTCTTGTCTTTGGATGCATTATTATTAGAATTTAATTGAGACTTTGACATCATAGGTGAAGTTCTAACTATTGGTCCATATCTATTATCATAATATTTTCTAATGTATTCATTTGGTATTCTATTGATGCCAGAATCAATACTTCTAACACTTGCAGTAGATGATTGACTCACATAACCACAGTCTTCTTGAGAAGTTCCAAGGGTTTGTGCGGTATCATTACTGGTGTTAGAATCAGTAGGTGAAATTGCTAGTGTATTGGGTGAAAACACAGGTGCATGTCTCGACATAGGGTTGTGAATATTTAAATTAGGGTCCATATTTCTAAAATGAGCCATATGTTCATAATTTTTCATATGATGGGCGTCTTTCTTGTAATAGGGATTTGGTGGTATGTTATGCATATTTAATGTGGAATAATTAGGCATTATTACTTGACTCTTCATGGGCATTCTTACCATTTCATTGACAAAGTAGCTTTCAGATGGGGGATATATTTTGGGTCGACTATTTTCATATTCAATATATGTTTTAGTGTTGCTATCATAAGGTAGTTTGTTGGGAGGTATAGTTTTCATATGAGCATCAGGTGGGTATGAATGCATTTTATTTTGGGGACTATTTGCAATGACACCATAGTTGGGATGGATTACTTGATTACGATATTGAATATTGTAGTTGGGGCCAAGACCTTGAGGATTTCTTTGATATCCTTCCATAGCAGGTTCAGCAACTCGGCTATCTAGATACTTCATGGGAGCATATGGGGAATAGGGGTGAGGTGGCACAGCCTTCTGTACCTCATATTTATGAGACGGAAAGCCAGGTGGGGGATGGAATGGATTAGCATAATTACCAATGTATTCATACCTTTGCTGAGGATACCTTTCCTTTATAGTTGGGTACGGCTTGAAGCGAATGTTTCCTTCTTGATAATATGGTTCAGCATACACATAGCCTGGTTCTTCTGGAACAGTTCTATGAGGTCGGGGCACTACCGGTCGAGGACCGGCACAGCTAGGGTATTCTTGATATTGGTACAGTTCAGGAGCACTGTACATCCTTGTAGAACGTAAATTAACACTGCCCGGAGGCCATCCATGGGGAGCAGTCCTTGTATGAGTGGGATTTGCACTAGGTAAACACGTTTCAGAGTTCCTAACATTTTTATGTTCATTATTAGTAGGATTAACAGCATAAGGCACATCACAGAACTTTGCCTCTGGTGGCATGTTTAATTTGATATTTTTAGATAGACCATTACTTCTATCGGATACTTGAGCATAATTGGTGTCATCATTTACTTTGATAGCATTGTACGTAGGTGGCACCATGATACGCTGCATGTTTTCTTGGAATGTTTGTCTGGGTGATATGTTTCTTGTGGGGTTCTGGTAGTTGGTTAACTTATGGGGGTATTCGGGTGGTCGGCGATATCCGTTGTCCATGCATGGCCATGGCTCGGCAGGACCTTTCTTTATATGATACGCTTCGCTGGCGGCCGGCGGAGGCACGACTCGGTCGGGTCCGATGACGGCGCACGGCCGCGCGTTCGGTACATCCACTTTGCCCAATGAGTTTGATCCAATTTCTTGATATGACTTATTTCTGTCACAGTGGAGCGCGATACCGCCGCCTTGAGAGTACTTGCTGCCGTCATTGTTGCGTTCGCTCACAGCAGACCCCGTCCTCAAGTCTTTAGCATCCATTGCCACGGTAACTTGGACACATATTCGTATACGGTGTTAACATTTTTCAGTTATGGGCTAATTTCAACTCCTTGGAATAACTCATTAACCAGAGGTTGCAAAAAATCTTATACATTCTGAAATATAAACAAAATATCAGAATAGATAAAGTGACAACTGTCAAAACAATATGCCACATAGGCCCCCTTAGATTTGGGACGCAAAGCTAAGCACTTCGAGTATCAACTTAAAATATCAAATATACCTTTAGTATTTCTTCTAATTTCATGAAACATCAATATTATTTCCAAGGAAACACCGATTTATTACGTTTTGAAGTCACCCATAAATTATGATGTTACCCAAACAAAAAAAAACAACATACAGCAGGGTTGTGCGTAGTTGGTATAGAAAAGGAAATTACATGTCTATGATTTTTTATTTAATATTTACATTTATTCATTCCTAGAACTTAATATTATTTAAAAATTATGCAGGTATTTTAAAGGTAAAAAAAAGGCAGAAAAGAAAATTTTTAAAGTTTATTTTAGTCGATTGTGGTGCATTCGTTTTAGTGACAATTCGTCAATCGGTAATTTTTGTTACGAGTAGATGTGAGAATTTACCAACTGGACACCTAACATGAACGAGTTCGCTTCTTCAACTGACAACAGGATAGCGATATGTGGTATCGTTTATGAGGAAATGAGATGCAGCACCGAAAATATAATGGCAGCAAGGAACATAATGGCAGTTCTTTCTTTCATGTTTGACAACTATTTTGTTTGTGACATAAAATTTTCTTCAGTTGAGTGAATTAGAGCACGATTGCGATTTGTAATTTGCGGACTATATATATTTTCCTTTCAGTAAAAGTAGTCAAGATTTCTCCGTAATGAAATATATATCTGTTAGTTCAGTATTGATTTTAATTTTCCTTGTCTATGTTATTAATACTATATGGACATTAGCTGAAATATTTATACCGCCAGAATGTAGTCGTGGCGAGAGATGTTTTTCATCTTATTTAGCTTCAAATCCGGTGCAGCATCTAGTTCTATATACCTCTGTGAAAGAACATCCGTACTTAGATGGTTCTTCTGTGGAAAGTGTTTCAAAAGTGTATACTTCTCTCAAGTTTGACTATCGAAATCCGGCATCTTTGTAAGTATATCCTCGCAAGTCTAACTTCAGCACAAAAACTGAAATGTTAAGAATTTCGTGCGGGTATTAATTTTGACTTGTATTTCAGCGATATAACATTGAAAGTGCCGCGTAAAACTCGCAACAATGGCACATTGTTTATGCATGCAGTTTTATTGGATGAGGGCCGTTTGTACAAGGAATTTGATGAGATAGTGCGCACGGAACCCATACACACTCTCCCCTTGGTCACACATACAGAACCACAAGCTGCAACATTCAATCTTCTTCAGCAAAACGTGAGCTACATGCTTGTTTCAGATCATGTCAATGCTTTCTACCAGGTGGCTTTGGTCTATTAATTTTAGTTTTATTTTTCAGGGTAAAAAAGTAGTAGAAAAGAAATCAGTTCGTCCATACTCTCACATAACTACATCGGCTCCACTGTCCATTCTCACCGATGATTTGAGACTTCCTGCCAATAAAATACCTGGTGAGCTGTATCCTTACATAAGGTAATATCTTTTACAAACATTTATCATCATCATTCTCCTGTACTTTTTACAAAAATTATGAAGTAATAATTTAAAACAATAATAGTTATAAAAGAAACAGTAATTACATGGCAATTTTGCCTACAATTTGCAGAATTTATGTTGATGGTATTGTCACAATAGTGATTGGAGCAATGTTAGTTACATTGCTCCAATCACTGCATTGCACCTGTATAATAGAATTTATTGCTTTTGCTTGGCCATGTTCATACATGGTCGCTTATTTTAATTTAATTTGTAATGAGTACTCCTATTTTACACAAAAATATTTTAATGGGTTTACTAGATTTGGTGATCCAAATTTGGTTCTCTGGCTCTTTCAATAAAACAGATTTTTTATTGAATCTGGTAGGCCACCAAATGGTACCTGATCCACTGGACAGGATTGCAATTCAATATAAATCAATAAGGTATAGAATAAGGTGCTACCCTACAGTGGCGAAGGTACCATACAACACGATTCCTACCAGATTCCCTTTGAAAAATGGCACAGTCAGTATTCTATAGACAAATAAATAATGACACTAGTCATTTGTACTCCAGCTTATCTCTTACAAAGATTGACCCTTCGCTACTGCTACTCTAGTCATTTCTACTGCTAAACCACCCAAACTTATTTACATTATATCTCTTTCAGAGTTAGAAATGGTAAATTCTTGCCTATATTACAACACAATGTTTTGAAGTCCAGATTAGCACACTACCAACTGCTAAACACTAGCTCTACAGAAGTCAATGTAACAGTGAATGTATCCCCAACATCATATGGTTCCTTGCGGTTGGCACTGCACGTCCGGTTGGCACTGGAGCAACTATTTTCTCTAGGCTTCAGTCAGAAGGATGTGGATGATGTTAAAGGAATATTTGCTGATACTAATTTATATTTACTATCAGCTACTGTATTGATTGCCAGTTTTCATGTAAGTGTTATCCGTAGTTATATTATAAATACAAATGTAACTCTTTTCTGTCTAGCCATTTCGTACCAAAGTTAGGACATGTGATATTTTTTACCTTGGTAGTACATTCCTATGGGATGATTTCCACAAAATGTGGTTATAAAATTGACAAATTGTAATATCATCCAATGAGTGTGGCATAATAAAAGCGTCAATTTTATAAAATTTATGTTTTACCAGAAACCAAGAACAAATGATAAACCATATAAATTTTATCAAAAAGTAGTTAGTAGTTAGAAAGTACCCGTACTCATACTGCCGAGCTCAATAAAAATAATTATATATAAATAATTTATATTCTAGCTGTTGTTTGACTTCCTGGCGTTCAAGAATGACGTATCATTCTGGCGCAGCAAGCGCTCCCTGGCGGGACTATCTGCGCGCACTGTGTTCTGGCGGGCATTCTCACAGACGGTCATATTCTTCTACTTACTAGATGAGCAGACCTCTCTTCTTGTACTAGTGCCAGCTGGTATCAGCGCGATTATTGAGGTAAGTGTTTTAAGGGGGTGATCCATTGGCGAGTAAAACCGCTGGTACGCTAGCGAGCCCAAGGTACAGGCAGCCAATGGGGCGCCTACAAAACCGCGGTTTTAAAATATCCCGGTTTGGCGTGTTGACTCTTTGTGCATGTTTGAAATCCTAAGACCGCGGTATAATAAACCCCTGCCGGTGGATCAGCCGGGCTTACAAGCCAGCAGTATTTTTCACGCTGCGGTTGCGAACGCACGTGCCAAACGGCTATATTTAGTGGCGGTAAAATGGCAGATTTACGTTCATATCGTCGCGAGGTAGTGCTAGAAATAATAAATTGCTTAAAGGAACAGCAGTGTTTGTGGTTGTACACTAGCAGGGACTATAAAAATAAAGTGTTAAAATTGTCTGCGTACGAAAAACTTGTGGAGATCCAACAAAAACACGATCCAACGTACACAATTACCGGTGTTAAAAAGATCATACAATCTTTGCGAACATCTCACAGAAAGGAGAGAGAAAAGGTCCAAGCTAGTATGCGGACAGGATCAGGAGCCGATGAGGTTTATAAACCCAATCTATGGTATTTACCCCAATCCATATTTTCATACTATAATAAAGTACCTATTGTATGAGAGCTTATATCTCGGAAACGTGATTCCAGAAGATTTTGTTGCATGCATACCAGCTATTGACTCATACAGGTTGCATTGAATGCGTGGCCGTTATTTTGAAAATAAAATAAAATGGCGGAAGTTAGGCAGGCCAAATAATTCAAACCCTTTCGACACACAGGTAGACCATGACCTAGGATACTTTTTATCCCTGTAATACGTTCCTGTGGGACAATTTTCGATTTTGCGGCTATAACGCGGGCAACAACTAGGGGCAAATAAATATCATCTACATTTATCTTGCAGTTATGGAAAGTAACTAAAGTCCTCCACCTTCGCATATCGTTCTCCGGTTGGAGGTTGCGAGTATGGCGGGACACAAGCGCCGACGCGGGAGAGAGAAGCACTGCCAAGGCAGACGCCGAGGCCATGAAGTATCTGTCCATGTTGCTGTACCCGCTCTGCATAGCCGGCGCCTTCTACTCGCTCGTTTACGAGCCGCACAGGAGGTTTGTGTTATGATCTATTCTAATGATTAGTCTCAGAATATATTATGCTGATTGTTAATTTGTATTTGCATATAATCCTACTAGGTCTCTACATATTTATTTTCTACTTTATTTTGTTGTGTGCATAGTTTATTTTTATTTGATGTTGATCCCCGAGGTATGTGTCCTTAGGTTTGCTATCATTAAAACTCGGCCCTTATATTTAATATAAAGCTGTAATCGCCAATCTGCCTTGAACGAGCCTGGTGATGAATGCTCAGCCTTTTCTGAGAGCAGAGGCTTTCACTCTGCAGTGGGACAGTAATAGGCTGATATTCTTATTATTATATGTCCTAGCTGGTAATAAAAACTGAAATAACGTCATAATTTTCAGTTGGTACTCCTGGGCACTACACAGCATCGTAAACGGCGTATACGCATTTGGATTCCTGTTCATGTTGCCGCAGCTCTTCGTGAACTATAGGCTGCGTTCCGTGGCTGCGCTGCCGTGGCGCGCCTTCATGTACAAGGCCTTCAACACCTTCATAGACGATGTGTTCGCCTTTATCATAACGATGCCCATCGCGCATCGGGTAGCTTGCTTCAGAGATGATCTCGTGTTCCTAGTTTATTTGTATCAGAGATGGTGAGTTGATATTTATACATTTAACTAGTGATTCGCCCCGGCTTCGCACGGGTACAATTTGCTAATGAAAAAGTGCACTTAGCATTTTTTTTTAATATCAATATTTTCTTTGAAACTTGTCCTGAAAAATCCGAACACATAAAAAAACTTGCCAAATCGGTCGAACGGTTCTCAGACGTGATGCTTCGTCATACATTGTGGCAATAATATAGATCTCCAAAAAAAGAGTTAGCTGCTACACTTATTCGGGTCGACACATTCGATTTCGCAGTATTCTTTGAAGTACAATGCTTATCCGAAACAATCGATACTCATCATCATTCTCCTGCTCTTATTCCAATTTATTTAGGGTCAGCGCAGCATGTCTTCTTCTATTACTCGTCATCTCATCAGACGCCTCCTTTCTTACCAATAATCCTTTACCACAGTCCATCCATCGTTTCTTTGGTCTTCTCATATACCCATCCACATTCATACTCAAAACTTTCCTCACATCATTTTCCTCATTCCTCTGCATCACATGCCAACCGAATACCACGTAACTTTTCAGTCACCGGCACTTTTCGGTCACTTGGCAGAATTCCCAAAGTAAGCAACACTTCTTCTTCCAGTGAATCAGTATGTGTCCCATTCCAACTAACGGACGTCGTCTTAGCCATTCAACGACTGAGCCCCGGTAAGGCCCCTGGAGTGGACGACTTATCAGTTGAACAAATTAAACACCTCGTTCCCGTATCTGTGTCATGGTTTCTACAACTTTTCAACCACTGTTCTAAACAGTGGTTGAAAAGTAGTAAAGAGTCAGCAAGCACCCCTCGCCTTTGGAGGAGATCAAAAATCATTGCTATTCCAAAACCTGGAAAGCCGACCCTAAAAACTTTCGCCCTATATCCCTACTCTGCCACACCTACAAACTGTTCGAAAGACTATTGTTATCTCGTCTCACAACCCTCGTTGATCCACAATTAATCTCAGAACAAGCTGGATTCAGGCCTGGAAAATCTTGTTGTAGCCATGTTCTTAACCTCACCCAGCACATTGAGGACGGGTTTGAAACTAAGAAAGTGACGGGGGCAGTATTTGTGGAAAGTTACCAACCTGACAGAGGTCTTCAAGTTTACATGGATTCTCCGAGAACTTCTCAGTAACCGACGTTTTCAGGTGCACCTCCTTGAAGATAAAAGTAGATGGCGAGCCCAAAAAAATGGACTACCTCAGGGTAGTGTATTGGCCCCACTACTATTCAACATCTACACTAACGACCAACCAGTTACCCCAAACACAACCCGCTTTCTATATGCTGACGACCTTGCACTAACCTGTCAAAATACCAACTTTGAGGATATTGAAGCCGTTCTTTCCACAGCTCTTAGTGACCTAAGCCACTATTATGCTGAAAACGCTCTGAAACCAAACCCCTCAAAAACTCAATCGTGCGTTTTCCACCTACGAAACAAGCAAAACAAGCGTCGTAAACTAAATATCTCCTGGCAGGGGCTACCAATCGCCCATAGTGATCACCCGAAATACCTCGGTATAACTTTAGACCGGTCGCTTACATTTAAAAATAATTGCCAAAAACTAAAAATGAAGGTGCATTCTAGAAATAACTTGCTGCGTCGCCTTACATCAACCAAATGGGGAGCGTCTCCTCAAGTTCTGCGAACAACTGGAATGGCGCTCTGCTTCTCCGCTGGCGAATATGCTTGCCCAGTATGGGACCGTTCTACCCACGCCAATCTAGTGGATACAGCTCTAAATGAGAAGTGCCGGATTATTAGTGGTTGCCTTAAACCGACTCCGGTACGAATGCTGTATCCACTAACTTGGATTGCGCCTCCAAAAGTTCGTAGGACCATAGCCAGCCGCACCGAGAGGACAAAGCTACAAGCTGACTCACGCCACCCAATGCACAATTATGTCCCAGTGCCCCAAAGACTGAAAGCCGTAAAAGCTTTTTTGGGTGCGTTGGCCCAGCTAGTCCGGCTAATAACAATGCCTCCAAAGCGAGATGTGATCTCTGGCGAGAGCTGCTTAAGCCCCCTGACGGCTTCATCGAGCCGTCTGAAAGCCTTCCACCTGGGCATGCTTTGCCGTGGCCGACTTGGAAATCTCTGAATAGACTGCGTACCCGGCCGAAAGGAAAAAGGAAGTCGGCCGTAGCAAAGATAATCTGTTCATATGGGGGTTCATGGACGGCTCAGATCTCAAATTTGTATGCGGCGTGTCTCCACAGACAATGGCCCATCTTCCATTTTGCGCTGCATGCCCTAACACCTGCGCACTTAACGATCTTATGACTGCTACAGCGAGCGGAGTTCGCATAGCTGAATTTTGGGCCAAACATATTTAATAAAAAAATTGTCATCGACACGCTAAGAAGAAGACTGGCCCCACTTTCAGACTTCCTCTTATGTACTTATTTTATCTATTCGCATAACACCATACAACCCTTTAGCATTCTCATCTCAGCCACATGCAAATGCCTTATATTCATTCCTTTTGTGGCCCAACATTCTGATCCATGCAAGACAGCGGGTCTAACTATTGTTTTAAAAATGTTCCCCTTAACTTTAAGGGGAATGCGGGAGTCGCAGTTTGTTCCCGTAACCTACCGCCATCACACAATCACTACACACAATCGTCCTAATCGTAGAACGGCATTTACTTTCGCATGTTCGGATCAGCTCGGCACAGTTCGTAAGCTGAGCGGCGGTTCTCAGTCAAAAATACTTAATTTTCCACTCATACGTATAGTGTGTTTTATGTTTGAACAAACAGATTATTATCGCCGTAACTAATTCGTTCCTGTACATGATAATAAAGACATTAATTGTAGCGATAATGGATGTGTTGGCAATGTATTTATTTATCCACGAGCCCGGACTTTGTCCGTGTGGAAGATTGCCTACTTTTTTTTATAGCAAAGGAGGCCTGTCACCTGTCTTCCTGCAGCGGGAATATTATAGGCTGATCAAGTGATCAAAAGTGATCATGCAATCAATTTACTTTTACCATAGAAACTATCAATATAGAACCTACTAACTTTGCTGAAACTACTTTTGAAACTGAAGCTATTAAATACTATGTGGTACCATAAATTTTCTAATTTATCCAAACTAACTTATGGTTTATTTCAGGTTGTACCCAGTTGACAAAACCCGTACAGACACTGCCTCCAGTATGGACGAGAACCCCGAGGAGTTGGAGCCCATCAAGCAAAAAGAAGAATAGTGGTCAACAAATTATTATTTTCAGATTTCTATAGTACCATAAAGAGGCTGTTTAAGGTGCTACTTGAGTCAGCCGACTAAAAAGACATTTTTTGTTGTCTTTGATATGTTATGCAAAAAATTTTCATAAAGACAAAAAGACTAAAATAATAACATGCATTTTGTAGACTGCAGTATAGCTATGATTATTTAGGAAAAATAATATTTTTACAATATTTTTAGCACAATTTTTGTATCAGACATTATATTTATAATTATTTGAATCATGATAGTGTTTTTTCTACAAAACAGACTATTATGAAGTAGGTATGATATTACATTTTACAATGAGTTTCTATTAGCTAATTTTCTTCCTATTAATTTAACATAGATTACTAGAAGTTTTTTTAGATCTTCGCTCCTATTGTGTTTAGGGTTTTATCTATAGTAAAAATTCGGCTAACTAGAATCGCATGAGAAGTTAAGCCGCTGGTCGGTTATGAAATGAATCACCAATTTCAACCTGCAATTTCATTTAAAATGTAACCAAGAAGATGGTACTGTTACTGCGTCATTCCCTTGCTGGGCAAGGCCCTATGAATTCCAGTTCTTTCGATCCAGGGCTAATGTGTACCGTTCGTTGGCTTTGTCCAGCTTGTCTCACCATCTCCTACTGCTAGGAGGTCTGCCGCGACCCCTGCCTATTTCGACTCGTAGCTCATTTGGCAAAGTCAGTCATTTGTGTTTTGGAGTGCAGTGTGGTGTTGCGTATATGGTCAATTAGCTTGTCGCCTAGCATGCCCGTCGATGGCCTGCCAGTCTCAAGTTTATAAATTGTTGTCGACTTGTCGTATTAAGGACGCCTTCTCAAAATTTATTGAAGTAAATGCATATTACGTCATCCTAACGCGAGCGATCTATGAACCAAGGTAATTCATTGAATAATCAGTGCAGCTTTAGTCTACATGCGTTTCAGCGTTTCGTACATTTAAGAGACTTAAGAGAGATTACTATTTAATTAAAATTCGAAATTATAATAATTTAAATTCGTTTGTGATATATACTACTCTTATTGTAAAACAATGAAATAGTATAGGATTGTGTTCTGTTTAATAGCATAATTTTCCTTAGCCAACTAGATTGTTTACAATTTTTATTATGGATTATTTACTTGGTATATAATTTAAGGCTCCCTGAAAAATACTAATACTATTGCGTGTTCGATAAAGATTTAAATCGTTCGATCGTACTTTATTCGTATGGAAAATAAGTAACAATAGATTCTATTATCAGAAAATACTATTTAAATGCCTTTGACAACGAAACAGAAACGTGCCAATTTTATGAAGCGGCAGGGCTAATCTAACGATTACAATCTTCGGTGTTTGGAATGTTATACACTGTGGTATATAGAACCTAGATGAACCTGGAGAATAAGCGGTTTTCTGTTTCACTCTGTCGCGGCTACGATTCTGTTTGCAGCTCATTTAACGCATAAGAATCATTCACCTGCGAACGAAATTCCATCCTACGCCAAAATCAATAGACATTAAAATACGGATTCATATAAAGGGATAAGAAACAGGCATCAGGGTTCAATCACCTGTACTAACATAGTTTTAAAATAATTTCTTTGTCGCAAAATTATTTTATGTTTAATGTTATTTAATAGTAGATACAGCGGGTATAGAATTTGATGTGTTTGTGAGTGTTCGTAGTTAGTTAATGCTATTTATCATGTCTTGACTCTACTTCAGAATCAGATTTGTATAAAATGCCTTCAGATTTGTATAAAATGGTTATTCATTAAGGTGGAAGCGCCAGGGTAGCTCGCAAAATTCAGTGTCAGGTTGTATGTTGATTAAAATATGATTCGCTACCGTAACACGTATGTATTTACAGAATAATAATCATCAATACAACCCTCTAAGTTTATTTAAACTCAATGAATGAGTATTTCCTAAACAAGACATTCTGACCTGTAAATTAACCTAAGAAAATTTGAAGTTCGCGAGCTACCCTGGCGCTTCTCGCTTCAGGCTTAGTGCAGACCATTAGGAGCGCAGCACCGAGGGTTTACTGATAATATTGAATAACATGGGCGTACCCTCTAGCGTACCCTGGTGGGGCAAGGTGGGGTACTTGCCCCCACCCTGCTCTCTGACCCGAAACTAAGATTTTTTATGCAAATTTAATGTAATGTAATGACAAAATTAAATATTAATTTGGGTACTTTAACATTTTTCACATTAAAATAAAAACTTGGTTGAGTGTGCATAGAAAGAGGGTTCTGGAAGCACAACATACATTTGAAAACGAAATTTTAGCTAGATTTAGCCAGAACCCTCGCAGGTTATTATTGAAATAAGGTGTAGCGCAGTTAAGAAAACGTATCAGTCAGTAAATAAAAAGCATTTTTAATTTCCTACTACTTAGTTTATTTACTTCTGCCCCACCCCTTAAAAAATGCTGGGTACGCCCATGTTGAATAATATACCTTATTTGTAGTGGATTAGAGTGCAATCGAGATAGCGCTCTTTAAGCCAGTCAATAAGCCGGCTTATGTCTGGGTCCATTCTAATACAATTTTGCACTTTATGCCGCTGGCAATAAAGTGTATTATTTAATATCACCAGAAAATCGTCTGTTTTGACAGCCGCGCGGAGCCGTATAAGTTACAGGATATTTATTTATTATTTAATTTGATTTATGTATATGTGGACTTATTGTATCGACTGTCTAGATCGTGTGGTTGTGTAATGATACTAATGATATACAAATTTATGTCAACGCGATTTTGCCTACGAATAGCTAGAAATAAAGTATGATTTGTTATGAAATCAAGAATTGAAGAGAAAAACAATTGAAAGCATTTATTAAATTAATTTGATATTGTATACTGCCTCAGCAGTACTCGTCGTAATCGGAGCTATTTATATTAGAACGTTAAATCTATTTACTTAGATAAACAATATGTTTTTATGATATAAAATTATATTGGATTTATTTTCAAGGCAGATTATTTACCTTTACATTTTATATTATAACTATGATTTAAAACAATTTTATCAGACCGTATATTTATAGTAAATATTAAGTATATTATTAGCTAGCTAGCTTCCTTCCATATATTGTTGTAGACAAACAGATTACGCTATCGTCTGTCGACCTATAAACACAAAACATACATATAATATAAAAATTGTATAGACTACTAACTAGTTAGTAAATAAATACAGGATGTAACAGAATATCGCACTGGCCGGCGCAATTAGTATAAAGAGTCCATTTTTTTCGACTCTTGTTCCTTATGGAATGTTGTCCAGTTTGATGGTCTGAATCACCACCTAAGAGATTATTATGTTTAGTATTAGGGCTTGTTTTGTTACACCCTGTATAACTAATACATAAAGTGTAAAGGTTGTATTGTTGCTTGCCGTTATTATATCCGGGCCGTGAATATGGCACATCGATTTTTAGAAGAGGTTCAATTGTGTAGTTGTCTCTTTAGAGTAATTATACTGAATAATGATAGTTTCATTCAAAATTGAAGTAATGACATAATTAATGTGTGCATAAGCGGCACGTAATTATGTTCGCCGACACGCATACAAGCCCACGAGTAGCACCTACGCACGAGACGTAAGAAATACCAAAGTATAAATATATACAGTATTGTGACTCGGCCCTGTCCTTGAAATAATTACCCACAGCCGGGCGTTACGTTCGCAAGCAATAGGGATGCCACGCCTACAGTATTTTAATTTCATCTACTTAGTTGAGTTTCTTTTTAGTTATGTGATTGTAAATATTATATTTTTTATTTAAAAAATGAAGTTAGTTGTGAATGAAATAAGAAGTGTTCAATAAAAAATACAGTTGTGTCTTTTGATTAGTAGATTTAATAAAAATTATACATTCGACATTTTTTAACGCGAGCGTAGGTACCTAAATCACTCGTCTGTCACTTTTCACCCTATCCACTTATTTATTAATTAATCCAGGTATTTTACTCGGTGGTAAAAGCGAAATACCTACCTATTAAAAAATAAACAAATTACGTATCTACTAGTAGGTATATATAAATTATTTTATAGTCTTACCTTTCGGAGTTTCCAGGTAATTTAAAAAATGTTATCTCTGGATGCGTTATTGATTAATTCAAGCAACCAAAGTAATTCAAAAAACACAATATAGTCTATTATAACTCTCTGCCATATTCAGTAAATACTTGTTCTTATTTCAATCAAATATTCACAAATCGCACGCTTACTGCTTACAAAACCATCACAACGTTCGTTCGTCAGTGCGGCGCATTCGTGACTTCTTGGCTACCGAGTGTGTACCAAACTCGAGGCGTGTAGATACGACTCGCGTTCCGACCGTTTGTATGAAGATACACTACCGTGGTAATACTGCCTCGTTGGTCTAGTGGTCGCAATCGCGACTGTTGAGCATGAGGTCCTGGGTTCGATTCCCGGGTCGGGCAAATTGTTATTGCGTTTTTCCATCTGGAATTTCTCAGTAGCAGCCACGGAGTCTGAATTTGTGCTCGGTTGATGGCAATAGGCTCGCCCCCTATTACATGGGACTTAAACATAACTGGCGAAATGTGGGTGTACTATTAGATACATCCCTGCCTAACCCTTCGGAGATTATAGGCGTGATGTTATGTTATGTTATGAGACGTACGTAGTCTTATTATAAAAGGCTAACTTGAAATTGCTTCACTGCCGTTGTAAGCCTATTAACTCTATGGTCGTCTCTGTCTCTCATACTTGCGTGAAAGTCTCTTTCTGAACCTCGATGTGCACTATTTACTTCGGGTACTGTAACTAAATTGTTAAAATGTGACTTGGACCTTATTTATTGTATATTTATGAATATGGAATCAATTAATGTGGTTGACTTATATTGCGCAATAAAATTATGTCTTTAATTATAATGATAAGTTTTATTTATTCTTTCGTCACGTCTGAGCCATAATCCGAATATTATCGTTAGTAGGTAAATGTAACATAATCTCGGTACAGACAGAGTGTAATCAATGGATAATTAGTTTATCTAAATCATCTACTGACAAATAATGATAAGCCGGATTTTAAAAATAGTGGCACTAGGAAGCGGTGGCATAATGACCGAGATGAGTACATGATAGATTGGCCAGGCAACACAGCTGATTTCGAAAGATTTGTGGAAAATAGTCCGCGTAACACTGGTCACTTCCCTCACTCGTCAGTTTATTTAATTCTACAGTTTCGTTGATTAGTTAGTTTCGTTGTTTCGGCAGTCAGATATTTTGGGATGTCACAGATATTGGGTACAGATACCAACTCTGTAAAACCAAGTTTGGAGGTTCTAAAGGCATGTGCTAACTGCGTAGAGCTGGAGATCGAAATTAACTTTTTCCATTTTTTTGGCTTAATTTCTAAACAATTCATCATATCTAAAAAGTTAATCGGTAAATTTTTAGAGGAAACCATAGCTCTCGAAGTCGGATAGAACCCAAGATACAGCACTTCAAATTTACATGGCTTTTTACATAGGTACCTTACCTGTAGCCATGCATGTCGACTAAAACGTGGACGTGGATGTTGGTCTAGTGGTCACAAGTGCGACTGTTGAACCCCGTACGGGTTCTGGGTTCCCTGGGTATACACAAGATATCAATTCATATCTTAAACGTGTCATACTCTATCTAACGAACTTTGGAACCATTACACCATGATTTGTCAGTTTACGTCGTACAGTCAACGTCTATTTATGATCGTGCTTGGATACAGGAAATGAACTATTTATTTTAAATACTTGCATCATAATTTACCAAATACAAATACTTAACAAACAACTGGATAAAGACCACAGACGACGTGATTCCTGCGGGTGAGTTAGGTATTTTAGTGTTACCTAGCTAGCTACTATTGATAACTTTATTATCAGCTTATTAGGTACACTGTGATGTCAACATTCCATGGTCAATAGTCTGATACACGCTCGTACGCACGCCAGTCGCTCTCGCTCTATCATCAGCAAGGTCTCTCAACTCCGGCTGACATTGAACGCTAATTGTGGTCACAGTTTGTTTGTTTACTAATGTAAATCGTGTAAAAAGTATCTAAAATGGATCTATACGATGTCCTCCTCCAGTCTGGATTAATAACCGGTGCTATAGTGTTTTACTTAGTATTTATTAAGAAGCCAACACCGAATAAGGGAAACTATAGAGAAGTTGGTAAGTAATAAGTACACAATCATTTTCATCTTTTTTTGCATCTGTTATTTATTGATATAGTGTCTGTGTGATCTGTAAAAATACAGTGCTGTTTTTAGTTAGATCATATCTGTGTATTGCGAATTTCATAATGGACAAAAGCATCGAACAAAGAGATGGTCTTAAATTTTGCACCACCAATGGAGTTTCGTGTTCGGAGTCCCTGATAATGTTACAGAAAGCTTACGGTAAATCGACTTTATCAAAAACACGTGCTTATGAGTGATACGAAGCGTTCAAAAGCGGTCGAGATGTAATGGAAGATTTGCCTCGCTCTGGTAGGTCATCAATTTCTTCAACTCAAGTTAACATCGCAAAATTGAAGGAAATAGAGACTGAAAATCCTCATTCAAGTTTGAGAGAGATAGCCGCTGAACTTTCTGTGTCTCACGAGTCGATCCGTACCATTTTAAATAATCACTTGGTTATGAAACATGTTGCCGCTCGGCTAGTCCCAAAAGACCTGAATTTTGTCCAAAAACTCAATTGCATAAGAGTAGTTGAGGACATGCTAGAACGAGTCAATTCCGACCGATTAATTCCGATCCATGAGAAGCATTGTTACTGGTGATGAGACGTGGGTTTACAATTTTGACATGCAAACTAGTCAACAAGCTTAGGAGTGGCGTCTTCCAACTGAACTGAAACCGAAAAAACCACGCCAAAGTCGATCAAAAGTCAAAGTCATGTTGACCGTTTTCTTTGACTATCGCGGTGTTGTGTGTAAATAAAGAATATTATTTGAGCCTTATGCTGCGTTTAAGAATGCAAATTCGACGAAAACAGATTTGTGGAAAGAAAATTCTTGGATTTTGCACCACGATAATGCGCCTTCGCACAAGGCCATCATAGTGAACGAATTTTTGACCAAAAACTCAACAAATACAATCGAGCAACCACCTTATTCACCAGATATGGCTCCAGCCGACTTCTTTCTTTTTCATAAACTCAAATTACCACTTCGTGGCAACCGGTTTATAAAATTGGATTATTCGTTGGTGTAAGCAGGGACGGTTACCGTTACCACAAAAATACCGGTAAAATTACCAAAACCTTAACGTTATGCTACGTTAACTAGTAACGTTAAAAATATCGTTAAATCATAGGATTTACCGGTATTTAAATAGCGTTACCAGTAGCGTTACTTCGCTAAAAACTAATCATTTCTGGTGCGACGTTGCCAAACCGAACGTGCGTCGCGAGTTCTTTCGTTCGGATCTTCTAATCGGAGCGGCAACAGCTAGCATTTTACGACGATCGGACAGATACCTACGAAAACGCGACGGCTCGCGCCTTTTTCATTTTATAAGACGTCTGGTCACACAAACATCATCATCAGCCTATAGCAGTCCACTGCTGGACATAGGCCTCCTCAATCGCACGCCATTTAACTCGACTTTCAGCAATTCTCATCCAGTTGCTACCAGCCATTCTGCGAAGATCGTCACTCCACCGAGCCTGAGGGCGTCCCACCTTACGTTTGCCGATTCGCGGTCTCCACTCAAGAACACGTCTACCCCAACGGTCATCGGTTCTACGGCAAATATGACCGGCCCATTGCCACTTCAGCTTACTTATTCTGTGAGCTATGTCGACAACTCTGGTTCTCTGTCGGATCACATCGTTTCGAATGCGATCCCTCAGAGAGACTCCAAGCATAGCTCGTTCCATAGCTCGCTGAGCGACCTTAAATTTATGGACCAGCCGTACTGTGAGTGTCCACGTTTCGGCTCCGTAAGTCATAACAGGCAGGACGCACTGATTGAAGACCTTAGTCTTTAGGCTCTGTGGAATATGCGACGAGAAGACCCGGCGAAGCTTCCCAAATGCTGCCCAGCCCAGCTGGATTCTTCTGTTAGCCTCCCTCTCAAAGTTGTTCTTACCAAACTGCAGAGTTTGCCCGAGGTAAACATATTCTCGAACAACCTCGAGAGGACCGCCATTGACAATAACAGGTCCTGGGGTGACGTGTTCGTTGAACATAACCTGGGTTTTGTCCAAGTTCACCCTGAGACCAATGTGTATTGAAGAATCAACTAGGCCATCCAGCATCTGCTGCAAGTCGTGCAGCGATTCAGCCAGTATGACGATGTCATCTGCAAATCTCAAGTGTGAGATGTACACGCCGTTGATGTTTATGCCACGTCCTTCCCATTTTAGCGTCTTAAACACATCCTCCAGTGCGTTGGTGAACAATTTCGGGGAAATAACGTCCCCTTGTCTCACCCCCCGACGCAATGGGATATGCTTCGTTTGCTGGTTTTGGCTTTGGACGGTCATTGTGGCGTTCTCATAAAGATTTCTCAACACTTGGATGTATCGCCAGTCGACTTGGCATCGCTGTAAAGACTCCAGAACTGACCAGGTCTCGACAGAGTCAAAAGCCTTCTCATAGTCCACAAATGCAAGACACAGCGGCCGATTATACTCTTCGGACTTCTGTATGATCTGCCGCACTGTGTGGATGTGGTCTATGGTGCTGTATCCTCCTCGAAACCCGGCCTGCTCCGGTGGCTGGAAGTCGTCGAGTCTTCGCGCTAGACGATTCGTGATGACTCTTGAAAACAGCTTATACACGTGGCTAAGGAGCGAAATGGGTCTGTAATTCTTTAATAGGGTCTTGTTTCCCTTTTTAAAGAAAAGAACGACCACGCTCCTTCTCCACGCTTCTGGAGTTCTCCCAGAGAACAGGACCGAGTTGAAGAGCTCCCGAAGCTCTCTTAAAACAGGGCTTCCTCCCGCTTTCAGGAGCTCAGTCGTTATCCCATCCTCGCCAGGGGCTTTTCCATTCTTAAGCTGTCTAAGAGCCGCCTCGATTTCGTCTTGGCTGACTTCTGGCAGGTCTTCTGTGAAATGGCGGGTTAAGGTGGCTCTGGAATCCTCATTTTCGGGATCAGGTCGAGATGCATGCGATGCATACAACTGGCCGTAGAAGTTTTCGACTTCCGAAAGAATCTCCGGCTTCGAAACGACGATATCCCCACTAGATTTGGTCAACTTCTTCAGGTGGCTCCTCCCAAGTGATTGGACGAACACTTTCGACCCCCGATTTTGCTCAATCGCTTTTTCTATTGAGCGGGTGCTGGAGCATCGAAGGTCGCGTCGTATCAATTTTCTAATTTTATTATTGAGTGCCTGTAGTTCTGACGAAGTGATGGGTGGGTTTTCACGTCGTTCCGTCATAAGCTCCAGAGTCTCCTCCGAAAGTTTGGACACAAACATGGCGAACACCAAATACATCTATTTGTTTTGTTGTTCTAATTAGTAAAAAATATCATTATAGACCGAAAGAAGTGCAACAAAGTATATCAGTATACCTATAACTTTTTAAAGAATAATAAATCTACTTACCTTCCTACTTTAGCCATGGTAGTGAATCATACGAAAAGTAGTATAGTCTATGAAAAAAAGACCTAGAAAAAATTGACCACAATCCTTCGCCTAATCAAGCCTTCGGGACCCGGTGGGATGAGGGAGTAGTAGTGTAGGGAACACCATGGGACACCTCAATGGCATTGACTTTGAGATCAAGGTCAAAATTCCAAAAGTCAAGACCCGCGGTTCTCAGGAACAGTAATAGGTCATTTATATTCATGGTTAGTGACCTTGTGGTCAAAATCAAGTGACCGTAGGGTCAAGGACAAGTGACTTTGAGGTCAAGATCAAGTGATCCCGGAGGTCTTGAAACCTTAGAGTTCAAGGTCGAGTGACCTGTCTTTGAAATTCCAGTGCCTTGACACTCCCGACCCCATGACTTCGAGCGCAAAAACAGTGTTTCTTTTTCTTTTAAATTTGCTTATATCTCGAAAACGGTGTGTCCTATCGCAAAAATAGTGAAAAATTTGCCCCCCTTAATAGCCCCCTGGCGCGTAATTCTCGACATGTAGGTAATAATTAATTACGAAAAATTTAAATTTTATTGTCCATACAAAAAAAATATATAATCAGGCTTATCAATTGTAGGCCTTTATTAAAGGATTCCTTCGACATCGTTTTTACGACAAACGGTTGGTCAGCCAAAAAACACCAAGACGCTTTTATCCTTATATTTAGGTGGTATATACGATAGAATCGAGAAAATGAACGATTTGCTAAAATAACAGTTTTTTGGCTAAATTTTTCTGAGTCTTTTTTTCTCAGTGCCCCGTTACATACACTCCAACCGAATGTTCCACTATGGAACTGTGAAGAAGGTACCAGAAAGTTGTGGAACTTTCTCGAAGGATGGTTCAGTATATAATAGCTGTCGTGTTTGCGGGAGGAGTCAGCCGCCCGATACAAACCATCACGTATCAGTATGACTCGCCAACCACGGTATACTCTAATCACCGCCGACGATCCCATCACCCTCCATCAGGAAAGCAGTAGGGAAACCTGTAATTTACGCAAACACAAGCCGGCATCATTGCGACCTCACCGTCGAGGTCCGTCGCGAAGTAAGTGTGTTCAAGTAATCATTGCAGATGCATCGCAGAAACAATACCTATTACACGCCGAAGCTAGTTGTACTAACATCGTAAGATGCTAGACTCCCCACCGACATCGTTAGAAAGAGACAGGCGAATAAATTACCGGTATAAGTATTGTTACTTTTACCGATACTAATATTAGTTACTAGGTAACGTTAACGGACTTACGGGTAACGTTATAAATATCGTTACTTTTGTATCGGTAATATAACGGTAATCGGTAACGTTAAGAAAAAAGTAACGGTAATTCGGTCCCTGGGTGTAAGTGTATCGTTTCTGAAGGAGCATACTTTGAAGGCGATAAAAAAAATCTTTGGATGAATAACTAACATTTTGTGTATTATTGATCGTTTCCCGGTACTTTCTTAACAGAGTAGTACAACCTGACACAGACCTGTAAATTACAAAAAACGTAAGAAAATTTAAATTTAGCGGGCTACGCTGGCGCATCCACCTTAAGTATTAATAAATATTAGGTAGTTGTGCTGTGCTCGACAACAATTATTGGTCTTGCATCAAAGTCGTCATGACCGATTATAGACGATTTAATTTGATAAGATATTGTTGTTCTGGATTTCATGCCCAAGGTAAACTAAGTACTGTATTTAGAATTTCAGTGACTTATGTTTATGAATGTTCGGGGTTCTTATTGGGTACAAGCAGATTTTTACGAAAATAGCTCGAAAATTAGGTCACCAGTGCTGTTAAAAATAGTCACTTGATTGTGTTCAGTTCGTAACCACAGCCACACAGTGGGATGAGCTGTTCCTATGCGGCCGTTGTTTATAACTTATACAACATTTTTTTTAGTATATGCGAAACCTAAATAGGTTGTTCAGAATATGTAACTGAATCGATTCCAATAATTTTGAAACTATGTTATATTTTGTCCCAAAAATATTTTAAAAAGGCTACAACTTGGACACCGAGCTTCACTAAGTACCTATCGCAATCATTTAGGTACCTACTGCCAAATTATTGTTATGAATGAGCTCAAGACGACGCTGGAGGCGCGCGCGCGGCCGTTTCGCGTGGTGATCACGTTTTTATGTGGACAACCAGGCAACAGAACAAGCTTATAACTTTGTGATTTTTCATAATACAGTTTTAAAAATTTCTTTACATAGTAGACGGCGCCGCCGAGGCCGGCCCAGAAAGAGGTGCCGAGACGATTTGGACGCGTGCCGTGAGGGCTGGCCCGAGGAGGCGCGGGAAAAGAGTACATGGAAGGAATTGGGGGAGGCCTTTGCCCAGCAGTGGGACAGTACAGGCTAAATAAAAAAAAAAAAAAGTAGACACGTGTTTCAGGTTTCGCATATACTAAAACTAATGATGTATAAGGCACATCATGTTTTAGTTTCTAATACATAGTTATTTGTATTCCGCCGTCTCCTTCACTCATAGTGACAGTTTTCTTTCTCAAACTCCCGGATACTGTAGGCACCTATCTTAGTGCCAGTATACACAAAAAGATTGCTAGTTCGTTAGAACATTTTAAATAACATAACCTGGTTACTTATCATGAAAATGTAGGTACCTATACTTAGGTAAGTCCAAATTTTAGTAATTAGGTGTTTGAATATACATGGTGTAAACAGACCCATCACAAAGCCGTCAACCAAGCATTCTGTACATCAAACTAAGTAACTGTACGCAAAAATTATTTCCGGGAAACTACTATTTTTTTGGGGTGGAAATCACGTTCTACGGTAGGACTCAATATAATGCACTCAAAACATTGTGCTGATGCATTGAATGTACAGGCGTCATGGAGGTATTTTAAGTAGTAAAGTTCTAGGTATGGTCCAGAACAAAAAAAAAAAAAATGTATAATAAATAGAACCTAATACACGGGGCGGAGGCGGGCTGTTTCAATTTTGAGCTCTCTTCTCTCGCTCTTGCATTCTATTAGTATCAAGAGCGGATGGGTTAGGCCTAGGTCGACCGTGATCATGTTTCTGAACTCATTGATTTAAATAAAATAAAAAGAGGTCTGGCTTGCTGCGCTCGCTCTTGCGTTCTCTTCATCTTAAAAAATGCAAAAATTTTCTCGCACTTTTCGCTCGCCAATACATCCTATACTTTTTCAATTCTGCAAAAGTTGACAGAGTGCTCCTATTCTCATTTCTGTATAAATAAAAAAAAGAAGTGGTGCCAAAATTTTCCAGCTCGCTTCACTAGCTAATACATCCTGTACTTTTGAATTCTCCACAAGTTGACAGAGTTCCTCCTATACTCATTCCTGTATGAATGAACAAAAAGAACTTAATTTATCCGAGGAAGGATGCAAAAATTTTCGAGCTCGCTCCGCTCGCTCGCGTCTGAGTACCTTCACGTCTCCTGTGAGAATGGCCAAAAGAAAATCTAACCTACCCGATGTCGTGCTAAAATTTTGGAGCTCGCTTTGCTCGCTCTGACATTCTCTGTTTTTTTCAGTATATCTTTATAAACTGACATAATTTCTGAAAGCTAAAGATACACCCGCCGGAAATAAACTTTAGGCGCCCTTGATTATTTTGTTTATTTAAATCCAGAGATGGTTGATATAATTTCGTTTTTCAAAAGTTGTTGATAATAGTTTAAACCCCCCTCGCCAATCGCTCCCCAACCGCTCGCCAATCTAATTCCTGGCTATGGGCCCTTGTGACCCCCCAAAGACTTAGGCTGGAACCGCGCCTGCACCCATTGTTTATTTAGCTTAGCTTTTTGGTGAAGATATTTTTGATAAGAGCTCTAGGAGGTAGGTATCGGTGTATTGTTCTCCTAATATCTAATAAAGCTTGGAAATGTACAAGATCGAACAATTATGATCCAGTCCAGCAGGAGTTTAGACTCTTCCAAAAATTTTAGAAATGTAGGTAGGTATATTGGACAATAGGTATAGGTAGGTAAATTGGCCTTTTATTGGACAAGGTCAATTTGTTTCCACTCTACCGAGTTGATTAATCATAGTTGTTCACAGTCCGTGTTTTCTATCTGTGACACCGTGAGACAAATAGGTAACTAAGATTCCTACCACTCCTGCCCGGCAACCTAAAATCACTTACTACAGCAGATCCCTCGACCGGGTCTCTTTACGGTATAGAACCTTGAAGTTCCCAGTTTCTAGCTTGGCACTCACCGGTTCGGCATCGGATTCTATGCATTTGCATGCCAGTCACGATCACCTACAGGGCAGGTAATGTCCCACTTCTGTGCAAAAGAATCTCTGCCCTTTTCACCGTTACAATTCGATTTACGATAACAATAAAAATCAATGGTCTTATTTATTTGTATTAGGCTGGAATTACCATCTACGGCTGTTATTCGCGCGTTATGCCGTGCGACGCTGGAAATCGCAGCTGAAGCCGACGCGGCTTGACGAGTTGCCTCGACCAGAGCAGTACCAGGGATGGGACAGCTTCGCCGTTCGGACCTGCAACTCCGATGGCGCGGCGCTGCTGCTGTCCATACGCAAGCTGTGTGGAAGACAGCCGGTCGCAGAAATTGTAGTGCATGTCAAGTTACCTGATGGGACTACGTATAAGTTGCCGCGTAAGTATTGTAGTAGTTTTATCTTATTTTGGTTTACTGATGTTATAAAAATTTGGGCACGTAGTATTTTGTACTACGCGTGCTATCGAAATTATCAATATTGCATTTATCAAATAATTTAGAGCTGTTACTGATATCAACGTTCGTCAATACAGATACACATTATAATGATGTCACCATGACGGGTTTGAACTCAGATCTGTCACTTTGTTAAGAAGTAGGTACCTTCATAATAATATCACGCAGGTTTCTCATTCGCGGTTTTATGACTCTAGAGCACCCAGATACTGCTGTCTGTGCATGGCAGAACGTCGAAGGAGGTTGGAGCGCTGATGGCCTTAAGATTCAAGTTCTAGAAGACCAAGAACGATATAGATTTTTATACAATGGACTCTTGACAAGAGTAGAAGACGGAGTCACACAGCATGTGAAATTAAACCTCGTGTAAGTGAATCTGAACTCACTATGCACCACTTTTCATTTTGTAATTTCAAATGCGTAAAGGTGAGTTGCTTTTCTGAAAGGAATTGCCAGCTGAAGTAGAGCGATATGCCAAGCCTGAAAGTGTTGGAGCTCGTGATATAACTACCCATTCAGATTTTTGGTTTAGTTTTTAAAGGATTTAAAATCTAAATCATGAGATGTAATCACACAAAGTGAAACAATTCTTGAAGTATCGTTTATTTTTAATTTTTTAAGAATTTTAATGTTATTTTCAGTTGGGGCTCAATAACAAAACCGGTGCGATACCCGGATGATTGGAGCAACAAGCTAGCAGCGGAGGCATTGGCCCTCGAATCGTGGCGAGATGACCAGTGGCCATATATGCTGTAAGTTAAATCTAGTTATTGCTGGCTAGTAGTTGAAGATCCAACTATTTACATGCTAGAAGAAGAAGACAAAAAATAATATGATGATTAGAATATAGAACTACCATTAACGTTTGCAGGAGCAAGTCTGAAGAAGGTGGTTGGTTTCAATGGGGAGCAGCCCAAGGTCGTTTCGAATCGTTTGACGAGGAAGGAATTGTTGACAAAAGCGTGTTCTTACGGACTCGAGGGGTGAAGGAGCGGAGATGGGCACCCCAAGCTTATAAGGGTCTCAGGCGTTCCGTCAACATCACTGCACTGGCAAGGGATGGAACCGCCGTGCAACTACGATGCTTGTCGTACAGGAATGTATTGACCCAGTGAGTAATTTGGCTGAGTTTATGTTTAAGGGTCAACAGATGGGTATATCGTCTGTTCAGTAGTCAGCTAGTGTATGCTCAACGTATTAATTAACTCATCATTAGTTATGTTTGTCTTTTGCATGGTTGTTTTTATTATTTACTTGCCTGTTCTGATGTTGCGCAGCGTTTCTTGCGTCCACCCTAAAACTTTATCAGTAATGAAAATATTAAAATCCTCGCTCAATTTCTGATGATGATGATGAGTTGATGATAAGGAAGATGACGCCTGACGATTGAGCCTTTATGTTGGCTTTCTGGTTTATCTGGTTTGACTTCTTGTATAATTTGATTCTTTCTATTGGACTTTTTTCTATCGGTTATTCGTTTTACTAATACGAAATCATTTTGTTTTCCAGTTGCATATCTGGTTGTGTCAGATTCCCAAACACTCTGACTAAGCCTATAACCTCCACCGATATAGTGATGTCAGACTTCTGTGAGCGACCTGATGGCTTGCCCGATGTGTACACGATAAATGTCAGCAGTAAGTTATTCAGAAGAATTTTAACTGCGTTTGTATTTCGTTCATCTACACTTAATATTATAATATAAAGAGGAAAGATTTGTATGTTTGTAACGAATTAGCTCTAAAACTACTGGACCGATTTCAAAAATTCCTTCACTATTAGAATGCTAAATTATCAGGAAGTAACATAGGATATAAATTATGTTTTTAACATGCAAATTAGCCGAGCTGTCACAATTGTTGCGGACGAAGTCGCGGGTGAGATATTTTTTTGCTGACATTCTGTTTCGAAAAAATATCTGTTTGGATAGGAACCCTCTTCTCTTCGTGCTGAGGGGTTTCGTCGACATTTATCAACAAATCACTCACTGAAGCCAAGTCACAAACTTTGACTCTCTGAAAATATTCTCATAAGAACGAGCTGATATTTAATCATACCTTGAACCCTATTTTATAATATATTTAAAGTATTCTTCTTTCGAGTCGATTGTACGACTTGATTAAATTCCTTGGGCCCAGTATGTGGCCACGTTAATCGCGGCGTCAAAGGCGTTTTTTCGGTCTTCTAAAGTGTGCGTATTGGGACACTTCGGACACTCCAGCAAGTGGGACATCGTCTGGTCGGGAGCACCGCATTCCTACTACGCGTCCGAAGGATCTTTAATTCACCATTTTGCCATATTGTGCTAACAGCGGTCTACTTCGGTGCGCAATCGGTTAAGTGCTTTCCAAACAGGCCACTGCAGATCATGTCCCTGAGGCAAATGCTCCTGGGGTTTAACGAAATCGGGAGGTGGTGGCTGATATTTAAAGTACAAATATTGTAATATTCTAGCTGACGACAGTTTCCTGACTTTGGTGCTAAGAATTAACACTGATGGCGGCAAGCTGTTCAGCGGGGTTCCGTACCAGCAAGAAGTCGTTTATCGCACCATGCATGTTGACATCAACTGCTTTCCCGGCACGGGCATTCTAGAACTTGGATATGAGCCTTCAGGTATGCAATGAATCTCCCATCAATTATCTGTTTGTTGCTATCTCCAGTATTTAGAGTACTTTCTCTCCAGGTGAGGTTGAAAAATTCCACCCTGTATAATAAACTATGCAAATTTTGCAAATAAACATTATTTTTTGTTTGGTTGATTCTTCATAGTTATTAATATTTATGAAACAAAAATTTTATTCCCAAAGTTGCATCGGAGCCGGTCTCGCGTATAACTCCACCACGTCTGTTGAAGTGGTTCCCGGAGAAGCAAGCTGGAGAGGTGGGCTACTGCGTTGCATTTGAGAATCGCGCAGCCGCATGCCCTATGTTTGTTGGAGGCAAAGGAGCTTCCCTGGCTTTACTGGCTTCCATGCAGAAGGATGAGGTAAAATTTGCACACCATTTTGACCCATTAAATAACCAGAATTAATGGGTGATTTCGGAGTAACTGAATACGGTATACTTTTCAGGGTTATCGAGTGCCACCCGGGTTCTGTCTGACTACTAAAGCTTTGGAGAAGCATCTGGAAGTTAATCCTCAACTGCTGGCAGCGATTCGCGATATTGAGGCTGCTAATGAAGATTATAACGAAACTACATTTAAAGAATTGTGTAAAAAGTATGTACCTACTTCTTGATGTCAAGATTTTACGATGATGTTATTGGGTAGGGTTTTTGAGGTGCCAGCAAAAGATTTTTTTGACTAAGAGGATATTAAAATTTCAGAGCGTCTGAACTGTTTGTAACTACAGAAATAAAGGGAGATGTCAGGGATGAAATATTGATCAACATGAAGGAATTAAGAATGAAAGCTACCGAAGAGAAATTGGGCTCTGAACTACGATTCGCGGTTCGTTCATCTGGTAAGTTTGCAACTAAAGAAGTAACGACGTTAGAATGTAAGGTAAAAAAGATTTAGCTTCTAGCAAGTTATTTTTGATGCAGCTGTAGGAGAAGACAGTGAAGAGTTGTCAGCTGCTGGACAGAACGAAACAATTCTCGGATGCATCAGTGACAGCGATATCGTAGAGGGAGTTCAGAAGTGCTGGGCATCAATGTTCGCCTTCACCAGCACTTATTATCGCAGGTACAAAATCTCCCTTATCCTTTTTTATATTCGTAGTGGGTTCCTTGCAAGCGTCCCTAGGAATTGTGGTTATCTTGTTTGCTGTTTTACTGTTTAAACTATCTAAGCAAAAACTTGTGGCTCTCCCAGCTGGAGAAACCGACGAATTTGAAAAGATGTTTGGGACAGACTGGAACTGAATGCAGAATGATGTGTTATAACGTAACTTGCAAGAGGGCTATGTCCAGCAGTGAATTGCGATAAGCTGAGTTAATTGGTCAATCAATATTATATAATAAAAGGTCAGTACAAGACAGCCAGATAAGGAATGTAAAATGTGATTGTTACAGACAGAACGGGCAGCCATGTTTGTGCGGCGGTGGCGTGGTGGTGCAAGCACTGGTGGCGCCCCGAGCGGCCGGCGTCATGTTCACGCGGCACCCTGCGCACGGTGACCCCTCCAGACTGCTCATCACCGCTAACTATGGACTCGGCGAGGTAATTTTGTATTTTATCCGACGATATGTGCGACGGTATGTGTGTGTGAGGAACTGGGGTGCGTGTTTGACCAGATGTCTGAACATAGACGAAGCAAAAGGATTGTGTACGGATCGTAGCAGGTGTATATAGTTTCTACCAACCTTGGTGAAAAAAAGGAGGGTTTAAGTATGTACGTATGAAAGATGTTTGAACGTATTTATTCTAATATATTTACCAACACATATGCGCTTGGCGAGTGCCTTTGTTTTTGATCAGAGACTGACTGTTACCAAAGCATGTTTCAAAGGTTCAAATTATTTTCAAGTATCGGTGCAAGAGATAAAAAAAAAAACTAATATTATAAACAGATATTTTTAACAAAATAGAGAAAAACATAAACCTTTTAATTACAGAGTGTTGTATCTGGTGCAGTAGAACCTGACACCATGATAATAAAGCGGACGAGGAATGGTCAGCTCACTATCTCCAAAAAAGAGTTGGGGTCCAAGACTCGTCGAGTCAAAACAGAGGGCAGTGGCATCGTCATGGAAGATGTACCAGAGGGAGAAAGAAACGTGGCTTGTATCACTGATGCGGAAGTACTGAAACTGGCCACCATCGGAGTGTCTCAAGAAGAGTTGTGGGGCGCTGGCAGAGACATCGAGTGGGCTGTTAAAGACGTGAGAACTTTATTTTAGTAAAATCGATTTCAGCATCATTATTTCATTGAGCACGAACAGTGGGAACTGTGTGCTCTCATTATAACAATAACGTGAGAGACTGTCTCGTGATTTCGCGGACCGTCATTGATACCCGCTGTTGCGAGTGCTGTGATGAAATCTCTTACTACATCACAGCACTACAACACACATTGTCAAACAATGTACAATGTTTAACAAGTCTGATATTGGTTAAAGAAAGAAATAAAGGTACGAGTGGATTGAAGCAGTTAAGATTTGTGAAGTATATACTTTAAAGTTACAAGTACATTAAACTTTTTATGCTTAGAACGAGATATTCCTTCTGCAAGCGCGCCCCATCACTTCTCTGGACCGTTGGACTGAGGAGGAGCTACTGTTTGAACTGGACACGCCTATCATGGCAGACGACGAAATCGTCTCTTTCGGTAACTGTGGCGAGGTAAGACAATTTAAAGTAAAAATAAAGGTAACAAAATTCGTCTTTTATGTATCAGTTATATTTACAGCTAAAACTCAATTTAAGGAATTAACAAATTCAACAAAAACAAAACAAAACAAAAACAAAACAAAAACAAAACAAAAACAAACAAAACATAACAAATAAAACAAACAAACAAAACAAAACAAAAACAAAAACAAAACAAAACAAAAAAAAAACAAAAAAAAAACAACAAAAACAAACAAAACAAAAAAAAAACAACAAAACAAAAAAAAATTGACAAAATAAATTGATTTTACCATTATTGTTACCATCTTTATAATTAAATCATAATTTAAGTTATATTACGCAAGTGGTTCCATAGTCATATTAAACATTAGCAAAGCATATCAAAAACATGTATAAACCATATCGAGTACCACAGGCTGCATTCACATGGCAACGGTGTACCAGCGCTAGCAAGCGTTAACCGACGTATTTTCTCAGCGCTGATCAGCGTAGTTCTTATACTTTTTGCTGGACTGGCAAGATTCAGCGCCCACAAGCGCCAATTAGCTCGGGTCTGAAGAGCTCGGCATGGGTTCGCGTTGAAAGTCCGGCACCATCTGCCTGCTTGCTACATGAATGCACCGTAAGGTTATACTAGATATAGACAAGGATTTCCTGAAAACGAAACTACGAGTAAATGTTTTGCAGCTAACTTGATTTCCTGCACACAGGTTCTTCCTAAACCAATGACTCCGATGTCCTTTGATGTGGTATCTAGTCCTTTGACGACTGGTATGGAGAAGACAGTTGGCAGCATCGGCAGCGGCTACGACAAGGTCGTATTGTTCACCCACTACAGATGCGCCATGTCACTTTATGATGTAAGTACCGCCATTTTTTGTCTGACTCTCTCGATGTTGGTATGATATCATCAATCGATACATGCGAGTGTAATACATTATTATGCAGCTGTGATTCAGGGTTTTCCAGACTCTGAGCCGCCTAGGCTTATTATTTTTGTGTCAATAGTTGCGCCGTTACTGCTACAACATACGTTTTCAATGTCAAATTGTTCCCACTGACAAGCGGTTGACTACGTCAGAGTTTGCTATCGAACACTGATGATCGTGAGTCCATAGGTGAAAAAAATACCTGTACCTGTTACCACATTAAACTGGTTTGGCATTTTCTCTGATAAGATTTGAATGTAACTGACATGGATAGACATTAGATGTAGACAAAAAATCATTGTATTTCTATATTTTATAGACCTTATACAAGAGGGCGCCAAAAGAACTAGGGGTAGCTGTACGTATGATGGAAATGGCTATTCATGGGCATATAGTAGCAGACGAGCAGATATTGAAGACGGCCCAGCACAGACACCCGCCCCACTGGAGCGACCAACCTTTGGGAATCTACCTCATGTTAAAGGTAAAGCATCGTAATCGTCATCGCTACGATGTAGCTCTTCAAATACTTATTCATTCAAAGCATTTAAATAAATGCTTCTTATTCTCATTCATGTTGTAGCTTTCAGTAACCACAAATTCTGAACACGGACAGTGAATGTATCTACTTTTCGTGCTTTGGAATATTGGAGATGAACATGATATTTATTTTCTTCTTATAACGATTTGTTTTCCAGACCTTTACATTCTCCAAATGGGCAGTCGATGACTCTGTGAAAGCAAGTGTTGTGAATTTTGACATTGAAACCGATAACGCCGAAGAGCTGTTCGAAGCTCTTCTGAAATCAGAAAAAGTAATGAAACGCGTTGCTTACAACCATGCTTTTACCAGCACAGCAAGCTCTGCTAGCCAGTTCGTAGCTATGACAGTATTTTTGGAGGGAAAAGCAGGTAACATTCTTATTTAACAATCCTTTTGTTATAGACTTGATTGTGACCCCGCATGGAGATTCTTATTGAAATCGTGCGTTTTTCTGACTTAAATTGTATCTATCTTATGGCCCATAAGAATAGTGTAGCTTTATATACAACATTAGTTTTAGTATATGCGAAACCAGAAACACGTGTCTAGTATTTTTATGTAAAGAATCTATGTACAAAATTTCAAAACTGTATCATGAAAAATCACAAAGTTATAAGCTTGTTCTGTTACCTGGTTGTCCGCACAAAAACGTGGTCACCACGCGGCGCAGCCGCGCGCGCGCCTCCAGCGTCGTCTTGAGCTCATTGATAATAATAATTTGGCAGCGATTGATTGCGATAGGTACTTAGTGTCGCTAGGTGTCCAACTTGTAACCTTTTGTAAATATTTTAGGGACAAAATATAACATGGTTTAAAAAATATTGGAATCGATTCAGTTACTTATTCTAAACAAACTATATTCAGGTTTCGCATATACTAAAAATAATGTTGTGTATTAGTGAAAGAAATATTAGTTCGGTCATTTGGATGTATGTAAGGTAAGTTGATAAAATTGTTGTTTGTAATAACAAATTTATCTTTTAGAATTCAATCCTGAACAATGTAGTGAAATAAGTTCATTGTTCAGCTCGGGTGACGTGCTATCAGCAGAAGTGCCAAATGCTTTAGCTAACATAGCGCAGAAGTTGGAAAAGTCTGGGTTAGCAGAAGAATTTAGGGCTCAGGACCCCAAGAAAGCCCTGAAATGGCTAAAAGAAAATGCCCATGATGACATTTACGTTGATGTTCGGGAGTTTTTAGAATACCACGGCTACAGAGCCGTAATGGAGGTAACTTGAAACAGAAAAAGTAAATGTGCCAAAGGGTTCGTGTTTTTTTGCTGACAGTGAATTTTGCTTTCAGTTTGATTTAGTTACTAAACCATGGGTTTTGGTGCCTGAAAATATGATGACAGTACTGCAAAACTTACGAGTTACCACTGAGGGAGCCAAACACAACAAAACTAGCCAAGAGATTGTTGACGCTTTAAAAACTCCTGAGAAGCCAAACACAAGGTGCGTGCCTAAGTTTATCGTTTAGGTTGTTCTTTTACGTAAGTTTTAACCCCTTCGCACACGGGTCGTAAGCGTAGTTGTATCGTAAGCATATCTTTTACGCGTACGAGACCTGCAGTGTTGGACAAACGAATCGTCGCGTAGACGTATCGTTTTGGATAAGTTAAAATCATGGCGCCAGACCAGCTTCATGATTATTTGGCAAATTACTTTTTGAAACCCAGTAATTCTCTTCCGTGGCAGTGGCAACATTGTGTATAAGTAATTGTAATTAAAAAAAAAAAAAATATATATATTTCTTACCTGCCTAGTTCATTTTTAACGATATTTCTGCCCGAGCCTTGTCTGTAACATCTTTTCTTAATATTCGCTTACTGAATAATTATATAGACAAGGGTAGTCTTCAACCAGTTTGACGAATTCAATTATTTTTTCAGTCTTGTTAAAGTTAAAAGTCATAAGAAATTGAAATTCAGTTAAATTCAGGTGTTTTTGTAAAGTGAATAATGAAAAGTTAACTTATTACGCTTGTGCTTTTACGCCAGTATGCTACGACTATCGTAATGACAATAAACACCTCCTACGATTCGCTGCAACACCGCTTCGTATGCGGACTTGTTTGAACATGTTCATGCTCGTATTGCTCTCTTCGTACGCGCGGATTACGTAATACGCTTACTCTACGACGCGCGCCAGGTGCGAGGGGTTTAGTGTTTAGTTTCGAGTTGGTAATACTCGAATCTATTACTCTTCGCAGTACTTACAGTACCTACTAAGCAATGTGTGTAAAGTCCTCTCATCAATTGTTACAGGAAAGTTCTTCGCTGGATTCTGCCGTTATGTCACCGGTCCGTGCGCCACAGAGAGAGCACGAAGGCACATCTGGTGCTCGTCATACATAAAATACGACTCGGTTTCATCCGACTCGGCAACTTGTTAGTTAAAAACTGGTACATACCGAATTCTGAACTCGTGTACTTCTTCCGTAAGGAAGAGCTGAAGAAATATATAGCTACTAGAGATCCTGCTCTATTGAAAAAGTAAGAAATACCTAGTTTAAAACACATTTAAATGAGATCACTTATTGAACGCCTAATTAATTTAAACTTTTCATCAAATCTCATGATAACTCATTTAATTTGATAGGGAATATGTTCAATGATTCACGACACGGAAGATTCGCTTGGTAATCTTCTTGAGTTTTTCTAAAGATCTATGATGCGTCCGGTAGAGGCCTGCCATTTAACTGACACATCACCAAGTAGCTGTACCTTCTCATTTATGCGGTAGGCCTTAAGTAGGAAGTGCAAATAAAAATTGGGATATTTTCAGAGCAATGCAACGACAACAGTATCACCCAGGCTGGTGTAAGCTGAAGTTTGCAGAGCTGAACACGGGCTGGGTGAACAAACTGGAACCTAAGGCACCGAACATAACGGCTGGCGACGTGAGGATATCCGCCACGGCCGTGTGCGGGGGCGATGTGGTCGCGAGGGCTTGCGTCATCAAGGATCTCGAATCAGAAGTCCGTTACCATTTTTGTTCTACCCTATTTTAAGGGCTTGTTTTCACCAAAGCGGCTCGAAAAACAAATTAGTTGAAATCCACATCGGCTCCCACCTTAGTGATCTTTCGAATCTTGCGCGTCTCCACTCCGCTCCGCTTATCTTCGCTCTGGTGAAAAAGGCCCTTGTTCATTGCTTTAATGATGTTTATTGCGTAGTAAATATCTTGCAGTAGCGCAGCGATTCCATGGCCAGTGCGCCTGGTAGTAGTTTCCAGTTGAGCTGGTATACAACAGGATACTAATGGTTTTCTTTGAACAGATTGGTGATCTTCGGCGTGGTGATATCCTGATAACGCACGCGACTGACATCGGCTGGTCGCCGTACTTCCCGCTCCTGACCGGCATCGTCACCGAACTCGGTGGACTTATATCACACGGTGCGTTGTTAAATTCTTTTAATGATATTTTTATTTAGAAACGCAGTTCTACAAAGTATACGCAATGTTTTATATTGGTTTAGATAGATTCGTACCCTCAAAAAAAAAAAGAAGAAAATTACGTTTTGTCAGACCCAAAAATTGGACACATAATAATGAAACATGAAATTTTGCAACTTCCAGGTGCTGTAATAGCTCGAGAATATGGCTTGCCTTGTATCGTAGGCGCAGCAAGTGCCACAGATATATTCCAAACTGGAGATTTAGTTCGACTATCAGGGACGAAAGGAATTATAGAAAAAGTCGAAATGAAAGAAGAGCAACAAGATTCTATAGAGAGCTAATTTATAAAAGTGATATTGTGAAACATTATAGAGAAAGGTGCAATGTAATAAAAGATTATTTTGTAAATAAATCATTAAAATCTTTACAATTTTAAACATTCTCGCAAACACATTGACAATTTGACATGCCAAAATCAAGACAACGCTCAACACTGTCACGATTTGGTAATTTGCTATAACCTGATTTGGTGTAATCTGACTATCTGGGCACCCTTTATGTGAGAGAGTGAACTAAACCACGCCTGAAGCGTACTGACAACGGGCCTGTGGACGGTGAGTAATGGACTAGCTAGAATCATCAAATGACCCCCTGTCATTTGATGATTTCCCATAAGAAAAAAAATGTCTGGCTATTCGTTAGAAATTTTCAAGGTAACCCAACAAATAACAAACCCCATTACCGCTTCGTGGATTATGCCAGGCATTTGACAGTCATCCATCACTCTGTTATAATTATGTGGTATTAGAGTCCCAGAACAATCCATACAGGGTGAATGGTAATTAGGTGTATTAAAATGGGTGATACTAGACCTAATTTGCTATTATTTTGACCCGATAACTTGAGATCCAAACGGGTCGTTTTGGAGTAGTCGACACGTGGAAAATTTCCAAAAATATGTTCGATTTCTCCAAAACAACAGAGTTTTGACTCCAAGTTACCGTTGTCAAAATCGTTGGATATTAGGTCTAGTATAACCCATTTCAAGGAATGTACCCAATGACCAATGAACCTGTATAAACCTCATTGGAAAAAATTGTTTAGTTGCATGTTTGTGGACCAAATTTCAACATCCAAAAAGGCGTCAAACAAGGTGATCCATTCTCACCTAAGCTGTTCATAACCGCTCTGCAGGATTTTTTAACAAATTCTTGATTCGTGGTAGTCACGAGGCATAAATGTCAACGGTTGTCCAAATAACAAACCTTCGCTTTGCTGCTAATTCTGCTTTGCTCCACATCATCATCAGAACTTGAAGAAATACTCCATGAATAAATCATGACCAACAGCACGAATCGTACAAGATGGGCAAAGACCGTTTCTCAATGGATTCTTGAGGAGTGACATTGCCGTCGAGGTCGACCGCGGCGAAGGTGAATTGTGTGGGGCAAACATGGCCAGGTACTGCACAAAACGGAGAGGTGTGGGAGGAAAACAGGGAGGTAGTGGGACACGATAATTATAGGCCAGCAAAAAAAAAAACCAATCGCAAGTGATTAAGAATCACTTGCGATTGTTTTTTTTTTACACAACACACAACAGTTAAATATGGAACATTCTTCTAACCAATTACTTGGGACTGGATAATTTGTAACTTATGACTACTTTGTTAGCTTGGGCCTTACCTGTAAAAACAAATGTATGTGTTAAGAAACAATAAATAAATTTATAGATTAGTTACAACAAATCCCTGGCTCAGAGATTCTGTTATATGTAAAGTAATTCATTTATTGTTCCTACTTATTTATTAGCAAAATAGGAACCTTTATTATTCACACAGCTATTTAAAGCGCTACTATAAGAACTATAACGTAGAAAATCGGAAGGATTTAGTGCACTGCTAAAATCAGTCCCGCAGCCCAAAGACCTCTGCCTAAAACTTCGGGAAAAACAGGCGTGACGATATGTTAAGTTGTGAAATTTCGCTGTCTCAACGTTTGGGCCTCTGGTTTTCAAAGTTTTGGCACGAAAGTTATGGAAAAATATGCGGAAGACTATGACTAAAGACTTGCGTTGCAGGAAAGTGTTTTTGCTACAATTAACGGTTTACAAACGGCGATCAACGCATCGTTCGTGATTTATCATGATGTTAAAAGGTAATCTAGGATGGATCCTATTGATACTAGAGCGTTGCATGTGAAAGTCTGGTGTCTCTCACAAGCTTGTTTAATGCTAGCTGGGTTTCGGATATATCTGCACAGCTACCTTCTCTGTGGTAATTCCACAATATAAAAGGAAGCGATGGCTTTCCAAACGAAATGTAAATGTATGTATGTATTGTAAATGTTGGTGTAGTGGTCGCAGCGTGATTGCTGAGCAGATCCTGGGCTATGCAATGGGTAATAAAACGCGACCATAGATAGGTATCCATATAATATCTAGTAATTTAAACAAATCGTAACTAAGGTGCCTACGTAGTGAACTTTGGACCACCATGATTTGTCAGTTTCCGTTGTGCAGGCGACGTATGTGTATGTTTATGATCTTGCTTATATGTATGATATCAACTATTTGTCTATTCATATATTGATAATCACACCATTGATAAATAGTACATACATGACTGTTTAGCTCACAAATACGTAATATAAGTTAAAGATAACTGGATTAAGATCACAGACGTCTATTTCAGTCGTAACACCTGCGGATGACTTAGATGCTTCAGTGTTACCTAGTATTAATTATTATTTGTTACCGGTATTAATTACATTATTATCAGCGTTGATTAGGTACACTGTGATGTCAACATTTCGTGGTCTATAGTCTGATACACGCTCGTACGCACGCCAGTCGCTCTCGCTCTATCAACAGCAAGGTCTCCAAATCCGGCTGACATTGAGCGCTAGTCGAGATCGCAATTTTTTTTTTACTAATGTAAATCGTGTAAAAAGTATCTAAAATGGATCTATACGATGTCCTCCTCCAGTCTGGATTGATAACCGGTGCTATAGTGTTTTACTTAGTATTTATTAAGAAGCCAACACCGAATAAGGGAAACTATAGAGAAGTTGGTAAGTAATAACTTCACAATACATGCATTTATTATTAACAATTCTTTGTTTTGTTTGTTAGGGAATTGCTATCTATATGACTTAACTACGCGTGTGTTTACACGCGTAGTGCAGTGGTGCTTCACCCACTGCTGGGTGGCCTCTCTTTGCTTGTGCCAAGTTCCACGTTCTTATGCTAGCTGCATCCAGCATATTCAAAATTTGAAGAGTCTATTACCTAGTTGATCCAAGTCACGTGCGTTTGCCAAGAAGTAATTAATATGAATTGTTTGCTATTATTAATTCATAGATAGTCTCTTCTCTACGACAAATGGTCGTGCATCGAAGTCATTACAGAGGATTATAAACGATTAAATTTGATTAGATATTGCGGTGCTGGAATCTGTACCTACCCAATATTAGATACTTAATACATTAACATAACACTGTATTTAGATGATTGTGTTTTGACTGTTTTTGGTCGCAAGCGCGGCTGCTGAGCATGATGTCCTGGGTTCGATTACTAGGTCGGGGAAATTGTTATTGAGTTTTTCCATTAGGAATTTCTGAGTAGACTGGATTTGTCCCCGGTTGATGGCAACAGGTTCGCCGCCTATTACATAGAACTTAAACATAACTGGCGAAATGTGGGTTTACTACTAGGTACACCTCTGCCTAACCCTTCGGGGATTACAGGTGTGATGTTAGGAAATGATATAATGTTATGTATTTAAATAGTATTTTAATGACTTGTGAATGATTGTGATTATAACCGGTTACACGCATATTTTTAAATGATAATAGCTTGAGAAGGTCACCAGTGCTAGTACGAACCTAGTCACTCGATAGTGCTCGGTTCATAGTCTAGCATAGTTACATCACAGTGAGATGAACAGAATGCGGCGAATTGTTGGAGAAGAAACGCCGAGTTTTCGAAAATACTCATATGTATGACAGACTCTTTCTCAATCTGCCTTATAGGTACAGTACTTATCTACTTTAGTGTCTGTATACACAAAATTATTATGAGTTAGTTAGAACTTGGTGAATTACCACAAGAATTTATACGTATGCGAAAAGTAAATTGGCCGAATACATTTCTTTATTCATTCAGCCTAAGGCGCTTCCTCACCTGTAGCACCCGTCTGTAATGTAACAGTCCAGATTCGAGTGATATTTACTACCTACATCAGTGAGTGCGGAGAACCGGGAATTCAGTACGCAATCTGTAACAATCACATTATTTTACAAAATCGAATCTTGGATTGTTACATTACATTGAATGCTCGCTCACCGGGAGCGTCTATTTGTAAAGTAATGCTTAAAATCAAATCAGTAGTGCCAGTGATAGCCTAGTGGTGTGACCGTTGGACCCTCCGCCGTAGTCGGGTAAAAGTGAAAAAGAACTTATGTGTGTTTAACCCAAAAAAAATCCCAGAGACATTCATATATGTATCTTTTGATAGAGAGCACCGATTACAATGAAACATGCTTTGAATGGTTAAAAAAACTAAAAGTATGTATAAAACTTTTAAGTAATGATTTGGAAATCTTAAAGCTTTAAAAAAAATCAACATATTTACAAAATGTAGAAACCGTCTGGGGATCGAACTTGCGCACCATGTTAATTATTTTTGAAATATCATTAAAAAATCTAAATAAATACAAAAAGAAAATAATATAGCTAAGGCTCGAACCTGCGAACCACTATTCATAGAGCGGCCGCTGACGCCTTCGGGCCACTTCGTCGGTAGCAAATGGTCTAAAATAGCTGTTGTATTCTAAAGCAAGTCATGACAGTTGTCAGTTGTCAAACGTAAGTTGTTAGCGTAATAACATATATAGCCTATAGCGTTCCTCGATAAATGGGCTATCCAACACTAAAATAATTTTTCAATTCGAACCAGTAGTTCCTGAGATTAGCGCGTTCAACCAAACAAACAAACTCTTCAGCTTTATAATATTAAGTAGACAAGTAGAGATAATAGAAGCTAGTTGGCGGCAAGCTCGAAAATAAATAGTAAAATAGTGATTTTATTAAGAAGTTAAGGTAGAAGGCAATTTGCCACCCAGGGCCATGACAAAAAATGGCCCTCTTGGTCTACAGGTTAGTATGCCATTGCTTGTACCTAGTGTATAAATCCACGCGACCAAAGCCGCGAGGGAAACAGTTGTAAATTAATAAACCTGTGAAATGTTTGCTCATGAAACAACAGGCTGGAGGCTCACATTTTCGAGTATTGTTTAGGAGAGCTAGCCTACATAAATATTTTGTGTCATTGAGTAGAAAACGATCTCTCCGCGGTTTTCACGTTCCACCGAGTCACAAAGGTAAACTAGGGATTAAGTTAGCTTATTTTAAAATAACAGGCTAATTATGCATTTATGCTTAAATGTTTATTAGGCTGGAATTACCATCTACGGCTGTTATTCGCGCGGTATGCCGTGCGACGTTGGAAGTCACAGTTGAAGCCGACGTGCCTGGACGAGTTGCCTCGACCAGAGCAGTACCAGGGATGGGACAGCTTCGCCGTTCGGACCTGCAACTCCGACGGCGCGGCGCTGCTGCTGTCCATACGCAAGCTGTGTGGAAGACAGCCGGTTGCAGAAATTGTAGTGCATGTCAAGTTACCTGATGGGACTACCTATAAGTTGCCACGTAAGTATATCTTTTCATTTCTTTTTCCGTACATTTTATTTAAGACTGTTGATGTAATCGAAATTATCTACAATTGCATGATATTAAGGCTGCGTTTCCACCACAAACGCAGGCCAGGCGGAGCAAGGCTGTGGAACGGTGTGAGCATTTCCACCAGAGATGTGCGAGGCGAGGCGAGTCGGAGCGAGAATGCGTAGCGACGCTGTGAAACGGTGCGCAGATACGCGCTGCGAGGATGTGTAGCGGGCTCGTTTCTGACTGACTGCTATTTTTTCGCTCCCGTCCGTCCCTAGCACACTTATTTATAAATTAATTTAATATAGGTACACCAACAGCTTCTGTGTACAACATATCTTAAGTAAAGGTTTTACAGCCTTGGACTTACACAGTCGCCAAGTACGGGTTAACCAGCATTCACAAAATAAGTGATAAAATAAATTAAAACGAGTGACTCTAGAAATGAAATACAACAGTAAACTAAGAGTTAACTTAGCTTACAAAATATAAAATTCAGAAAAAAAGCGGTACCACTATAATTTTACTAACTAATTAGTAATTAGAACTAAAATTAAAAAAAGACATGATAAAATAAAATTATTTGTACTAAAACAAATAAAAAAATAGAACAAAACTGAGATCATGAAACTATGAACAAAAAAAAAAAATAAAGAAGTAGTAATAATAAAATAAAAACAATACTTCCCTTGCAATACATTCCTCTGTATGTACTGACGCAAGCATATCAAGCTTACAAGCTACTACAATCTGTCAAACTTTAATAGATTTTCAACTTTATCGCTACAGCATTAGGTTCAAGGTTAATTGGGAAAATTTGACAGATTCGGGTAGCTTGATTAGTCCAGTTATTATAGTAAGTTCACTTCGGAATTCGAGATACCCAGCTGTAAGTCTGTAAATACTTGTATATTGACACCCTAAAAGTTGTCTCAAAACCTACATATGGTAGGGTGTACGCAACTATTAAATTTCATGGTCAAAGGTCACAGAAATCGGTTTTTTTGCGCTTTTTTTGTAAATATCTCATTTCCTATGGGTTTTTTGCTATTTGTATTTATTCTCAATATTGTAGAATACAAAATTCTCTACAAATTTTGTTTAAAAATTTTTTTCATACGGTGAACCGTTTTCGAGATAGAGGGCGGAGAGCGCGCGGTCACAGCATCACTTCAGGTCAACCGGTGCCTCCGGTCGAAAACGCGCCATATATAGTTGATGAACTATCGGTAAATCAACGAATCTGACTTATTACATAGAAAACACAAATCAGCCATAGTTCTTGAAATTACAATTTCAAGAACTATGGCTGATTTGTGTTTTCTAGTCCGTAGTTACCAAGATACGATTCAAACTGAAATAAAGAGAAGACGGTCGTAACTATACAATACAATTGAACATCTGTCCCTACTGGCTATAAATAGAAAGGTCCGTAATGTATAATAGGCGCCCGTATAATTCCCAGGTATAATTTTTGACGTAGTGGAAGGATTTTAAAATTTACAGATTTTAAAGAAGATGCACTTCATTATTTTCTATTTAAAATGTCATTAGTGTAAATGGGAATATAATTATATTATGATTTAAGTTTTTCCTTTAATTATTTTTTTAATTTTAGGAAACGGTTATCAGTATTATTGAATAGATATAGATTTAATGCATGAAGAAAATGATAAAATATAACATAATAGTTAATAAAAATTGACAAATATTTATAATCATTGATTTATCGATAGTTCATCAACTATATATGGCGTGTTTTCGACCGGAGGCACCGGTTGACCTGAAGTGATGCTGTGACCGCACGCTCTCCGCCCTCTATCTCGAAAACGGTTCGCCGTATTTTTTTTTTTTTTTTAACAATATTTGTAGAGAATTTTGTATTCTACAATATTGATAATAAATACAAATAGCAAAAAACCCATAGGAAATGAGACATTTACAAAAAAAGCGCAAAAATCCGATTTTTGTGACCTTTGACCTTGAAATTTAATAGTTGCGTACACCCTACCATATGTAGGTTTTGAGACAACTTTTAGGGTGTCAATATACAAGTATTTACAGACTTACAGCTGGGTATCTCGAATTCCGAGATTCTTACCTAATTTAAGCTTAAATGACTGGACTAGATGTGTTGGGGTCTGTATAAAAACCTCGCTCAGCTGAACCGTTTCGACTAGACTGCGCTGAGCTAGGCTAGGTCAATTAACTAATTCTATTGGTTCTTAACAAACACATCCCTCGCAACGCATCCTCGCACATCTCTGGTTGAAACACATCCTAATCGGACAATTTAGAGTGCTGTTACGGATATTAACGTTTCTCCATACAGAAAATAATACAACATGCAGGGTTCGAACTCAGATTTTTAAGAACACTTTGTTAAGAACCATCTTCTCAATTATAGCACACATGTATCTCATATGCGGTTTTATGACTCTAGAGCACCCAGATACTGCTGTATGTGCATGGCAGAACATCGAGGGCGGTTGGAGCGCTGACGGCCTCAAGATCCAAGTTCTAGAAGACAAAGAACGCTACAGATTTTTATACAATGGACTCTTGACAAGAGTAGAAGACGGAGTCACACAGCATGTGAAATTAAACCTCGTGTAAGTGAATCTGAACTCACTATGCACCACTTTTCATTTTGTAATTTCAAATGCGTAAAGGTGAGTTGCTTTTCTGAAAGGAAATGCCAGCTGAAGTAGAGCGATATGCCAAGCCTGAAAGTGTTGGAGCTCGTGATATAACTACCCATTCAGATTTTTGGTTTAGTTTATAAAGGATTTAAAATCTAAATCATGAGATGTAATCACACAAAGTGAAACAATTCTTGAAGTATCGCTTATTTTAATTTTTTTAATTTTAATGTTATTTTCAGTTGGGGCTCAATAACAAAACCGGTGCGATACCCCGATGATTGGTGCAACAAGCTAGCAGCGGAGGCATTGGCCCTCGAATCGTGGCGAGATGACCAGTGGCCGTATATGCTGTAAGTTAAATCTAGTTATTGCTGGCTAGTAGTTGAAGATCCAACTATTTACATGCTAGAAGAAGAAGACAAAAAATAATATGATGATTAGAATATAGAACCACCATTAACGTTTGCAGGAGCAAGTCTGAAGAAGGTGGCTGGCTTCAATGGGGAGCAGCCCAAGGTCGTTTCGAATCGTTTGACGAGGAAGGAATTGTTGACAAAAGTGTGTTCTTACGGACTCGAGGGCTGAAGGAGCGGAGATGGGCACCCCGAGCTTATGAGTGCCTCAGGCGATCCATCAATATCACTGCGTTGGCAAGAGATGGGACCGCCGTGCAGCTACGATGCTTGTCTTATAGAAATAAATTGACTCAGTGAGTAATTTGGTTAGTTTTATATTTTAGAATCGACTAAAGTTTTATCAGCAGTTATGGTGCTGTTTGGGCAGTTAAGGTAGCATTGCAGTTTATCTGGTTTTAAGTTTTTTTTTGCATCTCAACAAAAAGTTATTCGTTTTACTAATGCAGTAACGTTTTGTTTTTTCAGTTGCGTATCTGGTTGTGTCAGATTTCCAGACTGTCTGACCAAGCCTATAACCTCCACCGATATAGTGATGTCGGACTTCTGTGAGCGGCCTGATGGCTTGCCCGATGTTTACACCATAAATGTGAGCAGTAAGTTATGCTGATGTATTCTTTTATAACTATGCTTGTATTTCGTCCACGTTACTTAGGGAAATACGTAAGTGTGTTTTCAGTAGGTACACATTCTGTTACGAATGGAATGTCAACAACTCAAGCTATGTTTTCATATAATTTGTAATATCTGTTTGAATATCAATTGCCCTACGGTTTGCTCAGGGGTTTCACTTCGGACATTGAACATTATTTAACCTTTAAAATTTCACTGGAGTCAAGTCAACAGCTCCGGCGAAAATATTCTCATTCGCAACATCAACAGCTCATCTTTCATTAAGGTAGCCATACCCGCAACGGTGTACCTGACAAGTTTACCTGTACAAGTCAACTGTACAGTCACGTGCACCAATATGTATACACTTTCCTAAATTTAAAAGCAATTTTCGCGAGAAAAAACGATTGTAACTTGGAGATAGGCTCTTTTTCATACAAATATGAGTTCTAGAATACTATGTTCGTAGCAACATGAAATTTTAATCAGAAAGGTAGGAGAAAAACACTTTGTTAAGTGTTTACATATTTGAGCTCGTGACTGTACAGGCAAACCTGTCAGGTACACCCTAGCGTGTATGTCTACTTTTACACCTTGAATCTGGTGTAACAATATTTTTGAAGAAAAATTGTAATATTCTAGCTGACGACAGTTTTCTGACTTTGGTGCTAAGAATTAACACTGATGGCGGCAAGCTGTTTAGCGGGGTTCCGTATCAACAAGAAGTCGTTTATCGCACCATGCATGTTGACATCAACTGCTTTCCCGGCACGGGCATCCTAGAACTTGGATATGAACCTTCAGGTATGCATGAACGGTAAAAGAAACTATGGAAACACAAACCTGCTTGTTGGCTATACAAACTTGTTTTGTGCATTTATGAAATCAAAGTTTTACTCTCTAGTTCAATCGGAGCCGGTCTCGCGTATTACTCCACCACGTCTGTTGAAGTGGTTGACGGAGAAGCAAGCTGGTGAGGTGGGCTACTGCGTTACATTTGAGGATCGCGCAGCCGCATGCCCTATGTTTGTTGGAGGCAAAGGAGCTTCCCTGGCTTTACTGGCTTCCATGCAGAAGGATGAGGTTAATTGCACAGCATTGTGACCCTTATTTAACCAGAATTAATGGATGATTTCGGAGTACTTAACTGAATACGGTATATTTTTCAGGGTTATCGAGTGCCACCCGGATTTTGTCTGACCACTAAAGCCTTGGAGATGCATCTGGAAGTTAATCCTCAACTGTTGGCGGTTATTCGCGATATTGAGGCTGCTAATGAAGATTACAATGAAACTACGTTTAAAGAATTGTGTAAAAAGTACGTACCTAATTGTTGATGTCAAGATTTTACAATGATGTAATAGGATAGAGTTTTTGAGGCATAAGTAAAAGTATTTTTGACTAAGAGAGTATAAAATTTTCAGAGCATCTGAATTGTTTGTAACTACAGCAATAAAAGGTGATGTCAGGGATGAAATATTGATCAACATGAAGGAATTAAGAATAAAGGCTACCGAAGAGAAATTGGGCTCTGAACTACGTTTCGCAGTTCGTTCATCTGGTAAGTTTGCAACTAAAGAAGTAACGACGTTAGAATGTAAGGTAAAAAGATTTAGCTTCTAGCAAGTTATTTTTGATGCAGCTGTAGGAGAAGACAGTGAAGAGTTGTCAGCTGCTGGACAGAACGAAACAATTCTCGGATGCATCAGTGACAGCGATATCGTAGAGGGAGTTCAGAAGTGCTGGGCATCAATGTTCGCCTTCACCAGCACTTATTATCGCAGGTACAAAATCTCGCTTATTCTTTTTTATATTCGTAGTGGGTTCCTTGCAAGCGTCCCTAGGAATTGTGGTTATCTTGTTTGCTGTTTTACTGTTTAAACTATCTAAGCAAAAACTTGTGGCTCTCCCAGCTGGAGAAACCGACGAATTTGAAAAGATGTTTGGGACAAACTGGAACTGAATGCAGAATGATGTGTTATAACGTAACTTGCAAGAGGGCTATGTCCAGCAGTGAATTGCGATAAGCTGAGTTAATTGGTCAATCAATATTATATAATAAAAGGTCAGTACAAGACAGCCAGATAAGGAATGTAAAATGTGATTGTTACAGACAGAACGGGCAGCCATGTTTGTGCGGCGGTGGCGTGGTGGTGCAGGCACTGGTGGTGCCCCGAGCGGCCGGCGTCATGTTCACGCGGCACCCTGCGCACGGTGACCCCTCCAGACTGCTCATCACCGCTAACTATGGACTCGGCGAGGTAATTTTGTATTTTATCCGACGAAATGTGCTCGCAAATGGCGTGCGTGTTTGACTAGATGTATTGAAACGAAGCAAGAGGAGTGTGTAAGGGTCGTGGCAGGTGGCGTTCTGTAGTTTCAGAGAAAAGAAGACACAGTTTGAATATGTAAGATGTTTGTAAGTATACATAATAATGATACAAAATAATGGGTATAATATCCGTGACTTACGTACCCGTGTTACTACCATTAGTAAAACGGGTAATTCCATTGCCTTTGTTACTACTCCTACTGCAGTATAAGTTGTTAAATGAGAAATTATTTTTTATTAAATTAATTATTTTCTATCGATTTATTTAATTAATTTACCCATTTTACTGAATAAACATTACTACAGTACCCCTCTGTGTTGTACACCTATTGGCTCTTGACCAGTTTTTTTACTGATGAAAGGAATTAATGCTTGTTTGAGGACATTTTGCGAAAGGGACATTTTCTGAAAGCGACATCTGAGAAAGGGACATTTTGCTATCTGTAGTCATTTTGAGAAGTGGTCATTTTGCGACAGAGGGCTGTACAGACTGATTGGTCAACGGCTTCATAAAGGGTCCGTTTACACCTTGTATAATATTTGCACGAGAGGATTCTGTCAACCAGCATTTATGCGCTTACCCAGCGCCTTTGTTTTCGATCAGAAATTGACTAATACCAAAGTATGTTTCACAGGTTCAACTTCTTATTAATATTTACAAATTTTAAAATTTTTCATAAACTTTTTAATTACAGAGTGTTGTATCCGGTGCAGTAGAACCTGACACCATGATAATAAAGCGGACGAGGAATGGTCAGCTCACTATCTCCAAAAAAGAGTTGGGGTCCAAGACTCGTCGAGTCAAAACAGAGGGCAGTGGCATCGCCATGGAAGATGTACCAGAGGGAGAAAGAAACGTGGCTTGTATCACTGATGTGGAAGTACTAAAACTGGCCACTATCGGAGTGTCTCAAGAAGAGTTGTGGGGCGCTGGCAGAGACATCGAGTGGGCTGTTAAAGACGTGAGAACTTTATTTAATGTCACATCGTTTTAGACATAAACAGTGGAAACGGTGAACTTTGGCTCGGAGAGACTGCGTCGTGGTTACACGGACCATCAATTCCTACAATTGTGAGTGCTGTGGTGAAATAAGAGATGACGTCACAACACTCGTAACCGGGGGAATTGATGATAGTACAATTTTATGTTGGTCAAGGAACTACAAGTGGTTTAAAGCAATTAAGATTTGTGAATTATATCTTGAACTTACAATTACTTTAAATTGTTTATCCTCAGAACGAGATATTCCTCCTGCAAGCGCGCCCCATCACATCTCTGGACCGTTGGACTGAAGAGGAGTTACTGTTTGAACTGGACACGCCCATCATGGCGGATGACGAAATCATCTCGTTTGGTAACTGTGGCGAAGTAAGAGAAACTAAAATACAAATAAACGTATCAAAGTTTTCCCAATAGGGTATCAACAGCTGTTTTAAGCTAAATGAACACAATCCAGGATTTATTAACTCAATAATTAATTTTATAATTTTTGTAACCATTTTTATGTGTAAATCTTAATTTTTGTACGTGTTTCCTTGCTATTTTTATTTCAATAGCTCGGTTTATTGTCTTCACGTACCATCCATCTCCATTGCCATGTCACATATAAGTATAGATAGTTAAATCACATCGCCTCTGTTGTCACTCCTACGATTGAATTAATCTTGCACGACTCTGCATTGCTCCACTTTGGTGAAACAGGCCTATACAACATTGCCATCAGGCACCAACATGCGCAGGATATCAGTACTGCTCAACGCAGGCAGATTTCGCTTTTTGCCGAAGCGGTATGAGCCAGCACCTACAAACGCTGACGTTGACAGACCGATACCAACTGCCTGCTTTCTACGTGAAATGCACCTTATGGCACTAGAGAAAGAGAAGGAATTCGTGCAATTAAAATTAGGAGTTGTACTAGGGTTTTGATCACGTAATGAAATTTTTTGCAGCCAACTTGTTTTTCTGTACACAGGTTTTTCCTAAACCAGTAACTCCGATGTCTTTTGATGTGGTATCTACTCCGTTAGCGACCGGCATGGACAAGACAATTGGCTGTAACGGAAGCGGCTACGACAAGGCCATATTGTTTACCCACCATAGATGCGCCATTTCACTGCTAGAAGTAAGCACCGTTTTATAAAATTTTCTTGACCCTTGTGTTTGTACGATTTTATCAATCGGTGCCTAGGGTCATTCTTTTTGTGTAAGTAGGTAAAGTCTTAGGCACATCAGTGGTAACAGTTGCGCCGTTACTGTTACGACTTAAAGGCGTAGCCAATGTCATATTGTTAATGCTATGGAATACTGAGGATTCATAAGTCCATTTCACTTAAATGTGTGAAAAAACCTGTACGTATTAGCAGACTAAGTGTGGTTTAGTTTAGATACTTAATTTTATATATTTTTTTTTTGTTTTCTTAATTTTATAGACCATATACAAGAGGCCCCCCAAAGAATTAGATATAATAGTACGCATGATGGATATGGCTATTCATGGGCACGTAGTGGCAGACGAGCAGATATTAAAGACAGCGCAGCACAGACACCCGCCTCGCTGGAGCGACCAGCTTTTGGGAATCCACCATATGTTAAAGGTAAAACTGTATTATGTTCTATACCCTGCATCGTTACCGTATCGCAATGATGTAGCTTTTCGAATACTTATTCACTCAGACATCCATTTTGTAACTGTCGGGAACCACAGATTCAGACACGCACATGTAATACAGCGAAAAGCTTTGTGTAGGTACATAACGGAGATTAACTTGAGATGTGCATTTACTTCTAATTCCGATTTGCCTTCCAGACCCTTGCATTTTCCAAATGGGCAGTCGATGACTCTATAAAAGCAAGTGTCGTGAATTTTGACCTTGAAACCGATAACGCCGAAGAGCTGTTGGAAGCTCTTTTTGAATCACAAAATGTTATGGAACGCGTTTCTTACAACCATGCTTATACCAGCGGAGCAAGCACTGCTAGCCAGCTGGTGGCCATGTCGATATTTTTGGAGGGAAAATCAGGTAACATTTCACGCGATTGCAAGCATTACCCCATAAAAAACTGGCTTCTCCTAGCAGTTTTACCCACATACATAATCTTCTAATTTAAAATGTGTCACTCAGGAATGGGGTTGCATTCTATTAATGAAAGAAATATAAGGTCTAGATACATGTATATTGATTGAAAAAATATTTCGCTTTTAGAATTTACTCCCGAACAATGTAGTGAAATAAGTTCATTGTTCAGCTCGGGTGACGTGCTATCAGCAGAAGTGCCAAATGCTTTGGCTAACATAGCGCAGAAGTTGGAGAAGTCTGGCCTAGCAGAAGAATTTAGGGCTCAGGATCCCAAGAAAGCCCTGACATGGCTAAAAGAAAATGTCCACGATGACATTTACGTTGATGTCCAGGAGTTTTTAGAACACCACGGCTACAGAGCCGTAATGGAGGTAAATTGAACAAAAATGGTTGATCTGAAAGTGTAACAACAGGTTTTTCTCGTTTTTATTTGCCGACTATGAATTTTGCTTTCAGTTTGATTTAGTTACTAAACCATGGGTTTTGGTGCCAGAGAATATGATGACAGTACTGCAAAACTTACGAGTTACCACTGAGGGAGCCAAACACAACAAAACTAGCCAAGATATCGTTGACGCTTTAAAAACTCCTGAGAAGCCAAACACAAGGTGCGTGCTTATCGTTTAGGTTGTTCTTTTATAAATTTTAGTGTTTAGTTTCGAGTTAATTAAATAAATAAATAAATTACAGTACTACGCAATGTCTCTCATCAATTGTTACAGGAAAGTTCTTCGCTGGATTCTGCCGTTATGTCACCGAACCGTACGCCACAGAGAGGGCACGAAGGCACATCTGGTGCTCGTCATACATAAAGTACGACTCGGTTTTATCCGACTCGGCAACTTGTTAGTTAAAAAGTGGTACATACCAAATCCTGAACTCGTGTTCTTCTTCCGTAAGCAAGAGCTGAAGAAATATGTTGCTACTAGAGATCCTGCTCTATTAAAAAAGTAAGAAATACTAGGTTTAAACATATTAAATAAGACCATTTATTTAATGCCTAATCAAAATAAAGTTGTCAACAAATCTCATGACTAATCATAAAGATCACAACTTAGAAGCTTCGCTTGGTGATTTGATCGGATTTAAGCATTAGTCAAAGGAAACCTCTGACTTCTTGAGTTTTTTCAAAGATCTATGGTTCCTCTGGTACAGGCTTGCCTTTTAACTGACACGTCACCGCGCTGCTGCCTCAGGCACCTTCTCATATAGGTATGCAGTAGGCTTTTAATAGGAAGTACAAACAAGAATTGGTATATTTTCAGAGCAATGCAACGACAACAGTACCATCCAGGCTGGTGTAAGCTGAAGTTTGAGGAGATAAACACTGGCTGGGTGAATAAACTGGAACCTAAGGCACGGAACATCACGGCTGGCGACGTGAGGATATCCGCCACGGCCGTGTGCGGGGGAGATGTGGTTGCGAGGGCCTGCGTCATCAAGGATCTCGAATCAGAAGTCTGTCGCATTTTATCCTATTTGAATTCATTGCAGCGTATAGCGCATAATACTGAGTATTATTTAAATTAAGCATCAGTGTGAGAAAGAGACGGAGCATTACGTTCCGTTTCCAAACATCCGCAATAAATAAGATTAAAGTAATACTGCTCTAAAGTGGTGGTGGTATAGCCCCGGGGATCTTTCTGCCCACAGATCGCGGAAATGTCTCGGTAGTGCTAAGATTCCGTGCCCGTGCCCCGTTCCGTGCGCCTGTAATCCTCGAAGGGTTACGCAGAAATATATCCTTTAGTACACCCAAATTTCTCCAGTTATGTTTAAGTGCCATGTAATAGGGGGCGAGCCTATTGCCATCAACCGGGCACAAATCCAGATTTCGTGGCTGCTAATGGAAAAATTCAAAAACAGTTTGCCCGATCTGGGAATCGAACCCAGAATGCCCTCATTCTCAGCAGCGACGCTTGCGACCACTACAACAACGAGGCGTGCCCTATGTACCGGAGAATTCCAGTAGTTTCCCGTGGAGCTATATTACAGTGCGCTAATGGTTTTCTTTTAGATTGGTGATCTTCGTCGTGGTGATATCCTGATAACGCACGCGACTGACATCGGCTGGTCGCCGTACTTCCCGCTCCTGACCGGCATCGTCACCGAGCTTGGTGGACTTATATCACATGGTGCGTTGTTAAATGCTTGATGATTTTTGTATCTAGGAATGCAGTTCTACAAACAAGGCTCCTCAAAAAAAAAAAAAATTTTGTCAGACTCAAAATTTAGACTCATGATACTGAAACATAAAATTTTGCAACTTCCAGGTGCTGTAATAGCTCGAGAATATGGCTTGCCCTGCATCGTAGGCGCAGCAAGTGCCACAGATATATTCCAAACTGGAGATTTAGTTCGACTATCAGGGACGAAAGGCATTATAGAAAAAGTGGAAGTGAAAGAAGAGCAACAAGATGAAAGTATAAAAAGCTAATTTATAAAAGTGATATCATGTAACATTAAGGGGAAGGTGCAATGTAATAAAAGATAATTTTGTAAATAAATAAATATAATTGTTTTAAAAAAGCAATAAGACAATTTAAAACATTTTCGCAAACCCATTGACATGTTTTAGTTTATGCGAAACCTGAAACTCGTGTTGTAGTAGCAGTTGCAGTTGCAGTTGCAGTTGCAGTTTCAGTTGCAGTAGCCGTTGCAGTTGTACTTGTTGTTATTGATTCTGAGGTGGTACGAAGTTCGCCGAGTTAGTGTATAAATAATACAAACTACATTGCACTATAATCAAAACTATTTATAATATGAAAAAAAAACATATTAAACAAAAACGATTCGATTTGATTTAAAAATTCTTACTTCTTTTTTGAATAACAATTAGAGGACAGGCCACGCAAGAATGATAACAAATCCATTGATCTTTTTTTAAAATGCTTTTTAATTTGTTTTGTGTTTTTTTATGTTGTTTTTCTCTTCTTTAAGTTGTGTCCGTTGCCGTTTTTTGTTCTTATAATATTTCCTCAAAAGTTTTATATAAATTCCATTTTTTGCGACCCAAAAGTGCATTCCATCTATGGTGCCAAATTTCGACACAGTTATGTGTAAATGGTACCCCCATTTCGATGCTGGAAGCTACATACCATAAGTGTGCTGGGAATTTTGGTGGTGTTTTTTTCAGCTTCCGACAACCAGGTACTACGGCTCGTTTTTTTGTGAAAGTTCCTTCTACATAATACTTCCGAAACCAAACACATACCTGAATAATGTGGCTGCAGACGCATTACCTCGCATAGTTTTGACATCGGATGAGTTAAAAGAGATGAATAAACATTTAATAACTGTTATGACCACGCGAATGAAGAGAATGCAAGATGATGTGTCTACAGACCCAGATTCTGTTAACAATTCTACAGATTGCAAGGCTGATCACCCGAAGGTCATAGAAATGCTTAAAATACCGAAAATAGTAGTCGAAATGTGATACGGGACTTTTAACATTAAAAATTGTGATGAGATAAGTGTATATATGACACGTTCTCATATTTACCTTCAAGGTACAAAATTTACACTGAAATCGATACTCGATCATGTACTGCGCGAGCCGCGTTCGTGAGAGGTATACAATCTTTTTGTAATAAAATGAATATTCAAGAATGAAGAAATGAAAAATAAAAATAAAGCAATGAGATAAAAAATAATTCAAAGTGGTCCGGACCACGACTTTGTGTTATTAAAGGAGTAACTAGGATAGATGACGTCGACGACAGGAGAGTCATTTTAAATGATTTTCATTTACTGCCCACGTGTGGACATGCAGGCGTTAGGCGCATGCTAAATAATATAAAGCGTTACTTCTACTGGCCGAAGATATGCGAGGATGTTAAGAAGTTCGTTAAGAGATGTGATTGCTGTCGGAAGCAAAAGCACTCTTTGCCAACTAAACAGCCTATGGAAATAACACCCACGGCATAGAGTGCTTCTGTATATTAACTATACAGTGAGTATTGAGTAAATATGTGGAAACTAAAGATAGTAGTAGTATAGCTAGAGCATTTGTTGAAAATTTTATTCTTAGGTATGGGATTCCACGCGAAATAGGAAGTGATAGGGGAACAGAGTTTATATCGAGTACAATGACCGAAGTATGTAAATTGTTAGAGATAAAGCATATTTCGTAAACAGCGTATCACCATGAATCATTAGGATCCTTAGAAAACACTCATAAATCGCTAAACACATTTAAAAAAATTCAAACTGATAATAATTCTAGATATTGGAGTAATTGGTTGCAATTTTGGTGCTTTTCCTATAACACAACAGTACATAGTGAAACAAAGTATAGTCCTTTTGAACTTGTATTCGAAAATAAGTGTAATTTACCAAGTAATTTAAATACAAATTATGTAGAACCACTATACAATACAAACACGTTGGAACTAAAATACCGATTACAAAAATCTCAGTGTGATGCAAGACAAAATTAAATCAAAAATAAAGAACTTAGAAAATGTTATTTTGATAAATATGTAAATCAAATAACTTATAAAAAAGCTGATTTGATATTAGTTAAGAATGAGACAGCAAAACAAACACACAACAAACAAACAAATCCAGTGAATACAGGTCCTTATACAGTATTAAAAAAATAAACACCAAATGTAAAAATATTGAAAAATGGAAAAGAAGATATTTCGAATGCGGAAATCCTTAAAAAAAACAAAGTAGACACATTACGCGACAACTTTACATTTCAAGACAATTTAACAAGAATGGAAAAATACACTCGTATTTCGACGAAAATTCAAAAACTGAGTGGAGCAACCACTCTTTATTCCGGTGTTCCTAATATGTTGTCGCCTATTGTAGTTTGAAGCAAGCTCATTGGTTACCATCGCTTACGAGCACGAGTAGTTCATAGCAGTTGAAGGCGAAGGGCCTGCCAAAGATGACGACGCAGCTGTGGTAATCGGGCCCGTTCACGGTGCCCAGCAGGTGGTTGTCGTGGTAGTGCACGCGGCCGACGTGCGTGCCGGGCGCTATGCTCACGGCGCGCTTGTGTATGGACCCGCTGCGCCACGGCACCCAGCGCACCTCCGCGTTGCACATCACCTGGCCAGGCATAACATAACGCGTTCAGACACGATAATTTTTAATTGAGCCTACACCTTCATACTCGATCAGACGTACCACGGCAGCACTACCCAGTGAGTTCCCACGCAACCCTAACAAACTAAGCACACACGGTCGGCTTCTGTAATAACGTTCGCCATTTCTTGGCTGCATAAACAACAATATTTTTACAACATTTACAAGTACAACTGATCGAAAGTCTGTAATTTAAGACAGAGTATTTGATAGATAGCCTTATTCGTTACACTGGAAGCAGTCTGATGAAGAATTTATGTTTTAATATTCACCTGATATTTACTGTAGCTGTGGACTTCTCCGTCCGCAAAAACTAGGCAGCAGTGCTTGGAAGGCAATAACGTGACTGGTAGCATCGTACACCTACATACACAGTAAGATAGTTGATCATACAAATTCATTTTGCTAATTATGTTGTAGCAAGTCGAACAGAAGATATTAAATTACTACCATAAGCTAATGAATAAGTAATATCTATATGTGTATGAGCCTATAGGTATACTGTAGGTTGTCAACCTTACAATCAACGTTTAACTAAAATTAAAAAGTCAACCTACTAGCATTTCAATCACAGTATATAAGATAAGTAATGTTGGGCAATAAATAAAAGGTCCATTTATAAATTCTCTAAAGTACAGTTCGTTGTACTGAGATACCTTATCCACCTTATCAAGTAAACTATTAGATAGCCTAGGTAGTGATGTCGCTGAAGGAAGTGGCTGAGCGGGTCCGGAAAGCAGACTCCCTCGCGGACCTGAACCGCCGCAGGAGGATTAGCAGTCGCAGGCGGCGTCACGCTATCTTAATAAGAGCCAGCGGGCGATCGACCGGGGAAACTACCATCCGCATTGTACGAGCTCATGTAAGTCGGGTGATGTGTCGGTCCCGGACATCAATAAGGTAGAGAAGGCGAAGGCCATCGCTGAGGGGTCGCGAACGTCACACAACGCAGTACTCGCAAGGAGTTGAAGCGGGAAGTTGGCAAAAAAAAAAATGGTAGTTTTCTTCTTTCAATCGATCGCACACAGTATTCTATACTTGCCAGTGATCACTTTGATTACCTGTGCAAAGTTCTAGCAACCCAGATGACTTCATTATCGTATACGCCGGCAGCGACCGCTCCGCTAGGCACCGCACCGCCAGCACTCATCACCCACACCGGGCCACGCTTCTCCAGTGAAGGTAAGTAGTCTATTCAAAAAACGAACTATGTATAAAACAGGCCTCACTAAGATCAATTTTAAACAGAACGCGATCAGAAAATACACTGCTTTCAAGAGATCTGCGCGTTAAAAACAAAGCTTCATTCATTTCTTTGCATATTGTTAAGGTGAAAGCGCCAGGGTAGCCCGCGAAATTTAAATTTTCTTACTTTTTTTGCAATTTACAGGTCAGTGTCAGGTTGTATGCTGATTAAGACAATATGATTCGCGACCGGAACAAATATGGCTTTACAGAGTTATAGTCATTAAACTCATACAACCCTCTAAGTTCATATAATTCCATTGAATGACTTTTTCATGAAATAGTCATTAAATAGGATTAAATGAATTTAGTTCGCTCAAAAAGAATACAATTATTCACTTCTATGAAGAAAAAGATAATAATTAAGATAAAATAAGCGACGGATTCGCTTGGTAATAAATTAAAAGTAAGTTATAGAAACGGCAAAAACTTACAATTTATACATTCAGGTCATCAGGTGGTGCTTTAAAATAGCCTTTTAAAAGTTGGAAGTGATTTCGATTCCTAGATTACTTTAGGTAAAGAGTTATAGAGTTCAGCCACCTCATATACGACAGTCTTTCTACCGTAGTTTGTCCTCGGTGCCACAGAATAAATAGTACAAGTCGGTGCTCTTAACATTATATAGTTAGCCGCCTGCCTCGTCATGCGCTTTTGAATTTGCATTCGTTTTGTAAATGTTATTTGTGTATGTATGTCTCTATTTATTATTTTACGTACAAATATGCAAGTATTATATTTATAAATTTTATCAATATTCATTCATTTTGTTTCTTTTAAAACCTTTTGAGAAGATGTTAAATAATCATAATTGAATAAGTCTTTAATAATTTTATTTTGAGATGTTTGTAGCTTTTTAAGGTGAGTTTTGGCAGTGCTTCCCCATACTTCGATTAAATAATCGAAATGTGGTTTAACCATCGAGGTAAAAGTAATATACAACATTAGTTTTAGTATATGCGAAACCTGATACACGTGTCTAGTATTTTTATGTAAAGAATCTATGTAGAAAATTTCAAAACTGTATCATGAAGAATCACAAAGTTATAAGCTTGTTCTGTTACCTAGATGTCCGCACAAAAACGCGGTCACCACGCAGCGCGCGCCTCCAGCGTCGTCTTGAGCTCATTGATAATAATAATTTGGCAGTAGGTACCTAAATTATTGCAATAGGTACTCAAAGTCGCTCGGTATCCAACTTTTAACTTTTTTAAATATTTTTGGGAAAATATATAACATGGTTTAAAAATGATTGGAATCGATTCAGTTACTTATTCTGAACAAACTATATTCAGATTTCGCATATACTAAAAATAATGTTGTAGGTATATGTCCCGTAGTGGGAGATATCGGACAATTACAAGTGCACCAGTCAGCGATGATATCTTTTTTATTACTTTATCAATGTTAGGTTTCATTGTAAGTTTATCATCAAGAGTAAGACCTAAATATTTCTCAGTATTTGTTTGTTCTTAGTATTTGTTTTTTAATAATGGTTGACCATTTATATTTAAATCAGCATATGTCTGAAGTTTTTATTTTTTATGTTAGCGCTAAATATCATGTATTTAGTTTTACTAGCATTTATAGTAAGCAGATTGCATTGGAACTAGTTAGCTTTCTTTTAATAATTCCTACTATATTAACGCTAAAGTAAAAAAGACTAGAATCGTCGGCATACAGTGAAATAACTAATAATGTCTAATGTCCGATTTCATTAATATTGTTAATGTAGATAAGGAATAATAGAGGCCCTAGTATAGAACCTTATGGTACTGCACAGGTCAGGTTTGGGTTCACTTCGATGTTCACCAATACCGACTACTTGGTACCTATTAGTAAGATAAAAATTTAATATTTTTAATGCAGAGCCAGTAATACCGATACTTTCCATTTTTTTAAGAAGTTTGTGACTTACAGTGTCAAATGTCGAAATTTTAAGACCTAATATAACTTGGCATACTTTTGTTTCTCCTAATTATATTTTCGAATAATATTATTTACGCATAACAGTTTACGAATAATTTTTTTAAGCATAATTTCTCTAGTCATAATAATGATTAAGCATAACATTCATTCATCGCCAACCCGCCTGCCAAGCGTGGCGATTATGGCAAAACCCCCCTTCTTGGGGGAGGCCTATGTCCAGCAGTGGACTTTTCGGCTGAAATGATGATGATGATGATAACATTCTAAAGCATTACAAAGAAGCATAATAATTAACTCCTAAAATGTTAGAAACTAATACACAATATTGCTCTAATGAAATTTGTAGGCACTTTACATTGTAGGTAGAACAAATTATTTTTTATTTTTTTTAGTGGACGGTGGTGTCATAAAACTATGGCAAGCATGCAGCATGCAACATGCAGCATGCAACATGCAGCATGCAACATGCAGCATGCAACATGCAGCATGCAACATGCAGCAGGCATGGTTTCTGTCACGGCTCCGGCGCTGCGGGGCTCCGGAGGTCCCACGCGAGCTTATCGTCGCAGATGTGTTTTACGCTCACCACCGCCTCCGCGCCTACGCGGGCTTACATTACACTCTAGGGGTAGGGCAGACAAGACTACGTGGAGTCGGTTTTGCAGCGATTCGTTTCTGTCACTAACTTTTGTAGCACAACATTTTTAAGACAATACTTTAATTTTAATTTAGGGTAAAAATGGAACGGCCAAAACAAATTAGCCTTCAAGATAATTATGCCAACATAAACCGTATACCAAAAAAATATGGCAAAGTATAATTATGGCAAAACAAATTATACCAAAATAGTTATGCCAAAGTATATTAGGAAAAAGAACATTATACGAAAACAAGGGATCCCTAATTACGCACATCTGCATTGTTTCCGGTTTTATGTATTGGTGTAACTTTTTGCGATTGAGAGTGCGATTTTTATCATCATCATATGTATCAGGAAATATTCCTGCCTGAAAGCTTTTGTTAATGTATTTTTGTTAAATCTTCCAAAAGTAAATCTTTAATACATTTAATTATTTTAGTACTGATGCCGTCGATGCCTGTGATCGTGTTAGTTTTCAATTTATCAATAATTTTTGAAACCTCTTTACCACTTGTGGGCTATTTTGTGATGTCGTTACTGTCAGTTTTTTGATTCAGTCTGGGTAATTTTTGGAACGCGTTTCAGTTAGAGGGTTGTATTTGTATTTGTTGTTTGATTTTAATTCTGAACTTCCTTATGTTACGGTCGCGAATCATATTTTGTTTCACACATAGCCTGAAACTGACCTGCAAATTGCAAAAAAACCTAAGAAAATTATTTTAATTATTAAAGTAGTACAATTTTTTATTTTTTATTACCCTCGTATGTCCCACTGCTGGGCAAAGGCCTCCCCCATATCCTTCCAGGTACTCTAACAATTTGTTTTATATACATGTTGGTCCCATGGAGAAACTTGTTCAATTTGATGGTCTGTGACCCCGAAATTTGACAGTGACACTCTTGAACGCAGTTGTACGCAATGTAACAATTATAAAGTAATTCTATGTGAAAACAAACATACCCGCGATAACCGCTCCGTACTTTTGCTCCCAGGATACTTTCACAAATTTAAGGTAATTCTCCCAATCCTTGGAATACCCATCAACTGTCGTCTTCAAATGATACCAACGCCTGTTTTTTAACATATTTATTTAAAACAACTGATTTTTCCGTCCGTCTGTGCGTCTATCCGCAGCTTAGCTCAAATACTCTAAAATATTGCAAGTTTGTTCAGATAATTTTTCGATTAAGGGATTTTTGTAAGACTCAAGTGTCCTCCCTCTCTACCAGGGTTGGGGGGGGGCCTTTACCACCTAAAAGGTTGTGTTAGTTTTTGTGAAAAAAATCAGGGTGGTAATACTACCACCATGATTTTTTTTGTGCCAAAACGATCAATTATACAAAAAATGTTTATTTATTTATTTATTTATGTACACACAAATTTCTGTATGGTGTCCGGACGTAAAGAATAGCACCATCCCATATCTTCCCGTGGGTGTCGTAAGAGGCGACTTAGGGACTTACCAGAGAATGGGCAGCAGCGTTCTCTGATTCTACAACAACCATACTGCGATCGCCAACCCGCCTGCCAAGCGTGGCGATTATGGCAAAACCCCCCTTCTTGGGGGAGGCCTATGTCCAGCAGTGGACTTTTCGGCTGAAATGATGATGATGATGACACACAAATAACTTAACAGGACATTACACTAAGATAGAAGAGCACTAAGATACTGCTTATTTCATGAGAATTTTTTTCCAGCAGACCTGCGAGAGGAAAGTTTTATTAGAAATGTAGACACTGTGTAGAAAATAGAAAACAGGAAAATTTCAATTAGAACTTGAAACAAAAATATACCTATATTAAATAAATATACACACAAATATTATATAAATATATAAAAAAAAAAAACATTTTGCAGAATATTACAGTGTAGAGGAGAGGTGACTGAATGCTCTTTGACTTGCTTTTTGAAGCCAAATATGGTTTTAGAATCTCGAATGTTAGGCGGAAGTGAGTTCCACAAACGTACTGCGTGAACAGAGAAGGAGTTAGAATAGAATTCAGTTTTATGGGTTGGGAAATTAAGATGATGCCTGAGTTGGGATCTGCACAGAGCATCAAAAGGACGGGTAAAGGAAAAATGATCGCGCAAGTAGCTGGGATATGCAGGGTTATGAAGGATGTTGTAGAGGAGACATAATATCCGAGTGTTCCTGCGAAGACAAATATGGAGCTACTCGAGTTCCTTGCGGAACTGAGAAACATGGCCATATTTCCTCAGACCAAACACAAAACGAATGCAAAGATTTTGCAAACGCTCCAGCTTATTGAACAGCTCCTCAGTGGCATCTAAATAGCAGGCATCAGCTTAATTTATGATCGGCTGAATCAGAGTTTGAGCTAAATAACTTTTGGTTTTAAAAGGCAAGAGGCTCTGTAAGGATATAATCGAGTGGAAAGAAAAGTGCACCTTACGACTAACCTCATTCACTTGAGCTCGCCAAGAAAGATTGCTGTCAAGTAAGACACCAAGATCCTTAGCTGTTTCAGCATAGGCAATGGTCGAGCAGCCCAGAGATAATGGAGTCAAAGATAACAAGTCAAGTGCAGTACGATAGTATCTGCTGCCTATAATCATGGCCTGCGACTTAGTAGGGTTAATCTGTAAGCTGTACGACTTAGCCCATGGATAGATACTTTCCAGGTCATGATTCATGGCATTGATTGCTGATTTCGCATCAGCTATCAAGAAATGTCGATACAGCTGCAAATCGTCCACGTAGAGATGGAAACTGGAAGTGATAACAGTGAGAAAAGAAGAGGAGAGAGAACGCCGCCCTGAGGAACACCAGCAGCAAGATCACACCAATCAGAGTAGATCTCTTCTAGGCGAAAACACTGAGAGCGACCCCGAGTCAAACCAGGCTAATGCAGAGGCCGAGAAGTTAAAATATTGAAGGATCCCAAGAAGGTTGTCGAAATCCACTGAGTTGAACGTGCAGCTAAAGTCAAGTAACACTAAAACAGTCAGATATTTATTGTCCATAGCCCAGCGGATATCGTCAGTAACCTTAGTGCAGTAACAGTACTATGGCCTGTACGGAAGACAGATTGGAAAGGGGAAATAAGGTTATTAGACGATAGATATCTGGAAACTTGACCATGAACAATGTGTTCGAGAACTTTGGAAAGGAAAGGAAAGGAAGAGTGGAGATGGGTCTAAAGTGGTATTATGTGAGCCTGTTTCCAGGCTGACGGAAATATACCAGAGAACAAAGAAAAATTAACAATGTGAGTAAGGATGGGGAGCAGGCAGCTCTGAAATAATGGGTATTATCATTCTCAAACACAAATTGTCTTGGCCCGCAGCAGACGAGGAAATAGAGAGAAGGGATTTTTTGACAACGTCTTCAGAGACAGGGCTGAAATTAAAAGTGTACAATGTGGTAACGGCACGTTAGAGAGGTCAAACAAAGTTGAAGCTTTAACGTTTGGGTCCAGAGAAACAGGTGGACAAGAAAAGTGCCTGTTAAGAGCGCACAAGTCGACATCTTTACAGGTACTCGTGGGAGATTTGCCGACACCGACAGACTTTAAAAATTTTGCAGACATCAGAGAGGAGTTACGAATAACGAGAGATTCGTGGAAAAAGCGTCTCTTGGCATGTCGACACAGACGATTGCAGCGGTTATGCAGAGCTTTAAAGTGAGTGAGATTAAATTCCGTGGGTCTGCGCATATACCTACTCTTAGCCTTATCCTTATGAGTTATAGCATTTTTAATTTTAGTAGTCATCCACGGAGCAGGATTTTGCTTAATTTTAATACGCCGAGGAGGAGCATATTTATCATAGAGGTCTAATATAATGGCATTGAAGTTGTTAACCTTTTCATCGATACAGGTGCTTTCGATAACGTAAGTCCAATAGATATCACCCGCATCGCGTTTCAAAGCCTCCAGGTTAATGCTATTGAACTTACGAAGAAAACAGAAATGAGGCTTACGTTTCGGAGGCCGATACGATAAAGATAAATGAGATAAACGAGAAAGGTAAATAATGAGGTCATGATACGAAAAGGTTGCAGTCAGCAGCCCAAACTCAGCAACATTGTGGGATGAAGTTACGATCATTAGGTCAAGAAGAGAAGGCGTGCAATTTGGGAAGTTATGGGTCGCAAAAAGAGGAATTTCAAGATTAAAAGAGGATAAAAGCGCTAGGAGTTTCTGAAAACGTGAATCGTTTTTAATTAAACATGTGTTAAAATCACCCATTAAAAAGACATGCTCGTATGGTGGTCAAAGATTATTTAGCGAGGATTCTAAGGAGACAAAATAGTTAACGTGAAGGTTAGGAGAGTAAAATACAGCAAGCAATACATTGGTATGATTTAAGGTGATCTCCAGAAACAATGATTCAGCCGACCCAGAGTACTGAGATGGAGACAAACTTACAATTTTGTGCGGTACCACCATCCTTGCGAATCCTGTCATTTCTGACCAGAACAAAACCAGGAAGTGCGTAGAAAGGAGAGAGGGCTAAGAAAAGTCTCAGATATTAGGAGTGCATCTAGATGAACACTACTAAAGGATGCCAGAAGATCAGAATAGTGACCAGGAACACTCTGAGCATTAATATGGGCTATATGCAGATTCTTTCGGATAGTTAGAAAACAAAGAGTATTGTCACGCAAAGTACGAAGCGGAGGCTCACTGTCCGCACTAACGAAACTACAAGTCGAGGAAGAACAAGAGACAAAACTGTCATTTAAGTCACTTGGAATATTCATAGATAAATACAAATATTATATAAATATACATAACAAAACAGAAAATAACAATAACTACAATTTAAAACTTAAACGGCTGATTGTTTTCAAATCCAACCACCCTAACTCACTACTTTGTTGGAAGAAATTGTACAAATCAGTAGCAACAAAAAATAAATAAAAAAGAACGCATGAAAAACAAAGTAACAATATTTTGAAAACAAAAACAATATTCGCGTAACAGGAAATAAGAATGGAACGGAAACGTCAATGTAACAATGTCAAATTGATAATGACAATCAGAAGAGTTACATTAAAAGTTTGTAAACATACCGACAAGACTTATTGCAAAAGAAAATATATTATGATGCTACACAAAATTTACTGTGAAGTTGATACAGAGAATACAAAATGTTTAAAGTACCGGCGACGGTTAAAAGTACAGAACAAATCAAAAGTTATCGTACAATGCGGCTAATTTAGAAAGTAACTTGGTAAATTAACAATCCAATGGTACTAACATTAGTTACGCCGGCGCGCCTTTCTTTGGGCTCTTAAGGTGTAGCGGTAACTTCGGTGGGGCTCGCACGCACAGGTGAAGTATGTACATCTGACAGCGCAGCATCACCAGACTCGCCTTGGGGAACCGCGAAACCAGTGCTCGAAGTTCACCCGGAGTTTCAATCTTGTGACGCTTACCATCTGACGTGACGATCACTAACCTGCCCTCCACCGTCCAGCAGTTCGGCACCCCAAAATGCTTGCGTGCGTCCTTGAAAGTACGATGTCTCGTGTGGGTTAAGAATTCAGAGATTGTGATGCCAGTACCTTTCAGTGACTTTTTGCTCTCCCAAATCAAGTGACGGTGCTCAGTGGTGTAAAGTTTCACCAGGATAGATTTAGCTTTGCCTTGTGAAGATCCCAATTCGGTTTCGGACAATGTTAGTTATCATCCAAAGTTATTTTATCGCCTTCAAAGTATGCTCCTTCAGAAACGATACACTTACGCCAACGAATAATCCAATCATTAAAATATTTTTTAAACGCTTTTTCCGGAATTGAGTTCAGTTCAATACCGAATGAAAACGGGTGCCACGAATGGCTGGAGAATAAGGTGGTTGTTCCTCGATGCTATTTGTTGAGTTTTTGGTAAAAAATTCGTTCACTATGATGGTCTTGGGCGAAGGCGCGTTACCGTGGTGCAAAATCCAAGAATTTTCTTTCCTCAAATCTGGCCTTTTTCGTCGAATTTGCTCTCTTAAACGCCGCCTAACGGTAAAATAATATTCTTTATTTACTGTTTGACCTTCCGGCAAGAATTTCGAGTGCACAACACCGCGATATTCAAAGAAAACGGTCAACATGACTTTGACTTTTGATCGACTTTGGCGTGGTTTTTTCGGTTTCGATTCAGTTGGAACTTGGAAGGCGCCCTTCCGAAGCTTGTTGACTAGTTTGCATGTCAAACTCATAAACCCACGTCTCGTCACCAGTAACAATGCGTTTCATGAATGTTGGGTCGGAATTGACTAGTTCTATCATGTCCTCAGCGACTCTTATGCGATTGAGGTTTTGGAAAATCCAGGTCTTTTGGGACTAGCCGAGCGGCAACATGTTTCATACCCAAGTTATTATTTAAAATGGTACGGATCGACTCGTGAGTCACAGAAAGTTCAGCGGCTATCTCTCTCAAACTTGAATGAGGATTTTCAGTCACTATTTCCTTTCCTTTTTCGATTTTAACTTCTGTTGAAGACGTTGATGGCCTACCAGAGCGAGGCAAATCTTCCATCACATCTCGACCGCTTTTGAACGCCTTATACCACTCATAAGCAAGTGTTTTTGATAAAATCGATTCACCGTAAGCGTTCTGTAACATTTTCAGGGACTCTGAATGCGTAATTCCATTGGCGATGCAAAATTTAAGACAAACTCTTTGTTCGATATATTTTTGTCCATTATGAAATTCGCAATACACACTATATATTATGATCTAACTAAAAACATCACTGTATTTAATCTAAATAACACATGCAACTTAAGCTCCGCGCCAAAATGCAAATGCCGATCTAACAACAAAAACAAAACAGAAAATTGAATTTGGAACCATAAACAAATCATCCATTCCCGATATTTTATTGACTGAATGTATAACGAAGTTAAAAGGAAATCTATCACAGCTAAGTAGGCATTACAAGTTTACGAGTAATAGTCGACCAACTACAAAATGTACTTGGATAACATATTTTCCTAAACATAATTTATGGGAGCCCAGGTTTTTGGTCAGCCGCAAAGAGCCAGGTCAACTGCAAATATAAGTTTGTTTTTTATTATTACAATAAAAATCATCGTTCGGAGGCAAACAGGACCCGTAGGAAGTGTCTGCATATTTTGTAACTACGGAACCCTCCATTGTGTGTGGCCCGACACGCACTTAGACGGTTTTTTTTATTATAAGCCGCTATAATCAACACGCTGCGAACATCATAAGCCTCCCTAAGCGTCGCATTCTAAATTCACTACACCATTTTGTTTAGCTGTGCACAAAAGACATCTTTCTTAAATTTTTCACCGTTAAAAGTATTTGCACCATACTGACCAAAAACCACGTGTGTGAGATCCGAAGGGACCAACAGATTCAGACCCCTTTTCTGTCATTTGGCTACGGAATCCTTATAAAATGAGTAAAAGTAGGAATTATAATTAATTACTTACATTACATCTAACGGGGTCTCAGAACCATTGATTTGTTCTAACGAATCGGTTTCTTTGACCTGTTATAGGACACATAATAATTTGGTAAAAAGAATATTCCATAATTATCTGTTGTGTAAGAATCACTTGTGATAAGAATTACCTTTGATATTTCTAGCAAACCCTATTACATGTTACTTAAAAATAACTGGCGAAATATAGGTGTGCCGACTGTTAGCTTACATAACCACCTTTCGGGAATTACATGCGTGATGTTTATTTCTAGCAAAAAGCCAAACTGTTTTGCGTCTTTCAATGATTAAACTGGCTAAATAATAACAGCAGCTCGGGTCGATCTTCAGGTTAAGCCGCACTTGACTAGGTTGGTCCGTGGATGGGTGACCACCCATTACATACAAAGTTTCCTCTGTGCCTCAGAAAGCACGTTAACCCGTTGGTCAATAGTATATCTTTGACAGTCGTTAAGTAGTCTAGTGGCCCGAAAGTGTAACTGGGTTGTGGAGGTCAGATAGGATGATATTCAGCTGCATATGGTTAGCCTGGAAGCCGAATCATAGGGCTCCCTGACCGAATGGATTAGGTTAGGTTAGAACTGTGACCAGAGGGGCGCTAGCCGAGTGAGCATAGCGAATGGTGCCGCGGCAGTGGCCGGCGAGCGATACATCCAAGTTGGATGCGTATTTTTAAGTCACCGTCTTCACAACTTGTAGTCACAGTCATTCGCCCACAACATCTACCGTGTCTCTATAGTAAATCTACCGAGATCTAAGATTTACCGAGTGTATGTTGGTAAAACTTCGAAATGAACGATGATCACAGAATAGTTCGGGCTTTTACCATTAAGAGCTGGTTTTACTAGAAAATCTTAGGATTTACCGTAGTTCGGGCTTTAACAGCAACATAATAGATCGATTATGCTTGTGCAATTGTGTTTTTGTTGTCTTTTTAATTTTAGATTAATTAAAAAGCACGTTCGTACAAATCCCGAGTCCCGTTCGTAACCACAGTACTTTATAGTATGTTAGTTACGGTACTTACGACTAAAGTGAGCCACTCGGTCCAATTGTTGAACATTTCTTGTATGTCTAACATTGCCTCCTGGCATTCAAGGTAAGTTTTGGTTGTCACGTTGGATGCAGATACATTTGGTGACGCGATCTAAAATAAAAACGTAATCTATTATAGCAGTCCTCTCAGGCCAAGATCTATAAGGCCCGATTTTTACCAAATTGGAGACATGCGAAGTGGAGAGATGTGCAAGATCGACATCCCCATCGCGTCACTCGTCCCTCTTGGTTTTAACGATGCGGCGATTCGAGCACATCTCCACTCCTCGGTCGCCTCCGCGTTGATAATGAGTTTGAATGACACTTAGCAAGTGTTGACTTGATAATTAGTCATGTTCCCGTCTCTAGCTTGCACTTGTAGTTTGACAGTATGTATTCGTAACGTGATAGTAATAATGCTTAGCCACAGTACGAAAAGTGCTAATATATAGATATCGACCTTAGAAGATCCTCTAAGGCCGATGTCAAATTGTTTTTAAAAAAAAAGTTTCTTAAGTTTCCAGGTACATATTATCTCTTATGGATTCAGATTTCTCCCTATTATCCCATTTAAAAGAATCACCAGCATAGTGCTGCATGGCTCTGCCAGGTTTGGCCCGTGGCCTTAATCAGAACTAACGTCGCCATCTTGCTTTTTCAATAGTCATAATTTCCAACCCGACAATGTCATTCAAGCGCCACAAGAGCCATGCAGCACTAACTCGATCAACAAACTCTGTCTTACTTCTTTGTTCCTGTACCGCAAATGTAGAGAAGTCGTCAGTTGGCGGCTGAACACATTGTATTGACGCCACTGCAAGGCTTCCGTAGTCACTCTTCTATAGAATGATACCCAAGAGTCTGCAGTATCCTCTGCAATTTAAGTTGTTATATTCGTTTACACATTTTTAAATACATGATGATGATGATGTTATACAAAAATATGTAAATAAGTTCTCATTCATTAATTTTCTAAAAATATTATTTTACATTTTTAAAACCAAAAATAAAAATAATTATAGTAGGGAGCATCAGGAACAAGGTCCAGGCTGCTGTTGCTCAGGGCTCCGGAACCTCCGCACTATGCGTGCCGTGTCCAGGAAGCGAATGCTCACTGTGAGCACACACATCCACACAGCCCGAAGCATGCGAGACGAACCATTCGCAACGCACGCCTCGCGATGTCTGTACGGAACTATAAGCTTTTTTTTACGTTCAAAATCAAAATCAAAGCATTAATTTCCAGTAGGCCAGTTACAGGTACTTTTGAATTGTCGAAACAAAGACAACAATGAAATGTAGCTACAGTCCCAGTCACAAGGCATAAAAACTGTGAAAGTACTGTAGTTGCCCATTCCCTAACGTCAGATCTCTTTGGAGAAGAACAGGCTAGAAACTCCATGGTACAATACCACATTACATAACCTATTAGTTTTCTGAATATGTTCATGATTAAATTAATTAATTAAATTTTGTATGTGAAACAATTTTTTCTTGTCATCAAATGCTTTTTATTATTCAGGTTTTTATTTTGTTTTTTTTTTGTAATATTTTCATTGTTTTATATTTTCTGTTACATGTGTCATGGACACTCTTTTAAATCAGAATACTTTTACAAAACCTTGGTTAGATCATTCATGTTGAGATGACCCATTATGTGAGCACGATGTAGCAAGATGTGTACGTTAAAAGTGTCATATTAATATGTCAAGTGTCATAGCAAAAGCAAAAAAAAAAAAACAATTCAAAAATAAAATATATATAAAATATAATAATATTACTTCAAATAAGCTGTGGCTACCTAGAGATGACCAGTCACAAGTGACAGCGCCCGTTCACGAACTTGACACATGTATCAGCACCATTCAACTCAACCATTTTGAAGGGAAGTAAATGATCCGACACACGTGCCACCACCATCACCGAGACATTTGAGTGAGTATGACATACTCTTAACCGCCAGGGCACATTGCACATTCAAATCAAGAAAAGAGATTGAATTTATACAGTGCAAAGATAGTTGTACAATCTTCAGCAGCTCCAACAATACTATTCAATGCTATCCATTTATGCACCCCTGTCCTTGTAGAGCAGGACCAGCATTGAGCCAAGCATTTTTATCCGCGATAAAAATGCTTGGCTTGGCGTCCACCTTGTAATATGCTTGCTTACATAGTGTGCGTTGCGTGTTCTTACTTCTAAAGGGTCTAAAGGGTTAAGCCCTGATCGGACTTAATGGCTCACGGCAATGGCTGACTTATAAACTGACCTACCAGTACCTCATATTTTGATGTAATAAATCTACATGCAAATGTGTATATTACACATTTCCAATTACACGACGTAACACATGGGCTACATTATATAACCTTTTTTTCTTTTTAGCATCTAACCTTCACATTCCAATAGGTCCCCACGACGCTCGAGTAAATCCCAATTAAGCCTCTTGGGCTCCCCTACTACAATTAACAGATCTCTGAAATAACTGGCTTTTCTGTCATGAAAAAAAATAAATCATTTCTCCGATCTAAAATCGCGAGGTCCATATGTTCGTAAAGGAAATACTACCACCTGTTACAATATTATATTGCCCTGTTAATATAATGAATAATATAACTAGGTTATAAATACCTCTAGAGAACGTATGGGACGTTACGGCGTCATCAACAATCTCCTGTATCCAATCCCGCCACGCCATCACGTTCCAGAGCAAGTTCACCATCGTGGAGTCCCAATCGATCGCGTTGTGCTCCGACGTAATGATCGGGGTTCCTGAAATTGTAGTTGGCTCTATGAATGAAAGTAAAGTTAATATAAAGTTAATATTGAAGGAAACAAAATACTTACGAGAGCTGTATTCACTCTTAGATGGTGCGATACTACATGAATCAGATACCGATTTTAAAAATTGTTGGGCCGGCTCGTGGCTGTGTATCGTCGTTGGCGTTGTTATTCTATTATTGTAAGAACTAGTCGCAGACGAGTCCGAAGGTGGCGACATCTCCTCTAATAACCGGTTTTGATTTCTAGCTTCAAATGATTGCAATTTCTCTTGTTGTCTTCGAATAAACTGCGTTTCATCATTGTGCACTTCAAGCAGAAGAGTTTTGAGGGGGGAAAGGTACTGAGAACTCGGCGATAAAGTTGAATCCGAAGAGCTTGGTCTATGTGCATGTGTGTGTGTGATGTGGTGGTGTGTGAGTGTGGAGGGGTGCTGGGAGTCGAAGTTAGATCTAGTGCTGCTCGGTGGCGACTTTCTGGGGTCGATGTAACCAAATTTTTTGTGCGTTGTTGAATGCAAGAGGTAGGCAGTAGTTGTCGGAAGATGTTCAGAAAAACAGGATTTCGCATTTGTTCCGCATGTCCCGGATTGACAAGGTACTAAGGATATTTGAACGCTGGGCGCGAAGACGCGGGTCTGATCCTCGTTGATTTGCAAGAAGGCTCCGGGCACGAGGTCCTGCAGCGCCTGCACGGACACGTGGCGCTCGCACTTGCAGCATGGCACCGCCACGCGCCGCAGGATCTCTTCGCACCACAGCTCGCACTGCGTGAACACGTTCTTGTAACACTTGCACACCTTGACCACCTCTGTGCACATCAATCAATACAGTGAGAAAAATGCTCGTTTAACATTAGGTCATTTTGTTTAAAGTTGTATAAACTTACGTGGTTCTAGAAGCTGCACTGCCAAATACTTTGTGGCGTCGTCGATGATCTCTGAAAACATTGTATTGAAATTAATGAATGAAAATTAAAAAATGTTTTATTTCTTTCTATAATCTAAGGTATCTATTGTATCTTACCTGGCATAATTGTCTGATAATTAGGTGCGGTGTTATCTTGCATCAAGTTAGTCAGTTTTATTTGTAGTTTTCTGGAAACCACAGGGTCTGCATCGGGTACGTTGATTTGATCTGTAGTTTTCCCTCTCAACCTGAAATTTTAGTTGTACAACAGTATTAGTTTACAATGTGTTTCCTGATTTGAGAGGGTTCTCAAACTTAGATTAAAAGCAAATTAATTCAATACCCAAACTGTCTTGTTTACAAGTGTAACGTTGTGCGTGTTTGAATCGTAGTTGTAACAGAAAAATAAATTATAATTTTTCTTGCTCTCGCAGCTGATGAAGGTACTTGCCTATTTTGAACTAATACTTGAGGAATCAATATTAAAATACCGTCGCAATCTCGCGAACGTAACTGGTTGTGGTTGAACAAATTCCCTCTCCATACCGCAAGTCGAACGTTCGCGAATTCCAACGGCACGGGTAATAAAAAGAATGTCCCGACCGGCGCGGTACACTTCGCACTGCGCAGTGGCAGAGCTATAGTGTCTACTTGTACCTCTGCCGACCTTCTTATCATTCCCTCATCGGAGATATTCTCAACAACCACATCTGCATATTTTACTAACAACTAGTACAAAAATATTAACTCAGTGTAACCCCGATCGGGTGAGTGTTGCAAAACTTTCATCAACTAGATTTAAGTATTTGTTGCATGACTAGCTAAAACTCCTGTGTGTGTAATAATGACAACTTAGAACACCTGAATTGGTTGATTCATATAAATTGTGCTGATGTATCAACGGTGATTGCTATTTTAAACAACCTAGAACTATTCCTTATTTTGTGTTCCACCGAATGACCGCAACATAGGTGTAACGGATCATGTCGGTTACTTTGAAATTACCTTCAACCTTTCATTTAATTACCTTCTTTGTTCAAACTAGTTTGGTGACTTGTAGTCAATCAATTGTATCGTAATTTTCTATAAATCATTCTAGTTATTTTTTCCATCTACCTCACATTTCTAGATATCATTTTTCTGCTTCATCATGCTTTTAAATTGTACCACGCTGCTTAGACTGCTTCATCTTGATGGCTAATTGATGCTAGATCACCACCTTCCACCGTAGATTCCATGTTCGACGGTTGTCGCGATGTTGAGGTAAGTAGTACGAATTCGGTAATTTCTAAAATGCCTGAGTCGGGATTCTTCCAGGGTTCTTCCATACTGGTCGACCGGATATTAGCTGCTGCAGCTGGACTTGCGGCTGGGCAACCCTGCGTGATGCGCGCGGCCTTAGAAACAAGACGTCCTACCTACCTGGCTGCCACCAGTCACCTTCGTTCTGGACCTACAGGATAGTGGCTTTTTTTTAGGCGGTCTAGAACCAAACACGTGCTCGATCAGTGAACTTACGCCAGTCCCCTACTGGGGTGAATATGTACTTTCATGATTTAATGTTAGCTTTAATTAAAATTTGTATATACCCACTCTTAACTGTTTAATTTACCGGCTGAGCCCTAAACGTTACACAAGGTTTAACATACTAACTCATTGGCCGCCTCTTTGAAAGTCTTGCGAATAGTTCCATGTCTCAAGATTGGTCCCTCCCCTGCTTCATCCATCTCTTTTACAAGATCATTTAATGCTCCAGTTTTTTCAGCTAAAATAAAGCATTATTGGTTGATATGTGAATGGATACGCAGAAATAGGAATAGGTACATCCATACATATGTAGTTAGATAGTGGGCCAGGAAACTGTGTGAATCAGTTATTAAATAAAAAGGTTTGGTATATCGGTTATTAATTTATGTATTGTATTATTAAGGTTTTGGAAAAGAAGCTGCATCTGGAGTATTAATGTGTGATGTGTGTGTGTGTGTGTGTGTGAGTGTGTATTTATGTGTTTATTATTCTATATCTATAAGAGTGGGGAGTAATTAGATTTCACGCGTATTATGTACATACCTGGAAGGAGAAGCTTGTGGCTAAATAATAACAGCCACTCAGGTCGACCTTTAGGTTAAGCCGTACTTGCCTAGTTGGGTCTGTGGATGGGTAACGACCCATTACTCACCGAGTTTTCTCCGTGGTCCCGGCTGTCATTTGTAGATCTTTGACAGTCGTTACAGTCAGTGGCCCAAAAAGTCTGACAACCAGTCTTATCAAGGCTGGGTAGTGGAGGTCACATAGGCAGTCACTCCATGTAAAATACTGGTATTCAGCTGCATCCGGTTAGACTGGGAGCCGACACCAACATAGTTGGGAAAAGGCTAGCAAGATGATGATGTGCTTACATACCTTGACGCCCAACAAACGACACCAATAGTCCTCCTACGTCAGTAGTGACGGCTAAAATCAAAGTAAATTACAAAATAAACAAATAATACATTTGACATTTGCTAGGGTATCTACTACGCTGACTGCCGCGATTTTGAATCATTCTTTTAATTTCAAGACTATGCTTATTTGGGAGAAGATATTCTACGATGTTTGTGGAAAAAAAAGATTCCAGTTTGCTCCATATTTTGTCAGCGACTTCCAAAATTAAGGTTATTTTGGAAGTTGGTTGTATTTATTCGCAAAAACCTTTTTTTTCGATGTTTTTTCCTAGTACAGTCACCTAAGTCAAAAAAGGGTCAACCTCGGAATGAGAGATTTAATAATAAGAATTTTAAGAATAGGTTTACCTGATTTAGCTTTTTTTAATTTATTAACTCATGCTATATTTAAGGCTTTATTGTTTATATGTGCTGGAGTTATTATTCATATAATAAATGATATACAAGATATTCGTTTGGGCAATATTAGATGAAAGTGGGGGATATACTGTTCATCCTGTTCTGCTCAAAAACAAAATTTAAACATCGATGATATTTTCATTTTCGTTTTTTTATGTATATTCACCGATTACTCGAAGACGCCTTTACCGATTTAGAAAATATTTTTTTGTTTGAAAGAGTATACTTCCAAGTTGGTCCCATAGAAGTATTGTCATAATCTGCTCATGGACTTCGGAGATATGGAACGGAACTCTTCAATAACAGACAGCAAATCTGTCGTGATTGCTGCAATCGCTTGGGTGTTTATTGTTTACACAACATCATAACATAACATCACGCCTGTATGCTCTGAGCAGATACGCAGATGTGTACAGTAAACCCACATTTCGACAGTTAGGTATGTTATATTCCATTTTATTGGGGATAAGCCTATTACCATGAAATGTATTAATAACAATGTAAAATAAATGCAAAGCAAATATTTGTATAGGATATTACAACTAAAAAAGAAAAATGAAACCGACTTCAAAAAAGTTAAAAATAACTTTAGCTTCTGAAGTCGGTGACTTTTGTGTTTGATTTAGTTTTGTTGTCACCGACTCCTGAAGCTAAAGTTATTTTTCACTTTTTTGTTTTTGAAGTAGGTTTTATTTTTGCAAAAAAGTTTTTTTTTTTAAATTTAAACCTCTACATTGGCATTCTAAAAGTTGTATCAAAAGTTTATTAAATTTTCATAATTTGGAGTTAGTCTGGTCCTTAAGCACATGGAAAAAAATTGAAACCTTGGTTGCAAATGTTAATCTCTAAAATTTTTGTAATAAATGACAACATCATTGGAGCCATAGAAACCAAGATATTTCCAAAAACGATTATTGCCACCTTTGATCTTGCATAACTTAAGACGCAGAAACGAGATTTTATGACTTTTGAGACAAGTTTTAGAATGCCAAATTACAGATTTGTTTCCAGCCTACTAGCAATCATTCGGAGGTGAAACCCCCTACTATGACTGGATTATCAGTACCTACTTACTCATTAATTTTGTTTCTAAGAAGCCGGACACATATCAGGAATTACAGTTACTTTACTTACCATCTAAAACCCCAGGGCTGGGCTTTTTTGCACTTGGAGGTGCATGATGCATCACGGTCTTAAGCTTTTCCTGAATGGTTTTTTGCAATCGTGGGTTATGCAGTCCAATAGTGTCTTTAAACGTGTTGAGTTGACGAAGGCTGAAGGTAAATATTGAAATAACTTAGTTTCTGAGTCCTTAAAGGTTTTTTTTGATGAAGCAACCGGATGAGAATAGTAAGAACTGCAGACATTGATGTCAGGTACATTGTATTTATCTATCTACAAAAAGGGACGTTGTGCATTTTTCGTACATGTTGAGTGAAACGAAAAACTAGTTGCACTGTCAGAATTAAATATGATTTTTCTGCTGTTACTAATTACAAATAATATTTTGTATAGTACCGATAAAAGATAAATGTGCTCTTACCGTACTTAGGTCGCGTGAAAGTGGTTATACTGGGAGGAGTGAGCTCGCACAATCTACCCGTATGTGACGATAGATACAATTTTCTGTATAAGTGAGCGAGATAATACTATTCAAATGTTAACGAAATAAAAACGATATTTTTTATGCGGTACGGTGAATCTCACGATTTAAATATTTAGTACGAATTATGTTTCGATCCTTTAATATAAATAAACTATAAACTAACTCGATAAAATAAATATCTATAAACAAAATAAATACAAACTAACTAGTCCGCAGATTCTTTGCATGTTTTAGGAACGTCGCCCTCGATAAGCGGAAGGTCATCGGCGTCATCCAATTGTTCTAATAGCGCGACATAAGTCTCAATGTATTCATCTGAAAGAAATCGTTGATTAGTAAAGCTTAATATTAATAAATGTACAAAAGTTGCTGTCAAGATACTTACCAGGTTTGGTTACAACCGCTGATAAATACTCGGAAGCTTCTGTAACGTGATCTGCAACATATTAATAGAACTGACTTATACCTAGTTGGTGAGTCAGAAACTGGCTGTTGATTTTCGAAACTTTAAAACAAAACGAATTGAAAAATAAAAAGTGTTTTTAAAAGAATCCAGGTCTCCACTCGTTAGTCAAAAAGGTGGAGTCAAAGTTGAGTACAGTTAAAAATCTGAAGTTAAGATACAGTCGAGGATTCTGCGATGAACAAATGAATGAGCGAAGAAGTAATGGGGAAGGTAGCTGGCGTAGCTAGTTCCAAACATCTTCATTGGTTAAAAATCTGTAAATGTCATTTTATATTTCAAAATAGCTTGACCTCATTGGTCAGATTTGGACACGCCATCCACAATGAGCTTTGACAGAATTTCCCGATACTTATACATATCGAATCAGGTCATTAGTACGGACATAAAATGAATTGGAAAGTGCGTGCCAGTGTGCAGTGGTGACATCATGCGAATAAAGTGGGTATAACTACACTGAATCAGGGGCCTGAATTAAGGGTGGGCGTGGCCCCTAATTAGAGACGTCCGTTATTTTACTACACCGATTTTACGCCCTTACTCAGTCAAAGAGCGAATCTTAGAGAGGCTATCGAAACAAAAAAAAAATCGCTATTGCATGGCTGTCCTTGCGACAACAATGATAATTAAAGAAAAGAGGTGGTGAAGAAAAATATGAGTGAAAGTATTTAAAACTTAGGGAAAATCACTCAAGTATGCGGATTATGTCCTTATTCCTGTAGTCCTTCTTCCACAAATAAGGCATATCTTTGTACAAGTCTATTACAGACAACAACACTTCTTTTTCTTTGTTTGAAAAGGACACGGTTGTGCGCGAAAACAAAACAAACGACCGCTATCCGCGCTCGTCGCGCATCTAATAAGTGCCCTAACTGACCTAAGTAGTAATAATACTTAGGTCGGTTAGGGCACTTATCTGCACGGTGGTAAGCGCACTAAGGGAGTAAGCGCACTAAGGGAGTAAGGCGGACGGGATCCACTCTGACGCCCTAATTGCCCTTACTGCCTTACTCTTTTTACGCCTCTCTTATTAAGGGTTTAGGGACCCTGATTCAGATACATACATATACATATGTGTTGGTATCAACACACGGTGTGCTTGTACGGAGCCCTGATGTCCAACACGAGGGAGAACGACAGTCAGTGTCGGATCGCGGCGGAGTTGAGACGTCTTGGAACTGTACCCGATTCATTGTGTCCCGTGTTGTTGTGTTGAGTTGAAATCTCAAGTAATTTGTTAGTTTGCTAGAAACAGTGTATCGCACCCTAATGTGTTTTCATAGCACGAAACCCATGGTCGCCCACATGATGTACGAGCCTAACGGAGTAAATCCTGACATATCTGACATCAGAATTGGGATTAAATCGTGCTAATGAAATCATACGTGGGGACAGTGACAATAACAGTGACTTTTTGAAATGCCGAGTTCAATTAGACAAAAACACTCAAAAGCCAGTGTAAGCTAGTGTTGATGACGTGGTCATTTTCTATCCGCGCACGCGCTCGGTTCGGCTGTGATCTATTTAGCTGTTAATTATAGTTACGATTAATGTTCGTGATCGATTCCCGGCTTGTAAGTTTTTTTAGTGTTTTTACGTAGGATTTACTGGTAATAAGTGTAAAAAAAAAAAAAATCTTTATTGAAAAGAGGATTTGATCATGAATGATCATGTTATCCCCATAGTTACAGACATCTTAAATATTTACATCTTATCTACGTTTTAAGGCACAATCCACCATTTTATATACGAATCTCGCTTCTTCTGATAAGGGAATAGCAAGAATTCTATTATATACACCGGTATCGTGTAAGCTAATGCCGTAAGCAAACCTAAAAGATAACCTCCCAACTTCGTTCCGAACACATCATTTCAGCCGAAAGACGTCCACTGCTGGACATAGGCCTCCCCCAAGTGTCGCCACATTGACCGGTCCCGTGCGACTCGCTTCCAGCGGATCCCTGCAACCTTCACCAGGTCATCGGTCCACCTAGTGGGAGGCCTTCCAACGCAACGTCTTCCGGTTCGCGGTCGCCACTCCAGAACTTTTCGGCCCCATCGGCCATCCGTTCTGCGAGCAATGTGCCCTGCCCACTGCCACTTAAGTTTGGCTATTCTTCGGGCTACGTCGGTTACCTTGGTTCTCTTGCGGATGTCCTCATTTCTGATTTGATCACGCAAGGAAACTCCGAGCATAGCCCTCTCCATTGCCCTTTGGGTGACTTAAGGCCATAAGGCCCATTGTGAGCGACCACGTTTCGGTCCCGTATGTAATCACTGGCAACACACACTGGTCATAGACTTTCGTCTTGAGACACTGCGGTAAGTTGGACGAGAAGATACCACGCAACTTCCTGAACGCTGCCCAGCCGAGTCGGATTCGACGATTAACCTCTTTCTCGAAGTTAGACCTACCTAACTGGATCGTTTGTCCCAGGTAGACATAATCGTCTACAACTTCGAGTGTAGAGTCTCCGATCTTGATAGGAGTGGGTGTTACATGGGCATTCAACATGATTTTGGTTTTGTCCTTGTTCATTTTAAGACCCACCCTTTCGGAAGCTCTACTAAGGTCATCGAGCATTGTATTGAGGTCCTCCATGGTCTCAGCCATGACCACTATATCGTCGGCAAATCGAAGGTGAGAGATGTACTCGCCATTGACGTTGATGCCTAGCCCTCTCCAGTCCAGAACCTTGAAGATATCCTCCAGTGCAGCGGTGAACAGTTTCGGAGATATGACGTCTCCCTGTCTCACACCTCGCTGTAGAAGGATAGGTTCCGAGGTCTGGTCCTGAAGTCGGACTGACATGGTGGCGTTTTTGTACAAACACTTTAGCACCTCGATGTACCGATAGTCGATTTGGCACCGTTGGAGAGACTGCAGTACAGCCCAAGTCTCGATCGAATCGAAGGCTTTCTCGTAGTCCACAAACGCTAAGCAGAGAGGCAGGTTATACTCTTCGGTCTTCTGTATAACCTGCCGCAGCGTATGTATGTGGTCTACGGTGCTAAAGCCTTTTCGGAATCTGGGAAAAGGCATATGGTATAAAACAATCCAAAATAATTTGTCCAGTTCTCCTTGGTTTATTAATATAAAAAACATCTTCATTAAAATGGCATTCAGTAGTTTTTGGAAGTAACTTTGCCCATTAGGTACGCAAAACTATTCAGTGGGATATGTCCGGAACGCAGCCTCATAGCAGTTACTATGGTGTGTCTAGACAAATCAGAATTAATAAACCAAGGAGAACTGGACAAATTATTTTGGATTGTTTTATACCATATGCCTTTTACTAGAGAGTGCTCATCAAAATATTCGTTCCACATGTTTCTACATTTAACCTTAATCATATAGAAAACGTCATTATAATACGGCAAACAGAAAAAAGGGATACCATCAGACAAGGCTTGTAAGCAAGATAGACTGCCTCTTCATTTTCTGTCAAGGCTATGTGTACTTGTGAAGGTATCCATTGCAATACTATTGTATAATTTTTAAGTAGCTAATGTGGAAAGTGACCCCAAAATGCCGTATGCTATCGGTGTGCCTCGACTATTAGAGGTTCATCGAGCAATGTGTTGTAGTGCACTCTTGGAATCTGTTAGAACTACGTATTTACCCGACTGAAAAGATTGAATATATGAAATTGCTTCTGATATTGCTATCAATTCTATTAACATTATCGAGATGTTTGAATCAATACGTAGTTTCACTGAACTACTAACTTGCGGGTCATAAATAGCTAATCCGCCACAATTATTTTCTTTCGAACCGTCCGTATAAATTTTATAATAATTTGAATATGTGTTTTTAATGTAACTATTACACAATTGTTGTAAGGCTAACGAATTATAACTTCTTTTAGCGTTACTTACGGCAACTATATTAAACTTAATTATATTCGAAATATTCACATTGCTGACCCAGGTATAAAGTGCAAACATATCTAATTGTGTACTAACAAGTACAGCAGTATCTTTAAGGTAACAATGAACTAAAATTAAAATGGGCTTTTCTTTGCATCTCCAATAAGAATTTTGACTAAAATGAACTAAATCATCCAAAATTTGGATAATCTTATGGTTAGAAAAGGATTTCGCTTTTAACCAATACTTTCCGACCAGGAAATGTCTTCGTACACATAAAGGCGGTAGGTGTAGTTCGCACTCCATGACGTGTATAGGTGTAGTTTTAATAAACCCACCTATTACTCGCATACAATGATTCTGTATTTTATCTAGCTTGCTTGTATGTGTCTTACAACTATTACCATAAAGGAAACTTGCATAATTTAGTCTGCTACGAATACACGATATGTAAAAACGCCTTAAATTTGTTGGGTGAATACCTCAACCTGTCCCCGCTAAAACCTTAAAAACATTAAGCACTTTTGAGCATCTTTCTCTTAATTCATTTATTTGTTTAGACCATCGTAACTTCCTGTCGAGCCAAATACCTAAATATTTAACACAATCAACTACTTCTAAAGAAATACCACCCACAACTAGAGACATAGGGTCCCGTACAAATTTATTTTGGAAAATACAAATTTTACTTTTAAGTGCTGAAATTTCTAACCCAGCAAGAGAAAGAATATTAACAAATTGATTTAAAGCTAACTGTAATTGGTGTCTTCCTTGTTCTATATTACTGCAGGTAACATAAAGCACGAAGTCATCTGCGTACTGTGATATAAAAACATTATTTATTGACTTGCAAATCTCCATTGTTAAAATATTAAATAAAAGTGGGGAAAAGGGATCGCCTTGAGCCAAACCGAAACAACATCTCCTACTTATGACTGAGTTATTATCTGTCTCAATACTGAAGTTTCTCTCTTTTAAAAAGCACCGTAGGTATGTACATATTTTATTACCTATCCCTATACTATCTAAAGTATATAGTAAACGTTCTAAATTTACATTGTTGTATGCATTATCAATGTCAACAAAACAAGCGATTGTTGATTGTTTTTTAGAGAATCCTAGTTGTATTCTCGACACCAAGGTAGACAAATTATCTAAAATGGAGCGCCCTTTGCGAAAACCAATAGTATCGGCCGATAACATATTATGTTCAATAAACCATTCTACTCTTTTAATTAATATATTATGTAGTATTTTACACACACTCGAAATCATAGCTAGAGGTCGCAACGACGACTCAGATTGAGGATCCCGGCCGGGCTTAGGTATAGGTATTATAGTGATATTACGCCACTGCTGGGGAACAAAACCAGTTCTAAAAAAATATTATAAAGACAGACTAAAACCAACTTTGCATTATTCGGTATATAGATATATATAGCATTGAATAGGAAATATTATCGCTACCAGGAGGAGAAGTGTCTTTAGTGCGCAAACATTTGTCCAATTCATGTCGAGAAATCTGTGTCTCAAGCTTAGGGTTATTTGAATTAAATATTGCGTCATCAGTACAAACGAAGTCCGGTGTCAGGTTTTGTAACAATACAAACGCCTTCTCTTTACTTATACCAGATCGGGGTACATAGCATCCCTTAAACCATTTCATTTTCTTCCATGAAACAGTATGAGATGTTGTTCCGTCTAATGAATCACAGAAGTCTTGAAAACCCTTACTTCTTGCTATACGAAGACACCTCTGACTTTCCCTAATTTTCTCCTGTAACTTGTCCAAATTAAAAGGCGTAGGGTTACGTCGAAATGTTGATAACGCTAGCCGTCTTTCAGCTACTAATTTTGATAAGGAACTATTCCAGTAAGGTTTCGGAGTGAAATTTTTCTCGGGGTCAGAATTAATTTTAATATATGGAATGTGAATATCTGCAGCCAAATTAATCAACTCAATAAATGAATCATATGATTTTTGTAAGTCTTCCGTGATAATAAGACCTTGCATAAGTGTTTGTATTAAGTTGCGGTACTGAGACCATTTAGCTTTTTTATAATTCCTGCGTACCGGAGGTATGGACAGACTATCAACGTGCTTTGAAATTTTAATCAAAAGATGGTCGCTGCCAAAAGTTTCATTCAGTGTGCCTCAATTAAATCTGTACGCTATATCTGAGGAAGCCAATGATATGTCTGGCGAAGATTGTTGTAGTGCATTCACTAATTTAATACGAGTAGGGTTGCCATCATTCAATGTTACGAGTTCAGTATCTAAAAGTGCGTCATAAATTTGGGTACCCATGGTCCATTAAAATCGGCAAGAATCACTACCTTTATTTATTATTTATTTAACAGTTTATGTACACACTAAATACAGAAAAGAAGAAAGGAACAGAAAATAGTACAAAGGTGATGCTTATTTCTAAAGAAGATACTAAAAAAAGAGATGTAGACATAGTGTGTAAAAGAAGAAGAGAAAATGGAATACATAAAACACAAAGCAGAACAATTTAAACATAATAATACATATAAGAATATACTAACATACTTATAAATACAAAGACAAAACATAACAATTCTGTAAGTACAATAAATAAACTAATAATAAATACTTATGCAACTATGACGAAATGGAAAGATAATGTTCTTTCTTTGAAAACGAGAAAAAAATTTGCTCCCAATCACTTTGGTTCGTGTGACTACTGACAGGGCACAATATAAGGATAATATATACTGAATATGATGTGATCATTCACAGTTGCAGATCTTGACACAAACTATCTCAATCCCCGGGTTAAGGCTTTCGAAAGACACATAACTTGATTTGAGTGACCCGTGGACTAAGACCGCTACCCCACCATAACCGTCATCCCTATCCTTACGATATATCGTTTAACCATTTACCTTCAGCTGACTATCCCGTTCTAACCACGTTTCGCTGAGTGCCGCAATGTGAATTTTCAGTTGAATCAGAGAATGCTCCAAGGATATTAATTTCGGTCGAATACACTGACAATTCCATTGTGCAATATTTAATCTAAAAGGTTTCTGACTACGATCCATTGGGAGCAAAATAGTCAACAATAATCTTAAAGAAAGGCCACTTTGATACGAATTGTACACTCAAAAGTATTAACCACTCTAAACAACACTTTATCACCCCATGCACCTTGTCTTCCATCGACAATTCCCTCAAAAATATAATTTATTTTAGTCTCACTAATAGCTCGTCCAAACGAACACTGTCATCCTTTTTCTCTTCACCAGCAGCGACATCAGAGGGGACAGCTGACTCACTACCCATATTCATTGTTGATGAGTTTATCGGGAGCACCAAGTTACAAGAAGCCTTTTCACTACTACTAGTACGTCGTCGTACGTTGGCAGGAGTGTTTTTATCATCATCCTCTTTATGCACTGTGATGTCAGCTTTAACTATCTCTGCAAATGTGGAGGTATCACGTTGTTGAAATATAATATCCGGTTGTGATTTAATGTTGATAGGAGGGTTGCCAGAATGTTCTCGAGAACTACTTTTTTCAGGTAAGGAAGTTGAGGGCGGTACATATATTGTTAATGCTCTCCTATAAGTAAGTTAAATTCTACCATGATCTCTCTCAACCTCTTCTCCTATAAAAAGGCTGGACATGAAGCTTTATGCAAGGCCAAATGGTTTCCACCACAGTTCATCATCATCATCATCATCATCATCATAATCATCATCATCATGATCATTTGAAGTTCTGTGTTTCACAGTTCTGATGATTATCACCGCATTTCGGACAGACTATTTTACTGGAAGGGCATTTCTTTGTAGGGTGGCCATATTTCCAGCATTTTGAGCATTGCGATACGGGAAATACGTAAGGAGTAAACTTTTATACGTTATCCATGAACATATATGTACTGAGGAATAAACGAACCTTTAAAACACACCTTTACCGCTTCACTTGGCTGCCAACCTTCTCCCTCTCTGTCTAGACGTTTAAGTCGGTATACAGATATTATTTCCGCAGGTTTATCACACATTATATTTTTCAAAATATCTACGTCAGATAAATCGAGATCAACATCTTTTAAGACGCTATAAGATGAACTCCTTTCCATGGCCCTGTAGATCTTCCATCCTTTTTCTATGTATTCCGGACATTTTTCGATTTCTCAACTCACTGCAAACTTCGACGCGAATCTTGAATGGGTTTATGTATTTAACTTTGGTGATATCAACTATCCCATAAGTCTTTAGCATCCTCGCCAATGCAAATTGTTTAGGCAACTTTTCATTGCTAGATAAATAAACAGTTGTTGTCAGTTGTGATTTTAATCTCTTCTCTTTACTTCCGACTAAATTCCATCCCTCATTATCATCATCATCTCCGACAAAATTCTCCCCCCTATCCCTTTTCTCCCGCCTGAATTGTTGGTCTTCTTCCATTCTATATTGTAGTATGTTCTCTTCTCTGTTTAGTTCATCTTCAGCATCTGATATAATATGTTCACTCAAAGAAATTCCGCTCGCCATTATTACTGTATTCACATTCTCTAAATGCGGGTTGTTTACATCCATTATAACATGCTAATGAGTGTCTTCGTGCGGTGCGCCGCCGAGATCCGGCAGCGCACACAACTTTACAACTAATGGCGCAAAAATAATACTTAATTGCGAAACACGCGTCTCCCTCGCACGATTACCGCGACGAGACATGGTAATAAGTTAATTTCGTTAACTACAGCGGCGGTACTTCGGTGAGTACATTTACTTTCTTTGGTGTGTGGGTACCTCGAAATAATTTTATCGGACGTTAATCCTCTCACTTCTTACGTTCTAATTAGTTTGTTTGAATTTCATCATTTTTAATATGTTGTGTTATTGTGTTGCGATTCAAAGTCAAAACGTTTATTGCGAACGTGGTGTTACGTTATTTTGACACTAAGCAAGGCGTTGAAGGGCTTCGCATCTACATGGCTGTGGCCGATCCAGGTGTGACGTGGCACCGGTTTAGGGTATTGTTCAAGGCCAGATTTGTCTGCGTCGAAACTTCTACGGCTACCCTCATTGACCTGAGTGGTGACAAGCCAATAGAGAGCCCCTACAGATGTGCGCTCTGGCTCCGGGAACGAGAGGCGTAGGACGTTTTTATCGCTACCCCCAATCAAGTGTTACGTGTGCGACGGGCCGAGACGCGGCCAAGTGGATTGTCGTACGAGGGGGACCGGCGTCGGGAAGCCGTTGCTAGTGCCGGCTGCTGCAGGTGTTGGGTGGCGGCTCACCGGTGTGCTTCAAGTGTGGCACGCCGCTTTGGGTCATATCACCAGTAGCCTGCACAGCAGTCAGGTCCAGTGCTGCTGTACCGGTGGAGAATTGAGTCGACCTTTGCATCGTAGAGCCCATCCGAAATATTAAAGCACTTTGGTGAGTGTTTCAGATTTAGATTCTTGAGCTGAATATTCTTTTATGAAAGAGTTAATGTTGCTTGTAAATTTTGAGATTTTGGATGTTGATCGTTATAAACTGAAAGCTTTGAATTCTACGTGTGCCTACTTGTATGCACGCGGTAGACTAAGGAAGATGCCAGCGAGTCTTGTACCAGTCGATGTTGATAAGGATTTTGATGATTATGAGCAAGCTTAAGATGTGGTAGAAGGTCGAGTAAAGCGGTTTATCAGTAGCACGATACAAGTTTGTCTATCTTGGGGAAACTCAAGTAGTCCATGGGTGCGTGGTGTCCGTTTAACTCTGGCGGAGGTCGGGGTCTGGAAAGACCGCAGTGTTTAGTCAGTGGGTGATGCACACGGGCGATCCATTTGATGGATACACAAGTTTTGATCCACGTGTTGGATGTGTGAGAGCAATGTGATTGCTGGTCGGCTGGAGAGCCGTGGCGTTAGAGGTTTTATTCGAAGGTTTCTGTAAGCTTGGCATTTTTTGTTGCAGTATAGTTTTAAAGATTGATTCGAACGACTATGGTACATGGCCCAGGGTAGTGATTGTTGTATTTTCGTTTATCCTCAATTTAACTGTGTTTGATTTAATCAAAGAGTAGAATTTGGTTAAAATAAAACGGTAAAGTTATTTACCTTCACCGACCCGATGTATGTAGAGTTTGAACATCACGCGACTTACTAACCAGTCTACCAACACACGGTGTGCTTGTACGGGAGCCCTGATGTCCAACTCGAGGGAGAACGACAGTCAGTGTCGGACCGCGGCGGAGTTGAGACGTCTTGAAACTGTACTTGATTCATTGTATCTCGTGTTGTTGTTTTGAATTGTAATTTCAAGTAATTTGTTAGTTTGCTAGAAACAGTGTATCGCACCCAGTGTGTTTTCATAGCACGAAACCCATGGTCCACGCACATGATTTACGAGCCTAAGGGAGTAAATCCTGACATATCTGACATAGTATAGTATAAAATAAAATAAATAAATAAATTCATATATGCTTCACTCTACCTTTCATTGTCTTGCTGATCTTCCTTGGCATAGGTTGACTACGGACCACATCATCCAATTTCTTCACTATATCATTAGCGACTTTATGGTTTGGTTCTTCTGGTTTGGGTAATAGGTCTTTGCGTTTCAGCCTACATTTACATTTTATTATTGCCACGTCCACACGGAGAGACATCAAGCTATACATTTCCAGTATAACATGGCCTCGCTTTGTGTATAGCTTGATGTGTCGTCGTGCGTACACTGCGTACCATGAGTTATACAGGGCGTAAAGGAACCCATTACCAAGATCACAAATACTATACATCTGACTACTAAAAAACAATTTTTGGGTATAAATCTGAGGGTCACATTCAAAATTAACTGTAGTTATGTTTGTGTGCATAGACGCACAGTCACGAGCACCAATATGTAAACACTTAATGACTTTTATAAGTGTTTTAACTACTAGTGTTCTGATTAAAATTTCATGTTCTTGTCCAACATAGTGTTCTGGAACTCATATTTATTATAAAAAAGAAATCCAAGTTACAATCGTTATTTCTCGCGAAAATTGCATTTAAACTTAGGAAAGTCTAAACATCAGGTGCTCGTGATTGTACACGCGGAGGTTTAGTTTAGTTAAAACGGGATAAAACAGACAAACAAACAGGATAGACAGGTTTAAGTAAAAATGCTATAAATTAGATTTTGACCTAATGAAATAGGCTAAAAGACAAACAGACAGAACCAAACAAAGTGAGTTTTTTGGCTATGAGTCTTTTTCACCCGCTATAGTGAATAAAAACGTTAAAGACACTTTTAAACCTTTGAGCGGCAAAGAAATTGGTTTCTGCTGCGCCATCCACGTCTATGAGTACTTCGCTACCGCGCTTTTGCATTGCTGACACTAAACCCTCGTCTACAAGGGATTTGTAATCTGGTGTGTAAAAATAATTGATGATTAGTTAATTTCTTTTAAAAAAGTGATTTCACTTAAAAATAATAATCAACTGTCCCTGATTGACCACTTGTTTCATTTGGAACTCGGTCAGCTTCGGGTATGACTGCTGTGAGTCCACAATGCGACACACTTCACATATTAAGTTAATGGATTGATTATTATTTTAAAGTATCGTTCCTAAGTGCGGCATTTAGTTACGGAATAATTAAACTTAACACTCACTTTCCGTAACAAAATATTCGGACATTCTTTGACTGCCTTCAATGACGACATCTGTGTACAAACAACAATCAAATGCATGGTTTTTTTTTAAATACAAAACTTATTTAAATAATTGGTAATCTGCGAGGTTAAAGTGGTACTGGCCGGCTCACACTCACAGGAAGCATTAGGGGAAATGGATCAGGATCGTCACTGAGTACGTGCCTGAGACAGACCTTGGAAACGCTGGCGTAAATATGTGGACTTGTTCTTGTCGGATAGACAGCAGAAGGGAAAACATAGAGGCAGTCCTTTGCCTAGCAGTGGGACAACATTGGTTAACTTAAAAAGCAACTAAACTAAGCATGAACGTCGGAAAATATTTAAGATCCGATTTGTTAATTCAAACTTTCGCAATACTAGGAGGGATCAAAAAGTAGTGAGAACGACATACTCCTTGGTAAGAAAAAAAAAAATACTGGAAGGCATAGCTCAGATACGTATTTGTAATATTAATAAAGAAAAAAATCGTCGATTCTCTTTTGTTTTTTTCTGAATGTAGTAATTTGTTTGCTTCGTGTCGGAACGTGTTCGTGTGCCGTTATTAAATACCTCTGTTTAAAAAAGTTAACGACGCAAGAGATTCATTGCGATTTGGAGGCAACATTAGGAGAGTCTGCTCCGCCGTATGCCACTGTCGCAAGGTGGGCTTCTCAATTTCGAGTAGGGAGAACAAGCACGGAAGACGAACATCGTTGCGGCCGTCCATCGACGTCAGTCACCCAAGAAAAGGTTGCGAAAGTCGAGAAAATTGTATTGGCGATCGAAGAGTTACCATCCGATACTTAATTCAAGAAACGGGCATTTCATCATATGGAAGTATTCTAATCTTTGAACAAATTGCGTTGCCATACAACGTGGCAACGCCGCCAGTCTTTTGGGTACATTACCAGTTGACTACGTTGAGGAGGAGTTTTTTGACGCCATTTTTTAAGTTTATTTTTAAGTTAGTTAGTTAATATAGGTTATTTTAATTTATTAATGTATATAATAATAAAATTTATCTTTGAATATGAGAAAAGTCTCCGCAAGATGGGTGCCGAGAATGTTAACCGACAGTCAGAAACAATTTTGTTTCGGTTGTCGACTTGACATTTCGAAGTTTCAAAAAGATTCTGAAAACTTTTTGTCTCGTTTCGTAACAATGGACGAAACATGTTGATCCCGAGACAAAACAGCAATCTTCGCAATGGAAACGGCCATCATCACCGACCCCGAAGAAGTTTCGTGTCGTGGCATCGGCTGGCAAGGTTATGGCCTCAATATTTTGGGACTCAGAAGGGATATTGTTGATTGATTACCTGGAGCATGGAACCACTATTACAGGCCAATATTATGCAGCTTTAATTCCCAAGTTGAGGAATGCCATTGATGGCGAAGAAAAGGAGAGGGTAACTTCGAAGGGGCGTGCTGTTTCATCACGACAACGCACCCGCACACAGGTCGTGGCAGTTGCGATGGCTGCCATTCAGCAAGCTGGCTTCGAATTGGTTGACCACCCCCCTTATTCACCAGATCTGGCGGCTAGCGATTTTTATCTGTTCCCCAAATTGAAAAAATACTTAAGGGGAAGCAGTTACGAAGACGATAACGAGGTGATGGATGCCGTGGAAAGCTTTTTGCAGGACCAAAGACAAAACTTTTTTTGTGAAAGGGATTGAAGCCTTGGAAAAGCGCTGGACTCGGTGTGTAGAGAGACTCGGAAACTATGTAGAAAAAAAATTTATTAAGTTATCAATAGTCATATATTCTATCTCATTCTCACTACTTTTTGATCCCTCCTCGTATATGTATGTAAAATTATGAATGAATTGATATTCTACATATAAAAAAACAAAACTTACAAAAACAAAACGAATAACTACTTTCAAGGTTTTTTTTTTCAAAAAAGTTGTATTTCCTCTTTTTAGTTTTGGTAATTCAAATAAATTGACATGTGTCATTTACGAAATCCGTTCTCTTTAGTGTCCGACCGAGGGTCCATTTCTAGCCGAAGCCGGAACCGAAGGTTAACCCTTAGAAAATTTGTTCTAAATTGGTTAGAAGTGCACAATATAATGATGTTTTAAACTTTCAAATTAAAAGTTATTTTGATGAGAATAATATCTGTTATGCCTTTATGAAACTTACTTAGGTACAATTAATAATTAGGTACCAACCTTGCATGGCGTCACGCAACGTTTCTGGGGTTTTATCTTGGATGATCCCATTGAATTTTACCTCAAACTTCTTTTGCAGGCGCGCGGTGTCAGGAGAATGTTTCACTGAACTTTTCACTTCCACGGGGTCCGGATTACTAAGCCTGTACATTGAACATTTATGCTTATAAAATTCAGTCCTGACTGACTGACTGACTGACTGACTTATATATCAACGCACAGCCCAAACCGCTGGTCCTAGAGACATGACATTTGGACAGTGTACTATTTCTGACGAGGAGGTACAGGTCCACTAAGAAAGGGTTTTTCGAAATTCCACCCCTTTTTTTTTAGGTTGGGAAATCATCTAATGACCCCCTCCCGCTCTGGGCGGAGCGGAAGGGAGTGTCAGACTTGTACTGACTAAAACCCATCCATGTTCCATCTTTGCCCTTTGTGTTCCAGGGCCGCGGTATCTCTTTCGAACAGTCCCGCAGCCCTGGCAGGCATCGGCCCGTGCGGACCCCTACGTGGTTGCTGACATCTCTTTGAGGCGCGCGTGGAATAACTTGCCGTCCACAGGCCCGCGGAAATTCCACCCCTAAGAGGGTAAAATGGGGTGTTGAATTTTCTGTGAAACTTTTTATTCACTGAGCTGGATGACTTGAAAATTTGTGTATACTCTTCAGTTAAAATTATGAGATAGTTTTTCCAAAATAATCCCCCAATTTAAAATTTAATGTCCTGTCTGGCTGAATGATATATCAACGCACAGCCCAAACCGCTGATCCTAGAGACATGAAATTTAGAGGGTGTATTCTTTATGAAGAGTAGGTATCCGCTAAAAAAGGGTTTTTCGGAATTCCACCCCTAAGAGGGTAAAATGGGGTGTTGAATTTTCTGTGAAACTTAATATTTGCTGGGTCCATTGACTCGAAAATTGGTGTTCACACTCTTCAATTAAAATTATAAGACATGTGTATCAGTTTTTACAAAATCATCCCCCAATATAGTCAAATAGAGCTTCGAAGTTCACGTAGACGGGCGCATGCCGCGCAGTGTTGCGCGGGGCGCGCGGGGTGCGGAGTAGGTAGGATTTTTCTGAGGTAGACGAGTCTGTAAATATGAGGATAATATTCCACCGAGGTTCGCGTTGGCTCGTGCTACGCGACATTGATATTAAATATTATGTCAAAGTATTATCGGACAGAACACACAGACAGGACAGACACACACAGCACGTCGGACAGTCGGTTTGTCGGAGTATTGTCGGTTTGTCGGATTTGTATTGTCGGTTGGTCGTTATTTTTAGTATTATTGGTGTCACCGGTACAAAACAAATATTTGCAAGATATAAGCAAGTACATGTAAATCTATCTATGTACTATAAATACATAGATTACTTATTATCCCAGAAGTAAGATTCCGTGGGCAATTCCCGAACTCCACGCGGGCGAAGCCGCGGGCAGAAGCTAGTGTATTTATGTAATTGTATAACAGCTAGTAACCCGCCGCCCATAAACCCTCCGGAAAGCATTCTTCAAAATGACGAAGAAAACCACATTAAAATCCATTGTAATCATGGTACCGGTAAATGCTAAAAGTTATTAAAAATCTTGCAAATGAATTCTTACCATTCTGAAGCAGTCTGGTGTGTGAGGGTGTTTGGCCGCTGATCGTGCAAGACATCGGGGCCGCGCGCCTGCAGCTGTTCGTGCAGTATGTCTAGTGCCTTCGTGTGCTCAGGGTCATAATCTGTAAATACAATATGCAGGGAATGAAAAAGTAGTGTGAGTGCCTGTAGATCTGTCTTGATTTCCACAATAGGGTATTTGACTGAAAAAATCGAATTAGTCCGTCAGTAAGATTATCAAAAAATATTGGACTAATAATAATAAGCTAATAAGCTGGCAACACTTAACACTTACGTCAATCAAACGTCTTCATATCAGATTTACCAAATTTTCTAAAATTTAAATAGTAAAAATTATACAGCAAGATTTAAACGATACCACCGTTTTTTTTTAATCGAAATTATATTACAAAATACCAAAATGAAAATGAAATTAAATAGAAAACCAAGGAAAAAACCACAACATGGATTTGACGCAATATGACATTCAATTGTGTCTGTCAAAAAAAATTTGGTAGATATATGAAGATAAATGTTGACAGTCGTATGTTGGATGACACTGTACTTGATCGCTTGCGAACTGAAATGCAGAGTAGCCATGTCATTGCCCCGTCGGCGCAGGCTGTGGTACTACCACAGTCTAGCACAATACCTAATCGCGCTAATGACGTGAGTAATGACATGGTTACTAATGTAAGTACCCAGTGCAATGAGGAAATAAGGAGTGCTTTGGAGGGTGCGATTCGAGAATATCGGTTCATGCAACCCGACCTTAGACCACGCATACCTCGTTTGCCCATGCATAACAAAAATAAGGCGCTGATGGCTGTTCTGGATTCGCAGTTGTCCAACTATTTTGACAATTGCGAAGACCTCACCGATGCTCACTTAATATTGTGCGGCTGTAGCGGCATATCGTGTGGCTCATGTCAAATTTTCTGATGACAGAGTTATACGACCGAGACAGAGTAAAGAGTATGCATGGGCAAACCGTATTCGTAGGTATAAGCGGCGGGTGGACCGATACACTCAGAATAGCACTTTCCAAAGAGATTAAAGGTGGGTATGTAGGGCTTGGGAGCGACCGGACCAAGGTGTGGCTGACACGCGCCTGCCGGCGTTCGTTCTGGCGCAGCATCTGGTCGGTGCCTGTTAGCCATACCGAGGGTGAATGGACTCGGGAGGTCGAGCGAGCGTGCGATCTAGTACCAGCAATGGGGGCAATCACTATCAGCCCCCAGGACGTAGTTCGTGCAGTCTGACCGTTGCCTAACTGGAAATCTCCAGGGCCGGATGAGCTGCACAACTTTGGATTAAATGGTTCACAAGGTAGCACGCTCGCCTGGCGATCCTGTTCCAGTCAGCCTTAGAGTAAGGGTCGCTGCCAGAGTTCCTGACAACAGGTATAACCCACCTGCTCCATAAATCTGGTAGTACTGCGGAGCCCAAAAATTATAGACCGATTACCTGTCTTCCGACGGTCTTTAAAGTTCTTACATCCATTTTGAGAGCTAAAACTAACAAACACATTGATGACAATTCAATCATGTCCGCTTATCAAAATGGATGTAGGAACGGGTCCCGCGGTACTAAGGAGCTACTCCTCATTGATATGGCCATTAGTCAACAGGTTCGCCGTTCCCGAAGGGATCTGCCGACATGTAGGATAGACTATAAGAAGGCCTATGACTCGGTGTCACATACATGGCTCATGGGGGTGCTAGAGTTGTATAAAGTTCGGTATCCAGGATGTCGACAAATCCAGAGGAATAGCGAGCCGATAAGGATAGAGCGAGGTATATTTCAGGGCGATAATTTGAGTCCACTTTGGTTCTGCTTAGCCTTGAATCCTCTTAGCACGCTGCTGGAGGATTCAGGTCTAGGCTATCGGTTCAGGAGAGGTGGTCAAGTTATATCTCACCTCCTTTACATGGATGACCTGAACCTCTTTGCCCCCAACGATTTGCAACTGATGGAGCTACTGAAAGTAACTGAAACTTTCAGTAGCGTCATCAGGATGGAATTTGGTGTGGACAAATGTGCGGTCATGCATGTAAAGCGAGGTGAGATTGTGGAATCTGTGGGAACCCAGCACTCGGATTCCGTAAATCTTAGATCCCTCTCAGCAACCGAAACCTATAAGTATTTGGGTATGTCGGAAGCGCTGGGCATCAATGTTGCTGACATGAGCATGAGCAATCGTTGAAGGAGCGCTTCTTTGGCCGCCTGAAAAAAGTATTTAATAGTCTTTTATCAGGCGGCAATAAGGTACGTGACTTCAACGGTTGGGTCATGCCGGTTCTGATGTACTCTTTCGGCATGCTCAAATGGACTCAAACAGAACTAGACGCTCTGGATAGGAGGGTCCGCATATCGAATGCATCACCCGCGTTCTTCTGTTATGAGACTGTATATCCCGCGGAAGTGTGAGGGTCGAGGCTTTTTAAACGCTAAGAATCTCCACAATCGCGAGATATGCAGTCTCAGGGAATATTTCCTTGAAACCGACGTGGGGATGCATCGAGATGTAGTTGCGATGGACAAGGGCCTCACCCCGCTCTCCTTGGCTAAAGAGAACTGGCGCAAACCTGTAGTGCTTGACACTAATGACCGCATGGAGGTATGGCAGAGGAGCTTCACGGACGCTTTTTCCGGGCCCTGCATGGGCTCGATGTAGACCTATCAGCGTCCGTAGCCTGGCTACGTTCCCGGGACCTCTTCGGAGAAACCGAAGGTTTTGTCTGTGCAATTATGGATGAAGTTATGATGACGAATAACTACCGGAGATTTATTGTGAAGGACGGTACGGTTGACATATGTCGGGCATGCCACCGTCCAGGCGAATCAATTCGTCACATTATCTCCGGGTGTCTCGTCTGGCTAACGGAGAGTACTTGCAGACACAACCTTGTAGCCAAGATTATCCATCATCAGCAACTTGCTCTAAAATACAAACTTGTGGAATCGGAAGTGCCGTACTATAAGTGTATGTGCCCGACCCAGTTCTCGAAAATGGCAGTATCACATTGTACTGGGATTGATCCATCATCACTGACAGGACTATTGTAGCCAATAAGCCTGATATAGTGGTGGTGGATCGATCAGAGCGTCGCGCAATGATTGTTGACATAACGGTCCCGCATGATGAGAACCTCGTGAAAGCCGCGAAAGATAAGAAAATCAAGTATCTTGACTTGGCTCGCGAGGTTGTCGACATGTGGGATGTGGACTCAGCGATCATTGTGCCCATGGCTTAATTGCCAAGAGCCTCGACCAATACCTGAGGAGGCTCTCGTAAGGCAGCTGGATCAAGGGCTTGATTCAGAAAGCAGTACTTCTGGCCACGGCGCGTATCGTTAGGAGGTTCCTCTCTCAAGAGCCCTGACCACCGGTAGCTCGGACCCTGTTCCCAATGCCGGTGGGCTACTATTTTTTATATTTTTAAATGTTGTATTACTTTGTATAGAAATATTTAAAAATGTAAATTATATGTATAGAAAATAAATAAAGGAATAATAATATTTTTTCTTTAGTCATGTAAACGAAAAAAATTATCACGAAACAGCGCGTTGAAATCTCGCGTGACGTCACAATTTCTGTTACTTTTTACTAGTCAGTGACGTCACAAGCCCCTCTTGAACTTTGATGCGCTGTATCGTCGTAATTTTCTGATAAAGTGACAAAAGACTACTGACGGACAATTTTTTTTTTTACGATTTTCGCAAATAGCCTATTTAGGTTATGTATCACCGGCTTGTAGAAGAGAATAGACCTAATTAAGTCAAGAATAAAAGCTGCAGCATGGTTGAATTGGCGCTTGAATGACATTGACAAGACACGGCACATTTTTCTTGATACTTACGCATGAAATGATATTTTTTTATATTTTACAGTTGTAGTATAATTTTTACATTTCCTAAAAATACAGGACGGCATTTTTTTTGTTATTTGAGGAGGTTATTTTAATGTCACGTATAACCGCGGCACTGGTTGGTACGCGACTAAATGGAGATCCGGTATTTACCTTGCATTCATGTTGCCACTACAGAGTGCGGGCAACGTATGTTAGTAGTGTATCTTCATACAAACGGTCGGAACGCAAGTCATACCTACACGCCTCGAGTTTTAAGAAGTCACGAATGCGCCGTACTGACGAACGAAGGTTGTGATGGTTTTGTAAGCAGTAAGCGTGCGATTTGTGAATATTGTATTGAAATAAGAACAAGTATTTACTAAATAGGGTACAGTTATAATAGACTATATTGTGCTGTCTTTGGTTGCTTGAATTATCCAATAACGCATCCAGAGATAACATTTTTTTAATAACCTGGACACTCCGAAAATAAAACTATAAAATTATTTATATATACCTACTAGTAGAGACGTAATTTGTTTATTTTTAATAGTTAGGTTTTTCGCTTTTTGCACTGAGTAAAATACCTGGATTAACACATACGCAGGAAGGAGGATCATGCTCGGGCAACAAGCCAAGCTGCTCCGGCCTCTTCAGCTCCGAAGACGAGGAGGAAGAACAGGCCGTCCAAAAAGCAGCGGCTTCAGACACAGTGGAAGCGTAAGTCTCCACTTATCAAGCAGGCTAATGCCGAGGGTCAGGCAATACCGACCAGCGGTAATATTAACTTCTCCGCAGGTATGCGGTCGCAGGCAGAGGCCGGCACCAGCCGACCAGGGCCAGGCCAACCAGCAGCCAGCGACGCGAAGGGACGAGCCTCCAATACAACACAGCGTCCTGTTCGGAAGGATCAGGCCGCGGCCAAGCGGGCTCTCAACGAGACCTCATCACCTCGAGGAGAGCGGAAGCGGCCGTGTCCTGATAAATCCAAACGGGACGCCAACCGAAGCTACGCCCAAGCTGCCAGCTCCGACCTCGACGTCGCAATCACCTGCGGACGTACGGGGTTAATCAGCAGGGAGGCGTCGACACAGGTTCTCGCGGCAATCCAGCGAAGGATACTCGCCGAGTCCTTTTCACCCACACAAGGCACACCTGCACCGACCTTCAGAGCGAAGCCGGTGTTCAGCGGCGGGGCCCTCAAACTGTGGTGCGGCAGCGACCACACCTTGTCGTGGCTGGGGACTCTGGTCTCCGAGCTGACTCCAACCATCGGCACATCGCTGGTGATCAGGAGGCAGACGGAGATCCAGCGTCGGATAAGGTGTGGGATACTCATCCACGACGAACAGGGGATCTTCACAGAGCCGTCCCACATTGGGAGTGCTCTGTGCTACCAGAACCCATGGTTAGACGTCAGGAGTTGGGTATTGCTGGGTGCCAACAAGCAGGTTTGTGGTGGTCGGGGTCCCTGAGGACCAAATTCCGGCCCTGATGAAAGCCGGTCGCCGTCTCTCATTTGGTGTAGGGACGGTGTACTTAAAGTTCCAGGGCCCGAATGGCAGATTTGCCGACGTCCCTCAGGGACATCCGGCCGCGTTAACCAGCGCCGTCACACAGGAGGAGGAGGCAACTCCCCCCTCAACAAACGCTGCGGCGGCACCCGCGGTTGAGCCTGCAGCAGCAGCGCCGGCCGCTCCTGCCATCGCCAGCGTGGACGCCGACCCCTCGGGTGGGGAGCTTGACGACAGTATCCTGTCCTCGGCTTCTGACCTTGAGGGGGTCGGTTTCGACGCGGGCGACCTATTAGCCGGGCTGCGGCTTGAAGGTGACGAGGAAGGAACGTCCAACGATGGCGTCCCCTTCGTCAACCTGTAAAGTCCTGCAGGCCAACCTCCACCACAGCCAAACCGCGACGGCTCAGCTGCGGAAGTGGCTGGAGGTTCAACATACGGCCATTGCCCTGATCCAAGAGCCGTGGATTAGGGCAATTAGATTACCTCCAATCTTGGAGGTAAGTTACTAGTTAGTACAGATCACGACAAGCCAAGATCGTGCATTTACACCACACATAACATAAAAACACAGCCACTGACAGATTTCTGTTGCAGGGATATCTCTGCAGCTAGGCTGCTGATCCAGCGTGGGGACACAGAAGCAACTGTGGTCTTCGTCTCCGCTTACATGCCCGAGGCGGAGGAACCGCCCCCGAACGACCTCGCCCGCCTCGTGACTTACTGCGAGAGCACAGGGCTAGAGGTAGTCATAGGCGCCGACGCAAATGCTCATCATCCTCTGTGGGGCATGGACACGCAAAACGCAAGGGGTAAGGCTCTTGTAGATTACTTATTTACAACTAACTTAACCCTACTAAATACAGGTTCCGAACCAACCTTCATCAACAGACGAAGCCAAACAATCATCGACCTCACCCTGGCAACGGAGAGCGCAGCGTCCATCATCACCGGCTGGCAGGTCTCTAAGGAGGCCTCCTGCTCGGACCACAGATGGATCCGCTTCGACATACAGGTTTGTGCGATTCCAACACTGCCACGGCGCAACCCGCGTAACACCGACCGTGGTGCCTATACACGCAACCTCGAAACCAAACTTGCGCTAACAAACTATCGGATGACCTACGAGGACACGACGCAGATCGACGAGCGTGTAAGTCATCTCACAAAATCAATGCTAGACAGCTACCATTCATCCTGCCCCGAATCCACTCCGCCCACAACACCAGGGAAGCAACCATGGTGGGGAGCGGATCTGGAACGCAAGCGCGGGAAGGTAAGGGCAGCACTAAACAGAGCCATGAACACCTGTGCTGACAAGGATTGGGACGCATATTACGCGGCCAAATCCAGCTACAAAAAATGCATCAGATTCAGGAGTTCAACCGGATGGCGAAAATACTGTGGCAACATTGAATCCTGCCAACAAGCAAACAGGGTAAGGAAAATACTGGCACAGCAGAGCCCGTCTGGGCCCGCAGTTCTCCGGAAACCCGACAACACACTTACCACCTCACCAGAAGAGGCGATGCGCGTCCTTATAGAAACTCACTTCCCAGGCTGCGCTTTCGCACAGATCATCGACTGGATAGAGGTTCCTTCGGAAAACGACTGGCGTTACGCACACAAAGTGATAACACTGGAGAAACTCCAGTGGGCGATCAGATGCTTCCATCCCTTCAAGGCAGCCGGTCCGGACGGAGTCTTTCCCGCCTTATTGCAGTGGGGAGGGGCCTCTGTCGCCAGTAGACTGGTTCCCATTATGAGAGCGTGCCTGGCCTTTAGATACGTTCCAAAGGGATGGAGGGAAGTGAAAGTTATATTCATTCCCAAACCAGGTAAGAGTGACTATACAAATGCCAAATCCCACCGACCAATCAGCCTAACCTCCTTCCTCCTCAAAACCATGGAGTGAATCTGAGAGAGAGAGCTGAGGGATGGCGTTTTAAAAATGATCCCACTCCATGCGAACCAGCATGCATACAGCTCGGGTAAGTCCACTGAATCCGCTCTCCATCTAGTGGTCGGCCGGATAGAGGAAGCGATACATCAGAAGGGAATCTGCCTGGGCACATTCATAGACATTGAAGGAGCCTTCGATAAAACAAACTTCTCCAGCATTAGCACCGCCCTCTCTCGACACGGAGTAGAGCAGGTGCTGTCTGACTGGATCACTAATATGCTAAGTAAACGAGTGGTTCGCCTTGCAGAGGAACAGCAGATGGCCTTGATAGCCAGAGGCTGCCCCCAAGGAGGTGTACTATCCCCCCTCCTCTGGAACCTGGTGATCAACGATCTTATCACTAAACTCAACGCAAACCACTTCTATACAATAGGGTACGCCGACGACCTCGCCATCCTCATTTCGGGGAAAGTGACGGGGACAATCTGCAATCTCACTCAACAGGCGCTACGCATCGTTGAACGGTGGTGCAGAGAATTCGACCTCTCAGTGAACCCCACGAAAACTGAACTTGTCATGTTTACCCTAAAACGAACACTAGGCCCCTATCGCCTACCAAAACTTCTCGATACAGAACTCCAGTTAGCCGACGAGGTCAAATACCTGGAAGTCATCCTGGACAGTAAGTTAAACTGGAGTAGCCACCTAGACAACAAAATAAACAGGGCCTGCATCACCTTTTGGCAATGCAGAAGGATGATAGGTAAGAAGTGGGGCCTATCCCCTAAAATTATACTTTGGTTATACTGCGCGGTGATCCGACCCATGATTACCTACGGGGCAGTGGTCTGGTGGCCCCGCACCAGACTAGCCACAGCCTCCATCAAACTGCAACGCTTGCAAAGGCTTGCCTGCATGGCGACCACGGGTTGCATGAGGACTACTCCGACCGCAGCCCTCGAAGCCATGTTAGGACTCCCACCGCTCCATCTGTTCATACAGCAGGAAGCGACGATGACGGCAGTACGCCTTAAGACACTTCAACTCTGGGGTAAGAAGGTAACACAGCACACCGCGGTACTGGAGGAATTCTACAATGAGTTCCCCCTGGCAAAAGCAATAAACGACCGGATACCCAAACAGTTTGTATTCGATAAAAAATACAAAATCCAACTCCATGAAGACCACCGCTGCGAGGGATTAAGCCCGGCAGAACTTCGGATCTTCACGGATGGATCTAAAACAGGTACTGGCACTGGTGCTGGAGTATTCTCGGAGGATCTCAACATCCATATAGCCGTACCACTGGGGGCCCACAACACAGTATTTCAGGCAGAATGCATGGGCATTTCCCTGGCGGCTTCAGCCATCTCAGCCAGGGGGGTTGTGGACCACTCTATTCGCATACTCTCGGACAGCATGGCTGTACTGTTAGCACTAAACAACCATATAGTCAATTCTGGGTTAATACACGAGTGTCACCAACGCCTGAACCAGGTTGGTAATCTCAATAATATAACCATACAATGGATCAAAGGACACAGCGAGTCCCGAGGCAATGATGCAGCGGACGAACTCGCTAGAAGGGGATCAAGCATGGCAGCTGTGGGACCTGTACCCATCGTGCCACTCCCTTTCGGATATCTACGCACACTGGTAAGGAAACGAACCAGCGAACAACACCACAAGCTATGGCTGGACCATGGCGAGTGCAGGCAGGCCAAGGAAGCACTTCCCACTATCGATGGCCGCCTGACCAAACGGGCGCTTCGGCTGACCAAATTACAGTTACGCACACTAACAGCCGCCATCACTGGTCACGGCTCTTTTAATAAACACCTCTTTGTCATAGGAGTCACAGACAGCCCCCTATGCCGAGCCTGCATGGAGGAAGACGAAACAGCAGCCCACGTGCTTCTTCATTGCCCAGTGGTTGCAACATACAGGGCAAAGTACTTCGGTAACCCAGGTACTCTCCGCGAGATTATCAGCAACATCAAGGCACTGCTGGCTTTTCTCGGGGAGTTGGGGTGGATCGAATAAATTTCCCACCCGCACGCAAAATACGCGCCTCGACGTGGAGTTGCGGACACCAGCCCGTTACACAATACAATACAATACAAATACCTGGATTAATTAAAAAATAAGTGGATAGGGCAAAAAAAGTGACACACGAGAGATTTAGGTACCTACGCTCGCGTTAAAAAAAGTCGCGAATTTATATTTTTGATTAAATCCACTAATCAAAAGACACAACTTGTATTTCTTATTGAACACTTCTTATTTCATTCACAACTTCATTTTTTTAAATAAAAAATGTAATATTTACAATCACAAAACTAAAAAGAAACTCAACTAAGTAGATGAAATTAAAATACTGTAGGCGCGGCAGCCCTATTGCTTGAGAAAGTATCGCCCGGTTGCAGGTAATTATTTCAAGGACAGGGCCGAGACACAATACTGTGCTATAGTTTATACATCATTGAAGTGACCGTATAAGTTTAGTTATAAACCGTGAAAGCTTAAAGCAGTGTTTTTTTTCAATATTTGTAAATGAAATTAAAAACTTCGTGTTATTTATTTTTTATTCTTCTTAATTATAGAGGGTTTAATCACAAACTGATTATGCCACTCTCATCGGTATAAACAAATATTTCTTACGATCTAAATCCTATCTTAGCTAATTTATATAGGGTTCTTACATCCTTTGACAAAGGTGACGCTAGAACACTGTTGCATTTACCAACATCCATTGAAATGGGTAAAATTAAACGTCTTTCGGCCTCGTTCCGGACACACTCCATCAGAATATGATAAGTGTCTTCCACTGTACTACACTCCGGATAATTTGGTGAATAAACTTTACCCATGAGGAACGCGCAAAACTGTTCAATGGTATGTGTCCCGATCGAAGCCGAAGAGCCATAACAATTTCTGATCGACTCATGTTGGCCTGGTCGAACCATGGACCTCGAGTAAGTGTTGGTTGGATCGTCCGTACCAGATTCCCTTGCTCAGAGACCTCTGGTCGAAGTGCTCTTGCCATATTTTAATACTTTCTTCTCTTACTGCATACAAAAAAACACTGTGCACGGGAAGGTAAGGACAAACCAACCCATCATCACATGCATCCTTTGCCAGTCGATCAACTATTTCATTGCTCTCCAAGCCAACATGAGCCGGTATCCACTAAAGTATAATTTTCTTAGAAATAAGCTTATTTAATGATTTGATCACACTATATGCCATCGGAGTGCCCCGAAAATTTGTGGTACACCGAATTAAATGTTGAAGGGCGCTTTTCGAATCACAAAGAATAACATAATTGCCGCTTTCAAAAGATTCAATGTACGATAATGCTTCTTCTATTGCAACAAGTACTGTGTACATTATACTGCATTTTGCGTTTACCTTTAATTGCACTGCCAGTTTGGTTTGTGGGTCGAAAAAGGCTGCTCCAGAACCTAAAATATACACCGATGGATCCAAAGATAAAATCTTTGGATCCATAAATTACTAAAAGCCAAGAGAGGCTGTCAATTTAAAAATTAATGAGGTATCGCTACACCACTCTTAAAAAATACAGACGCTGGTTTTCGTGGGAGATATCTCAAGACCCAAATTCAAAAACAGTTCAGTAATTTTATTTAAAGCGGGCTGTAATAATTGTTGGGCCAAAGAGACATCCCTGCAAGTGGTATACAATACAAAATCGTCCGCATATTGCGACAGATACACGTCCCTACCACTACTATTACAAACGTTCATGGTTGCTATTGGATTGCCTTGTGCCAAATTTTTAATACCCCTTCTATCTATTTTATTTGACCAATTAGAATGATGCCCATTAAAATCTCCTAGAATTACTGTATTTTTTGTAACAAGAGAAAATAAAGCATCCCAATCGTTTTGAGAAGTTCTAATCGAAGGGGGACAGTAGATAGAAACAATATTTTGTATCATTCCGCAGTTAAATACTTTTATACAAACTAATTCAATACCTTGGTTACTGTCATACAACTGAGATTTTATAGACTTGTGGGTAAGAATTGCAACCCCTCCGTAACCATCAAACCTGTCCTTACGGTAGATTGTGTAATTGCTCAGCCTCATGTCACTTTATTTGTCCAGCCATGTCTCACTTATCGCAGCAATGTGTTTATGTTCATGATTCAGCAACTGTTCCAACAAAATCAGTTTAGGTTTCACGCTTTGGGCATTCCACTGCATCATGTTTACTTTAATGCTAGTTTTGTGTTTGTCCATTAAAGAAATCAAGTAATTTTTTCATCATTTTCCAATCTGATACGTTATCAACAACCACTAAGATTAGCCTTCTAAACAACATTGAATTGCCATTTGAATTTTTTTCCGCTACCGTACATCTTTTTAATAATACCATATTTTTGAGTAAAAAATAAAAATACCCTTTTATAGCTAAAAGCTCATCAAAATGCACCTCTTTCTACGCTCCTCAGGATTTTTGTTCGATTCCTTTGCTTCTTCCGTTTCTGTTGGTAACCTTTTTGCCCAATCATCATCTTTAGTAACCCTTGTCTTTTCGTGTTTTTTTAATACTTTGTTGATATTTATGAGTGCGTGGATTATGGATAACGGCTTCCGTTTTTACAATCTGTGCATATAAAGGTGAGCTTGGTCGTTCTGTGAGGTTAGTTTGATGTTCAGGGAATACACCTGTGTGTGTGAGGTTTGTTTGATGTTCAGGGAATACACCAGTTGTGGGGGTGACTCTAATAGGTTCCCTTTAATCCCTGCGTGGAGATGGTGTAACGTATAACAGTAAGGCCTTCCCATAGCTACAATTGAACTCTGCCATGAAATTTTTGAGATTCTTCTTTTAAAAATGCTAGGCAAGTTTTAGATAACGCCATGTGTGGTCCGTCGCAGTTTAAACATTTAAAATTGTATGCCCGAACTTCCAACAACGAGAGCATTGTGAGACAGGGAATACAAATGGTTCCACCTTAATCCTTAAACCGTCTGCATAACATATGCTGGTAACATATCACCTTTGAAGCACAACCGAACTGCTTCACTCGTAACCCATAAGTCTTCCGGCGAGTCATTACTATTAAGCCTCTGCAGCCGCTTCAATGAAATTAACTCAAAGGTCTCAGGGCAAGTTAAGCAACTCTTGAGCTCTTCGTCAGTTAGGTCGAGATTTACGTCTTTGATCACACCATATAAGTAGCTTTTGAAATCTGGTCTGCTAAATCTCCAGTCCATATCTATAAGGTCTTTACAAATTTGCAATTTAGTGGTTAGGTAGTTATTTAAGTATTTTACTTTCGTTAAATCTTTGATCCCTTTTTCTTTAAATAATCGCTAGTGCGAATTGCCTTGGTAACTTCTCTTTGGATGTAATATAAACCTCAATACAGTTTTCTTTGGCCTTTTTCTCTTTATTTTGTACTAATCTCCAACCCGCCTCGTCCTCTTCTCTATCTCGCTTTTTTCGTATTATCGAATCTTCATTTGTTGTCACATCCATATTAAATTGCTCCCCCTCGTCTTGTTGCGTTATAGAATTGTTACTGCTAGTCAAAACACTCCTTGATTCGACATTATCGCAAAAAAGTTCCTTATCATCCTCCATTGTAAACAAATATTCTAATCACTGTTTTAAGCTTTCACGGTTTACAACTAAACTTGTACTGTCACTTACGGGATATCTTCCGTGATTGTTCATTGTTTTGAGCTCCCGATATAAGAAAGAAAGAGAAAAAGGGAAGAAAGAAAGAACCGGGTAGATAGATTTGTCTGCTCTTAACAATTTATTTTCCATCCACCCGCATTCTCCAGTCAACCCGCGATCATGGCGCTTGCAACAGCGCCGAAATATCGGGAGCTCAAAACAATGAACAATCACGGAAGATATCCCGTAAGTGACAGTACAAGTTTAAATATTCTAATACTCATTATATTAGCTAACGATGCGCTAGTCCGCTTCAAGGTCAAATCCGACGCACGAGAACAAATAACTCGTTAACTAATAAGATACCGATAACGTTTACTGCACGCGTCCGTTCGAAACGAATACCGATGCAAAACTGTTCGTGTTATTTGAAATAGGTAATGTTTTGCACTTACCAGCGCCCAGTGCTCCACCTTTATATTTTCCTGCAAAGATACATAATTATCTTAAATATCATAAAACATTTAACGTCAAATCTTAGTCTTCAAAAATTTGTTGCAGATGTGTCTATGAAAGGTTCAAACAGGAGTTCCTCGGGCTGGGGCACATTTTCAGTTTTTAAAAAGGGCCTAAAGCTAACAATAGGCTGTTCAGCAACTTTGATTCTCATCTCATCATACGGGGCTTGAACCAAAACGACTTAAGGCCAAGATATTCGAGCGCAGTAGGCATTTAGCGCTACTTACCTTCGCACGTGTCAGTCACAGTGTAGTTCGTGTAAGTCGCGTCTATTTTTAAGCGCGTGAGAGACAGCAGCAACGGTATCTTGAAGATGATTGCTTCTCCTGCTGATTGCCCAATCCAACAGAGATGGATGGATTATGGCAAAACCCCCTAAATGACGAGCACAACAAAAAAATGGCTCCTAGTACCCGGCATCCCGTCTACCCTCGACTATGGTAGCGGTCGAGGTTACGGCGTGGCAAGGGGTGCGAAGAATCTCCGGAAGGGATCAGGCTGCCAATACCGACGACTTGACCTGGCAACATACAACACGCGTACACTCCGGACCGACGAGAAGATAACGGAACTCGAAGAGGAATTGAGCAGGCTGCGATGGAGTATTGTGGGATTATCTGAAGTCCGAAGAGAGGGTGAGGACACGATAATCCTGAAATCCGGCAGCCTGCTCTATTGAGGGTGACCGGCAGTCCCAGGGTGGTGTTGGGTTTATCGTCCACAAGTCCCTCGTGAATAACGTGGTGAAGATCGAGAGTGTGTCGACCAGGGTGGCGTACCTTATACTCAGAATATCCTCAAGATATTTGCTGAAGGTCATACAGGTCTACGCCCCGACCTCGGCACACCCCGACGACGAAGTGGAGACCATGTATGAGGATATTTCTAAAGCCCTGCATGGTTTCAAAACTCACTTCACCGTTGTCATGGGGGACTTCAACGCGAAACTGGGCAAACGAGACGGGGATGAGCTGCAGGTGGGGCAATTTGGGTTTGGACGTCGGAACCACCGGGGTCACCAACTGGCTATTTTTATGGAGAAGGAGGGCCTCTATATGATGAACTCCTTCTTCAAAAAGCGTGAGCACAGGAAGTGGACCTGGCAGAGTCCCGATGGTGCAACTAAAAATGAGATTGACTTCATCATGTTAACCAAGAAGCAAATGTTCAATGATGTCTCTGTGATCAATTCGGTGAAAACCGGGAGCGATCACCGCATGGTAAGAGGCACATTGAACATCAATATAAAGCTTGAAAGGTCTCGACTGATGAAGTCTACGCTCCGTCCAGCACAGATCCAGATCCAAAACCCCGAGAGCTTTCAGCTTGAACTCTAGAATCGTTTCGACTGCCTAGGAAGCTCAGTGGACGAAAACAACGATGGGTTCTTAGAAACTGTCCATACGACTGGGTCTAAGTTTTTCAAGACACGTCGTGCACACAACAAAAAACTCTCTGATCATACTCTCGAGCTCATGAAGGAGCGGCGTGAGATGATCGTGCAGTCTTCAGACGAGGCGTGGAAATACCGGCAGCTCAATAGACGGATCTCTAAATCCTTGAAGAGCGACCTCCGCCGCTTTAATACCGAGCGTATTAAAGACGTTATTGAGCGGAATAAAGGCTCCAAGGTTTTTTCAAGAGATCTGGCTATTGGGCAGAGCCAGCTCACGAAACTGAAGACCGACGATGGCAGGATCGTATCCACCAAACATGAGCTGCTATGGGAGATCGAGAGTTTTTATGGGCAGTTGTACACTTCAACTAGAAATCCCGTTGCAACTCTAGCTAACGACCCAAGAGCTAGACTGACCCGACACTATACCGAAGTCATTCCGGATGTCAGCCTGTACGAGATTAGGTTGGCTCTTAAACAGCTTAAAAACAACAAGGCACCGGTTGATGACGAAATTACGACCGAACTCCTGAAGGCGGGTGGAAAACCGGTATTTAAGGCCCTTCAGAAGCTGTTTGATTCCGTCATACTCGAGGGGAAAACGCCGCAGTTGGTGCAGGGGTGTGGCTTTAGCACCGTAGACCACGTACATACTCTGCGGCAGGTTATACAGAAGACCGAAGAGTATAACCTGCCTCTCTGCTTAGCGTTTGTGGACTACGAGAAAGCCTTCGATTCGATCGAGACTTGGGCTGTACTGCAGTCTCTCCAACGGTGCCAAATCGACTATCGGTACATCGAGGTGTTGAAGTGTTTGTACAAAAACGCCACCATGTCAGTCCGACTTCAGGACCAGACCTCGGAACCTATTCTTCTGCAGCGAGGTGTGAGACAGGGAGACGTCATATCTCCGAAACTGTTCACCGCTGCACTGGAGGATATCTTCAAGGTTCTGGACTGGAGAGGGCTAGGCATCAACGTCAATGGCGAGTACATCTCTCACCTTCGATTTGCCGACGATATAGTGGTCATGGCTGAGACCATGGAGGACCTTAGTACAATGCTCGATGACCTTAGTAGAACTTCCGAAAGAGTGGGTCTTAAAATGAACATGGACAAAACCAAAATCATGTTGAATGCCCATGTAACACCCTCTCCTATCAAGATCGGAGACTATACACTCGAAGTTGTAGATGATTATGTCTGCCTTGGACAAACGATCCAGTTAGGTAGGTCTAACATCGAGAAAGAGGTCAATCGTCGAATCCGACTCGGCTGGGCAGCTTTTTTTTTTTTTTTTTTTTTTTTATTATTCTGTATGGGCTTACTTTTGACCTCAATCTAGTCCTGAGGACAGAGATGAGGTCGACGATGGAACGAGCTAACCCAAAAGAAGCCTATTAACTCGCGATTTAAATAGATTGGGGTCATATGAACTTGGAAACACCGACGCAGGCAGGGAATTCCACTCCTTGGCTGTGCGCATAATAAATGATGTAGCAAAGCGCTTCGTGCGAATGTGTGGAACATCGACAAGGTATGGGTGATAACCTGCAGTACGTCTAGACTCTCGATGGAAGAAAGGAGATGGTGGAATGAGTTCGTGGAGCTCTTGAGCACACTCACCGAAGTACAATCTGTAAAAACCCGACAAACATGCAACTTTGCGCCGATGGGCCAGGCTATGAAGCCTGGTACCAACCAGCTTATCGTCACCAATTAGCCTCTTGGCTCTGCGCTCAACAGAATCGAGTGTGGCTAATTGGTATTTGGCTGAGCCATCCCAAAGGTGACAGCAATACTCCATGCCAGACCGAACTTGAGCTTTATATAAGACTAAAAGCTGTCCAGGCTTGAAGTAACGCTTAACCTTGTTTAGGATACCCAGCTTTTTTGCCGCAGTTTGGGCTTTCGACTCAATGTAGGCACCGAAGTTCAGATTCGCACTCAACTTCGCACCAAGAAGCTCGAGGCTGTCGGTGACTGATACAGATGTACCCCGGAAAGTAGAAGCCAGATTGAACGGACTCCTTTTGGCGGTGAACAGGCACACTTGTGTTTTTGGTGGCGTTAAAAACAACCAGATTCTCATCACCCCACTTGGAGACGAGACTTAAGGTTGCATTCGTTCGCTCTACCATGGTCTCACTCAATAAATGCACTTCATCACCGCTGGCTTTTGCGCTGGATGCATAACTCTCCATGACAGTACTGTCGTCTGCGTACCCAACAATACCAGGAGCCAGAAGGTCATTAATGTGCAGCAGGAAGTGTCGCGGAGAGAACAGACCCCTGAGGAACTCCGGCATCAATAGCGATAAGGTCAGAGGAGCAGCCATCAATGACCACTCGGATCGACCGTTCACTCAGGAAGCCAGATATCCAGCGGCAAAAGTCAACGGGGATGCCGTATGCAGGAAGTTTGCTCAGCAGACTTGCGTGACATCCCCTGTCGAAAGCCTTCGAGATGTCGAGCGAAACGGCAAGGGCTTCGCCGTGTTTCTCGATGGCCTCACCCCAGCAGTGCGTAGCAAACACCAGAAGATCCCTAGTTGATCGTCCCCGGCGAAAGCCATACTGACGATCACTGAGTAGGTCGTTTGCTTTTTTTTTTTTTTTTTTTTTTTTATTCAGTATGGGCTTACTCTTGACCTCAATCTAGTCCAAAGGACAGAGATGAGGTCGACGATGGAACGAGCTAACCCAAAAGAAGCCTATTAACTCGCGATTTAAATAGATTGGGGTCATATGAACTTGGAAACACCGACGCAGGCAGGGAATTCCACTCCTTGGCTGTGCGCATAATAAATGATGTAGCAAAACGCTTCGTGCGAATGTGTGGAACATCGACAAGGTATGGGTGATAACCTGCAGTACGTCTGGACTCCCGATGGAAAAAAGGAGATGGTGGAATGAGTTCGTGGAGCTCTTGAGCACACTCACCGAAGTACAATCTGTAAAAGACCGACAAACATGCAACTTTGCGTCGATGGGCCAGGCTATGAAGCCTGGTACCAACCAGCTTAACGTCACCAATGAGCCTCTTGGCTCTGCGCTCAACAGAATCGAGTGTGGCTAATTGGTATTTGGCTGAGCCATCCCAAAGGTGACAGCAATACTCCATGCCGGACCGAACTTGAGCTTTATATAAGATTAAAAGCTGTCCAGGCTTGAAGTAACGCTTAACCTTGTTTAAGATACCCAGCTTTTTTGCCGCAGTTTGGGCTTTCGACTCAATGTAGGCACCGAAGTTCAGATTCGCACTCAACTTCGCACCAAGAAGCTCGAGGCTGTCGGTGACTGGTACAGATGCACCCCGGAAAGTAGGAGCCAGATTGAACGGACTCCTTTTGGCGGTGAACAGGCACACTTGTGATTTGGTGGCGTTAAAAACAACCAGATTCTCATCACCCCACTTGGAGACGAGACTTAAGGTTGAATTCGTTCGCTCTACCATGGCCTCTCTCAATAAACGCACTTCATCACCGCTGGCTTTCGCGCTGGATGCATAACTCTCCATGACAGTACTGTCGTCTGCGTACCCTACAATACCAGGAGCCAGAAGGTCATTGATATGCAGCAGGAAAAGTGTCGCGGAGAGAACAGACCCCTGAGGAACTCCGGCATCTATAGCGATGAGGTCAGAGGAGCAGCCATCAATGACCACTCGGATCGACCGTTCACTCAGGAAGTCAGATATCCAGCGGCAAAAGTCAACGGGGATGCCGTATGCAGGAAGTTTGCTCAACAGACTTGCGTGCCAAACCCTGTCGAAAGCCTTCGAGATGTCCAGCGAAACGGCAAGGGCTTCGCCGTGTTTCTCGATGGCCTCACCCCAGCAGTGCGTAGCAAACACCAGAAGATCCCCAGTTGATCGTCCCCGGCGAAAGCCATATTGACGGTCACTGAGTAGGTCGTTTGCTTCTAGGTATGCCAGCAGCTTCGCATTCAGAACCCTTTCTATAACTTTACAGAGTATGGAGGTGATGGCGATTGGTCGATAGTTACTGGGGTCGGCACGACTACCCTTCTTGGGTACTGGTTGTACATTGGCAACCTTCCATGACTCCGGAACCGTTCTGGTTTTAAGAGAGAGGCGGTACAAGCGTGTCAACACAGGAGACAACTCAGGCGCACAGTTCCTCAAGACTCTTGCTGGTATGCCGTCAGGACCGCTAGCCTTGTTCACGTCTAGGCTAAAGAGTACTCTACGAACCTCCTTTAAGTGTATTGTGATCTCCGGCATCGAAGAATCACAGTGAGGAATCGTTGGTGGCTGTTTTGAGTCAGTATCTAGACGTGAATTGCTCGCAAATAGAGATGCAAACAGGTTTGCCTTCTCGGTAGCGGAGTGAGCTAGCGACCCATCCGGTTTTTGCAAGGGAGGTAATGTGGGCCGGCAGAAGTTGGTTTCGACCGATTTGGATAGGGACCAAAACTGTTTACTACCAGAAGGGTAGGACGCAAGTTTAGCCCCTATACTGACGTGGTCGAAACGCGCCTTTCGGATCACCCGCTTAGAAGACTTTGCGGCAGAATTAAAAGCTCTTTTCTTCGCACGAACCCGACGAGCTCGAACTTTGCGGTCACGGGCTTGCACCCAGGCTTGGTATGCAGACTGCATTCGAGCCTCAGCACGAGCGCAGTCCACGTTGAACCAAGGACGGGCTTTGTGACCGAGCGGTATGTCGGAGAATGGAATATAGTATTCCATTCCCTGCCGTATCACGTCCGCAACCGCTTCAGCTGAAGAATTGGGGTCGCCCGAAGAAAAGCACACTGGACGTCAAGGGAAGGACGCAAAAAAAATGCCGCATCTCATCCCAGTCTGCTGATTCGTATCGCCAAACTCGCCTCTCGCCCCTAGGACTATCATCTGGAGGAGAGCTGATAGACACGGACTTCACCAGACAGTGGTCGGATGTTCCCAGTGGGGCTGATACCGATACTGAGTACCTGTCTGGGTCAGTGGTCAGCAGTAAGTCCAAGCAGTTGGGTGTATGTCCGTCAACATCTGGCACCCGCGTAGCTTCAGTCACCAGCTGGGTGAGATCTAGCGACAATGCAAATCTGCGCGCCTCTCTCCCAGCATGGTCAGTTTTCTGAAACGGGAACAACTACTCATAGTGATGGGCATTAAAGTCCCCCAGAAAAAGAAGCTCCGCCGTCGGGTACCGTTGCTGGGCACAATCTGCCATCTCCATCAGGTGCTCAAAGAGCCTGGTCGCCTCCTGGTCACCGGTAGACACCGACGTAGAGTGATATCTCCATCCCGGTATCCACCAGTATCCAGATAGTAGATAACCCGGAATCCTCAAAGCAACAGAGACGCCGAAAGCATATGTCAACGCGGACGTACACACAGACTCCAGCTCGTTTTACGAACTTATGTTCAAGCGAGTAACCTGGGTAGTTGAGGTACGCCACGTCTGACGGAGTCGCAATCTGCGTCTCCGTTAAAAAGAATAGGTGCAGCTTCTCGGTCTCGAGGTGGTGGTGGACTGGATTGAGATTTGAGTGCAACCCCCTGATATTGATGAGGTGCACTTTAAGTGGGAGGAAGTGCTGCCGCTTCAAAACCGTCTTCTTTTTTTGCTTTTTCATGTTTTAGTTAAGTATTTTTGTGGGGAAACAGGTTGGTCGAGACGCGGCTCGGTTACCCAACGGGCCTCTTCAGGTCATCCGACCTGTGGGAGACTCATCTGGAGACTGCGGGGACGACCGAGCCCCCCCGAAATGGCCACCGGGTCCTCCCGCCCAGTCGCCAACTGGCACAGTGGAGCATTTCGGGATTTTTCGCGAGTTGGTGGGGCAGCCTTTCCCACGTGGCTGGCGCAGTACTTGGGCCCCCTACTAACTGCGGTCGGCCAACGGCAGAGACCGTGCCTCGGATCCCGCTACCCTCCAGCATGAGTCCCCCGGTACAGAGTCACATAGAAACCCAGACTGGTCCGAAACCGCGCAACTGACTATATCCATCCCCCAATGGCACTGGCACTCCCGCTCACCGGCGGAACACGGACAAGCTGTTTGGCGCCGGACTCCGGCAGGAGGGTGGTCGCGCGCCGGGCGGCCGAAGCCTACCACTGCTGTAAGGGATCTTCAGCCGTCACCACAGTCCGTGAAGACGCTTGGTGCCGTTGCCCGGGGTGGACCGCTAGGAGGTAGATCCCAACCTCCCCAAAATTGTTGCGTTGGGTAAGTTGCGTAGTATCTTCTCGTCCAACTTACTGCAGTGTCTTAAAACGAAAGTCTATGACCAGTGTGTGTTGCCAGTGATTACATACGGGACCGAAACATGGTCGCTCACAATGGGCCTTATCGGAAAGCTTAAAGTCACCCAAAGGGCAATGGAGAGGGCTATGCTCGGAGTTTCTTTGCGTGATAAAATCAGAAATGAGGACATCCGCAAGAGAACCAAGGTAACCGACGTAGCCCGAAGAATAGCCAAACTGAAGTGGCAGTGGGCAGACATTGCTCGCAGAACGGATGGCCGATGGGGCCGAAAAGTTCTGGAGTGGCGACCGCGAACCGGAAGACGCTGCATTGGAAGGCCTCCCAGATAGGTGGACCGATGACCTGGTGAAGGCTGCAGGGATCTGCTGGATGCGATTTTCACGGGACCGGTCAATGTGGCGACACTTGGGGGAGGCCTATGTCCAGCAGTGGACGTCTTTCGGCTGAAATGATGAATGATGATGATGAACCGTAGAATATTCTTTTAAACATCATTGCCAATTTTTTGACGTTTTTTGGGAGTAAAAGTTTGGTCTACTTCAAGTACAACTCTAAAAACCATCAAAATTTTAACGTTTCAACGATTTTTTTATGAACGGGTAAAGTTGTAAATATCGTGTTTTGAACCGTAGAATAATCAAGAGTGTTTATTAAAAACTACAATAAATATAAATATATCAAAAATAGGTCGATTCTGAGGAACCTGACTTTAAACACTCAAAACTTTCTTTAAATCTGAAGAATGTAACGATTCTGAAAAATTGAAAGGAGATGTCCGTTTTTTGTATGGACGTTGGTTTTTTATTCCGAGATAAATCTAACCTGCATCAAAGTCCACTCAAATAAATACGACAAAATATGGAACTTAGAACTACTGAAATAATATTTTTAAACCCCTCCATTTAAGCGAAAAATCATAAAATAATAATTGATGTTATTACTATTTTATTATTTGTTGGCAACCCTTAAAAAAGCTCCGCCACTCTATGACAATGTAATTTTTGACAGATGATTATTCATCTGACACTGGCGTTAGAGATGTGCCAACTTAGGTTAAGACACGCTTCAAGTTAACTCGAATTGAAATTCATGTGATTCGGGAGTTCGATAATATAGTACTTTAATGTAATTATTTTATTACCATATCAAAATATTAGGTATAAAAGAAGACATTTATTTTCTAAATGTATTTTAAATTAGAAAATAGATAATATAGCATAAAAGTTCTCTAGTTTCTAGGATAAATAGTTTTTTTTTGGCCCGAAAAATCGATTCTTCGATTAATTGATTATAGATCGCACCCCTATCGGCTCAACGCGTGATTCGTCTGATCTGTCAGACCGTCACCGTACATTTGCGTTCAATTATAGCTTGGTATTAATCAATTTTGAAATAGCATAATTTTCGAAGGGCTTCTCATCCACACCGAACTCAATTTCCAGTCAAATAAAAGGAATTCTCCTAGGTATTTGAACAATGGTTTCAATCAATAACATTATTATTCATTATCTTCTGCTGATTATAAGCTCTTGTGTAATATGCTGAAACATGCACTTCTTGTTAACCGGGGTCTTAGTTAAATAATGTAATTTACACGTGAACATTCAGTGAAGGCACCATAATTATAAAGTGTGGTGGTCTCAGATCTTGATGGATAATGCTATATATTTTTGACTAAAAATAATGTTGTATTATCCGCTTGAATGATCGCGCGTCATTCTAATTATGACGTCAGTGCTACTCGACACCGACACCCCCGCGCCCCGCTGTGCGCCGGGCGGCCGCACTAAACAAAACATTTTTTTGTGGACTCGTTCGTAACGTGAGTTATCTCGAGTGATGTTTTTGTTAGAGCTTATGAAAGACTCTTTCGAGTAGGGTCAAGTGTTTGTTGATATTTCGTTTCAGTTTTTTTATATTGTTTTATATAAATTGATGACATACTAAATCAAATATTGATTGACACTGATAGTAATGACAGTTCCCCTGTGTCAATTTTCACTTTTTTTTGGGTGTGTTCACTAACCTAGAAAATTAGAAAGGTTTGTTCGTTTTAGAAGTAAATTCTCACTAAAATAAAAAACGATTTTTCAAATATTGGAGGGCTGTAAAAATGTATGATACATTTAGAAGCACTAGGTTTTGAGATGTCTTTCCAAATATATTTAAATTACCCTGGTTAGAGTTATTAAATAATAAAAAAACATTTCCGGACATGTCCTTTGATGTTTTTTAAGGGATAATTTTACAGCAAATATCGCTAATGGGTCCAGGGAACACTTTTCAATGCAAGCTTTGTGTGCTAAAAAAATCACGACATAATCAGATTTAGTGAAAGAAAAAAGAAAATTGTTTTTGTCCCGGTAATACATAAGCAGATACAATTAAATACAAGAGATGTTACAAGTGGCTTAAAATAGTACCTAAAACTACTAAACAGAGTGTTGTAGTGAGCCCCAAACTACAACACTCCAGACGTTCGTCTGTATCTTCGAGCTAGGTATTTGATTTCCAGAGTGGAGACTAGAGAGGTGATAAGGAATGTGGTGGAGCCGAAATTTGTGTACGTGCGTGGCGCGGTATGTTTGTGTCTATGTGTGTGTGTATGTGATGTGTGTCATGGATGTATTTGTTCCCATTTTTTGGCCACAATATCTTCGAGAAGTTTTGCCTTTTCAAGTCGTTTTGGTTCAGGCCCCGTATGATGAGATGAAAATCAACGTTATTGAACAGCCCGTTGTGGGTCTTGGCACTTTTTTAAAACTGAAAGTGAAGGGCCGCCGAAGGGCTGTTTGAAACTTTTCAAAGTATAATTTTAACTTTCTCTCATAACTCCCTACCTACTCAGCTATCAAGTTTTCATGCTGATTATGTTTGCTGAAATACCCTCTGGGCTCTTCTACCGTTTGCACCAACCATCATCTGCTGAGCCTTTTCCCAATTATGTTAAATAGTCCATCGTCTTTTATTAAAAGACATGATCCTCACCTGCCTCTCGTGTTCTGCGTTCTGCTTCCGCTACCTCTGCCAATCTCTTCTTTTCTTCCAATTCCTTTTTTGCCGCTAATCTCTGCCGGCGTTGCTCTGGAGTCTCACCAGGTGGGCTATCTGGGTCATATTCTTCGCCAGTGCGTGCCTCACTGTAATCCACCAAGACGCATCACATTATCCTCGTCCCTCACTGCAAACCTCAAATACATACACCTTATCTACGCGTCTAACTGCACAAAGAAATATCATATTATCTACGTGTCTAAGTGCACAAACACACATCACATTATGCATATGCCTCACTACACAAATACACATCACATTATGTACATACCTCACTGCACAAAGACACATCACGTTATCTACGTGTCCAAGTGCACAAACATACATCACATTATGTACATGCCTCAATGCGTAAAGACACATCCCATTATCTACATGTTTAAGTGCACAAACACACATCACATTATGTACATACCTCACTGCACAAAGACACATCACGTTATCTACGTGTCCAAGTGCACAAACACACATCACATTATGTACATGCCTCAATGCGTAAAGACACATCCCATTATCTACGTGTCTAAGTGCACAAACACACATCACATTATGTACATGCCTCACTGCACAAAGACACATCAAATTATCAACGTGTCTAATTGCACAAACACACATCACTTTATGTACAGACGCCAGCACATCTAGCTACCCCAAACTGTCAAATTTTTCCAATCCACCTTGAACTAATGCTTTACCGATAAAGTTTAATTAATAAAAATAAATACAGATTGCAGTAGCTTTATGTGCTGGTGTCTGTACATGCCTCACGGACTAGGTAAACTTGCATTTAGTTTGATAAAATCTTATTTGAATGATGGACAACAACAAGTTTAAATAAATGGTGTTCATTCAAAGGGTTTAAAAGTAAAAATTGGGGTTCCGCAAGGCTCAATATTGGGTCCTTTCCTCTTTTTAGTGTATACTAGCTTTTGCCCGTGACCTTCGTCCGCGTGAAATTTTATAGCCTATAACCTTCCTCAATAAATGGGCTATCTAACACTAAAAGAATTTTTCAAATCGAACCAGTAGTTCCTGAGATTAGCGCGTTCAAGCAAACAAACAAACAAACAAACAAACTCTTCAGCTTTATAATATTAGTATAGATAAATGATCTACCCTATTTACCTCAAAATATGGTGTTATTCGCTGATGACACTTCCCTAATTTTTAAGATAAATAGACGGGCCCAAAATCTAGATGACGTGAATAATGCCCTACTTCAGGTCCATTACTGGTTCACAGTAAACAATTTAGTATTAAATGAAAAAGAAACGAAATGCATAAGTTTTGCTTTACCGAATGTTAAAAGTAGCGATTGTGATATAGTATTGAATAAAGAGAAGCTTGAATTTGTAGATAAAACAGTTTTCCTGGGGATTACGCTAGATTCAAGGCTACAATGGGGTTCTCATTTAACATCTCTAGCGGGGCGGCTAAGTTCAGCAGCATATGCTATTAGATAAATCCGTCAATATACTGATTTAGAAACCGCTAGACTGGTCTATTTTAGTTACTTTCATAGTATACTGTCTTATGGCATTTTGCTATGGGGACGGGCTGCAGACATTAAGTTTATATTTATTCTGCAAAAAAGAGCCATTAGAGCCATATTTAATCTTCGTAGGCGTGATTCTCTAAGGGAACTGTTTAAGGAAATTAACATCCTGACGGTACATTGTCAATACATAATGTATGTAAGAAAAAATCTACATCTTTTTAATAACAGAGGTGATAGACACAATTACAGTACTAGAAATAGAGATTAATTAGTTCAGCCAGACTTCAGACTCGCTAAAGTAGACTCATCTTTCATGGGGTTTCAGATGCTATAATGATGCTGATGCTTGGCTCAATGTTGGTCCTGCTCTATAAGGACAGGGGCGCATAAATGGATAGCATTAAATAGTATGTTGGAGCTGCTGAAGATTGTACAACTAACTTTGCATTGTATAAATTCAATCTCTTTAGTATTATATAACCGCATAGCCCATATTATGTGAGTACTATGTACTACAAAGCTGTCATTCGCTGGAAACCTACGTCTTTTCAACTTAAATGTGCCCTGGCGGTTAGGAGTATGTCATGTTCAGTCAAATGTCTCGCTGATGGTGACGAGTGTGACGGATCATTTAGTTCCCTTCAAAATGGTTGAGTTGAATGGTGCTGATACATGCGTTATGTTCGTGAACGGGCTCTGTCAGTTGTGACTGGTCATCTTTTGGTTGCCACGGCTTATTTGAATTATTTTATTTTTGAATTGTTTTTATTATGGACACTTTTAACGTACACATCTTGCTACATCGTTCTCAAATAATGTACCATCTCAACATGAATGATGTAACCAAGGTTTTGTAAAAGTATTCTGATTTAAAAGAGTGTCCATGGAGTTTCTTGCCCGTTCTTCTCCATAGAGATCTACGTTAGGGAATGGGCGACTACAATACTTTCACAGTTTTTATGCCTTGTGACTGGGACTGTAGCTACTTTTCATTGTTGTCTTTGTTTCGGCAGTTCAAAAGTGCCTGTAACTGGCCTATTTGAAATAAATGCTTTGATTTTGATTTTGATCAAAGACACACACAGACTGCACAAAGACACATCCCATTATCTACGTGTCTAAGTGCACAAACACACATTACATTATGTACATGCCTCACTGCACAAACACACATCAAATTATGTACATGCCTCACTGCACAAAGACGCATCACATTATCTACATGTCTAAATGCACAAACACACATCACGTTATGTACAATTGAACCAACTAATTGATTTACAGTTTATATGTGTGGGTGAAGTCATAGTTATGCACACAATCACTAAATAAAACGAGCGAGCTCGGTTTTTATTAGTGTGCGTGCGGCACATCATTTATCATATACCAATAAGTCATCATTCACTTATGATATTGAAGGAGATATAATATTTTGCACAATATTACTATAGCAAGCTTGGCACAATGGCTATCGCCTTGTCAGTAAACGAGAAGCCGTACGTTCAAACCATGTATACAACAATATATTCTTTTTCTTTTTGACTCCCGCATTCCCTTTAAACTTAAGGGGAAGATTTATAAAACAATGGTTAGACCTGCTGTCTTGTATGGATCAGAATGTTGGACCACAAAAGGGATGAATGAGAGGCATTTGCATGTGGCGGAGATGAGAATGCTAAGGGAAATGTGTGGTGTTACGCGGATGGATAAAATAAGAAATGAGTATATAAGAGGAAGTCTGAAAGTGCCGCCGGTAACTGAAAAGTTGTGTGGTAATCGGTTGTCGTGGTATGGGCATGTGATGCGGAGGAATGAGAAAAATGTTGTGAGGAAAGTTTTGAGTATGAATGTGGATGGGTATATGAGTAGAGGAAGACAAAAGAAACGATGGATGGACTGTATAAAGAATGATATGGCAAGAAAGGAGGTGTCGGATGAGATGACGAGTAATAGAGAAGTATAGAAGAAGAAGACATGCTGCGACCCCAAATGAATTGGGATAAGGGCAAGAGAATGATGATGATTCATTATTTTGTTAAAACATTACTTAAAGTAGAATTTATAAGGAGTCGATCCCGTTCATGGTTGAGTAATGAAGTTTCCAACGTTTGAGATATATATAAACAAGGAACTCTCAGGTCATTTTATTTTGACTGTTTAGAAAATAACTACCGACAATTTAAAAATATTGTTTTTTATAAAAATGAGGGTTCTTATTTGTCAATCTACGAGTATTTGCATTACTGAGTTTATTGATTACTATGTTATGTCTTTCTTGCGGAACTCTAAAATCTGATAATACCTACCGCATTGACAATGACCTACCGCGTTGCGCCCGCCGGCATCGTGCAATTCGCCTTCTCAGCATTCCGATGGCGTGGGATCGAAGATTAGTGTATTTGTGCATCACTCTTGTTTCTCACATCGAACAATTGTCGCGCATCCTAGTTTTACCGATTTAATTGTAATATATTAATTAAAGTGTTTAAGCAAATTATATCGGTTTCTTTTGCATCCTCGTCTGCAGCCGAACGTAATTACTACTCATGCGCATGTGTGCGGATTTATTTCTGTGGATCCAACCATGCAACATTTATCAATGTTCAAAAGGGTAGAAATCGTTGTTTTGGATGAGCAAAACATATCTACATGTGAAATTGTGAGTGTAAATATGGTGCTGCCCCACAAAGGATGGGACACTTTATATCGTGTCCTGTCTGTCCTGTTGTTTGCTCGTTGACGCTACTGAAAGTGCCAAACTCGTCGCCAAATTTTGGGCTGACTCAGTTTGAATTGTCATCGACACGCTAAGAAGAAGTGAAATTGGAAGGCGCTTAATGATAACGGTGAGTAACAGTTACATATAATATTATGTTGATATTATACCTACTTCACTTTAACTAACTCCGATCACCTTTCAATGTTTACTAGGAATAAATAATTAATGTAACTTAATTGCAATATCTACCATAGTTATAGTAATATATTATCATAACTGAAAGTTTCTTTATTAAAATTATTCTATTAAAATTAGCTTGATTTAGCCCTTAGACAGTTTAAGAAAAGCTAATGTCAGTGTATATCTTGTATTTATTTATTGTATTGTGCTGAGAAGTCACGTATATTGTTCATCATCGTGTCACGTATGTTGTACATCAGCATGTCACGTACTGTCCAGGGTTAAGTTAAGGTAAATATACTGTTCTCCGTAGGCTTAGTGTTAGCACGTAGTCACGTACTATCTACGTATATTTAAACCACCTATTAAAGGAGAGAGGGCAGTCGAGGACTGTAGTTGAGTACAGTTGAGTCTCAGTTCACAATTGACTCTCAAAGTAATACACGTCATGTTGTTTACTTAACCCCTCCTCATCCCCACATCGCATGGCGACCCTGCCAGTCGGCTGGACGGCGTTATAGTTCTCCGTTCGAGGGATTCGCAGCAGCAGAGGTCGACTAGGCTTCGGTGAGAGCTTCGCGTCACATCGGGTCACGGGCCATGGGGAGCACAACGTCAAAGGAAGAAGTGGTCATCGCTCAGACGGCGGCGGGTGGTTCGAATGCCGCAGCGGTTACACAGGAGCAGGTGACGGCCATCCAAACGGTGCTGTTATTTATTGCTGTATGTATGGCACTTGTCATCGTTGATGTGGCAGTCCGGATATATAGAAGGTGTCACCACAGTTGGGTCGAGGACCAGCTAAACCAGCGGGAGGTTTGCAAGGCTGTGCAGATGGCCTGACCAGATATGGGCGAAGTAACGTTCCCTCGTCAAGAAGTAAGTGATTAAGTGATTTTATACGTGAACATAAGTGAGCGTGATGGCCGAGCGGTAAATTTAGAGACAATAGTAGACATATAGTATATTAAGTTTAAATGGAAGTGGAACTAACGTCACTGTTCGTGCAACTAAAATTGTTAAGGGAAAATATTGTGAAATTAGGTCCTAGTAGGCGGAAAGGCGACAATTTCAATAAGAAAATTAGTGTCGCGAAAGCCTTATACGATAAATTTAAGAGTATAATTTCAAGTTCGGGCAAATTTTCAGTTATTTTCGAGTTAACACAGCTGATAGTTAAGATAGAAAATTTGTACGTAGATACTATAAAATTTGGAGACGTCGGCAAAATCAAGTTAGAGATGGCGGCAAGATAAGATTTTCTTTAAAGACGGCGGTTAGCTTGCTGCCGAAAATGAATGGCGATGAGCAGGTGACCCAAGATTTGGTTGATGCCATAGGTTTATATAGTTCTATGTTGGAGGAGACAGATAATACTCTTTTAGTAAAATTCGTTCTAACCACACGGCTTACCCAGGGGGCTAGGATTCGGTTGTCTTCCAATTACGCAACAGTGGACAGTCTGCTAGCTGACATGAGAAAACATTTAATAACAGTAGAGTCGGACGTGGCTGTGCAAGCCAAACTTGCTCGCGCTAGGCAAAACAATAAATCGGTCGCGGAATTAGGTGCCGAGATAGAAAAGTTGATGGTCAATTTGACTATTTCTCAAGCCGGGGAAAGTTCGGAAGCTTATAAAATTTTGCAGCCGTTGAACGAAAGATATGCGATTACGAAGTTTGCCGACGGACTTCGTAATCAGCGTCTTACTACGGTTATTGCGGCGCGGAATTTAACTTGTTTAAAAGATGCTATTAGGGTAGCGGAAGAAGAGGATTGTGCTTCGTCGTCGCAAGTGTTGACGTACCAGCGCTGGCCCGCAAGACGTGGTTTTTAATCGGGCGTAAGAAATTGCGGAAATGACCATAGGCGGCAGGTTGTAGAGGGTAGGCACGCGCAGCATGGAACAGCTGTTGAGCGTACGCGCAAAAATGTCAAGGCATGGCATAGCAGTGGAATGCGCGGTCGCAGCGATAATGCTCGTCGTGGACGTCAGGCTCAGCAAGGTCGACGGCGTGTAGCGTGTTTTGAGCACGCGCGGGGCGATGCTGACTCAGGCGCAGTGTCAATGTCACGGAACGATGAAGGCGGGCAGCTGAGTGAGACTCGGTTTTTTCGTGCCTAAGCATATTTTAGCTTGTGATAGCATTAACTGGGTTAATTTGTTAGTGGATAGTGTAGATACGGAATGGTTAGTGGATACGGGTGCGTCCATATCAGCTGTAAAAAACACTTTTTTAACGAATAACGCTTTGTGTTATAAGGTGGTTAAGGAAGAGTTGGTGATCAATGGTGTAGGAGGTAGTTTGCGAGCTATAGGTTATGTATATTTAAATTTGGAGTACGGTCGATGTTCGTTCGTGCGTAGGTTTTATATATTTGATGAGTTGCCATGTAAGTCGGTAGGCATATTAGGCCAGGATTTTTTGCAGAAATATAGTGGTATTATAAATTTTTCATTGAATTGGTTGTCTCTTAAGGGTAATAAGGGGCAGAAGGTTTCGATGCCGCTCAAGTCGTGTGATTACCTGTTGACTATTCCTCCGCGTTGTGAGGTAGTTAGGTATTTTCCCGTTAATAGAGCAGGAAATTGTATAGTGGTAAGGAAAGAATTGCGTGGAGGTGTTTTTTTGGCAAGTGTGGTGGCTAGGCCTAGGAATGGGATGATACCCATTAGGATTTTAAACACAAACTCTGAGGAAGTTGTGTGTAGTATGTCCGGTGTAGAAGTTTATCCGTTAAGTGGTTACGATTGTTGTAGTTTTGCGGAGCCGGAAGGGAACCTTGGGCATGTTAAGGAAATATTTTCTTTGCTTAAACTTGATTATTTAAATGCCGAGGAACGATTGTCCATTGAGCGAATTTGCGCGAAGTATTCTGATATATTTCATGTTCCGGGAGATAAATTATCAGTCACGAATGTGTATGAGCAGTCAATACGATTGAAAGAGAATGTGACTCCAGTTTATAGGAGGCAATATAGAATACCTTATATACAGAAGAAGGAAGTTGATAGGCAAGTGCATGAGATGATGGATAGTAATATTATTGAGGAGACAGTTAGTGAGTGGTCTAGTCCTGTTTTGGTTGTACCCAAAAAAGCAGATCGTAGTGGGGAGAAGAAATGGCGCGTGGTGATAGATTACAGGCAGTTGAACGAAAAGATACAGGATGATAAATTCCCTTTGCCTAATATAACTGAAATCTTAGATTCAATGTCGGGTGCTGTTTACTTTAGTCACTGTGATTTGTCGCAATCATATTATCAATGTGCTTTAGAAGAAAGTAGTAGGAGATACACTGCTTTTACGACTGATAAGGGGCAGTATCAGATGTGTAGGTTACCAATGGGGTTGAAGATAAGTCCTAGTTCTTTTAGCAGATTGATGACTGTGGACATGTCTGGATTGAATTATGTCAGGTGTCTGATTTATTTAGATGATCTAATTATTTTTGGACGGAATTTGGATGAGCATAACAGGAATCTTATATCAGTTTTTTCACGCTTGAGGAAAGTAAATCTTAAGCTAAATCCATCCAAATGTGAATTTTTGAAGAAGCAAGTGCTTTATTTAGGACACGTAATTTCGGAGGAAGGTATTTCACCAGATCCAGAGAAGGTAGACGTCGTAAAAAGTTATCCGCGTCCAACGACGATTGATGAGGCAAAGAGGTTCGTAGCGTTTGTGAATTATTATAGGAAATTCATACCAAATTTTGCTAATATAGTGGTACCTATGAATAGACTGTGTAAAAGAGGTGTCGTGTTTAGTTGGACCGATGAGTGTGAGAGGTCTTTTCTGTTGCTTAAGGAAGCGTTGATGAATCCACCGGTGTTGGATTATCCAGATTTTACTGATAACAACACTTTCATATTGCAAACCGACCGTTCGGGGTATGCTTTAGGGAGTGTGTTGTGTAATGGGAACGGGAAACCCATTGCATATGCTAGTAGGTCTTTAGGGAAAAGTGAGTTAAATTATCCTATAATAGAGAAGGAGTTATTGGCAATAGTTTGGTCAGTTAAACATATTTGTACATATTTGTACGGACGGAGGTTCGTCGTAAAAACGGATCACCGGCCGCTGTTGTATTTGTTTAACATGACAGATCCTTCAAGTAGGTTGACTAAGTTTCGGTTGTGTTTAGAAGAATACGACTTTGAGGTTGAATATCATCATTCTCTTGCCCTTATCCCAATTCATTTGGGGTCGGCGCAGCATGTCTTCTTCTTCCATACTTCTCTATTACTCGTCATCTCATCCGACACCTCCTTTCTTGCCATATCATTCTTTATACAGTCCATCCATCGTTTCTTTGGTCTTCCAAATAATACCCAAAGCAGTATGAGGTTGAATATATTAAGGGAAAAGAAAATGTGCAAGCAGATGCACTTTCCAGGATAGTGATTACAAGCGAGGATTTGAAAACCATACGCGAAAAGACTAAATCCGTGATGACGAGAGCGCAGTACAAACGGTTAAGAGAGCCGAATGTTTGTGATACGGACTCCATGGTATCTGGGACTGATCACCCTAAGATCGTGGAAGTTCTTAAAAAACAAGGAAATGACGTTGAGATATGTTTAAATGAATGGGAGAAAATGTTACGTAACAACAATTATAAAAAGATATTTTCAAAAACGCGCAATTTAATGTATGTGCCAGGGAACTCGAGTATTTATGTAAACTATGAATCTTTATCGGCATCATCGCGAGACGAGTTGTTGAAAGACATAGTAGATTTTTGTATTGAGAATGGCATAAAAGAAGTTATTATTTTAAAAAATCGTTATAACGTTGAATTTATTACAAAAATGGCACAATATTTAAAGGAAAATAGTGGTAAATCTCTACATACGAAAGATTTTAAAATGTGTGTGGTGAAGGATTTACGGAGAGTAGAAGGGGAAGATGAGAAGAGGATTATTTTGAATGATTTCCACATTTTACCCACAAGTGGTCATGCAGGTATACGCAGAATGGTGAATAATATAAAGAAGTATTATTATTGGTCTTCTATTGAAAAAGATGTAACGGAATACATTAATAAATGTGATAAGTGTAAGAAGCAAAAGTATTCTAGACATACTAAGGAACCAACTCCGGACCGACGAGAAGATAACGGAACTCGAAGAGGAATTGAGCAGGCTGCGATGGAGTATTGTGGGATTATCTGAAGTCCGAAGAGAGGGTGAGGACACGATAATCCTGAAATCCGGCAACCTGCTCTATTTCCGAGAGGGTGACCGGCAGTCCCAGGGTGGTGTTGGGTTTATCGTCCACAAGTCCCTCGTGAATAACGTGGTGAAGATCGAGAGTGTGTCGACCAGGGTGGCGTACCTTATACTCAGAATATCCTCAAGATATTTGCTGAAGGTCATACAGGTCTACGCCCCGACCTCGGCACACCCCGACGACGAAGTGGAGACCATGTATGAGGATATTTCCAAAGCCCTGCATGGTTTCAAGACTCACTTCACCGTTGTCATGGGGGACTTCAATGCGAAACTGGGCAAACGAGATGGAGATGAGCTGCAGGTGGGGCAATTTGGGTTTGGAAGTCGGAACCACCGGGGTCACCAACTGGCTAGTTTTATGGAGAAGGAGGGCCTCTATATGATGAACTCCTTCTTCAAAAAGCGCGAGCACAGGAAGTGGACCTGGCAGAGTCCCGATGGTGCAACTAAAAATGAGATTGACTTCATCATGTCAACCAAGAAGCAGATGTTCAATGATGTCTCTGTGATCAATTCGGTGAAAACCGGGAGCGATCACCGCATGGTAAGAGGCACATTGAACATCAATATAAAGCTTGAAAGGTCTCGACTGATGAAGTCTACGCTCCGTCCAGCACAGATCCAGATCCAAAACCCCGAGAGCTTTCAGCTTGAACTCCAGAATCGTTTCGAGTGCCTAGGAAGCTCAGTGGACGAATACAACGATGGGTTCGTGGAAACTGTCCACACGACTGGGTCTAAGTTTTTCAAGACACGTCGTGCACACAACAAAAAACTCTCTGATCATACTCTCGAGCTCATGAAGGAGCGGCGTGAGATGATCCTGCAGTCTTCGGATGACGTGTGGAAATACCGGCAGCTCAATAGACGGATCTCTAAATCCTTGAAGAGCGACCTCCGCCGCTTTAATACCGAGCGTATTAAAGACGCTATTGAGCGGAATAAAGGCTCCAAGGTATTTTCAAGAGATCTGGCTATTGGGCAGAGCCAGCTAACGAAACTGAAGACCGACGATGGCAGGATCGTATCCGCCAAACCGGAGCTGCTGAGGGAGATCGAGAGTTTTTATGGGCAGTTGTACACTTCAACTAGAAATCCTGTTGCAATTCTAGCTAACGACCCAAGAGCTAGACTGACCCGACACTATACCGAAGACATTCCGGATGTCAGCCTGTACGAGATTAGTATGGCTCTTAAACAGCTTAAGAACAACAAGGCACCGGGTGATGACGGAATTACGGCCGAACTCCTGAAGGCGGGTGGAAAACCGGTACTTAAGGCCCTTCAGAAGCTGTTTGATTCCGTCATACTCGAGGGGAAAACGCCGCAGGCATGGTGCAGGGGTGTGGTGGTACTCTTCTTCAAAAAGGGCGACAATGCCCGGCTGAAGAACTATAGGCCCATCACACTTCTAAGCCATGTCTACAAGTTGTTCTCAAGAGTCATCACGAATCGTCTCGCGCGCAGGTTTGACGATTTTCAGCCTCCCGAACAAGCCGGATTCCGAAAAGGCTTTAGCACCGTAGACCACATACATACGCTGCGGCAGGTTATACAGAAGACCGAAGAGTATAACCTGCCTCTCTGCTTGGCGTTTGTGGACTATGAGAAAGCCTTCGATTCGATCGAGACTTGGGCTGTACTGCAGTCTCTCCAACGGTGCCAAATCGACTATCGGTACATCGAGGTGTTGAAGTGTTTGTACAAAAACGCCACCATGTCAGTCCGACTTCAGGACCAGACCTCAGAACCTATCCTTCTGCAGCGAGGTGTAAGACAGGGAGACGTCATATCTCCGAAACTGTTCACCGCTGCACTGGAGGATATCTTCAAGGTTCTGGACTGGAGAGGGCTAGGCATCAACGTCAATGGCGAGTACATCTCTCACCTTCGGTTTGCCGACGATATAGTGGTCATGGCTGAGACCATGGAGGACCTCAGTACAATGCTCGATGACCTTAGTAGAGCTTCCGAAAAAGTGGGTCTTAAAATGAACATGGACAAAACCAAAATCATGTTGAATACCCATGTAACACCCACTCCTATCAAGATCGGAGACTCTACACTCGAAGTTGTAGACGATTATGACTACCTTGGACAAACGATCCAGTTAGGTAGGTCTAACTTCGAGAAAGAGGTCAATCGTCGAATCCGACTTGGCTGGGCAGCGTTCGGGAAGTTGCGTGGTATCTTCTCGTCCAACTTACCGCAGTGTCTCAAGACGAAAGTCTATGACCAGTGTGTGTTGCCAGTGATTACTTACGGGACCGAAACATGGTCGCTCACAATGGGCCTTATCAGAAGGCTTAAAGTCACCCAAAGGGCAATGGAGAGGGCTATGCTCGGAGTTTCCTTGCGTGATCGAATCAGAAATGAGGACATCCGCAAGAGAACCAAGGTAACCGACGTAGCCCGAAGAATAGCCAAACTGAAGTGGCAGTGGGCAGGGCACATTGCTCGCAGAACGGATGGCCGATGGGGCCGAAAAGTTCTGGAGTGGCGACCGCGAACCGGAAGACGCTGCGTTGGAAGGCCTCCCACTAGGTGGACCGATGACCTGGTGAAGGTTGCAGGGATCCGCTGGATGCGAGTCGCACGGGACCGGTCAATGTGGCGACACTTGGGGGAGGCCTATGTCCAGCAGTGGACGTCTTTCGGCTGAAATGATGACTAAGGAACCAATGACAATTACTACCACTGCATCCGCATCTTTTGAGAAAATTTATTTAGATATAGTGGGGCCACTTGATAGGGATGAAAAAGGCAATGTTTATATATTGACACTTCAGTGTGAGCTTACAAAATTTGTAGAGGCGTATCTATTAAAGAATAAATCCGCAAATGAGGTAGCGAAAGCGTTGGCAGAAAATTTTGTTTTGAGATATGGAATACCGCGGACAATTGCTACAGATAGGGGTTCTGAGTTCATTTCAAAAGTAATGGTAGAGCTATGTAACATCTTATGCATCAATAAAATCTTGTCGACATCATATCATCATGAGAGTATAGGATCTTTGGAAAATGTTCACAAAACTTTAGGCGCGTATTTAAGGATCCAGACGGAGAATAATCCATCGTCATGGAGTTCTTGGATTCCATATTGGTGCTTTTCATATCAACACTACAGTTAATACTGTGACCAAATATACACCTTATGAATTAGTTTTCGGTAAAATTTGCAGGTTACCAAGTAGTCTTCAAGGTGAAAGTGTTGAACCATTGTACAATTTTGATGATTATCCCTTAGAATTTAAGTTTAGATTGCAGAGGGCTCAAAATGATGCGAAAGAAAATTTGATAGCAAGTAAGTTAGCGAGGAAAAATTGTTATGATAAGAACCTTAATTCAATAAATTATAAAGAAGGTGACTGGATATTGATAAAAAACGAAACAGGCAATAAATTAGAATGTATTTATAATGGACCATTTGAAGTTATAAAGGACGAGTCACCAAATGTCATTGTAAAAAAGAATGATAATAAGATAGATGTAATTCATAAGAATAGAACAAAATTATATTGTAAGAGTTAGAATGTAAGAGGGAAAAAAAAAACCGTAATTTAGTTTTTTTTTTTACTTTAAGAGGGGTGATGTGCTGAGAAGTCACGTATATTGTTCATCAACGTGTCACGTATGTTGTACATCAGCATGTCACGTACTGTCCAGGGTTAAGTTAAGGTAAATATACTGTTCTCCGTAGGCTTAGTGTTAGCACGTAGTCACGTACTATCTACGTATATTTAAACCACCTATTAAAGGAGAGAGGGCAGTCGAGGACTGTAGTTGAGTACAGTTGAGTCTCAGTTCACAATTGACTCTCAAAGTAATACACGTCATGTTGTTTACTTAACCCCTCCTCATCCCCACATCGCAATATTATTATAAAATTAATTAGGTATATATAAGTATATTATATTAACATAGTGTATATTATGTATATTGTATTTAAATGTAGTATATATTTTTATAATAATAGCTATTATTAATAGCATTATAAATACTGTTTTTATCCACAGAGGAGAACCGCCGATATGCGGATTTTGGAGACGTAGAACATCTTAGGCCTAAACCAAAGGCAAATTCATCGGCTCGACACCACGACATCGTGGCAAGGCACAAGGCTGATCCCTTGTTGTCCACCCGCATAAAAGCAACAGCACACAACTATAAGAAATCACCTACATTCTGCTGGATTACGTTGCAGCAAGCCAGCGCGCAGCTTTGCTGTCCACTGCGCACCGACAAAACCGACTACACTTTGCTAGGTCATACATCAATTTTGATTTAGAGAACAATGTGCTGATTTATAGCGACGAAAAAACGTTTAAGTCGGATAAGGATGGGCGTAAAGTAAAAAAGTATGCGCGAATATGGTTAACAGCATGAGGTAAAGGTTACAAGAAGTAATTTATTTTAATTAGTAGACGAATATGAATCTTATTGTTATGCAAATAATGTTCATATTTGTTAAGCGAATGTGAATTGTCAGAATTTCTTACTATCTAACATGTTGATTCACTTCACCTCTAATTTTACTTTGATCCAATTTATATACCTGCCTACTTTGACAAATTATTTACGTCCATCCTTACCAACAAAAAACTTTGCCTTTGCCAATAAAACTGGTAAACAACAGTGTTTTATTCATTCGAATGTCTAGTATGGATAGCTATAGCCTATATATGTTTAAAACCAGTTCGTATTAAATCATTGTATCAGCCACACAAGTTTTTTTTGCTAACTTACAGCCCCCACCAAATTGAACCTTAAAACAACCAATGTAAGGAAGGAATAGGCTCGTCCAAACCAAATGTTTATCTAATAAAAATCAAATTATTCTATTGGTTTTATTTAATTACTTTTTTAATTTTTGCTTGAGTGATTTTATTGGTCACAAAATTAATCTAATAAAGAACAAAAAGTAAAAAACTGCAAAAATAACTCCTCACCTGCGATCGAACTCACATCGTCGAGCTTAGATCACTAACTGACTCAAGCGCTTACACCAATCAGCTATGGTGACCATGTTACACTTGTATAAAATGTTGGTCTTATTGTAAACGCGTTTATTTTACCCGTGAGCGCTTACACCAATCAACTATGGTGACCATGTTACACTTGTATAAAATGTTAGTTTTATTGTAAACCCGTTTATTTTACCCGTGTGTTATTTTACACGGGTTAAAGTAAAAAAAAATAAACCCCGTGTAGGGTAGAGTACGTATCATCATCATCATCATTTCAGCCGAAAGACGTCCACCGCTGGACATAGGCCTCCCCCAAGTGTCGCCACATTGACCGGTCCCGTGCGACTCGCATCCAGCGGATCCCTGCAGCCTTCACCAGGTCATCGGTCCACCTAGTGGGAGGCCTTCCAACGCAGCGTCTTCCGGTTCGCGGTCGCCACTCCAGAACTTTTCGGCCCCATCGGCCATCCGTTCTGCGAGCAATGTGTGAGTACGTATACGCACACAATAATAATGAGTGACTGTATGAACACCGGCTCGTACAATGACAGACGTCGAATGACAGAGTCCGAACAGCAGGTATGCCGATGTCCCTCAGTGATGGGATCCGGCCACGGAAACCATCACCGTGTCACAGGAGGAGGTGGCAGCTCCCCCTACAAACACCGCGGCTACACCTGCGGATGCTCCTGCAGCTGCAGCGGCGGCTGCCCCTACTGCCGCCAGTGTGGGTGCCGTCCTCTCCTCGGGCGATGAGCTCGACGGCGACATCCTGTCGTTGTTGTCGTCGGCCTCGGACCTTAAGGGTGAGGGCTTCGACGCGGGCGACCTGCTTGCCGGGCTGCGACTAGTAGGCTACGAGGAAGGATCGACCAGCGATGGCGTCCCCTTCGTCGACCTGTAAAGTCCTGCAGGCCAACTTCCACCAGAGTCAGACCGCGACGGCTCAGCTGCGGAAGTGGCTGGAGGTTCAACAAACGGCGATTGCCTTGATCCAGGATCAGGGCCGGCCGCATACAAGGTCACTCCAATCTTGGTGGTAAGCTCTTAGTTTGAACAGATCACGATCAACCAAGATCGTGTATCTATACGACACGTAACATTAAAACACAGAGGTGATTAAACACACGGAGGTGGCAGTAGTCTTCGCGTCGGCGGTAGTATATGCCCGATGCAGAGGAGCCGCCCTCGCATGAACTAGCCCACCTCTTAAGACATTGCGAGAGCACAAGGGTGGAAGTCATCCTAGGCGTAGACGCAAACACCCATCATCCTCTGTGGGGCATGGACACGCATAACGCAAGGGGTAAGACTTTAGTTGATTACTTATTCACTACAAACTTAACCCTACTGAATACAGGCTCCGAACCAACCTTCGTAAACAGACGAAGCCAAAAAAATCATAGACCTCACTCTGGCATCGGAGGGTGCAGCGGCCATCACCACCGGCTGGCAGGTCTCCAAAGAGGCCTCCTGCTCTGGCCACAGATGGATTCGCTTCGACATCCAGGTCTGTATTACACCAACACTGCCACGGCGCAACCCACGCAACACAGACCGTGCTGCCTATACGCGCTTCCTCGAGACCAAACTTGCGTCAACAAACTACTGGATGACCTTCGAGGACACGTCCCAGACGGACGGGTGAGTAAGTCATCTCACGAAATCAATGCTAGACAGTTACCGATCATCCTGCCCGGCAACAAGCAACCTTGGTGGGGAGCGGATTTAGAACGAAAGCGCGGGAAGGTAAGGGTAGCTCTAAAGAGAGCCATGGACACCTGTGCCGACGAGGATTAGGACGCGTACTACGCGGCCAAATCCAGCTACAAAAAATGCATCAGATTCAGGATCTCTACGGGATGGCGAAAATACTGTGGCAGCATAGAATCCGTTCCAGTCACATTCCATCAACACGTGATAAATATCCTCAATCACCCCACAAACTTCGCAGTTTGGTGAGGAACTTTTACCCAAATATTTAAATTTATTAGATGGGATGTGGCCTGAACGCATCCTCAACAGAGCTACTACATATTTCCTATCTATCTCCCTTCCTTCAAACCATGGGTAACCAACTAACGAAGCGATTCAGACTGGATGGTTTTATACCAGATTCCCTTTAACTTTGATCGTTCATCAAAATATTCGTGCCATCTTTCTCTGGAAAGTTAAATGAGCAAGCCAATCCGAATATAATGGTGTGCATATGTAATTGATACCCTCATATGACGCTTGTTGTGCTGCTAAGTCTGCTTCCTCGTTACCCATGATTTCAATGTGTGTGGGAATCCATTGAATGGTGACGGTTTTATCCATAGACTGAATCCTACAGATTAAGTCTAAAATAATTATGGCTATCGGGAACCTTCGAAGACTCGAGGGTATTCGAGCCTAATGTTGGAGGCTGATTTTTGAATCCGTAAATATGACAAAGTTCTCTCAGTAAATACAACATGGCTTCAGAAATAGCTATGAGTTCATACATTATAGACATCAGGCGCGGTCCCAGGGGGGGAGGGGGGTCACAGGGGTCATGACCCCTCCCAAAACCATACACGCCAAATTGACAAACCATAAAATATCTTTTTTCGGGTATAAATTATTAACTTCCGGCTTAATCGTTCAAAAACAAAAGCAACTAACCTTTCCGAGGCAGAATGCTAAAATTTTCAAGCTCGCTTCGCTCGCTGATGCATCCTCCCCTTTTCAGTTACTTTTATTCTCATGTCAGTATAAATGAACAAAAAGAACCTAATACACGGGGCGGAGGCGGGTCACTTCAATTTAGAATTTTGAAGCTCTCGTCTCTCGCTCTTGCATTCTATTAGTACCAAGAGCGGAACCAGGTGGTGTCATGACCGGCCGTCATAACCACCCCGCCCTGGGCTAGGCCTAGTTAGACCGTGATTATGTTTCTGAACTCATTGATTTAAATAAAATAAATAGAGGCCCGGCTCGCTTCGCTCGCTCATTGCGTTCTCTTCATTTTAAAACTTGAAAATCTAACTATCTCTCAGAGGCAGGGCCGTAGGCACGGGGAGTAAGTGAGGGTTAAACCTCTCGAAATCATCTCCGACAACAATAAAGAAATCAACATATCCGAGGCGGAATGCAAAAATTTTCTTGCTCGCTATACTTTTTTAATACTACAAAAGTTGACCTAGTCCCTATTTCTGTGAAAATTCACAAAAAGAGTGGTGCACACATTTTCCAGTTAGCTTTACTTGCTAATACAAACAACGTAGCCGGCCTACCCTAACCCTAACCTACTTTTTCAAGTTGACAAGAGTTCCTCCTATAGTTATTTCTGTACAAATTAACAAAAGGAATGGTGGTTTTTTCCGGCTCGCTTCACTCGCTAAACATCCTGTTCTTTTCAATTCTAAGTAGAATAAGTTGAAAGAGTTCCTCCTTTTTCTCATTTCTATATGAATGAAAACAAAAAGAACTTAATTCCAGGGAAGGGTGAAAAAATTTTCGAGCTCGCTTCGCTCGATCTTGCATCTAAGTACTTACATAAATAACTCCTGTATGAATTGCTCAAAAGAAGATCAAACCAACCCGAAGTAGTTTTAAAATTTTCGGGCTCGCTTTGCTCGCTCAGATGTTTTACGTTCTCAGATTTTCTCTATAAATTGACACAATTTCTGAACGCCTTTCAAATTCGAACGGTGTGCTAAATTATACGAGCTTGCTGCGCTCGCTCTTGAATCCAGATTTTTCTCAATTGATTGGCTTTTCACAAACAAAATTAGTCTTTGTGTGAATCGACCTGACAAACGAAAACCTAAGATATTCGTGATGGAGTAGAAGCTCTTTTCGGGAAGCTGAAGATGCAACCCCCGGAAATAAACCTGTAGGCGCCCATGATCGTTTTGTATAGGTAAATCCAGAGATGGTTGATATGATTTCATTTTTCAAAAGTTCTTCTTAATTGTTTCCGAATTTATACCCTTAATTGTTTACTTATTACACTAGTTAAATCTATATTGGTTACCCAAGTAGCCAAGGAATAAATATCTAACATCAGGCTCGAGTACAAAGGCGTTTCTGAGTAGACTGTGGACATCCACTAATAATGGCAATTTATTTTTTCTTCAGTACAGCCCTTGGCATTGGTCAGACAGCTCCTCCAAAGTACTAAAGAGATTTTCTTTTATTTATATTTACACAAATTATTAACTTTTTAAAATATTCCTTAAAAAAAAACAATATAAAAAAAAACATTTAAAAATATAAAAAATTGTAGCCCACCGGTATCGAAAACAGGGTCCAAGCTACCGGCGGTCATGGCTCCAGAGAGAGGAACCTCCTAACAATACGAGCCGTGTCTAGAAGTACCGCTTTCTGAATCAAGCCCTTGATCCAGCTGCCTAACGAGAGCCTCATTTCAGCCGAAAGACGTCCATTGCTGGACATAGGCCTCTTCAAGTGTCACCACATTGACCGGTCCCGTGCGACTCGCATCCAGTGGATCCCTGCAACCTTCACCAGGTCATCGGTAGGAGGCCTAGTGGAAGGCCTTCCAACGCAGCGTCTTCCAGTTCGCGGCCGCCACTCCAGAACTTTTCGGCCCCATCGGCCATCCGTTCTGCGAGCAATGTGCCCTGCCCACTGCCACTTAAGTTTGGCTATTCTTCGGGCTACGTCGGTAACCTTGGTTCTCTTGCGAATGTAATCATTTCTGAGTTGCTCTCCATTGCCCTTTGGGTGACTTTAAGCCTTCTGATAAGGCCCATTGTGAGTGACGACGTTTCGGTCTCGTATGTAATCACTGGCAACACACACTGGTCATAGACTTTCGTCTTAAGACACTGCAGTAAGTTGGACGAGAAGATACCACGCAACTTCCCGAACGCTGCCCAGCCGAGTCGGATTCGACGATTGACCTCTTTCTCGAAGTTAGACCTACCTAACTGGATCGTTTGTCCAAGGTAGACATAATCGTCTACAACTTCGAGTGTAGAGTCTCCGATCTTGATAGGAGAGGGTGTTACATGGACTTTTAACATGATTTTGGTTTTGTCCATGTTCATTTTAAGACCCACTCTTTCGGAAGCTCTACTAAAGTCATCGAGCATTGTACTGAGGTCCTCCATGGTCTCAGCCATGACCACTATATCGTCGGCAAATCAAAGGTGAGAATGTACTGGCCATTGACGTTGATGCCCATCCCTCTCCAGTTCAGAACCCTGAAGTCATCTCCAGTGTAGCCGTGAACAGTTTCGGAGATATGACGTCTCACACCTCGCTGCAGAAGGATAGGTTCCGAGGTCTGGTCCTGAAGTCGGACTGACATGGTGGCGTTTTTGTACAAACACTTCAACACCTCGATGTACCGATAGTCGATTTGGCACCGTTGGAGAGACTGCAGTACAGCCCAAGTCTCGATCGAATCGAAGGCTTTCTCGTAGTCCACAAACGCTAAGCAGAGAGGCAGGTTATACTCTTCGGTCTTCTGTATAACCTGCCGCAGCGTATGTATGTGGTCTACGGTCCTAAAGCCTTTTCGGAATCCGGCTTGTTCGGGAGGCTGAAAATCATCAAACCTGCGCGCGAGATGATTCGTGATGACTCTTGAAAACAACTTGTAGACATGGCTTAGAAGTGAGATGGGCCTATAGTTCTTCAGCCGGGCATTGTTGCTCTTTTTGAAGAAGAGTACCACCACACCCCTGCACCATGGCTGCGGCGTTTTCCCCTCGAGTGTGACGAAATCAAACAGCTTCTGAAGGGCCTTAAGTACCGGTTTTCCAACCGCCTTCAGGAGTTCGGCCATAATTCCGTCATCACCCGGTGTCTTGTTGTTTTTAAGCTGTTTCAGAGCCATCCTAATCTCGTACAGGCTGACATCCGGAATGTCTTCGGTATAGTGTCGGATCAGTCTAGCTCTTGGGTCGTTGGGAAAAAAAAATGTTTTGAATAAGATTTGATGTTTAGTTTTTGAGATATGGGACTTTTTCATCAAATTGCAACAGTAACTTTGTTTTCAATTAATATACTATGAAAAACAAATTTAGTTTTGCTGTTGATTATGTGACTGTCTGTCACGTACTCCTAATTATTAAGTAAATATTTTAGTCTTGATTTTTATTTCAAATCATCACACGGTATGGGCCACTTACAAACACATTAAACTTCTATTTTATGGCTTGACAGGCTGACAAGTTACCGTAATTAATAAGCAAGCGTCCTTTCTTCCTTTAAATTGTAAAAAATATTGCATCACAACATTTTAGATTTATGCTTTGTTTTACACCATTTTTTTATTATTCAGAGTTCACAATTAATTGCAATAATGAAAATTTATAATGTAATACAAATAAAATAGTGCATGTGGTGTTAGCCTGTAAATAATTGTTGCACTTATAAATGTATATCGTGTACTTTTAAATGTATTGTAACGTGTTAACAATTGTAGGCTAACCAAAATAAATAAATAAATCCCTAAAGAATTTATGCGTTTCCAACGCATAAATTCTTTAGTTAATAGGAAAGGGACGACAGATAATAAGCTAACTGATAGTCCGAATGTAATAATTTGTAGCGAGTAGGCAAGTCAACTCGCACACTAGAACGCAGCACCAAAAATCACGCCACCTTTTAAGCCCCGCCTCTGTGGTAAGGATTTCAACTAGGTGTGCGTAGCGAGGCGCACACTCGGACGACCGGCGCCCGCGATTCCTTCGTCTCGGATGTCGACGCACACACGGAGGCCGTTCACGACGACGTTGACGTAGTTTGTTTACTTGGGAGTATAAATGTTGGTGTCTTGATGGGACTGATACTCATTTCTGCTTTGTTCGCCCGCTTATACAATTGTTATTTTGCCAAAATTATAATTTCATATTATTAAGCTTATTCGCCTTTTACTATCGGTCATCTGCACCCCGACAAGTACCTACCTACCTGCTTACCAACTTGCTAGTGCTCGCACAGTAAGTGGCCCAGTTAGCGTTCACCATCACACACGCACAGCCACTTCATTGGTGACCCCGATTCCGTTGTCAAGAGGAGAAGATGGAGCCAAGCAAAGAGAATGTCGTATTCCAGGAAGCATGTCGAGTTGGAGTAAGGACGCCGTCGTTCAACCCTGACGACCCGATACTATGGTTCGCCCAGTTAGAAGGACAGTTCGCGTTGACAAGCATGACCCAGGACACAACCAAGTTCTACTTCGTTCTGTCACAGCTGGAACCACAACATACTGCGGAGGTTAGAGACCTGGTCGTTACTCCACCAGCAACGGGGAAATACGAGAAGCTGAAGGCAGAATTAATTAAAAGGCTTTCTGCATCACAAAAGCGGAAAATAAAGCAGTTAATGATGCACGAAGAACTCGGCGACAGAAAACCATCACAGTTCCTGCGCCATTTACAACATTTGGCAGGACCGATGGTCCCAGCAGAATTCATCAGAACAATCTGGTCAAGTCGGCTTCCCACCAACCTACAAACCATTGTCGCGTCGCAGACTGCCATAACCCTGGAAGACCTGGCCGAATTAGCGGATCGCATAAATGACATCGTTGCAGTAACCGGGCAAGTAGCAAGTACCAGTACTCGCCCGCCAGTAACGACTGATCCGCAAAATACTGCTGTGGACGCGCTGACTAAAACCGTTGCCGAGTTAAGCCGTAAGCTGGAAACCATGAGCATGGAGCTACGCAGTCATCGTCGGTCGCAGTCACGAAGATCAAGGCATGGTTCACCACATCGTTCTCGCTCCCGTTCCAGTTCCAGACCCCGAGATCACCCGCTGTGCTGGTATCATTACCGGTTTGGTGACAGGGCGCAGAAATGTACGCCGCCATGCAAGCACAGCAAGCAGCCGGTAAACTCCCAAGGCAACCATTAGTGGCGGCACAAGACTGCCTAGCTGTAACGAGCCGCCTGTTCATCACGGATCGCAAGACGAAGATACAATATCTTGTAGATACGGGTTCAGACCTGTGTGTATTCCCGCGATCCGCTGTTCGGGAGCCACGCTGCTAGACCAAATACGAATTGTTCGCAGCAAACGGAACAATAATAGCTACCTACGGTTATCAACCACTCACTTTGGATCTGGGTCTTCGTCGAGCTTTCACATGGCAGTTCATAGTAGCTGACGTCTCAAAGCCAATCATTGGCATCGACTTCTTAAGCTACTACAACCTACTCGTTGACTGCCGCAACCAACGGTTAATCGACAACATCACTGCACTGACGGTGGCAGCGACAAATCAAAAGGCAACCGAGGCCATTTCGTCAGTCCGCACAACCACGGAAGGCACAGACTACCAACAGCTGCTGAGAGAATATCCAGATCTCACACGCCCAGCTGGTAGACCTGGAATCACAAAGCACAGCACGGTGCACCACATACGCACTACGCCAGGCCCACCCGTATACGGTTGCCCTCGCCGCCTTGACCCTGAGCGGCTGAAAATAGCCAAACAGGAGTTCGAGGAAATGCTGCAGCAGGGAACAGCGCGCAGATCCAAGAGCGCTTGGTCGTCGCCGCTTCATCTAGCACGCAAGAAGAACGACGGCTGGAGGCCATGCGGAGACTACAGATCTTTGAACGCACGCACGATTCCAGACCGTTATCCAGTACGACACGTGCAGGACTTCGTGCATCAGCTGGTGGGGAGCACAATCTACTCCACTGTTGATTTGGTTAAGGCCTACAACCAAATACCAGTCACAGAAGAAGACATTCCCAAGACAGCCATAACGACACCCTTTGGGTTGTTCGAATTTCCGTTCATGACGTTCGGACTACGCAACGCTGCACAAACGTTTCAACGGTTTATGGACGAGGTGCTCCGAGGCCTAGACTTCTGTTATATCTACCTTGACGACATTTTGATCTCCAGTAGCAGCATCGACCAGCATCAACAGCACCACAGAAAACTCTTCGAGAGGCTGACAGAATATGGAGTGCTGATTAACACAAGGAAATGCACGTTCGGACAAGCAAAAGTGAGTTTCCTGGGCCACGAGGTTTCAGCAGCAGGAATCAAGCCTCTAAACCAAGCCTCTAGTCCAGGCTATCCAGGACTACCCAGTCCCCAAAAACATCAAGGACCTTAGAAGATTTCTTGGAATGATAAACTTCTACCGGAAATTCCTACCAGCAGCAGCTTCTATGCAGGCGCCTTTAAACAAATTATTAACAGGACCCAAAATTAAAGGATCGCAACAAATAGAAATGACACCAGAGCACCTAGAGGCTTTCAATAGATGTAAGCAAAGTTTATCAGAGGCTACACTGCTAGTTCATCCAGACCCAACGGCAGAACTCGCAGTTCAGACAGACGCCTCAGATACGGCAATCGGCGCTGTATTACAGCAAAAGCAGGGTAAAGAATGGCAGCCCTTGGCATTCTTCTCCAGGAAACTAAGCCCTGCCCAGACAAAGTACAGCCCATATGACCGCGAACTTCTAGCAATATACGAGGCCATACGATATTTCAAGTACATGGTAGAAGCAAGAACATTCGTAGTCTTGACCGATCACAAACCACTCACATTTGCATTCAGCAAACCCCGGCAAAACTGTTCCCCATGTCAGTTCAGATATCTGGATCTCATCAGCCAGTACACAACAGATATAAAGTTCGTGGCCGGCAAGGACAACGTGGTAGCCGATGCATTATCACGAATAAACGAAATCGATTTGCCCATAGATTACCAGTCCCTGGCCAGAGAACAGAAAACCGATGCGGAACTCCAAGCCCTCATAGATAACGGCTCCAGCCTGAAGCTCAAGAAAATCAGACTGCCTGAAGCAGGACTTGAAGTATACTGCGACATTGCATCGGGGACACGCCCATTTCTCACCAAACGGTTTCACAAGCATGCCTTCAATACCCTTCACGGTGTGAGTCACCCTGGTGGTAAGGCAACAGTCCGCTTAGTAACCCAAAGGTATGTATGGCCCGTTATAAGAAGGGACTGTCGACAATGGGCCAAGGAATGTGAAGCATGCCAACGAAGCAAAGTGGCCAGCCATACGTCAGCACCTTTGACAGCTTTTCAGACGCCTTCAGCAAGGTTCCGCCACATTCACATTGACTTAGTTGGTCCTTTACCATTATGTTCTGGCTACAGGTACTGCCTCACTATAGTCGACCGCGTGACGCGTTGGCCTGAGGCATACCCACTGCAGGACATCACAGCGGAGACCTGCGCAGCCGCCTTAACGTCAGGGTGGATCGCGCGGTTCGGCAGCCCCGAGCACATCACTACCGATCGGGGCAGGCAATTCGAGTCCCGCACCTTCAACGAACTCGCTGCTCTAATCGGGGCATCACATCACCTAACCACAGCTTACCATCCCGCAGCAAATGGCCTGGTGGAAAGGCTACACCGCCAGCTGAAAGCCGCCATCACCTGTCACGCCAAGTCGAACTGGACCGAGGTGTTGCCGTGGGTTCTTCTGGGCATACGCAGCGCTTACAAGGAAGACCTACAAGCGTCCGCGGCAAAGCTGGTGTACGGTGAACCACTCCGTCTGCCGGGACAGTTCTTCGCCTCCACTCCAGAGGAGACAGTCGACGTGACCAGCCTGATCAGCAGACTCCGCTCACACATGAGTAGGCTAACACCACAACCTACTTCCTGGCACACTAGTTCCACTCGACCGTTCTATGTGCCCAGGGACCTGACCACAGCTACTCATGTTTTCTTGCGGCAAGGTCCAGCACGAAGGTCACTAGAAGCTCCATATTTAGGACCATACAAGGTCCTGCAACGAGACCAGAAGACCTTCGACCTCGAAGTGAAGGGAAAAAGGCAAAAAGTCACACTTGACCGGCTAAAGCCAGCGTACTTAGCCGATGAACAACCTGCTATGACGTCACAGCAGCAACCTCCAGAAGACCAGGTCATTGTCAAGAAGACGAGGAGCGGGCGCACAGTCAGATTCCCTGACTACTATCGTTCGTAGCCAGGCTACGACTCACCAGGGGAGTGGTATGGCGAGTAGGCAAGTCAACTCGCACACTAGAACGCAGCACCAAAAATCACGCCACCTTTTAAGCCCCGCCTCTGTGGTAAGGATTTCAACTAGGTGTGCGTAGCGAGGCGCACACTCGCGACGACCGGCGCCCGCGATTCCTTTGTCTCGGATGTTGACGCACACACGGAGGCCGTTCACGACGACGTTGACGTAGTTTGTTTACTTGGGAGTATAAATGTTGGTGTCTTGATGGGACTGATACTCATTTCTGCTTTGTTCGCCCGCTTATACAATTGTTATTTTGCCAAAATTATAAGTTCATATTATTAAGCTTATTCGCCTTTTACTATCGGTCATCTGCACCCCGACAAGTACCTACCTACCTGCTTACCAACTTGCTAGTGCTCGCACAGTAAGTGGCCCAGTTAGCGTTCACCATCACACACGCACAGCCACTTCAAATTCAACAAATTCTTAAGAAAAGATAAAAATATCTGATTTCTAAATGCATTTCTGAATACCAGTGCAACATCTGGTTGCAATTTACGCCGGTCTTCGACGGGCTCGTAAAACAATTGAGACGGTTCTACAAAAATACGATGGACAAAAAGGCGACCCAAGCGTGGTGGTTTTGAGAGGCTGGAGCCGGGAGAAAGATATCTGGACGCGGGTAGTGAATTTGAAATCGCGGAAGAGTCCACACGTGGGGTGGAGCTAAGTCAGGGAGTCGGTCTAAAAACGGTTAAAGAGCTAGGACGTCCTAGGTTAGGTTCGTGAAGTTAGCGTAATCTTGGTACCAAGATGGACATGTCCCAGGGGACTGTCGTAATTGAGCGATTAAGCAAAAGCGATAAGCGAGCGAGCGAGCGAGTATTGCGATAAGTTAAATATAAGTATTAGTAATAAGAGTAGTTAGTGAGTGAGTTCGAGATGAGAAAGGAGACAGCAGAGAAGGCGGGCTTCGGCAGAGACGAGACTGGCAATCGGTGCAGCATATTGTAAGTGGGTGGTACTCTAGTACGCTTCGAGGACCTACTTGGTGAGTGTTACCTTTAATTTACCTTTTAACGTGGAGGAATAATAGTATGAAGATCTTTGCGGACCTTTCATAATGTAATTCTCGTAGGGTAATTTGTATAGTATTTTATAGTTAGTAGTTTAGCAGTAGAGCAGGGGAAGGTGTTAATAATTATTTATTTCAGCATGACGGAGCAGCGGTATTATATCATCACAATGTATACTATTATCTCATGTGTTATGTGTTCCACCTCCTATTCCAACCCTTGGCACATATTCACCATCTGCGTTTGGTTATAGGGAACGGAGACAGCCCTTCGCTACACTGCGCACACATTTCATGCATATGACATGTACACTAAACAAAAACACACCTGACTATTGACTATTGACTTGATCTGACTCACCACAAATGTAAGGCAGAACCGTAATATTCGCATTCCAATTAGAATAAACTATACTATTCAGTGGTGTAGGCAGTATCGTAATATTCAAGGATTGATTAAAACAAATTATATTGCTCAGTAATATAATGCCGACTTGTACTAGTGGTACAAATCAACCGAACGCTTCTGATGAATACTGCTTCCTGTAAAGGTCTAGCTCAGAAACATTGCGTAGAGATTGTTGGCGCACATTTCAGGGAGCGGGGGTAGGTTTCACCAAGTATCCTAAACTGAATGGATAGCTACGTTCTTAGGAACGCTAGGGACTGTGTCTCGTTAAAACAAACCCCTGCTGCCACAGGCCTATTACTGAATCGACACTATTTAGCGAGACACGCAACCACGACTTGGGGCAGAGTAAAGAAATGTGAAGTGACGATGGAATAACCACTTCGGCGTCCACCAATAACAATCGCAATATGTTCTGCTACAGACCGAGTCTACGGTACGCTTGTGCAAATTGTGTTATAATATAGTAATTGGGGTAATCTGCCATAAGGGTGTTATTAACGCGGGTACGCGTATAAGTAAAAATACTAGAAACCTGTCTTCCTCAATGGCAGTGGCCTCACAACCCACTACCTTAGGATTGGGAAAGACATGTAGATAGAGCTTAGGGAACGTGACCTGTTAGAGTTCGTAGCAGTGTCAGAAGGGCTATGCACTTAGGTCTGTAGCGACCCTAGCGAAGCGATTGCTGATTTGCATTTTTGATAGCCGCCGGGCCGGGAGCCCGCTCGACTCGCCAGTCGCTCACATACCATCGCCCTGCCACGTCCCAGTTTAGGATAATAAGTATAAACCAAGATTTGTGAACCTTTTATTAAATTCATATAAAATACTGTTCAACCAGAGTGTACATTATTTATCAGGACCCTACACATAACACGCACAACACTATCGATATTGCGTCACTGTTGTAGATAGATTTACCCGTTGGCCGGAGGCATTTCCAGTCACGGACATTACCGCGGACACCGTAGCGAAGGTGATCTATGAAGGCTGGATATGCAGATTTGGGTGTCCTAAAACCCTAACCAGCGATCAGGGTAGGCAGTTCGAGAGCGATATTTTTACCAGTATGATGAACATGTTAGGCATAAAGAAAATCCGTACAACAGCATACCATCCGCAGGGAAATGGTATGGTAGAAAGAATGCATCGCACCCTTAAGGCAGCAATAAAGGCAAGGCTGTTAGAAAATAGGTCATGGGTTGACGAATTACCTACGGTATTGTTGGGACTTCGCGCAGCCTGCAAAAGCGACCAAAATGTAAGTTCAGCAGAACTAGTTTTAGGACACACGTTGCGATTACCGGGCGAATTTTATCACGAGGTAGAGAAATCGCAAGTAGGACATTTACCGACCTTTGTAAGCAAACTTAGAAATATAATAAACAGCATGCGCCCAAAGTCACGAGCGGATAGCAGCTCACGGAAAATATTCGTTCATAAGGATTTAAATACTTGTACACACGTGTTTGTTAGAAATGACATGGTAAGGAAACCATTGACACCATCGTATAGTGGTCCATACCAAGTCATCAGCAGAGGAGAAAAGACTTTTGACATACAAAGGGACGACCGTCAATCAACCGTGTCCATTGACAGATTAAAACCAGCATATATGATCAATGAGGACACAATACCAGAAAGCCTAGGGAATAATAACAATAGCGAAATGCCGAAACAGCACGTTGAGCAAAACTCGCTACCGCCTATGATTAAAACCACGCGCTCGGGCCGAGTAATCAAGCGACCGGTGCGATTTTTGCTCAACTAGCAAAAATAAACAAAGTAGCAAAGGTATAATAATGTAAGGCATTCATGCACAATTCACTAGTAATTATCAGCGACTAATACAAGTAAAGAGCAGTTCGAAATTACAAAAATGGGAAATACACACAATAAGGAAAACATTTCCATAGCCCAAGCCCAGATAGTAACGGGACAACAATTAGAAAACAAACTGAATTATTTTGGGATAATACTTCTCATCATCGCGGTAATATTGGCAATTCTGCTATGTTACGCAATAAAAAGAGGCTGCATGGGCCAACTGAGAAGTTGGTTAAGAAAGGAAGTGTCAATGCTGACTGGGACAGCGGCAGCGCCCGGAAATATGGGTATTCCGGCAACCACAGGAACCGCGGCAGGTTACGTGTAAACAGAGAACGAAAAGTGAATTGTGCAAGAATCGTCAAGTTTAAATTTCGGTGTAACGCTGACAACAACAAGCAAGCAACGTAGTTGTCATCGTAAGATAAGAACGGTCGTAATTAGCTGTGGCATTCGTGTTTAACTAACGCAATGTAATACCCAAATGTTTGATGTGTTGTGTTTGTATTTTTATTTTGTATCAAATAGATTGGCGCTGTCATAACGGATGCTGCCGACCCTAGTGGTGACATTGATTATTGCAGAGCGGACGTTATGTCAGCTACCCTTAGACGTAAACATACTATATACATAATTATATGTAATTTTCTAAAGACGGTTCTGGGGTATGAGAAGACCGCAAGGCAGTAGATAAGTAGTGTGTAAGCATATTGTATTGTAGTGTATTACATGGTTTTGTAGAACACCGTGTAAACCCAATGATTTCATGTTTAAAAATTTTTTGTGATTCATGTAAAATTTTTGGAGAAAGGGGGGGTGTGATGTAGCGACCCTAGCGAAGCGATTGCTGATTTGCATTTTTGATAGCCGCCGGGCCGGGAGCCCGCTCGACTCGCCAGTCGCTCACATACCATCGCCCTGCCACGTCCCAGTTTAGGATAATAAGTATAAACCAAGATTTGTGAACCTTTTATTAAATTCATATAAAATACTGTTCAACCAGAGTGTACATTATTTATCAGGACCCTACACATAACATGCACAACAGGTCTAACAGTACACGTACGCCGGACAAATGTTGTAAAACGGTTCCATGTTGTAACATGGAATCGTTTGCGTTTGCGAATCGGCATCTAGTATTTTGGAATCAAATAAATTAACGTAACGAATAAATAAATAAATTCTTAAGCGCAAGCGTAACGTTTCCTTTACCAAACATTTCATTATATATCATATCTTTGCGTCCTCTTGTCTCATTAGCTTCATACCTTATTATTAATTTAGTTTTATAAGATTCGATATTATTCCTGTATATGTTTTAACTGTGAATCCCCAATATTAACTTCACCTAGTACCCCTCCCTGTCCCCTAGCTTCTAAAGTCAGGACAGGGCTGGAGGTAAATGGGTTTGATGTCGGTGGAAAGATGCCCAAGTTTGGAGTCGAATCTTACAAGGCCGTGCGGATGGCGGGGCACGGCCTCTCCACCTTCGGTGGAGCCGACTTTAATACTAGTATGTACATGAATTAGGAAAAACGAAAATTTTATCAGCCTAGGGTAATTTACGAACAGTCACAATTACATATGAATGAGCCTTCAAAATATTTTTATTATATACATAGTTTGGTGCTACGGAACCGTGTGCATGTGAGTACGACTCGCACTTGGCTGGCTTTTTTGTTCTAGACATACCTGGGAACCTTCTAGTTACGGAGTTATTGGGGCTCGAAGCACGACTGACCCACCTTCACACTGAAAATTCACACCAGTGTTAAGGTGGAGAAATTTCTTTCCCAGCCTTCACACTGTCACACTTTCAAAGTTCAGTGTGAAGGTGGGTCGGATTGGACTTTTTTTTTCACACCAGTGTTAACGTTGGGAATGTATGAATGATCAAAGAAAAAAATAATTAAATACTTATAAAAATCACTTCCGTCGAAAGGATACTCATTCAGTGATACATGATATAGAATAGAATAAAAACATGGTACATTAAGGTCTTATAAATAGGCTTGTGAACTTACATGTTTCGCCATAGAATGGCATACAAACATTAGGACATCTTAAACGTAAAATTTTAATACAACATCAATTAGTGTAAATTAATATTATAATATGTCTAGATAATAAGAATAACATTTTCAATTCAGGATTCGTATCTATTCGAAATCTTAACTAAAATAGACTCTTTTAATTAAAGAAAACTTTAAAAAACTATATCAACTTAAAATACTTTGTAGAACTCAGTAGCCATATCTATCGGTATTTTTTTTTTTAAGAAATTCTTTTACACTATAAAAACAATTGTCAATAAGCTATTTATGTAATTTAGATTTAAAATATTGTATGTAGTGAAATTTATAAAAATCAACCTCTTTAAACAAGTTCACTATGTTGGCTACTTCATTTTGTGCTATGTCCGATTTGCAATCAATTTTGTATTTGATATGTTTTATTACGTCGTCATCCTATAACAATGTTAATTTCATTAAACCTTATTAATTAAATACGAAGTACTCTGATGAAATTATTGGACAGCCCGCAGAAGATGTTTTGAAATATAAATTAAGATAATTTTCATAGAAATCAGTCTTTAACCGCTTGAACGCTCGCGCGCGATTCTATTTATTAAAATCAGTCTTTAATCTAAGTTGGAAAACAAATAGAGAAATGTGCTTTTGTAGTCACAGATCCAGTACACTTGAAATCTTTTCGTCGATTACAACAAAACCAAATGATATTGCCGCTAATATAACATTTTTGTTTGTGATATTGATGACCATCGAAATCAAAAGTACTTTTCCCCCATTTCTCTCAATGAGAGTAAAATCCATTGTAATTTAAGAATTATTATTATCCCCTTACGACGGGCACAAAGTGGTTGTATCAGAAAGACAGGCATTGATGACAGTTCCTGCTGACATAATATGAATGCTGAGATTATAAAAAACCTCTCCCAGTATCTCAATTTCCCGACCTTCACATTGATGTGTCAGGGTTCCCATCCGTAACACTAGTGTTATACTATATAAATACTAGTGTGAAGGTAGAGAAAGTGATTTCCTTTCCATAACACTGGTGTGAAGGTAGGGAACGTAATGTTGGCTGAGAAAGAAATTTCTGCACCTTAACACTGGTGTGAATGTTCAGTGTGAAGGTGAGTCGGTCGTGGCTCGAAGACCCAACTTTTTCACAAGTTTTTTTTTTATAAGTACATGTTTTTAATGTAAGATTTTTACTTTAAAAATCTCCACGATCCCCTTACTATTCAATCCATCCATCAGCACAATGTTCTGAGTGCGTTGCATCGAGTCCTTTCGTAAAACGCGATTTTTCACCCCAAAAAAAAAATCGTTTCCCAGCATTTTTTTTTGCGTAAAGTTACTTAGTTTGATGTACAGAATGCTTGGTTGACGGCTTCGTGAAGGGTCCATTTACACCTTGTATAGGTATAGGGTCTACCGGTCCTGATAAAATTATTAGATGAATGGTGATTCGATGAATATGACTAAAAGATAATGATATTTCATACCCTGCTGCGGCTGCTGCGGCTGCTGCGGCTTTTTCGGCTTCTGCGGCTTTTTCGGGTTCTGCGGCTTTTTTGGCTGCTTCGGCTGCTTCGGCTGCTTCGGCTGCTGCGGCTTCGGCCTTATATCTTTGAGCATCTAACTCTGCTAGTTGCGCAGCGACCAAACCACCTTCAACAACAAATTTTTAGTAATAAATTTCCAAAAATACCTAGTATTTTTTATTAATTAAGTATCTGTTTATGCTACCTATTTAGGTTGTTTCGATTTTTATTTTTTTATTTCTATGTTAGAATATAATTTGCCAGTGTTTTATTTCTATTACTGAGAACCAATAAGCACTTACCTGGTCATCATCAGATTTTCAGAATATACCATGTAGGGGTACCTACCCGTGCTCAATAAAATAACTGATGAAAGCTAGGTCATTAGTCAAGCTGTATAATTTATTTCAAAATAGATATGAATTATGATACAGGTACTCCTAGAGGAAACAAAATGATTTCGATTAGGCAAAAATGATGACAACACTGCGACACATCTGTGTTCTTGCTTAATCTTTATTGTGTTAATGGTCGTTTGCCGGTAGGGGCGCCAAATAAACAAAAACTAGTACAGACGTCAAATCCTCAAGGTCATCGAGCAATGTAATACCCTTAAATGGCTTTAACACGACCAATTGACGTATGATTGTGTCAATCTAGTAAATAATTCATTTTCCTAACTGTACTTGAGGTTTTTCATTTACAGCCCAAGCAACTCAACAACAACTTTTATCTTATTGAGCACGGGTGCTACTACATTTCACCTTTATGATTGGGATTTACACCTATAGGTTCTCAAGATCAAATTTTGATAGCGAAACTTCACTCACATGCATGCTTTGGTTTAATGTTGCCACGCTCTGATAAGTACAAAATGTTTCCATTTACAAAAAATATAAAATTCTTAATTCCCTTAAAAAGTCATTAAAATTCAAATATCTTGAAAAGGTCGATTGTTCGTTTTTTGGAATTGGTGTTGGTGTTAATGGTGTATGCCTTTCTTGAAGTAAACACCGCACACATTCTCATCTCCGTTGCATGCAATCGTTTTTCATTCATCTTTTTCACAGCCCAGCATTCTGATCCTGTTGGATTGGTACGACAGGTGTAATCACGGATTTGTATACTTTCCCCTTTAACTTGAGGGGCATCTGTAGGTCGCAAGTTGTTCCAGTGACCTGTCGCCATTTCAGCCATCCTGAGTTGATCCGGTGCGTTACGTCCCGGTCTACTTCGCCATCCCCTTGGACAAGCGATCCAAGGTACGGGAAGCCGGAGCACATCGGTATGGGCGTTCCGGCAAGAGTTATAGGCACTGGACTGGAGCGACAGACGAAATCGCAAAACAAGTATTCCGTTGTGGTTCTACTCAATTTCAGACCAACATTCTCCAATCTTTGCAACCACACCTTCAATCTGGTCTGGACTCTCTCAGCAACCAGTATAATGCAGATGTCAGATAAGTTTCGTTATGTTGAAGCCAAAAAGAGTGTTAATTAGTGATCATGAATTTCACTATTTTATAGCGTTAATTTCAATACACCACAAAACACCCATGACGAAAAAACTGAAAAGTTTCGTCGGCGCCATCTTGAATTTCCATTTTGACGTCGTTTTCGTTATTAACGACCCCGAAAACCACGAAAATGACACCCTTGACATAAAAACTGAAAATTTCTATCGGCGCCATCTTGTATTTTCATTTTAACCCCAAATTCGATTTGAGTGCCCACGATACCACGGTCATAACACCCATGATGAAAAATTCGAAAATTTTCATGTTCATTTTTGATTTTGACCCAATATTTATATAGAGCGCCCTCGGTTACCATGGATGTGACACCCATGACTAAAAATTTGCAAATTTTGGTCATCTTTGATTTGACTTCGATTCATCGTAATCTTATTTCCCCGAAGTATACGTTCGCGCTAGTGTCTTCCACGCATGTGTAAAATTTTTAAAAACAGAGAAAAACGTAACCCTTTATTTCTTTGCAGTCGGTTTAAATAATTAAGTAGAGCAGCCTGCATGACATAACATGAGCGCAACAGCATGATTGTGAGAGTGAGAAGTCCGGAAAACAATTGACGATATTCCGACGTCCTTCTAACTCGACCGCTCGGCGGTCATTGAGGAAATATGGCAAAAGTTTCACTGTATATAAACTGTAATTTAATGGATGTTTTAGTATACTAAATGTTTTAGCATACTAACATCTACGTGCGATGAATCCCTATGTGCGGTTTCCTTGTAAAACGTAGTTTCTGTCAATATATTTGTGTTATCATTCGATTTTATAAAAGGGCCAGTGTTGAATATTACGATAAAATAAAAATAAATACCATCAAAATTAACGTAAGCTGAAAATTATTAGTATACGATTATGATTACGATGAATCGAAATCAAATCAAAGATGGCGTAAATTTGCGAATTTTTCATCATGGGTGTTATGACCGTGGTAATCGTGGGCACTCAAATCGAATTTGGGGTTAAAATGAAAACAAGATGGCGCCGATATAAATTTTCAGTTTTTATGTCAAGGGTGTCATTTTCGTGGTTTTCGGGGTCGTTAATAACGAAAACGACGTCAAAATGGAAATTCAAGATGGCACCGACGAAACTTTTCAGTTTTTTCGTCATGGGTGGTTTGGTGTATTGAAATTAACGCTATAAAATAGTGAAATTCATGATCACTAATTAGCACTCTTTTTTGGCTTCAACATAATGAAACTTGTCTGACATCTGCAACTTGACATCTGCATTGTACTGGTTGCTAAGAGCGTCCAAAGCAGATTGGAAGTGTGGTGCCAAAGACTGGAGAATGTTGGTCTGAAATTCGAGTAGAACCAAAACGGAATACTTGTTTTGCGATTTCGTCTGTCGCTCCAGTCCAGTGCCTATAACTCTTCCCGGAACGCCCATACCGATGTGCTCCGGCTTCCGGTACCTTGGATCGCTTGTCCAAGGGGATGGCGAAGTAGACCGGGACGTAACGCACCGGATCAACTCAGGATGGCTGAAATGGCGACAGGTCACTGGAACAACTTGCGACCTACAGATGCCCCTCAAGTTAAAGGGGAAAGTATACAAGTCCGTGATTACACCTGTCGTACCAAACCAACAGGATCAGAATGCTGGGCTGTGAAAAAGATGAATGAAAAACAAACAAAACAAAACGAAAAAACAAAACAAACACAAAACAACGACAAAACAAAACAAACGACAAAACGATTGCATGTAACGGAGATGAGAATGTGTGCGGTGTTTACTTCAAGAAAGTCATACACCATTAACACCAACACCAATTCCAAAAAACGAACAATCGACCTCTCCAAGATATTTAAATTATAATGACTTTTTACGGAAATTAAGAATTTTATATTTTTTGTTAAATGGAAACATTTTGTACTTATCAGAGCGTGGCAACATTAAACCAAAGCATGCATGTGAGTGAAGTTTCGCTATCAAAATTTGATCTTGAGAACCTATAAGGTGTAAATCCCAATCATAAAGGTGAAATGTAGTAGCACCCGTGCTCAATAAGATAAAAGTTGTTGTTGAGTTGCTTGGGCTGTAAATGAAAAACCTCAAGTACAGTTAGGAAAATGAATTATTTACTAGATTGACACAATCATACGTCAATTGGTCGTGTTAAAGCCATTTAAGGGTATTACATTGCTCGATGACCTTGATGATTTGACCTCTGTACTGGTTTTTGTTTATTTGGCGCCCCTACCGGCAAACGACCATTACTACAATAAAGATTAAGCAAGAACACAGATGTGTCGCAGTGTTGTCATCGTTTTTGCCTAATTTATTCGTTCTCTGAGAGACCCGAATACATTTCTTTCATCTAGGAGTACCTGTATCATAATTTATATTTATTTTGAAATAAATTATAAAGCTTGACTAATGACCTAGCTTTCATTCCTTCTTCATTACTTCCGAGACTCTGAGCATTTGTAACAAAGCTGTGTACGCTAACAGCTTTGAGCAGCGTTCATATGCCACAGGACACAACGGGGTAAGATAAACGCACACGCACGCTAAAATGACATCTGCCGGGAAAGAACTGACGGTTTTTCTTAAACATACAAGCATTGTATAACTGAGGACTATTAGGACTTGTATTCATTAGTGTACATGGTGGAAAGGACACCGACTCTAAAACGGTTACCATATAAGCAGTACATCATTTTGAACCCCCCCACATATAAATATTTCATCGGTATTTTTTTTTTAATCTGCTGCTCCATACATTTTGACCGTGTAGGTATTGCAGTTTTCTAGGAAACAGCTGTTTTTATGTGTATGTGAATGATGCTCAAGCCACTAGCGTATATTCAAGGTTGTTGGAAATGATCAAAGTCTCGGAAGTAATAAACAATATCATCGAGGTAAACCAAAACAAAATCACTCCTAGTTCTATCCCTGCACACATCTGACTGTTGGTGTATCACAATAAAATAAAGCTCTTATAATGACCTTTCTAACGGTGCATACCACAACTTGACAACTCTGGGGACAAAACACCCATTCTCTTTTACAGTTTAAAGTTATAAATCATAATGTGAATTACAGTAATGAATAGAAGAAAGCTAAGAATGATAGCGTAATGTTCACTTACCCTCGGGTTTAGGTGCCGCCAGAAAATGTGCAGTCTCCTCGATTAACTCTGTGCAAATAAAAAGAACAATGTTTATGACAATTTATGAAATTGAAATGCTTAACAATAAAATGTAGTAACGAAAACATTCATCGTGATAAGAGACAGATGTTTGAAGAACACTAGTGAGATTAAGTATCAAATAATATTATGAAATTCACTCAACTGGATTGATAAGACTGATTTAGCCTTTAGAAGTCATACATAACTACATACAACTCCTTTTTGTACCATGTGGGTAGGTACAATCTACAGCACGCCACCTACTAGTTTCTGCCCGCGGTTACGTACTCGATTACTTTTTTTCCTCGAAAAATGCCTTTGCGTTGTGCTGATGTATAAGCTATACTACTGTAAAGCTTTATCAATATCCGTTCAGTAGTTTTCGTGAAAGAGTATCAAACATTCATAAATTTACAGCATGTATCACAAATGTGTAGTCATATTTAAGGAAGTGGTGACAGAACATCAAACTGAACAACTTTCTCCTTGAGACCGCCATCGTAATCTCGAAAATACAAGGTGTAAACGGACCCTTCACGAAGCCGTCAACCATACATTCTGTACATCAAATTATGTACTCTACGTAAAAATTATTGCTGAGAAATGACTTTTTTTTTGGTGAAAAACCACGTTTTACGCACGGACTCGAAAGTCCATCACCATGAGTACGCACTCAAAACATTGTCCTGATAGATGCATTGAATAGTATGAGGGTCATGAAGGTATTCAAAGTAAAGTTATAACATTAAAAACGCACATTAAAAACTTGTACATAAAAAAAAAACTTGTGAAAAAGTTGGAACTTTGATCCCCCATATCTATCTAAAATTATCGCAATGCCGGGGAGAACAAGTGCTTTTCGGCTTCGTTAAGGGTATTTTACACCCATTATAATCCGCTGTTCCATACAAAACTTCAATACCAACTCGATCCAGTTTGTACGAGGTAGCTGATTATTTTTTCTCATATTCTGTCTTGGTTCCATGGAAAAAGTTGTTCAATTCTGGTCAGGTTTGTACCACACCGATAAACAAGATCACACCATTCTGATTCACGCTGTACATAGGTACAGTTGAACCAACTATTTGATTTACAGTTCATATGTGTCGGTGAACTCATAGTTAAGCACACAAACACTAAATAAAACGAGCGAGCTCGGTTTTTATTAGTGTGCGTGTGGTACATCAATTACCATATACCAATACATAAGGTATATCTTTTCATACACGAAATATTTTAAGAGTAACTTCTACAAGTCGTAAAGTCGCCATAGCAACGAAAAAAAATTATCAGAGTTTTTTTTACGAAATTATTATAATTCTAAAATTTTTTGAGCCTTTTTGCAGAAAACCTTTACTCCCATATTCTAACAATGACAGTAGGTAAATACGGCGTAATAAACTAGCGTAATGGATGTTTAAAAATAAGGAGCCAGTATTTATTTTGTGGGTCAAGTAATTTTACATTTTTTTTTTTTGAAAAAGAAATACTCAGATAAAAAAACATCCCTTAAAATGGCTTCGTTATAGCCGTTAGATGATTCTCTGAAAATATTTCGTGTATGAATAGTTAGACCTTATCTATGTGGAATTGAGAGTGTAAATGTGGTGTTGCCCCACAAACGATGGGACACTTTATATCGTGTATTGCCTGTTCTGTTGTTTGGTCCTGTGATGTGCATCACAGGACGCTACTGAAAGTGTCAAACTCGTTGCCAAATTTCGGGCTGACTCAATTTGAACTGTCATCGACACGCTAAGAAAAAGTGATTGCAAGGCGCTTAATGATATCGGTGAGTAACAGTTAGATATGACGTTGATATTATTCCTACTTTACTTTAACTAACTCATCTCACCTGTCAATGTTTACCTAGGAATAAATAATTAATGTAACTTAAGTGCAATGCCAATCATACCATGGTTATAATAATGTATTATCATAACTGAATTATAGTTATTTTATTAATCATATGATGATTATGATAAAATTAACTTGGTCTAAAATTAGCTTGATCTAGCCCTTAGACAGATTAAAGAAAAGCCTTTGAATAACGTAAAGAAAAATAGATTATGATGTTTGCTAATGTCAGTATGTATCTTGTATTTAAGTATTGTATTATTAGAAGTAATATTAATTAGGTATTTATAAGTATTTTGTATAAACATAGTGTATGTATAGTAGTATATAAATATAGTATTTATTTATTACAATAATAGCTATTATTGTAAGTATTATAAATACTGTCTTTATCCACAGAGGAGAACCGTGCAGTTATGACTCCGCCTCTTAGGCCAAAACCAAAGGCTCGATACCACATCGTGGCAAGGCACAAGGCTGATCCCTTATACCTTATAATCACCTTCATTCTGCACTTTGCTAAGCATCAATTTTGATTGGGAGAACAATGTGCTGATTTTTAGCGACGAAAAAACGTTTAAGTCGGATAAGGATGGGCGTAAAGTAGTAACATATGCGCGAATATGGTTAACAGCATGAGCAGAAGTAATAGAAAACGACTCGACTTGCCGACTCATTATTAGTGGAATTCATTTTATTTAGTTAATAATTTATTTTTTTAATTTATTTTATTTCTTTTACCCGTGTACTCTACACGGGTAAAGATAAATTAAACCCCGTGTAGGGTAGAATACAATAATAATGAGCGGCTGTATGAACATTACTGGCTTGTATAATGACAGTCACCGATGTGTGCGATGTAAATTAATTAGCTTGGCCGTTTGTACATAAGAAAAAATACTTACTCGGTAAAACTTTCTCAAACTTCTCGTCCGGTTTCTCTACTGTCAAGTCAGTGAGTTTGGTTTTCACAGTCGAGGCAGCCCCTATATCAGTAGTTTCAGTTTTTAGAGTTGGAGTATCCTCGATTCTACAAGTAAGATTTCAATTAAGAAAACGAATATTAAGAGTACCTACATACCATAATACATTTTGGATATCATTCGCATGGTACATACGAAGATCGAGGTAAAAATTTAAGTGCAGTCACGAGCACCAAACACCAATACAGTAACGACACACAACTTGTAATCAATATACATTGTCAAAAATCACTTTAAAAAAAAAGTTGCATAGCGTAGTGTTGTGAACGTACACACTTATAATGGCAATGCACAAAAACACAAACCTTTTCGCAGCCTCAGCATAAGTCTGATCAGTTCCTTGTAAATTGGCAAGTGGTTCTGCCTCCTTTTCTTTCATAAGATTCACTACATACTCCATAGCATCTCCTGTTGACACACAATTAGTAGGTAACGAATCGTTAGTAGGTACCATTGCGAAGCTTAACACCCATAGTAAATTATTTACCTTTCTCAGTTCCTTCTTTTGCTAATTCCATAGCCGCCATATCCATAGTCGCTAGAAAATAAGTCAATGAGCTAGTTATTATAGATTATATATTCATTTAATTTTATCGTACTTGTCACCGGTAGAAAATTGTATTAGTGACGATATCTACAGATTACGTTAAAAAAAAAATCCTGTCCGGTTCGAAATGGACATATAAGTATCCCAAATAAAACAAAAGTAATTCCCTTTCCTATCTTTTTCTTTTACTTCTTTCTTTCTTTTGACTTCAAGTTCTAAGTTTGACTTGCTGTCTATCTTCGACTCGATGACCTCTTTTTGTCTCGATGTCCCTCTTTTGACTCAACGTCTTACGTTTGACTTGATGTCCACTTTTGACTGAAGTCGTTTTTTTTTTCAACCGAAGTACAATTTTTTAACTAAGGTTTCTTTTTGACTTCAGTCGAAATTTTTGATCCTATTTTTAGCGCTTGTATATACTTTTGGGATCCTAAGTTTTAAGTCTTTAGCTTTTAGGTTGTTTATAGTGTTTTGTAGACGCATCTGGAGCTCGCACGGATAACGTTTAAGTTGAGGGTCGACTTTCTGTCTTATTCAGTATTTACTGCACTTCAATGTTGTCGTTTGTTAGATTATTTAGGCTACTAGGCGGCTAGGTTATTTATTATATTAAGAAGGTTAATATTTAATTAATACCTTTTTTTCTTCTAATACATCAAAGTAATTTAATATTTAATTAATTGATCTTCTTCTTCTTATTTATCTAAGTAGGTTAATATTTAATTAATACATTTTTTCCTTCTTAATATATATTTTTCATTTGATTATTCTGTCTTATTCTACCTTTTTGTCGTTAAATCTGTTACTCGCTACTGTTTTCATATACACCTAGTTATTCAAATAGAGTTGTCATCTGTTCTTAATGGTTTCTATCATCATGACACACAACAACAACACTATGACATGTGATTATCATGTCATAGTGTTGTTCTAAATTTTTATCGATGTTATCCGGTCATAGTGTTGTAAATTTTATCGATGTTGTCGATATATTTTTTTTTTACTGGATTGAGGGTACTGCAGAGTTACCTCTTCATTTTAGCCTTTTTGCTAAAACCTCAAAGCCATATTCTTCTTTTAAAATTGTTTGATCTCATTTTTTTTCTCAAAGGAGCACAGGGTTTTGATTTTTGATCTTCCTATTGTTTTAATAAAAATTTGTATAATAATATTGAGGCAAATGGCCCATATTGATTATTGTGCAAGAGATTATAAATTTTTCCTGGTACGTATTGTTAATTTTTGATTCTTCTTTGGCAAAGTCCATTTTATCGATTTTTCTCTTTCCGGAAGCTCAGTCCTTAAAAAACTGTTTTTTCTAACCAAATTTTTCATTTGTTTTAGGTTTGAAACCAGTGGATTAAGGTTTGAAGAAATTCACTTCTGGGAACGATTTTTCCAATAATTCGACGATTCAAACCCGTTGGGACTCCGAGTGCAGAGTTGATCTGCTCAACAGACTAGAAAAAACTCGACGTGACACTACTCATATTATTTTATTAACCTTTTTTTTAAATTCAGTTTTCATTAGAATGAGGTAACATATTTCTTTATATATAAATTGTCCAACACGAAATATATTTAATAATTGCAGAGATACTGAAGAATTACAAGTAAATTTTATGTACTATAATTGGAATTACATATTAATAGATAGGTTTTCTATGTAAACCTAATCATCCATTTTAATACCGTTCTATTATAAAAGATTTTATATCTCGAGAAGCTTCTCATAATAAAACCTCTTATTATTTTAATTTACAGTGCACTAAACTAAAAACATTTATAATTTTTTTACTCTTTTCAATATTGTTCAATTTTAGTTTTTGTTTCAATTATTCATTATATTTTCACAAAAGGGTATGTAGGCAAACGTGTATGTAGTCAATAGTGTGTACCGCATGCACAGCGTGCATGCGGTACACACTATACACGAATACGTAACCCACGACAAAAAGTACTCATATGCCCGGACGAGATTCGACCCATCGAATCATTGGTCATCCTTTGATTACCGCGAGCCCTTACCAACTAAGCTATTTAGGTAGTTAAAGATTCGATCAATTATCAATCTACTTGGTATATAATGCTGTCTCTGTCTAATCGATTTATTATTTGAACTCTCAGAGAATGCATAGTTTGTTAATTGAGGGTAGTTGTGCATACATTTTACTAATCAATGGTGAAGTTGAAGCGTGACCTTTGGAAGGAGTGGAGGGAGGCCAGGGACAATGTGGGCTAGCTAAATACAACATTATTTTTAGTATATGCGAAACCTGAATATAGTTTGTTCAGAATAAGTAACTGAATCGATTTCAACCATTTTTAAACCATGTTATAATTTGTCCCAAAAATATTTTAAAAAGACTACAAGTTGGATACTGAGCGACACTAAGTACCTATCGTAACCATTTAGGTACCTACCAAATTATTATTCTCAATGAGCTCAAGATGACGCTGGAGGCGCGCGCGCGGCGGCGCCGCGTGGTGACCACGTTTTTGTACGGACAGCCAGGTAACAGAACAAGCTTATAACTTTGTGATTTTTCATGATACAGTTTTGAAACTTTGTAGTGAGAGATAGATTCTTGACATAAAAATGCTAGACACGTGTTCAAGGTTTCGCATATAAAACATATAAAACTAATGTTTTATACATATAATTGTGTATAGTGTTGCATCATCTGTCAAAAATTATACATTGAGCGAGGTCACTTTCAAAGTACTCCTGCCAAATAATTGTATTTTGTTGCAAAAACAAGCTAAAAGAGCGAAAATTTTAAGTGACTGGACAATTTAAGTAACTAGTGAACTGCTTCAATATTAGTTACAACGTTAGTGCTTCGACATACTGGTGAAAAAGTTAAAAACAATTGATCTAGTGAACTATATTTACTTTAAATTCTTGCTAGTACCCTCACATTAACGAACGTACATAGGAACTCCTTGAACACTTGTTTATCGAAGTTGTGGCAATCAGTGTTTGCTATCTAAGCTCATCAGGCGTTAAAAAGTGCAACATATTGCTAAAAACTTTCTTGAAGGAATACTGAGTGGTCCGTGACGTGCAACGAGTCCCAGTGCTACGAGTGCTACGTGACGTGCTACGTGAAGTGGGCGCAGGAATACACAGATACAGTCGACCGTATTGAATAATATACATAATTTTTTTTAATTTTTTTTTTAGCAAACACAATCGGAACCCGATATCACCCAGGCAGTGGATGACCCGGAGTTTGTGAACATAAACTCACGCAGCAAGCGTCCACGATTAAATGAATCACCGCGTGAGCAAAACCAGTTAAAACAATTTAAACAGGAATTGAAATCTGAAATTAAGGAAATGCTTCTGGCTTGGAAAGTCGACCAAGATGCGAATGCAGTAAAGCAATCGGCAGCGCAAACTCGGTTGATAGCAAAGCTGGCTTCAGACATTTTAGAACTGAAACTACAAAACATAAAAATCCAAAACCGTAGGTAATACCAAAATTCAAGAATTGAACATTGAGATCAAGAAATCCGTTGAATTCCTCAGCTCTCAATATGATGACCTGCAGAAAGAAATCAGGCGCCTGCAACACGATAGTATAGAATACAAGAAGCGCATCGAGTCATTGGAAATGGTTGTCAGAGACCTTCAATACAAGTCCCGGTCGTCTAGTATAGAAGTGCGCAACATACCTACCCAGGAAAAGGAATAGTCGGCAGATCTGTCAAAAATTTTATCAGACATAGCTAACTTAGTGAATCTGCCACTAACTGCCTCCCACTTCCGAGATATATATCGCACATCGGGGAACCGCGGCACCAGCAAACCTATAATCGCTGAGTTCACTAACGTCCAAACAAAGTTCGAGCTAATTTCACGCGTTCGAACCTATAACAATAAAAGGACGAATAAAGAGGACAAATTGAATACGGAGATACTCGGAATCTCGGGACAAAAACAAGCAGTCTGTGTAGAAGAACATTTATCTAGTACAAACAAAAAGCTCTTCTACCAGGCAAGAGAATTTGCACGCCTAAGGAAATACGCATTTTGCTGGACCTCGAATGGCAACATTTTTCTTAGAAAGCAAGCCGGAGATAAACAAATTCTAATCAAGTCTGAAACAACACTCAAAGAGCTATAGGAATGACTATGTCACAGCTCATTATTAGTAAGCAGTACCTCGTTAATCTACTTTATGTTTATTTACTGTCTGCTCCGGGGCAGCGTTCTCTGTGCTTTTTTTTTTTTTTTTTTTTTTTTTAACAACCGTACTGCGATCGCCAACCCGCCTGCCAAGCGTGGCGATTATGGCAAACCCCCCCCTTTGGGGGAGGCCTATGTCCAGCAGTGGACGTCTTGCGGCTGAAATGATGATGATGATGATGACTGTCTGCTATACGTAAGTTATACTACAGTATTTCCACTGATAACTTGCTTGATACTTTTATTTTGTTACATAACTCAAGTAAAATTAATCTTAATGAACAACATTTAAATCCATACATAAGCCACATAATAAGACACACAAACACACATTTTGTTACGTATTTAACCACAACTTACCTAACTAATTCACATGACAATTGGTGTCCTATATCACACTACGCTAGTTACTATTGCCTGACCATGGTATACATACCAAACACACCAGAGCTTTGTACCGTGTCATACTATCGTGAATCGTTTTTTACAAATGGCTAATATTCTGCAATCTATTATCACAGCTGACTTAGATGAATTTGAAGTAGCAAAATCATATAAATGTCCACCGTCAGATTGCTCAAATTACTTAGTAAGGTTGGACCACATATCAAAATCTTCCATATAAATATACGAAGTATAAATAAAAATTTTGACGAACTATTAGTGTTGATAAACTTGCTTAATGTTAGCTGTGATGTATTGGTACTTACTGAGTGCTGGCTAAGTAGTAGTAGTAGTGGTGAATCTGCCTGTGTTGAACGGGTATAACTCGTATTATACAGAACGGATGGCCAACCAGAACGACATAATTGCACTGTTAAAGAGCCCAATTTTCTAAACGGAAATTGCCTAACATGTGAAATTACAAATAAACTCGCATTTGCGGCTGTATATCGTTCCCCGTCATATAATACTAGAGCTGAGTTCAACAACTTTCTGAATAGCGTAGACAATATCCCCTTGTCCTTAAAAAACTATAAAAATATCTGTCTAATCGGGGACACAAATATCCGACCTATAGGTTTAGAAGAGCGTGATGCCGAATACTTAACACTAAACGCCACGCACGGCCTGTTACCCGCCCACCGGATACCTACAAGAATTAATAGCTGCATACACCATGTGATGCTCAAAACGGACAAAACAGCCACATTACTTGTAATTGAGTCACATGTTACTGACCACCTCCCAATTCTACTCACTATTAATAATGTACCCTCGGGGCGAACGGTACCGGCCCGCAAAATACCAAAAACTGACTACACTAATCTAACGAACCACATCGAAGCCCTAGATTTCTCGGAAGTACTGAGAACTAACGACCCTAACCTAGCATCTGACACACTTACAGAAAATTGAATACCACTTTAATAACCCACACAAAAATAGTAACCATCTCTAAGAAAGACAGAAATATTCAACCTTGGATTACACCCGGTTTGCTACGGTGTATTCGCCACCGTGATAAGCTTCACAAAAAAGCCAGAAAAACGCCTGACAGCCAAATAATTCAAACCTCTTACAAACGTTATAGGAACTATTGTAATAGTCTACTCAAAAAACTTAAAAGATTATACGAACAAAATGAGCTACGGAAAGCAAAAAACGACCCTAAAAGACTGTGGAACAAAATCAAAGAAATCACTTTCACCAATAAGAAAAGCAACCCCCCCTATGAGTTATTGAGTACAGTCCCTGATAAACGCAATGCAACTAACCTCGTCTGTAACTACTTTGCGAACATCAAAATCAACCACACACTCATTTTATTTTTTAATTTTGATTTAATTTAAAAAAATATTTGTTTAATTTTTTGTATCTTTAAATCACTACATAATAATATATTCTTTTTGTATAATATCACCTTACCAGCTCTTAATTACCATAAGGGTTTATAGTGTCCAAGTGGCAGTAGAACACTGACTCCTAAGTCACAGGTATTCCTAGTTTAAGAGTCAGGGTTTCAACTTCTGTGCTCCTTTAAATATCGTGAAAATTAGCTAGATAGTAAGCATATTGTAAGGAATTGTCTCAATAAAGAATATTATTATTATTATCATCTCCTTTATTTATTTGTAAACTTATTTTATATATTTTTAAACATTTCTTAAAAAAAACATAAAAAAACATTTAAAAATATAAAAAATAATGGTCCGCCGGTAGCGGGAGCAGGGTCCAAGCTACCGGTGGTTAGGGCTCCAGAGAGAGAAACCTCCTCACAATACGAGCCGTATCGAGGAGTACTGCCTTCTGAATCAGGCCCTTGATCCAACCGCCTAAGGAGAGCCTCGAAAGATGGTCGTCGAGGCTCTTGGCTATAAGGCCATTGGCCGTCACGACGATCGGCACAATGATAGCCAAGTTCACATTCCACATATCGACAACCTCGTGTGCCCAGTCGAGATATTTTATTTGTTTCTCTTTCTCAGCTTTCACGAGGTTCTCGTCATGCGGGATGGTAACATCGACTATCATTACTCGGCGCGCTGATCGGTCTATCACTACTATGTCAGGCTTATTGGCGACAATAATCCTGTCAGTAATGATAGACTGATCCCAGTACAGCGTGACATGGTCTTTCTCGAGAACTGGGTCGGGCACATACTTGTAGTATGGTACCTCAGATTCCACAAGTTTATATTTCAAGGCAAGTTGCTGGTGAATAATCCTGGCTACTTGGTTGTGCCTGTGCAAGTACTCGCCGTTAGCCAGACGAGAACAACCAGAAATAATATGTCTGATGGACTCACCCGGACGGTGGCATGCCCGACACACATCAACCGACCCGTCCTTCATAATATATTTCCGGTAGTTGTTCGTCAACATAACTTCGTCCATAATCGCACAGACAAAACCTTCAGTTTCTCCAAAGAGGTCACCGAAACGTAACCAGGACACGGACGCTAGAAAATCTACATCGGGCCCATGAAGGGCCCGGTAGAAGCCGCCCGTGAAGCTCCTTGCCTTGCCATACTTCCTTGCGGTCATCGGTAGTAAGTACTACAGGAACAGGGTCTTGCGCCAGTTCTCTTTAGCCATGGACAGCGGGGTGAGTCCCTTGTCCACTGCGACCACATCTCGGTGCATACCCACCTCGACTTTAAAAAAATATTCTCTGAGACTGCACATCTCGCGGTTGTGAAGGGACTTCGCGTTTAAAAACCCTCGACCCCGCACTTCCGCGGGATGTACAGCCTCATCACTGATGATCGTGGGTGATGCATCCGGTTTGGATAATGGAGTATTTGTCAATGTGTGTATTAATTTTCAATCTCAAAATGGATGTAATAAGTTTATAGACCGTCGACAAACACGTGATCGGTCTATAATTTTTGGGTTCCGAGGGACTACCTGATTTATGGAGCAGGTGGGTAACGCCTGTTGTTAAAAACTGCGGTAGGGACCCAGACTCTAAGGATGACTGGAATTGGGATGCCAGGCTGGTACGGCTGGTTTTGGTCGAGTAGCTACGTCACAATTTGGAAACTTGACATTAGCTAAACGACATGCCGCAACAGCCCCACAGTACAGGATCGAGTGTGTATCAACGAGGTTCTCGCTGCTCTCGAATAAATTCTTGAGTTGCGAGTCCAAGGCACACACCAGCGCCCTATTTTTATTATGCATGGGTATCCGTGTTAATCGGGGCCTAAGTTCGGTAGGAGTAGAACGATACTCGCGAAGCGCATCTTCCAAAGCGCTCCTCAATCGGTCGTTGCACTGGCTACTTACCACAGCAACCCTATCATCTTCCTCTACAACAGCTGGGTTGAACCGCGGCGGGGTTGCGTCAATAACTGACGCTTGCACCGCGGTTTGTGCCGGAGTAAAGACAATATGGTTGCTCAGTACCTCTGAGCGCAGCCTATCAAGTACGGCATCGTCCAACATGTGATTGCGTTGGATGACCCGCACCTGATCCGACAGTCGTTGGGCCGAGACGTTGACGGTTGGTTCAAGTACCTGGAACAAAGACAGCATCCCAACACGGTACGCAGTGAGGTTAGTTCCCCCTCTGTAGACCCGTAGTATGCGCGCATGACGTTCTCGTTGATGGAATGAGTCCATCTCATGCGCTGCACACAACCACCGGCAGCGGGGACCCGGCTTGGGGCCGGATGGCCCCTAAGTCCCAAGCTTCTCGGTGGCCGGCCTCTCCCCTGCCGACGTACAGGTGTTGGCGACGTTGGCGGAGAGAAATACTCGTCGCTCGAGCTCGACGCAACTGCCACTGCCGGTGACACAGGTGATCCGGGGTCCGGCGGCGGCGAGGCGGAGCTGAGCGACGAGTCCGGGGTTGTAAGGCGTGCGCGTCGGTAGGCAGCTCTCGTAATCATTTTTCTATTATCATCGTGATCTTGTATTTTGCATTTTGTATTTTTGATGACGCCGTTGACAGGCGTCATTTTTTCATAAAAACTGTATTTGAATTTTTCACATTTTGATTTTCTAATGGATTATATTTTTATATTGTAGTATTTCCTGTGTTAAAAAGTCTTTAGAGAACTATTGCAAGTAAATGCTTTTGTATTATAACCAATATTTATATTAAAATTAAAATTTCGATGATATAACCGGTGATTGACGTACGGGGTTGCCAGTTTTTAATTTTATTTTTATATTATTATTTCCTTTATTAGTTTTCTAAACATACAATTTACATTTTTAAATATTTCTATATAAAAAAATATAAAAAAATAGTATCCCACCGGCATCGGGAACAGGGTCCGAGCTACCGGTGGTCAGGGCTGACCTGAAGAGGAACCTCCTAACGATACGCGCCGTGTCCAGAAGTACTGCTTTCTGAATCAAGCCCTTGACCCAGCTGCCAAGCGAGAGCCTCCTCAGTGTTGGTCGAGGCTATTGGCTATTAAGCCATTGGCCGACACGACTATCGGCACAATGACTGCTGTACTTACGTCCCACATGTCGACAACCTCGCGAGCCAGATCTAGATATTTGAATTGTTTATCTTTCTCTGCTTTCACGAGGTTCTCGTCATGCGGAACCGTTATATCAACAATCATTGCGCGACGCTCCAATCGATTTATCACCACACACATGTCAGGTTTATTGGCAACAATAGTCCTGTCAATGGTGATAGATCGATCCCAATACAACGTGATATTACCATCATCGAGAACTGGGTCGGGCACATACTTATAGTATGGCACTTCTGATTCCACAAGGTTGTACTTCAAAGCAAGTTGCTGGTGGATAATCCTGGCAACGAGGTTGTGTCTATGCAAGTACTCTCCGTTAGCCAGACGAGAAAACCCAGAAATAATGTGTCGGATCGATTCTCCCGGACGGTGGCATGCCCGACATATGTCAACCGTGCCATCCTTCACAATGTATTTCCGGTAGTTATTCTTCATCATAACTTCGTCCATTATTGCACAGACAAAACCTTCGGTTTCCCCGAATAGGTCACCGAAGCGCAACCAAGATACGGACGCCAAGAAGTCAACATCAGGCCCATGTAGGGCCCGGTAAAAGCGTCCGTGAAGCTCCTTGCCCTGCCATACCTCCTTGCGATCATTAGTGTCTAATACTCGAGGTTTGCGCCAGTTCTCGTTAGCCAGGGAGAGCGGGGTGAGGCCCTTGTCCACTGAGACCACATCTCGGTGCATCCCCACGTCAGCTTCTAGGAAGTATTCCCTGAGACTGCATACCTCACGGTTGTGCAGGGTCTTAGCATTTAAGAAGCCACGACCCCCACACTTCCGCGGGATATACAGTCTCATCACCGACGACCGTGGGTGATGCATACAATTTGCGGTCAGCAGTGCACGGACCATCCTATCCAGGGCATCAAGTTCCGTCTTAGTCCATTTGAGTATGCCGAAAGAATACATCAAAACTGGCATGACCCAACCGTTGAAGGCGCGCACCTTGTTTCCGCCTGAAAAAAGACTACTTAGTACCTTATTCAGGCGGCCAAAGAAGCGCTCCCTCAACAATTGTTTCATGTCAGCAGTATTGATACCTAATGCTTCCGACATACCCAAATACTTATAGCTTTCGGACGAGGAGAGGGATCTCAGGTGTATGGAATCCGAGAGCTGATTCCCTCGGATTCCATAATCTCCCCTCGCTTTACATACATGACTGCACATTTGTCCACACCAAATTCCATCCTGATGGCGCTACTGAAAGTTTCAGTTACTTTCAGTGGCTCCATCAGTCGCAATTTGTTGGGGGCAAAGAGTTTCAGATCATCCATGTAAAGAAGGTGAGATATGACCTGACCACCTCTCCTCAACCGGTAGCCTAGACCTGAATCCTCCAGCAATGTGCTCAGAGGATTCAAGGCTAGACAGAACCAAAGTGGGCTCAGACTGTCGCCCTGGAATATTCCCCGTTTAATCCATACAGGCTCGTCGTTCCCGTCCCCGTCCTACATTGCCCCATACACGACTCAAGGAAGGCGCGTAGAGTTGCATCTATCTTGTACAACTCCAGCACCCTCATGAGCCATGTATGTGGCACCGAGTCGTACTCGAAGCCTACGGCTTTCTTATAATCTATCCAGCATGTAGACAGATCCTTGCGGGATCGACGAACCTGTTGGCTAATGGCCATGTTGATGAGGAGTAGCTCCTTAGTGCCGCGGGACCCATTCCTACATCCATTTTGAGAGGCAGACATAATGGAATATTTGTCAATGTGTGTATTAATTTTCACTCTCAAAATGGATGTAATAAGTTTATAGACCGTCGACAAACACGTGATCGGTCTATAATTTTTGGGTTCCGAGGGACTACCTGACTTATGGAGCAGGTGGGTAACGCCTGTTGTTAAAAACTGCGGTAGGGACCCAGACTCTAAGGATGACTGGAATTGGAATGCCAGGCAAGTGTGTGAACTACTAAGCCATTTGAGCCAGAAGTTGTGCAGTCCGTCCGGTCCCGGTGACTTCCAGTTCGGTAACGGACGAACTGCTCTGGCTATATCTAAAGGTGTTATCAAAATTGGCTCCATTTCTGGGATAGGTTCACACACTCGTTCGACATCACGCATCCAGTCAGCCTCAGTATGACTGACGGGCACCGACCAGATGCTGCGCCAGAAAGAACTCGTGGCAGCATCATTCGAGCGGCCCACGTCTGTCATATTTAGCTCGGGTCGCTCCCAAGTTCTGTATACACACCTCTCATCGCTCTGGAACAAGCGATTCTGTGAGTACCGATCAACCCGCCGCTTATACCTCCGAATACGGTTCGCCCATGCATAAACTTTCTGCTTCAGGAAGTCAATGCGCTCTGTGACACGGGACATGTATTCTTGAGGACTGATTCCAGTCCCCGAGAATGCCCGCCTCACAAAGCGCATTACACGTGGTCGTGTATTGCCCTCTCTGAAGCAGTGTAGTTTGCCGATGAGTACCCTGGCCCCGTCGATGCGGCGCTCGATCCTGCGCTGCCAGGCTGGTACGGCTGGTTTTGGTCGAGTAGCTACGTCACAATTTGGGTACTTGACGTTAGCTAAACGACATGCCGCAACAGCCCCACAGTACAGGAACGAGTATGTGTATCAACGAGGTTCTCGCTACTCTCGAATATATTCTTGAGTTGCGAGTCCAAGGCACACACCAGCGCCCTATTTTTATTATGCATGGGTAACCGTGGTAATCGGGGCCTAAGTTCGGTAGGAGTGGATCGATATTCACGTTTTTTTTTTTTTTTTTTTCGTTTTTTTTTTTTTTAATGTATTAGTTTAATATTATTTTATAAGATTATTTTGTGTATTTTTATCTATGGGCCTCAGTTGCCTGATAATAAAATGATTGATTGATTGATTGATTGATTGAAGCGCATCTTCCAGAGCGCTCCTCAATCGGTCGTTGCACTGGCTACTTACCACAGCAACCCTATCATCTTCCTCTACAACAGCTGGGTTGAACCGCGGCGGGGTTGCGTCAATAACTGACGCTTGCACCGCGGTTTGTGCCGGAGTTAAAATGATACGGTTGCTCAGTACCTCTGAGAGCAGCCTATCAAGTACGGCGTCGTCCAACATGTGATTGCGTTGGATGACCCGCACCTGATCCGACAGTCGTTGGGCCGAAACGTTGACGGTTGGTTCAAGTACCTGGAACAGAGACAACATCCCAACACGGTACTCAGTGAGGTTAGTTCCCCCCTCTGTAGACCCGTAGTATGCGCGCATGACGTTCTCGTTAATGGAATGAGTCCATCTCATGCGCTGCACACAACTACCGGCAGCGGGGATCCGGCTCGGGGCTGGATGGCCCCTAAGTCCCAAGCTCCTCGGTGGCCGGCCTCTCCCCCGCCGACGTACAGGTGTTGGCGTCGTCGGCGGAGGGAAATATTCGTCGCTCGAGCTCGACGCAACTGCCGCTGCCGGTGACACAGGTGATCCGGGGTCCGGCGGCGGCGAGGCGGAGCTGAGCGACGAGTCCGGGGTTGTAAGGCGTGCGCGTCGGTAGGCAGCTCTCGTAATCATTTGGTTATCGTCTTGTATAATTTTCAGTATTTGACATTTTTGACAGGCGTCATTTTTTCATCAACTGTATTTAAATTTTTATCGTTTTGGTTTCCAAATTTCTGTTTTTATATTCTGGTATTTCCTTTGTTGCTCTTTAGAGAACTATTATAAATACTTTTGTATTAAAACCAAAATTTATATTAAAATTAAATTAAATTAAATTTTTCGATGATGTAACCGGTGGTTGACGTACGGGGTTGCCATTATTATTATATATATATGTATATATGATGAAGTTACGGTCTGCTGAGTCTAGTTTCGTTTCGCCTTTCGCCTACTGTACGTGTTTGTGTTAAAAACAATTTAAAATGATAGATTCTTGACAACAAAGATTGTGGTTCTTTACGAACAAAATGCAAGCATCAAAGGGATTGCTAGACAGCTGGGCATAGCGGTAAATCAAATATTATCTAATAATAAAATAAATTTAATAGTTCGTACGTAAACTTTGTCGCTCGATTGATTAACTTAAAATGTATTTTCTACACAGAGAAAAACGGTGCGTTTGTGCGTGCGACGTTATTTGGATACTGGTGATGTGAAATCGAAACCTTTTGGGCGGAGAAGTTCAGGCATCTAGACAAACAAGTGTGAACGCCACCGTGATACAGTAAATGTTCACTTGAATTAGACGTTCGCAACGACTCGCTCAAGTGCTCAACGACACAGCATCTCAATCGACACTGTGCGGAGGCACTTGCACGCAGCAGGCATTCGCAACTATCGTCCAGCGAAGAAAATTCAACTATCAGAAGCCCATCGGGCGTGAGTTCGCTCCGCACAGGAGCTTATGGATTAAAACTGGGAAAATAACATAGTTATTTTCACGGGCGGAAAAACTTTTAGGTCCGATAATGATTGTAAAAAAATACTATGGCGGAAACCTAACGAACGCTACAATTCACAAAACATATTAAGTGTGAAAGAGTTGCTAAGTTTACAGGCTGATATAACTGTCATTGCGTGGCTAGCTGTGTGCAAAATATGTGGTGTCAAATGATTTTAAATTGGGACTCAAGCGAATTTAAATCCAAAGATAATTTACAACAAGAAGTCATAAGGACTTGGGAATTGATGCGTGGTAGGAATATACGCTGGAATATGGTTACTCAAAAGAAAAGTCGATTAAAGCAAATCCCCTCCGGTATTAACATAAACATTATTAAAAACAAAACGACTTATAGTAAATAGGTAAGTGGGTCTCAGTTGCGATCATCCTATGTATCTGAATTCACCCCATCTGTCTGCGGGGCGCTGCTCCTTTCACCGTGTATAGTTTTAATCTTAGTAAAATCAGTCACTGGATGTTGGAGGCCAGATGGTGAGCCGCTCCATGTAAAATACTGGTATTCAGCTGTATCCGGTTAAACTGGAGGCCGACCCAAACATACATACAGTTGGGAAAGGGCTAGGCAGATGATGATGGGAATTCTTGTAAAAATTGTTAAAACTAAAGTTCGGGTTTACAAAATTAGAAAATACACGGCAAAAACAAAAACAAACCGTGTGCGAACTTTGACATCCAGCCCTGATCAAATATGATTATCTATACTAATATTATAAAGCTGAAGAGTTTGTTTGTTTGTTTGTTTGTTTGCTTGAACGCGCTAATCTCAGGAACTACTGGTCCGAATTGAAAAATTCTTTTAGTGTTTGATAGCCCATTTATCGAGGAAGGTTATAGGCTACACAACATCACGCTACGACCAAAACGAGCGGAGCATTTATGAAAAAGATTGCAAAAACGGGGGAAATCCGAACGCAGACGAAGTTGCGCGGGTCAGCTAGTATAGAATATGATGCTTTATATGTGCTCTATCCATATTTAATAATCTGATATGATGTTTTAGATGCTACTATAAATAATTGAGTTACCTACTACCTAAAAATAAATGCAATTCATTAACAACTTTAGCCAAGAAAACATTGTAAACCTGTGCGAATATTTCGAAAGTCTATCAATTTTCTTGGAATGAGATGACGAGGTCCATATTGTAAGCCAATGAGTAATGGAGTATTGAAGATATTGGCTGTTGTTCTATTTTGTCGCAACTACTATGTTTTGTCACTTAAGGTAGACTAGTAGAAACATCAAGTCTGTCTTACTGTATAGAAAATGTTCTTTTATAATATTTTTTATACTCAGTATTGTTATTTTGACTTGACAATAAAATAAAAAAATAAAAATACTTACATGCCATATCTGTCATAACAGTGGGGGCCAGTTTGGTTGGTATTCCTCTGTCCATCTCCTTATGAATCTTTTCACCCAAATCAATTGTTTCTTGTGGTAGATCTTGTGGTAGATCTTGTGGTAGATCTTGTGGTAGACCTTGTGGTAGACCTTGTGGTAGATCTTTTGGTAGATCTTTTGGTAGATCCTTATGTTTCTTAGTTCTTTCTACGTTAGATAAACTGTGAAAAATAAATAAATTTAATGGGTAAAATAGAACATTTTGATACTAGTGGGGAAACTTTGTTATTGCAGCCGGCGGAATCCACGCCCCAGCCGCAGGCGAGGCTGTTATGTTCTCGGTTCCAAAACACGAATTCCGCCTCGGCTGCAGTGTAAACTTTTCCATATTAACGATTTACTTCTGTGATCAAGAATAGATTCAGCATTAGCGCCTCAGAAAGTTATTGAATATATATGTTACGGCTAAAAGCCGAAGTACGGCTACACCTAGTTCTAGCCGGCTAAACCTAGGTGCGGCCGGTAACAGTTGTGTATCTTTTCTATTGCTAGGAAAAACCGATCCAATGGATTAGGTTAGGTTAGAACTGTGACCAAACGCGCGCGAGCTGAGCGAGCACAGTGAGCGGTACCGCGGCAGCGGCCGGCGAGCGCTACATTCAAATTGGTTGCATGTTCTAACCGAAGATAAGTAGGATACATCTAAGTTTAGCCGTAACATGATGATGATGATGCCATCAAGCTGATTTCGGCCACAGCGACTGCATTCGATGGCTTTCTAGGGAGATTGTCGAGAGCTTTGGTGTGCTGCTCTATCAAGTGCTCTCAAGTGGCAAGCATACCCAACTTTGGCCGAAAAACTTCGACCACAAAGCGAACAAATCAGATCACCATTAACGAAATTGTAGGGTATAGTTGCAGGTGGCCTAGTTTAAAGGTTATCACGCTTTAAGTCTAGCTGCGACCTTCTTCTCTCTTCGAAGGCGTTGACCTGCCGATGCACACGATGTCTCCACTCGGGCCGATTTTGTACCTACTTTTCCCACACTAAGGGTACAATTTCGCATCTTTTGAAGTGTTTATTCTGAACATCCTTGTAACGTAAAAACTGACCACCACGTTTCCGTTTTCCTTCCTGGAGTTCAGAATAGAAGATGCGCTTCGCCAGTCTCTCTTCATGCATTCTAGAGACATGCCCGCACTACCATAGCTGACGTCTCATCAAGTAGGCCTCTATGGGGTGCGTTGTCAGAAGTCCTCCTCGTGTGCCCGATGGCTGCCGGTTCCTCTCGATACGTCTGGAGGGAATAGCAGCTGCCGGGCCGGTGCACCCTGGGCGTGGGCAGTATCCTTCCCCGAGGAATGGGAAGAGATTCTTATTCCTCGGGAAATGTTACTGTCCATGGCTAATATTCTGACATGGGAGGGATCCGTTCTGGACCAAGGGGACGTTGCTCCGCGTGACCCTTTGAAAAGCAGAGGGCACAGCGGAGGATTGCTCCTCCGCTGCTGGGCGGGTTCAGTGTGCAGTTCCCCGCCTCCGAGCAGAGGACGGAGTCATTCACTATCCCCGTCGATATCGTAATCCCACCGTCGAAGTGTTGTGGAAGACGTCTCGCGGCTTCGATTGGGACTGAAGGTCTTGGCTTAACCGCCCGGACCGCGAGGTAGAAAACCTCTATAAAAAGTTACCCCGAATCTCAAGCGGCGGCGCACCGCGAGGAGATGTATAGCTGGCAGGTTCCTATTGAAAATCAGTCGCTAGTACGAACCATTGCCGGGCCTGGCTATGGCTTATCTGGGTACAGGGGGCACTGCCCAGATGGACTTTTTATTTCCCCCATACTCGTGGGAACAGTATGGATGCAAAATATTAAACCCAAAAAACGGCCAATAACGGTGAAGGAAGGGAGGAGAGGGATGCGGGGTCGGAGTCCGGCGCCGCATCCAGCGATTTAAGCGCAGGAGGCTCAGTGAGCTCCCGGTGCGAGAGGACCGGGGCTCCTGCGGAGAACAGGGAGTTCTTCTGCAAGCGGTCCAGGCTGGTAGGCGACCGAGAGTGGTCGTCGGAGGGTGAGCTGGCCTCGGCCCGGAAGATCCCTACCAGCAAGCGTGGCGGGATCCGCGGCAAGGGGAGAGGCCTCTCTGCCATCGATAGGTCGGCACGGCTTGCCGAGGAGGGGCGCCACCCCGGGGTGGCCGGTCTCAGGGTGGCCCGTTCGGGCTCCTCTGGCGACGAGGCGGGCGCAGACGGCGGCTCTGATGCGAGCGTACGGCCGAGTTTGCGAAGGAGGTGGAGGTGGCGCTAAGGGCTGTGTCCTATAAGCAGAAGCCCTCCACCAGGCATAAGGACATGCCCACGGCGATCGCCTCCATCATGGCGTCAGCGGAGGCGAGATATGAGGGGCCCCCGTCAGACGAAGTGGCCAAACTGCGGGCGGAGATCGCTCGCCTGACGGCCGCCACGGAGCTTCTCCAAGAGGAGAACAAGAAGCTCCGAGCAGACCTGGCCGGTCTGCGCGAGTCCGGCTCTCGCAAGGCGCCCCAAAATGGAGGCCAGCAGCGACCAAGCCAGCCCGTGCCAGTTGAGAACCAGGTCCTGAACCTGGTTCGGCAGGAGCTGGCTGCCTTCCAGGCGCGGTTCTCCGTCCTGGAGGGCATTGTCCTGCGCCCCCCTCTGGCGGCAAACAGGACGCTTCCGGGCCCGAGGGCGGCCACATATGTGGCTGCTGCGGCCTTCGCACCGGGGCCGTCCGGCCGGCCCTCCGGCAGGGTTGCGTCGGTCCCCGAAGGGCCTGCCCCGGCGAAACAGGCTCCGGCCAAGAAAGCGGCGGCCCTGAGGCAGGGCAAGGCGGCGGCCTAAAAGAAGGACAAGGTGGCGACTGTGCCAGCGCCAGCCGCGAGACAGCCGAATGAGGCCGAGGAGGAGGTGGTGCCCTGCCGAGCAGGTCAAGGCAGGCACCTTACGTCCGGACCTGTCGGGCATGCGAACAGTAACGGTAAGCTGCCCTGTGACGGCGGTGAAAGCCATCGTGAAGTGCCGAAGGCTCTTGGTGGGCTGGGTGTCGGCGCAGGTAAAGCTGCTGGAACCTCTGTGGTGCTTCCGCTGCCATGTGAGGCACCACGTGTCGGTCCGGTACACCTCGGAGGTGGACCGCAATGTGGCCTGTGCTTCCGCTGCAGCCAGCCCGATCACATGGCCGCGGCTTGCTCTGCCGCGCCGCTCTGCGCCGCATGTGCGGCAACTGGCAAGCCGGCCGATCACCGGGCAGGGAGCAAGGCCTGCGGTACACCCGCCAACGCCAAGGGCAACGGAATGCCCTCCGCCACCACCTCCAAAACCCTCACCGTTGCCACCACCGCAGCCGCCGCCACGTACGTGCGTGAGGATGCGGGGCGAGTCGGTGGTGGACATCTCGTTCGCTAGCCCCGCACTGTCACCGCGTGTCGTTGACTGGCGCGTCATGGAGGGGTGGAGATCTATTCTAGATCTATTCCGACCACCGGTACAACCAGTTCGACGTCTCCACCCACACCTCAAGCGCGCTGGTCCTACAGGCCCCGAGCGGTCCGCGATGGGCGCTGAAGCCGCTGGACCGAGAGCTACTCCTGGAAGCCTCGATCATGCAGGTCTGGGTGTCATCACCGGCCAGGCCTGCCGACATCAACAACGAGGCGGGTTGGTTCCAGGAGGCCATGTCCGAGGTTTGCGATATGGCAATGCCCCGAGTTCGGCCAGGAAGCACCCGGCGTCAGGTGTGCTGGTGGTCGCGAGACCTGACGTCTCTGCGCGAGGTTTGCGTTGCCGCGGGGGACCCGTACGCCAGGCATCGCAGGCTCCGCATGCGCCCTCCGGATGCGGCAGCCATTGAGGCGGAGCTGTATAAGGGGTACAGAGCGGCGAAGACCGCTCTCCAAGAGGCTGTCCGGCAGGCCAAGGATCTGGCCCGCGAGGAGATGCTGGAGTCTCTGCACGGAGATCAGTGGGGGAGCCCTTACAAGATGGTGCGGGCCAAACTCCGCACCCGGGCCCCCCCGGAGGCACTCCGGTATCACCGGGGTCCGACCTACCTTCGTCGTGTGGTCGGGGACTACCTGACGAATAGGGCCATCTACCCCGGTCGGAGCGGAGAATGGAACCGGCGAAAGATGTCGTGCGGTGTTCCACAAGGATCGGTTCTGGGGCCGGCCTTGCGGAACATCGGTTACGACTGGGTGCTGCGCGCCGACCTCCCTAGCGGCGTCAGCGTAGTTTACTACGCTGACGACACGCTGGTACTGGCACAAGGGAGGTCGCACGAGGCGGCGACCGAAAACATGACACGCGGGGTTGCGATAGTCGTGGAGAGGATCCGGCAATTGGGTCTCGAGGTGGCATTGCACAAGTCCGAGACCATGTGTTTTCATGGGCCTTGGAATGCGCCACCGTCGGGATCCCTACTGACGGCAGGATGGATTTCCATCGGCGTCGGGTCCACGTTGAAGTACCTGGGACTCGTCCTTGACAGCCGGTGGAACTTCGTGGAGTATTTCCGACGTTTGGCCCCCAAACTGGAACGGACCGGGGCTGCCTTCAAGCGGCTCTTGCCCAACCTGAGGGGTCCAAACGCCACCTGCCGGGGGCTCTACGCGGGGGTCGTGCGGCCCTTTTCTTTTCGCGCCTGCACGAATGGCGCTCGGAAGCACTACTTCGGAGGGAAACTCCGCTGCCGCGACAAATCGCTGCTCAGCGGACAGACCTCCGGCGCGATCTCATGGCGACATGGAGAGAGCGACTGTCGCAACCCCGTGCAGGGTACGCCACCATAGTGGCGATAAGTCCCCTCTTTGAGGTGTGGCTAGAGAGGCGCCACGGCGTCCTCACCTTCCGCCTGACGCAGGTCCTCACCGGACACGGTCGTTTCGGGAGGTTCCTGCACCGAATCGGGCGGGAGGAAAGGCCCCGGTGTTTCCATTGCGAGGATCTTCCGGAGGACACGGTGCAGCACACTGTGGAAGTCTGCCCCGCTTGGGCGGAGCACCGCCCTGTCCTCGCAGCGGCTATTGGTGGCGGTGATCTCTCGCGTCCAGCCCTGGTTCAAGCCATGGTCCGGAGCGAGAGGTAATAGGAAGCCGTCACCTCCTTCTGCGAAGCAGTCATGCTAGTGAAGGAAGTGGCGGGACGTGAGAGGGAAAGAGCCTCACGTCCCAGCCGCCGCGGGAGACGCCCTGGGCGTCGGGGGTCACGTAGCCACCACGTGAGCCGGCCACCGTAGGCGCGGGCCTGTGGACGGCGAGTTATGGGCTAGCTCGCCGTCCAGCCGTCTTATGACGACAGGCCGTGTCGACGGCGCGTTCGTGTTCCAAGCGCGCCTCAATGAAATGTCAGCAACCACGTAGGGGTCCGCATGGGCCGATGCCTACCAGGGCTGCGGGACTATTGGGTCTCGAGGTGGCATTGCACAAGTCCGAGGCCATGTGTTTTCATGGGCCTCGGAATGCGCCACCGTCGGGATCCCTACTGACGGCAGGAGGGGTTTCCATCGGCGTCGGGTCGACGCTGAAGTACCTGGGACTCGTCCTTGACAGCCGGTGGAACTTCGTGGAGCATTTCCGACGTTTGGCCCCCAAACTGGAACGGACCGGGGCTGCCTTCAAGCGGCTCCTGCCCAACCTGAGGGGTCCAAACGCCTCCTGCTGGAGGCTCTACGCGGGGGTCGTGCGGTCCATGGCCCTTTACGGGGCCCCAGTGTGGGCGCGTTCTCTGAGGCGGCAAGCCGCCCGCTACTTGAACGCGCCCCAAAAGGGGATAGCCCTAAGGCTAGTCCGGGGGTACCGCACGATCTCCGGTGAGGCGGCGAGCCTCCTTGCCGGATTGCCGCCATGGGATCTGGAGGCGATAGTCCTCGCGCGCCTTCACGAATGGCGCGCGGAGGCACTACGTCGGGGGGAAACTCCGCTGCCGCGGCAAATCGCCGCTCAGCGGACAGACCTCCGGAGCGATCTCATGGTGACATGGAGAGAGCGACAGTCGCAACCCCGTGCAGGGCACGCCACCATAGTGGCGATAAGTCCCCTCTTTGAGGAGTGGCTAGAGAGGCGCCACGGCGCCCTCACCTTCCGCCTGACGCAGGTCCTCACCGGACACGGTTGTTTCGGGAGGTTCCTGCACCGAATCGGGCGGGTGGAAACGCCCGGGTGTTTCCATTGTGAGGATCGTCCGAAGGACACGGTGCAGCACACTGTGGAGGTCTGCCCCGCTTGGGCGGAGCAGCGCCGTGTCCTCGAAGTGGCGATCGGCGGCGGCGACCTCTCGCGCCCGGCCCTGGTTCAAGCCATGGTCCGGAGCGAGAGGGAATGGGAAGCCGTCACCTCCTTCTGCGAAGCAGTCATGCTGGTGAAGGAGGTGGCGGAACGTGAGAGGGAAAGAGCCTCACGTCCCAGCCGCCGCGGGAGACGCCCTGGGCGTCGGGGGTCACGTGGTGGCCCCCGGCCACCGTAGGCGCGGGCCTGTGGATGGCGAGTTATGGGCTAGCTCGCCGTCCAGCCGTCTTATGACGACAGGCCGTGTCGACGGCGCGTTCGTGTTCCACGCGCGCCTCAAAGAGATGCCAGCAACCACGTAGGGGTCCGCACGGGCCGATGCCTGCCAGGGCTGCGGGACTGTTCGAAAGAGATACCGCGGCCCTGGAACACAAAGGGCAAAGAAGGAACATGGATGGGTTTTAGTCAGTACAAGTCTGACACTCCCTCCCGCTCTGCCCAGAGCGGGGGGGGTCATTTGATGATTTCCCATCCCAAAAAAAAAAAAAAAAAAAAAAAACTTTGGGCTGCAATTTGCCAAAAGCTGCTGCTACAGCACATATTCTCTGATTAACCTCTGCTTCGAGATTCGCTTTACTGGTAATTATGCTGCCTAAATACTTGAAGCTTTCTACTTGTTTCAGCTTGCCACTGCCGATTAGGATGTCAGAAACTAACAGCTGTTCGTATACGTTCATAGCCATATCTTCGATTTTTTGGACGTTTATTGAAAGACCAAACTTACAACAAACGTCATTGAGGCCACCTACCAGCGCCTGCAAACTGTCCCAAGTGTCCGCCACGAAGCACAGGTCATCAGCGTACATAATCTCTGTAATCGTTGTATAAGAGACTTTTGTTCGGGCTTTCAGTCTGGCAAAGTTGAATAAATTGCAATCGGTTCGGAAACTAATCCGAAATCTTTTCAAACAATCATTTATACAAGGCTTTTCCCGCAGCTTCACTTGCGTTATGGTTCTATGTTATTCGGGGATAACGTAGCTTCCCATTAGTGAAAGAATTTGTGAAATCGGACAGTTGTTCCGAGGATTACCCCAATAAAAACTTATAAACTTAACCTTTTTACAATGTTATTATCTAGTTATACTTCTTTAATTATTTTTTTATCTTTCGGATGACTAGATTTCTTTGATCCTACGATAAAAATAGGGTGACCGAGCTTTTGAGTCATTTCGATTAAAACCTGAGTATTACTTACTCGTCCGCCGCATCAGCATATGTTTTCCCGTAGGACTTATATTTGTAAAGGGGTCTTTCTCCTATAGCCTTTTTGATCTTAGATAAGAAATTCATTTTGTATCTATCACCAGCTACCCCACCTAGAAGAAACGGAATGTGTATTTTCATTTAAATAAGTACCTATTGAACGAGTACCAATAATGCTCATACCTGCAACAAAAGTACGTTTCTGCGCACGTTATTAATTACTCATAATTATTACAAAATCTCTCTATATCTCTTGTGTCTGTCGAAATTTCGAGAACGCAGAATGGCATGTCAGATCGAATAAAAAATGTGACACTGACAAACAAGCAAATTTAAAAAAAAAACGTTTTATACATATCATTTAATAAAATGGCCAGGCCATCGCAACTTTGATCAAAGGTGTGTTCCATTTTGATCTTTTATCAAGTACTTAATTGAATTGAGGTTTTTATGCCACAATCTGCCCAGTGCCGTACCTTGAAAGGGTATCAGGTGTTATGACTTTAAAGGAAAATATTAAAAACTGATGGAAGGAAAGAAGGAAAAAACTGATGGAAGGATTTGACTGTACAGTGAACATGTATTACAGAATTGTAGAATCTTACTTCTTATGGCGATGATTTGTGACAAATGTTTAGCAACGTCGCTGATCAATACTGTAAGAAAAAAAATAATTTAAAGTATTATTATCCAATATTTCATTCGTAAGTAAAGAGATTGCATTGTATTCCTACTTACCTTGCATTGTGACTTTTAGTTCTGGAGGCGTCACATTTGCCATCTCTTTGGTTAATTTTTCTTTAATTTCAGCAGCAATATCTTTGATGGGAAGGTATGGGACTAGTACGGGTGCAGTTTCAACTCTATAATAAATAGAATTATTGATAAAATTCACTTAGTAAGCCTTTAGAGTAATGAAATAAAACAAACTGCATCGTGTATCTAGCGGACGAAAGCACAATAGCTGATAATGATGTCCTGGATCGGACACCCTAGTTGAGTAAAGTGTTGACGTTTTTGCATCAGAACGGACAACAGTCATTATGTACCCAAAAAATAAAGTGGCGGATATAAAAAAAATAATACGATTTTCTTATGAAGATTAACACCCTCAACATTTTTTGCTATTTCAACGAGGTCTGCCATTAACCCACCCTGTCGATGACTTCTGAAGCTAAAGTTATTTTTCAACTTTTTGTGTTTTTGAAGTCGGTTTTATTTTTTTGCAAAAAAAGTTTTTTTCTTTTTCCATTTTTAGTTGTAATATCCTACACAAATATTTGCTATGCGTTTATTGTACATTGTAAACAATACATTTCATGGTAATAGGCTTATCCCTAATAAAATGGAACTTAACATTCAAAATGTAGGTGTAACCTGATATACTGAATACGTCTGCGTAACCCTTTCGAGTATCAGGAGTGATGTTATGTTGTGGGATTGCGTAAATAATGCATATTTATGCGATAACGGTTGAATTGCTGTCATTTTTTGAAAAGTTCTGTTGTCTGTCTCCGAAACAGACCATCAGATCTATATGAAATTTAAATGGGACTATTTCGGAATAAACCCCTTTCGAACAAAAAATGAGTTTTGCAAATCCGTCTATATATGACGGAGTTATACCGAGGGTTCCGTATAAACTTGTAGGTATTTTGTTATTACGGTTTTCAGTTTTTTTCCTATACATGTGCTGTCAGATATTGCTTCTTGCCAAAGGAGATTGTCAACTTCGGTCCAAGTGTGTTGCAGATGTACAGCGAGTGATAGCAGTTTGCATAAATGGTTGAGATTTTTTTTTAAATGAATCTATAGAATTTTATAATTATTCTGTATTTTGTTTATTCGAGCAAAGTACATAAAATATAAAAGAATTATAAAATTCTATAGATTCGTTTTTAAAAAAAATCTCAACCATTTATGCAAAGGTGGGTCAGCTAACTGCTATCACTCATTGTACATTGTATGACAGGTGTTACCGAGTACAACATTTTATTATTATGGCAGCAAAAACAATATCCCAGAGGAATTGAGATTTTTGCACATTTTTAAAAACAGTAAAAAGGGTTAAAATGATTAAAATATGTTACTTTAGTTATTTTTGTTACCAACATAGACAAAACGGATTATAAATACTATAGTTTTGCGTACTTAATCGTAACCTAAGCACTCTGCCGGGCAGTTAATATTATCCTCGTGCTTGGCCCTCCCCAGAAACCATACTACACACATTGTATAAGGGCGAAGCAGCCTAGTGTGCGTGTCCTTATGTGCAGTAATAACGTTTAATACGATTTAATGCTTGCTCACTTTCGTTAATCAATATGTAGCAGTAATGTACTTTGGAAGATGTATACCTGCTGTTTATTTTGATTCTCAACAATAATAATGTTATAATCAGATATGTCGTTCAGTTCGTCAGTATCGCGATAGACTTCAATTGATAAGTGCCTTGGGCGTATATTATTAAATCGAAAGTAAATAAATCGTAATCGTAGGAATCGAAAGTAGCGCAAAATCTTGCAGTTGAGGTAAACTCCCTGAAATTCTTTCAAATGCAACTCTATCATGAGACCTATTACTCTTTTTTAAAAGTTAATACACATATAAAAATGACAATACTTCCGGGCAATTGTTTCTTGTTACCGTAATAAAAAATGTTGTACTGGTTGAGACCTGTCGTTTTAGGTACAATTCATATCTGCAACAAACTTGGAGCAGCACCGCTTGTAAAACTGACATTCTCGTTTCATGATTCTAGGTCAACGGGAAGTACCTATAGGTTTTGATTCCCTAGTGAAATCGCAAAATATGCGAGATAAACAGTCATATCTTTTGGTCGCGTTGACTTACTTATGTTAGAATTTTTCACTGCTCCAAGGGGTAGCAGACCTGATTATTTGAAATTAATTTGAGCTTGACACCTCCACGCGTTCCTGAGAAAAAGGGTCTTTACAGACGGTCTGGCGGACCGACAGACAACAAAGCGATCCTCTAAGGGTTCCGTTTTTGCCGACTGAGGTACCGAACACTAAAAATGTTGAGGGTGTTACTCTTCATAAGAAAATCGTATTTCTTTTCATGTTTAGGTACAATTTGATCGAAATCTGAATGATGTCCTTTCACAGTAGCGTGGGGTATGGATTTGTGCTCAGTTGATGGCAATAAGCTCGCCCATTTTACATAGGAATTAAAAACAACTGGCGAAATGTGAGTGTACTTTTGCCTAACCTGGTGTGGGTTCACCCTTAGGGTATCGAAGGCTGCGTATTAAGGTATGTAAATAAAACAAATCTTACTCCGAAGCTCCAGTTAGGTTGTCCAACACATACCCCTCCCTTTCAACAAGCACATTTTCTGGATTTGCCTTCATCGTCTCCAACAAGAGTGCTAATGCAGGACCTACAAGTTAAAAAAAAAACTGTGACAGAACTGTACAGTGTACATATAGTGTGACTGGTAATTAGTGACTGATTCTTTAACACGTGCTTATACTCATGATAGCAAACAACTTTCCTAAAGAAACTTTTTTTTATACTCGTTCACTTTTATCCCATTAACACAACAGTCGTATGAAGCTCGCGCGCGTGCGCCTGTGGCCGGGTCAGCTGTTCGCCGCGTGACACCCGCCGTTCTGAAGGTTCGCGCGCGAATTTCATACGGCTGTTGTGTTATTGAATTGGGAAAGTTGTTTGTTATCATGAGTACATTCACGTGTTTAAGTACCTAATTACCAGTCACCCTATATAATATTATAATGACCAAATCATAATTTCATTCCAATTCAGTAGGTTAAGATTTGTGCCGGTACTCAAGATTCGTTACTTAATCAATCATTAACTTGCTTGAAATAAAAGGTAAGGAAAGCAAAACATATTATGACAATTATATTTCATGTTTTTTGACGTGTGCCAGGCTGGGTAATTAAAGTTAATGATTGATTATTTTCAAATGACGTGTCTGAGTGCGACAGGAAGCATGTCTAAGGCCCAAACTCCAAAAAAGTGAAGACGTGCGGAGATATTGTGTGAAGCGGAGAGGAGGGGAGATGCTTAGGAGCTAGGGTGTATCCACCGAAGCTGTGGGAAGATGCGTACTGGTTAGACCGGACTGAGCAAGAGATGTGTTTACAGGTTACTCACGCCAATTGTATTTATGAAATATAATATCGGTAAGCGATGAACGAAACTGCGATTCCGAGAGACAACTGGTTTATTTACACATACTCACACGACTTTTATCAACATACCCTACAGCGCCCAGTTTAGCAACCGGTCTGTTGGTGGTTTACAACACATCTCATCTCCCCTCGTCTCGTCTCCGCTTCGGTGGAGTCCGGCCCGGATTTCACCGAAGGATGGAGATACATATAAATGAGAAAAAACCAAAAAAAAAAAAGAGAAATAAGAACCGATGAAAATGAGAATGTACCAATACTTATTGCAAATAAATGATTATGATTATGATTATGAGGATGAAATTCACAAGCAAACACTGTGACGAAAGATAAGAAATTTGACGAAGCCATGAAGTGGGCGAATCTAAACACATTATCAAAAAATATTTAAGAAGACAAATTCAAAAGAACCAACCTCTGTCTCGCTCGTACGCGGACAAGTAATCACTAGAAATATCAATCGCATCTGGAAGGAAACAAAGTATTTAGAACTTATTTACACACTTTACAGCTAAGAAACTAATTTTTATAAAATATCCGAGTGAGACACAAAGCTTTCAACAAATATGTGTTTTAAGAAAACAGTACTTGATAATATATTTCTCCTATTTAATAAAAAAAATAGATTTGCAACTTTTCCTTAAATGTTCCGTAACCAACGGGACCCTATTACTAAGCCTCCGCTGTCCGTCCGTCCGTCCGTCTGTTATCGAGCTGTATCTCATGATCTGTAATAGGTAGACCGTTGTAATTTTCACAGAATGTGTATAATTATCTGTTGCCGCTATAACAAATAATAAAAATAAATTAAAGGGGGGTTCCCCTACTACGATGGTACGGAACCCTTAATGCGCGAGTCCGACTCGCACTTGGCCGGATTTTTGGTCCCAATAAAGGTTCAGTTATTATTACTATTACATCTGAAGCGGGACATAAAAATAGTTTTAATTTTTTTGAGACTACTTTTGACGTAAGAGGGCAAGACTTGCTGTTATAAAAAATCATAATGAACGAGAAGAACAAATGAGTCTCAGCTTCAGCACCAACTGACGATTTTCCCCGGATGCACTATGCAAGTGCAACGAAAGGACAACCTCCAGTGGGTTTAAAAGTCTTTACAAGCGTTGTATGGCTCGGGGCTCGTGGCTAAATAATAAGAGCCACTCGGGTCAATCTTCAGATTAAGCCGCGCTTGCCTAGGTTGGTCTGTGAATAGGTGACCACCCATCATATACAGTTTCCTCTGTGCCTGGCAAAGCACGTTAAACCGTTGGTCCCGGCTTTCATTTGCACATCTTTGACAGTCGTTACAGGTAGTCAGTGGCCCGAAAGTCTGACAACCAGTCTTCCCAAAGGGTATCTCGTATTGCCCAGTACTGACGGTTATTCAGCTGTATCAGGCTAGGCAGATGAGACAAACGCTTTTGGAACTGTTAATAGCCGAAGCTAATACTTACTAGTACAGGAGCGAGCTGTATAGACTTATTTTTTATATATTACCGGTCCACGTCTAGTAAAGGGTTCCGGGCATAGCCGGGATGATTTTTACGTAATACATAAAAAATACTTTGAAGAGGCATGATTAACAATTATGTTGTAAAATCAATCATGCCAAATTACAGCTTACCTGCCCTCACGCCCGTGTGCCAAAATTGGGACCGGAACGAAAACGCTTAACTGCTCAACGCCCACTATTATTTACTTTTTTGTTGACAGCGCACTCTGTTTTATTTTTTAGAATTTTTCTAACGAAGCGACATCCTTCGTTCTTATACTGATAGAAAGACATTGAAATACCTCACATTATAGACAAGTGGCATTGTTTCCAAACGGTTTACTTAAAATTTTATACGCTGTGGAAAAAGTTGAATTTTGAGTGAATTAATTGCTGTTTATTTTTTCTGTGGTTGTGTTTTGAAGTGGTAGTTGTTGGAGTTTGTTATTTGTTTGGTAAGTAGTATTATAAATTTGTTCCGGTTTTTACGGCCTTTCGAATGATACATGTGAATTTCGAATCGATCGTAAATTGGATGATGAAATCAATAGTTAGGTTATGATTTTGTCAGAAAAATCTAAAAATTTATAAAACGTGATAAAACTATTAAATTGCTAGATTGCACTTTAGTCATTGTGAATTAACCATAAAGCGTGATTAATTACGAACAATTCTTTACCAATAACATACCATTTAGATAAGATTTCGAAGTTGTGAAATGATTTCTTTACGTTGCGCCCGAGCGTCGTAGGTACATTTTATGACTAGAAATTTGGTGCACGCGATGTTTTTATTATTTGTATTTCAAAACTTTGTTCGAAGAGTGGTAACTATTATGATGCCATTTGATGCATATTGAGTTAGTCTATAATTTAAGTTAATAAAAACATAGGGTAATTTCAAAATCGCTTTAGATTTTGAAATAATACAAGTTTTATTTGATGTTGGTATAGGGTGTAATGTTGTCTGAAAAATCTTAAATTAATAAAAACGTGATATAACTCTTAAATTGCTAGTCTGGAAGATAGAAAAAAAAACATTTTGTCCACGCGATGTTATTAATATTTGTAATTCAAAACTTTGTTTGAAGAGTGGTAACTATTATGATTTCATTTGATGCCTACTGCGTAAGGCTATAATTTAGGTTCAAAAAAACATAGGGTCATCGCTTTAAATTTTGAAATAATACAAGGTTTTTTTTTTTGGCTTATAAAACACAAAGGCAGTCATTCAAAGTTACGAAACAACTTCCGTTGTGAAGCTTGCTCCATACACTTGAGTAAACAGTCATTAGTTTACTATCAGTTCATAGAAACTTTTTGTTTACACGCTGAGCGTCGGTCACCCGTTACCCCGCCGTTCGTAAAAAAAAGGATCGGGTTTTAGGTAGGTAAGTAGCGGCTCGCGCTGAGCGCGAGGGGCGTAGGCGTGTGGGCAGTTACGAAGTTTAAAAATATCTGAGTAAATATGTGGACAGACAGATAGGCAGGCGGACTTGGCGAAACTCTAGAGGTTTTTGTTTTCTCTTAAATTGAGGTCGAAATGACCTTGGCTATATTTCTCTAAATAACACTTTAGCTTCAGAAGTCGGCGACTTTGTTTGTTTGATTTAGTTTTTTTGTTTTTCCATTTTTAGTTGTAATATCCTTTACAAATATTCTCAAACTGTGAGCGACCACGTTTCGATCCCGTATGTAATCACTGGCAACACACACTGATCATAGACTTTCGTCTTGAGACACTGCGGTAAGTTGGACGAGAAGATACCACGCAACTTCCCGAACGCTGCCCAGCCGAGTCGGATTCGACGATTGACCTCTTTCTCGAAGTTAGACCTACCTAACTGGATCGTTTGTCCCAGGTAGACATAATCGTCTACAACTTCGAGTGTAGAGTCTCCGATCTTGATAGGAGTGGGTGTTACATGAGCATTCAACATGATTTTGGTTTTGTCCATGTTCATTTTAAGACCCACTCTTTCGGAAGTTCTACTAAGGTCATCGAGCATTGTACTGAGGTCCTCCATGATCTCAGCCATGACCACTATATCGTCGGCAAATCGAAGGTGAGAAATGTACTCGCCATTGGCGTTGATGCCCAGCCCGCTCCAGTCCAGAACCTTGAAGACATCCTCCAGTGCAACGGTGAACAGTTTCGGAGATATGACGTCTCACACCTCGCTGCCGAAGGATAGGTTCCGAGGTCTGGTCCTGAAGTCGGACTGACATGGTGGCGTTTTTGTACAAACACTTCAACGCCTCGATGTACCGATAATCGATTTGGCACCGTTGGAGAGACTGCAGTACAGCCCAAGTCTCGATCGAATCGAAGGCTTTCTCGTAGTCCACAAACGCCAAGCAGAGAGGCAGGTTATACTCTTCGGTCTTCGGTCTTCTGTATAACCTGCCGCAGCGTATGTATGTGGTCTACGGTGCTAAAGCCTTTTCGGAATCCGACTTGTTCGGGAGGCTGAAAATCGTCAAACCTGCGCGCGAGTCGATTCGTGATGACTCTTGAGAACAACTTGTAGACATGGCTTAGAAGTGAGATGGGCCTATAGTTCTTCAGCCGGGCATTGTCGCACTTTTTGAAGAAGATTACCACCACACGCCTGCACCATTCCTGCGGCGTTTTCCCCTCGAGTATGACGGAATCAAACAGCTTCTGAAGGGCCTTAAGTACCGGTTTCCCACCCGCCTTCAGGAGTTCGGCCGTAATTCCGTCATCACCCGGTGCCTTGTTGTTTTTAAGCTGTTTCAGAGCCATCCTAATCTCGCACAGGTTGACATCCGAAATGTTTTCGGTATAGTGTCGGGTCAGTCTAGCTCTTGGGTCGTTAGCTAGATTTGCAACGGGTTTACTGGTTGAAGTGTACAACTGCCCATAAAAACTGTCGATCTCCCTCAGCAGCTCCGGTTTGCGGATATGATCCTGCCATCGTCGGACTTCAGTTTCGTGGGCTGGCTCTGCCCAATAGCCAGATCTCTTGAAAATACCTTGGAGCCTTTATTCCGCTCAATAGCATCTTTAATACGCTCGGTATTAAAGGGGCGGAGGTCACGTTTCAAGGATTTAGAGATCAGTCTATTGAGCTGCCAGTATTTCCACGCCTCGTCTGAAGACTGCAGGATCATCTCACACCGCTCCTTCATGAGCTCGAGAGTATGATCAGAGATTTTTTTGTTATGTGCACGACGTGTCTTGAAGAACTTAGACCCAGTCGTGTGGACGGTTTCCACGAACCCATTCCGGGGCTCAAGCTGAAAGCTCTCGGGGTTTTGGATCTGAATCTGTGCTGGATGGAGCTTAGACTTCATCAGTCAAGACCTTTCAAGCTTTATATTGATATTCAATGTACCTCTTACCATGCGGTGATCGCTCCCGGTTTTCACCGGATTGATCACAGAGACATCATTGAACATTTGCTTCTTGGTTGACATGATGAAGTCAATCTCATTTTTAGTTGCACCATCGGGACTCTGCCAGGAAGCGTGAGCACAGGAAGTGGACCTGTGCTCACGCTTTTTGAAGAAGGCCACGTTGAAGTCCCCCATGACAACGGTGAAGTGAATTTTGAAACCATGCAGGGCTTTAGAAATATCATATACCTCATACATGGTCTCCACTCCGTCGTCGGGGTATGCCGAGGTCGGAGCGTAGACCTGTATGACACACTCTCGATCTTCACCACGTTATTCACGAGGGACTTGTGGACGATAAACCCAACACCACCCTGGGACTGTCGGTCACCCTCTCGGAAATAGAGCAGGTTGCCGGAATTCAGGATTATCGTGTCCTCATCTCTCTTCGGACTTCAGATAATGCCACAATACTCCATCGCAGCCTGCTCACTTCCTCTTCGAGTTCCGTTATCTTCTCGTCGGTCCGGAGTATACGCGTGTTGTATGTTGCCTGATCCCTACCGGAGATTCTTCGCACCCCTTGCCACGCCGTAACCTCGACCGCTACCATAGTCGAGAACCGTGACGTGGTCGCTCACAATGGGCCTTATCAGAAGGCTTAAAGTCACCCAAAGGGCAATGAAGAGGGCTATGCTCCGAGTTTCCTTGCGTGATCAAATCAGAAATGAGGACATCCGCAAGAGAACCAAGGTTACCGACGTAGCCCGAAGAATAGCCAAACTTAAGTGGCAGTGGGCAGGGCACATTGCTCGCAGAACGGATGGCCGATGGGGTCGAAAAGTTCTGGAGTGGCGACCGCGAACCGGAAGACACTGCGTTGGAAGGCCTCCCACTAGGTGGACCGATGAACTGGTGAAGGTTGCAGGGATCCGCTGGATGCGAGTCGCACGGGGCCGGTCAATGTGGCGACACTTGGGGAGGCCTATGTCCAGCAGTGGACGTCTTTCGGCTGAAATGATGATGATGATGATACAAATATTTGCTATGCATTTATTGTTTATTGTTAACAATACATTTCATGGTAATAGGCTTATCCATAATATAATGGAAATTAACATTCAAAAGGTGGGTGTACCCTGATATACTGAATATATCTGCGTAACCCTTTCGAGTGTACAGGCGTGATGTTATGTTATGTGTATGCGTAAACAATTCATATTTATACGATAGCAGCAATCGCGGTTGATTTGCTGTCAGTTTTCGAAGAGTTCGGTTGTCTGTCCCCGAAACTCATCATCAGATCTACAACATTATTTTTAGTACATGCGAAACCTGAATATAGTTTGTTCAGAATAAGTAACTGAATAGATTGCAATAATTTTTAAACCATGTTATATTTTGACCCAAAAATATTTAAAAAAGGTTGCTGGTTGGACACCGAGCAACACTTAAGTATCTATCCGCAATCATACGGCGTTAGCGCTCAGCTGTGCGCCCGCGCGTGGGAAACACAACCCCTTCAGTCGCCCAGATGCTACAGATTAATGCGCACGTGTCACGCTCCCGGATCGCGACCGCGCCCGGCGCGGCGCAGCCGCCGCCCCGGGCGCCGGGAGCCTAAAGTTGTGTTTCGGTTGATCGTGTACCTATCGTATGTAAAAAGTAAACACGCCAAGATGGTTAATTGTAGAAAGATATGATTACGTGATGTTTAGTACTTTTCATCCACTTTTCTTTGTTTGATTTGATTTGATTTGATTTGAACTTTAAATGGTTAGCATAAGGTGCAACAAATCGCATTGACTACAATTTATCACTTTTACAATTAAACGCATTTACAAATAAAGTACATAATAATATCTACCTACACTTGACCATTACGACAGTCAAAAGCCTGTACGTGTGATGGAAAATGTTATTACCTGTAATAACAATCGCCGTACGGTTAGGTACCTACTGCAAAATTATTATCAATGAGCGCAAGTCGACGTTGAAAGCGCGGGCGGTGCGAGGGCCCCCGCCGCGCGGTGACCGTGTTTTTGTAGGGACAACTAGGTAACAGAACAAGCTTATAACTTTGTGATTTTTCATGATACAGTTTTGAAATTTTGTATATAGATTCTTTACATAAAAATACTAGACCCGTGTTTCGGGTTTTGCATATACTAAAACTAATGTTGTATTTTAAATTTAAATGGGATCATTTCAGAGTAAACCTCTTTCGACCAAAAAAAGAATTTTGCGAATCCGCCTGTACATATATGACGGAATTATGCCCGAACATACACAAAAAAAAAATTCAAACATCCGAATTGATAACCCCCTCCTTTTTGAAGTCGGTTAAAAACAAGATTGCATTATCAAAAAATAAGATTAAATAGTAACGGACCTTTCATATCTGTTTTCTGTTCTGTAGGTGTAACATGGTCAACCGCTCTATGAAGTTTATCATTATAATCTGCCGCCTTAGTAGGTTCCGGATCGACGCTTTTTAAACCAGGCGCTGACTTTAACCTAAAAAACACAGATAACACATTTCGATTGTAGCGCAGCATGGTTCTTTTGGCGCTTGATTGATATAATTATTGTCAGGAGCGCAGTTGGTAAACTTTTGTGGAAATTATGATAATTAATTAGTATGGCTACGCGCCACAATAACCATGTAGCACTGTATTAGATGGTTCCCTATCCATTTGCATAAAATTTTAAGACCTAATATAACTTGGCATACTTTTGTTTATCCTAATTATATTTCAGCATAACATTATTTACGCATAACAGTTTACGCATATTTTTTTTAAGCATAACTTCTCTAATCGTTACTATTTATTTTCGCATAATGATATTAAAACATATTTTTATAGGCGTAACAAATACGCATAATAAGAATTAATTCCTATGAAGTTATGATGACGAATGACTACCGGATATTTACTGTGAAGGACGGTACGGTTTACATATGTCGGGCATGCCACCGTGCACCGTCCAGGCGAATCAATCCGTCACATTATCTCCGGGTGTTCTCGTCTGGCTAACGGGGAGTACTTGCATAGACACAACCTTATAGTCAGGATTATTCATCAGCAACTTGCTCAAGAATACAACCTTGTGGAATCAGAAATGTCGTATGTAAGTATGTGCCCGACCCACTTCTCGAAAATGGCAGTGTCACATTGTACAGGGATCAATTCACTGACAGGACTACTATTGTAGCCAATAAGCCTGATATAGTGGTGGTGGATCAATCAGAGCGGCGCGCAATGATTGTAGACATAACGGTCCCGCATGATGAGAATCTTGACTTGGCTCGCGAGGTTGTCAACATGTGGGATGTGGACTCAGCGATCATTGTGCCGATAGTCGTATCAGCCCATGGTTTAATTGCCAAGAGCCTCGACCAATACCTGAGGAGGCTCTCGTTAGGCAGCTGGACAAGGGCTTGATTCAGAAAGCGGTACTCCTGGAGTCCTGACCGCCGGTAGCTTGGACCCTGTTCCCGATACCGGTGGGCTACAATTGTTTATATTTTTTAATGTTTTTTTAAATTGTTTTTTCAAAGGAATATTTAAAAATGTATTTGATTTGTAAAGATATAAATAAAGATAAATTAATTCAATTCTATTAAAATGTTAAGACATTTTTAAAAAGTAGAGCCATCATATCGCAGAAAGCTCACAGTCAGCGTCGTCTTATGGCATATATTTCATAACGATAGTCATATAAAACATCAATCATTATAAAAAATTGATTGTGATCATATGTGGTTTTTATTTCCCTGTAAGAAGCATGCAAACAAGCATACACCATGCATGCAGCTTGCAAACATGTAAACAAGCACACACCATGCATGCAGCTTGAAAACATGTAACCAAGCATACACCATGCATGCACCATGCAAGGAAGCATGCAGTATGCAAGCCACCATGCAACAGGCATGGTTTCTGTCACGGCTCCGGCGCTGCGGGGCTCCGGGGCGGTCCCACGCGATCTTATCGTCACAGATGTGTTTTACGTTCACCACCTGCTCCTCTGCTCGCGGGCCGCCTTGCTCTACCGCGCCTACGCGGGCTTAAATTACACTCTAGGTGTAGGGCAGACAAGACAGCGATTCGTTTCTGTCACTAACTTTTGTAGCACAACAAACTTAATTTTAAAAGCATATTTTAATTTTAATTGCATGAAAATTCAAAATTAATACGTAAAACTAACTCAATTCGTTTCCGTATAACTTTTTTCGTTAATCCTATTATTTTTAATGCCAGAATACTATTTTGCTAAAAGTCATGCGAATTAAAATGATGCCAAAAATGATTAGCTCAATAATAATAATGAGGTCAATGAAGTCTTTAAGGTCAAGGTCAAAAACTCAGAAGTCAAGGTAGAACACACCAAAAGTCATGGTCAATCCAAAATATGCTAAAATCTTGCAATATTCCATTATGGGAGATCAAAGACACTTTCGAGGTTAAAAAACATTTTGGAAAGTCGAGGTCAAATTAGGAACAAAATCTCCGTCAAGGGTAAATACCGAAATGAGGCGTATTAAATACTTTCTGTCTGCAGGGTTTAAAGTAAACGGAGTCGGGGTGCCCGAAGTCCCGAGCTCGCTTCGCTCGCTCTTGCACCCTAAGTTTTCCTTGCCACAATACCTTATGTATGTTGGTGTGACAAAAAAAACGAACATAAAGTTGTTTCCGTTATTTGTATTAATTTTATGCCTTAATGCTATTATGCTAATAGTCATTATGACTATTAGTAACTGCGAAATTCGGTTTATGCCAAAACAACATACTCTACAAGATAATTATGCCAACATAAACTGGTTGCGCGGACTTATACGTATTAGTAGATATAAATTCTTTAAATTAGTTTATTGTTGACTAGCACGTCGCATTCCCCTAAGTCCCATTCCTTCATTCGCATTCCTGGTACCAACGATACGGTTCGTCGCAAGCGCACCTCTGTCGTGTGTTTTGCGAACTATCTTTGGCTCATCCCTGTCGCTCCGCGAATCACGCGTGCTCTCGAAATAAAGTGAAATTGGTGTGTTTTTCGTCTTTGTGTGATATTTAACGCTCCAGGAGGTTGCTACGAGAATTTTGAGGTATGTGCACAGGGACCGAATTACCGTTACTTTTTTCTTAACGTTACCGATTACCGTTATGTTAACGTTACAAAAGTAACGATATTTATAACGATACCCGTAAGTCCGTTAACGTTACCTATTAACTAATATTAGTATCGGTAAAAGTAACAATACGTATACCGGTAATTTATTCGCCTATCTCTTTCTAACGATGTCGGTGGGGAGTCTACCATCTTACGATGTTAGTACAACTAGCTTCGGCGTGTAATAGATATTGTTTCTGCGATGCATCTGCAATGATTACTTGAACACACTTACTTCGCGACGGACCTCGATGGTGAGGTCGGAATGATGCCGGCTTGTGTTTGCGTAAATTACAGGTTTCCCTACTGTTTTCCTGATGGAGGGTGATGGAATCGTCGGGGGTGATTAGAGTATACCGTCGGCGAGTCATACTGATACGTGATGGTTGGTATCGGGCGGCTGACTCCTCCCGCAAACACGACAGCTATTTATATACTGAACCATCCTTCGAGAAAGTTCCACAACTTTGTGGTACCTTCTTCACAGTTCCATAGTGGAACATTCGGTTGGAGTGTATGTAACGGGGCACTGAGAAAAAAAGACTCAGATTTTTTTTGCCAAAAAAGTGTTATTTTAGCAAATCGTTTATTTTCTCGATTCTAACGTATATACCACCTAAATATAAGGATAAAAGCGTCTTGGTGTTTTTTGGCTGACCAACCGTTTGTCGTAAAAACGATGTCGAAGGAATCCTTTAATAAAGGCACCTACAATTGATAAGCCTGTATATTTTTTTTTTGTATGGATAGTAAAATTTGATTTTTTTTCGTAATTAATTATTACCTATATGTCAGGAATTACGCGCAAATGGGGTTATTAAGGGGGGGGAAATTTTTCATTATTTTTGCGATAGGACACACCGTTTTCGAGATATAAGCAAATTTAGAAGAAAAAGAAACACTGTTTTTGCGCTCGAAGTCATGGGGTCGGGAGTGTCAAGGCACTGGAATTTCAAAGACAGGTCACTCGACCTTGAACTCCAAGGTTTCAAGACCTCCAGGATCACTTGATCTTGACCTCAAAGTCACTTGTCCTTGACCCTACGGTCACTTGACTTTGACCACAAGGTCACTAACCATGAATATAAATGACCTGTTACTGTTCCTGAGAACCGCGGGTCTTGACATTTGGAATTTTGACCTTGATCTCAAGGTCAATGCTATTGAGGTATTGATTAGGCGAAGTATTGTGGTCAATTTTTTCTAGGTCTTTTTTTCATAGACTATACTACTTTTCGTATGATCCACTACCATGGCATGGAAGGTAAGTAGATTTATTATTCTTTAAAAAGTTATAGTTATACTGATATACTTTGTTGCACTTATTTCGGCCTATAATGATATTTTTTACACAAACAACTAATAATTAGAACAACGAAACAAATAGATGTATTTGGTGTTCGCCATGTTTGTGTGACCAGACGTCTTATAAAATGAAAAAGGCGCGAGCCGTCGCGTTTTCGTAGGTATCCGTCCGATCGTAATAAAATGCTAGCTGTTGCCGCTCCGATTAGAAGTGCCGAACGAAAGAACTCGCGGCGCACGTTCGGTTTGGCAACGTCGCACCAGAAATTATAAGTTTTTAGCGAAGTAACGCTACTGGTAACGCTATTTAAATACCGGTAAATCCTATGATTTAACGATATTTTTAACGTTACTAGTTAACGTAGCATAACGTTAAGGTTTTGGTAATTTTACCGGTATTTTTGTGGTAACGGTAACCGTCCCTGTATGTGCATCCTTCCTTTACAAGCGTATTGTTCCGTTCTGGTGTTCCAAATCAATATGCGTCATCCCTTGCAACGAGCCAATTTTAAATATTGATCGCGTTATTAGCTAAAATCGCGCAAATATAAACAGTATGCCAAAAAAAATATGGCAAAGTATTATTATGCCAAATAAAAATACCAAAATAGAATAAAAATTCTAAAGTATATTAGGCAAAAAAAACATTATGCGAAATGAAGAGATCCCTTTATTAGATTAGAACTTAAACTGGAAGATTGCCGTAATCAGAGACTTGGTAAGTCATCATTACTAGTTGGCCACTAAACCTTTTTTGTTAAAATCTACCGTCACAATCTTTTTACCCGACCACAGCAAAGCGAAAAGGAAGGTTTAAGATTTTAGCAGTGGAACTACTGAGCCGATTTTGATGAATGACTTGTTAATCGATTTGTTTTTTTTATGTTTACAAAATCAATATGGCGGATGCTACATCCAAAAAAGTGGGGGAAGCTGGAGTTTTTTTTTGTGCTAACGTGTAAAGTTCATCAATACAACACAACTAAATAAAATATTATAGTTTAAAAACACACTTTAGAGTGACGTCGTTTTATTTCTCGTATTCTTCTCAGAAAACCTTTTCATTTGATATCTATATCGAGGGAATGCATACAAAATAACAAGACCGCCATCTTTGGGGGTCCGCCATATTGGATTTAGAATGACTTCACTTAGGTAACCATGCATTGTCATCCAAAATAAACATGCTAGACCGCCATATTGGATTGAGAATGACGTCATTTAGCTAACCAAGCTTTTTCAATTTTTTACCTTATCATGCGTATCGTGTTTCCTGCCCCTTAAGGGGGCCGTACGGAACTACACGGTTAAAGTACACTCTATCCATTATGTATTTATCAATATTTGAATGTGTTACTCACACGTAAGCCACCGCGTTGTTTGTCCCAAGAGCGGGGAAATCACAGAAAGGTCTATCTCCGTGGGTCTCAAGTTCTTTTATCAAGGTATCGAATGCAGGACCGCGTTCAGCTGAAAATTAGTTATTCTTACTACCATCGGTCGTAATTAATATGATCTACATTACGTTAGTGATAGATATCTTATGAAAAACGAAAACCGTTCTTAAGGCGCTCCTCGTCGCTGGATGATTTTCGCCTGTAATGTAACAATCCAGGATTCTATTTTGAACAGAAATCAGTGATTGTTACAAATTGTATCTTTGTGGGTTGCGCACTGTAATGCTCAGTTCTCCGCGCTCACTGATATGTATTAAACTCGAATATTAACTGTTAGTTACATTACAGGCTCCTGGTAAAGGAGCGCCTTTATTGCTGTGAAATAAAGAAATGTTTACACCAAAATGTTGCGGTGGATTTCCATTTTTTTTTTGCATTAAATAGTTTAAAAAAATCTGTTAAAACCGACGTCGAAACCGATTAAAAAGTTGAATTAGTTTGATTTGATTTAAGAAAAGTGCAAACCATCTACGTACAAAAAAAACTGTGGCATTGAGGACCTTCTCCTTTATAGACTATTATAATGGTACTTACTGTCATCCACAGCTTTCTGAGACAAATATTTTGCGCAAATATCCATCGTTTCTACAAAAAAGGTATAAATTTATTTATGTATAAATATTAATTGCATGCGTTTACTTTCAATTATATTGCTCTCATACCGCCCATTTCTTTGTCCATTTTTGTAGGCGCAGAATCAGTTACTAGTCGCTTCATATTTCCTAAAATATTATCTGCTAAGGTGGAATCGGGATGATCGGTATCCTGCAGACCTTTAGCGCTTTCAAGTCTAAAAAGTTGAGGATTTTACATTAAAATGATTAACTTGAAAAATCTGCGCCGATACTAAATAAATTGGGATAACGGCAGGAGAATGATGATGATGAATGCCATTTAAATATTTTTTAGCATTATTTGAACCTACTTGTAATAATTACGTTTAGCTTAATTAACGGAGCCCGTGTACGCGCGTTCGGTTTTGAAGTGCATAAAGTGGAGCGCGTGTAAGCGCGTAAGCTAAAACAAGTTTATACGCGCAACAAAACGCTAACGCCATCTAATTGTGGTTTTAATAAATAATTACCCTCATTAGTTCCTACATTTGACGTTAGTGTCAGAACGGACGATCATATCCTACCCCTCTACCGCAAAAGTCAGGTCAACCAGAACAAAATTAATGTCCGCCACGAGTGACTTTGGGCTGCGTTGCACCCGCGCCGAGAACGCGCTGGACCGCTCAAATTCCGCTAAATTTCCAACATAAACTGTAATAGAACGAAGATGAACCGCTTGCGGGTGTGTTCGACAGATTTAGTGCCGTGAGGAACTCCTGTGATCAAGTTGTGTGCTTCGAAGCAGAAAAGACGCCAGCAGCCGACATTTTTGATTTAAGGTAAGGCGTTCATCATCTCATTCTTTCTAGGTGATAAACCGCCATCATTTTAAGTCCACTTAAATTCAAACAATTTTCAAAATCGCCTACATAATTTGGTTCCTTTCCGAACCACGTACAAAGACAACAGGTTGTAAGTTGTATTTTAGGAGATATTGTAGAATAAATTATGTTATACTGTATGTGTGTTGTGTGTTAGTTTAGGTTATGTTACACTATAATAACAAAAAGGTTTTGACACTAACTCCTGGGCTGCTTGAGCGTTTGTCCGTTTTATTTTACCCTTTTCATACATTGTATCGTTTGGTTGTTTCTTCATTTCTTGAATCAACGATTTAAATACTGGGCCTTTTACCTCTGGAAAGCAACAAGCAAATCTTATTAAAGCTTAACGACATAAGACAACAAAAGAAAGCATCAATGTGGATTAAAATAACTCATAAGTCTAAGTAGATAGTATCAATATGTATTAAAGTTAATCCATACTATTATCTTCTGCATTTTGCGCCAATACGTTTGCACATATTTCGAGCATATCTGAAAACAAATAAGTACTTAGTCAGTACACGGGCGCTCCTAGAAGTACCCGACCAGACGTATAAATGGCGGTTATCGTTTCAAAATAATGACTTTGGTAGAGAGTACCAAACCTTATAAAACTAAAATCTAGAGTTTCAAGCCCGCCATATTTAGCGGAGTGCAATTATAGACAAAAAATACTCAAAAGGTGGAACGAAGTTTTAAGCTTTTGTTTAATTTAAAATGTACTTGTTTTACGCATTTCAGTTTTCTCAGTCGGGTTTTTTAGAAAATACTACCTTGTCAGGAACAACTACTGTTTTCTGGTCATCCCCTTGCTAAAAGTGGGCATTGTAACACCATTTTAGAAAGCTTATGAAACAAGAATTTTGAAGAAAACTGCCCCAAACATAAGGAAAGTTTCAAGAACGTTTCAGAACTACCTTTATGGCGCCTAATTTCCAAAGGCGTGAACATGTACTTTTTTGACAAATTGGCTTTCGAAGGATTCATTCGTTCATGAGCTATCAGAAAAGTATCAGCTTAACATTTCGAACGGCGTAGATTTCTCAGAGTCACCAGTTTCTGGTAGAGAGGTGGAAAATTTCCAAAAATCTTTTAATGTTTGATTTCTCAAAACAACCCAGTTGGGACCCCAAGTTATCGGGTCAAAATTGTTTCAAATTAGGTCTATTATACCCATTTCAAGGAATGCACCCAATTACCAATTACCCTATATTAACCAAAGAAAACTGGGACAGTTAGAACTTAAGGTCCACAGGCCTACGGCTGAAAACACAAAGGCGCGTTTTTGAGATGCTGACATGCCTGACCTGTCTTCGTGCAATGGATGACCTTGTGACTTCATAGGTCCGCGTAGTTAAATTTTGGGCCAAACATATTTGAGCTTTTTGCCATCGATACGCATAGAAGAAAACAATCCTTGTGTCGTAGCATCAGAATATGAGAAGAAGTGTTGATAACAATCCTACGGGAAACTTAAAAATTGTTAACCAACCTCCCATGGCCGGTGCAATTACTTCCGGAGTTTTGTCTTTGGTCAAATTTGTAAGATTTGACCAAATTTCTTCTCCTAACTTCACATTAACACCCGTAGGGTTCATATCAGTCGTTTTTTTTAACCTGTGAAGAATGCCTATGTATTATTTTGTTCGAAATCAGTGAATTTAACATCAACTTACATACTTAAAAAAAAAAAACAGACATTTTCCTTAAAGTGTTTGTGTATTCGGAGTCTATTTAGAGATCAATACCGGGAAGTACTTTAAAACAGACATATTTGTAATGACGGGGATCAATAGGACCATTATACGTCATACTTCATAGGCATACGGTTAGTATAAATTACAATGATTGAATTGACGAATACTTAGCCTATAAAAGCCGCCACAGAGCACGGAATGGCCACGCCGGCCAAACCTTTTGTCAGTCATAGTAAGTGTTAAAATTATCGCGGGCCATCAGTTTCTGTTAGTAAACGGTGACACACACTTGTGGAGCTAGTTTCGAATGTAAAGTGTTGACAATACCGTGTCTAGCAGCATTCGTCGAGGAGTCTCCGTGCTCTGTAGTCACTACTACTAGTACACAGGCCCTTATCAATCATGCGGATCCAGTGCGGGTTGGTAGATGTCAATCGTCTTTGACATTCTTCACAATGTTTTTCTTTACCGTTTTCCGTATCAAAACGATGAAAGTTAACTTTTTGCAGTTTATTTTATCGCATAAATTGCACAAAGTAAACGTTGAGAACGAACCAAAGTAGGTACGACATACCCGTCGTCGAGGTCGTCTACTGGGCCACCAATAAAAATAGAGCTCACAATCCAGGAGAAATTGAATGTGATCTTAATTTATAATTATCATTACTGTTGGCATTTAAACGTTTTAACAGTAAGCTTAGATTTAGAATGTATTTTAGAATTCATAAATAATTAGATTTCTTACTCATCACCGGCTTCGAGGTATGTTTGATCAAACTTTCCATACGATATTAAAATCTTGTCGCCCTTTTTATCCATTTCCTGCGTTATTATATCGAAAGCTTTCCTCATATTCCCTAAAATCCAAATATATTTCAAAATCTTTAAAATTCAATTCATAGATATACACCTTATATAATATTATAGACTTACCATCAAGCTTTGTATAAGCGGGGAGCACTAAAAGGAAAAAACGCAATTATTTACTTATGGAAGAAAATCAATCATTTGAATAATTACCTGCGTTATGGGTCCAGACTCACCCGGTAGCTTCTGTACCCCTGTGCCGCCCGCCTGAAAACATATAGTATCAGTTTTAACTTCACAAATACGCAATAAATTGCACAATGATGTAAATCTTCATTCTCCATCTGACACAAATGAACACAATGGAGAGATTAGAAACAATAATGGAGAAGTTTCCATTTTTTTTTTGTTTTAGTTTCATTAGGTACACCTCTGCCTAACCCATCGGGGATTACAGATATGTTCTGTTTAATAATTTAAATAAGAAGAAACAAAAACATGATAAAATCATTCAATTATCTCTATAAATGAAAAATTTATGACAGCCACACTCGGAGTCGTCTAATTATTACTGTTTGAACCAAATGTATAAGACGAGCGCTAATCCCGCCGATAAACTGTTACCCAGTTTAGTGGGTGCACAAATATTTACAAAATGTTTGGTCCTGATTAAATGGTTTTTTTTTTTTTACCAATAAATTCGCTTTCTCATCAAACGCTTATTAAAAAGCAATAATGTCTGATTTAGCAGACTCAGTTCGTAGATAGTATTTACGAGATTATTCTGATCCCTTTACAAAATACTATTAATTGATTAAGTAATTTTCTGGCGTTGAAAAGAGCTCTCTCGCGCCTAACGCGAGTCCGTAGTCCGTTTCCGCATTTCTTCCCAGGCAACAGAGGCTAAATCGCAAAATCTACCGAGCCAATACGTATCTTTATATCCTTGTCTTCAAAGTTGACTCGTTACTATTTGTAAAATATCTTTAATTTTCTTAATCTGATAAGGACAATATCGACAAATGTCTTGGTGTTTTGCTCTAAAAAATACGTAGTTTCTGTCAATTTTGTTTTTTTTTCTATTATATCTTAGAATTAAAATTAACGTAAACTTTAAATTATATAAGGTCTAACTATTCATACACGAAATATTTTCAGGGAATCATCTAACGGCTATAGCGAAGCCATTTCAAGGGATTTTTTTTTTTAATCTGAATATATTTTATAAAAAATAAATAATTTAAAATTACTTGACCCACAAAATAAATACTAGCTCCTTATTTTTGAACATCCATTACGCTAGTTTACTACGTCGTATTTACCTACTGTCATTGTTAGAATGTGGGAGTAAAGGTTTTATGCAAAAAGTCTCAAAAAAATTTAGAATTATAATAATTTCGTAAAAGAAACACGCAGATATTTTTTTTTTTTCGTTGCTATGGCGACTTTACGACTTATAGAAGTTACTTTTAAAATATTTCGTGTATGAAAAGATAGACCTTATATAGTATATACCAAAACACCCATAAAATTACAGTTTATAATATACAGACACATTTGCCATATTTCCTCAGTGACCGCCGAGTGGTCGAGGTAGAAGGACGTCGGAATATCGTCAATTGTTTTTCGGACTTTTTACTCACACAATCATGCTGTTGCGCTCATGTTATGTCATGCAGGCTGCTCTACTTAATTATTTTATGTCTATGATTTTTAAACATTTTACACATGCGCAGAAGAAACTAGCGCGAACGGATACTTGCGGGAAAAAACCTTCCTTACGATGAATCGAAATCAAAAACAAAGATGGCCGCTACGAAAATTAGGGAATTTTTGTCATGGGTGTCACATCCTTGGTAATCGAGGGAGCTCTATATAAATATGGGTTCAAAATCAAAGATAGCAGCTACGAAAATTTCTGAACATCATGGTTGTTATGATCGTGATAATCGAATTTGGGGTCAAAATGCAAATACAAGATGGCGCCAACATTTGATTTTTATGTCATTTTCGTGGTTTTCGGGGTCGCTGATAACGACGTCAAAATGGAAATTCAAGGTAGCGCTTACGAAAATTTTATGTTTTTTCGTCATGGGTGTTAGTTTCGTGGTTTTCGGGATCGCTGATAACGAAAATCATGCGTCATGCGTCATTATGCGAAAACCAAAAAAAAAATTACGTGTTTGTATGATGGTTACTAGAAACAATAAACATAAGCATCAAATTGATAACCTCCTATTTTTATGTCGGTTAATACGTAGGTAGATCAGTTTTAGCATCATCTCAAATAATTTAAATACGACTAGGTGTCAAAGGGGAGGACTCCGCACACACGATGTGTTTTTGCTTTTGCTGTGAATTTCTGAGTTTTCCACGATAAGACTATCTCCTTAATTACCTATTTCTCAGTAATTTTTGGTGAATTCCAATTTTTTAATTTTAATTTTTATTATAATTCAATTCCATTTAGTTTAAATTATAGTGTTATCAACATCATGAAACTTCTCCATTTAGAATATATATTTAAAATTAAAAGTGAAACAATAACTGATCAGACGTGGAAAATGAAGATTCATTAAAAAAATAATTTTGTAAAATCATTTACCTCATTCCACCGTGTTCACTTGTATGAGATAAAATATGAAAATGTAAATAGATCAATTCTCAATTTAATATTTTTTTATTATTACGTTTTAACAACATAAAGTCACGGTATTTTTAAAGTTTCATATTCTTTCATAACCATTAGTAAACTGTACAATAAGTATCAAGTTGGAGCAGTCGGTTCAGGTCTATAAACATAAGTTATTTCAAGGGCTGTTTCTAGATTATCTTTAAAATGTTGCAATGCCATTGGTTTCTTTCTTTCCTTGTTGACGATAAAGACTGACTTGATTGTATCCTATTAAAATAATGATGATTTAATAAATGAGGATTGAAGAATTTAACCAAGTGAATCAAATGATAACTATACTTACAACACCCCCCGTTCCATCAGGGCCGCCACCAGGGCCGCCACCAGGGCCGCCACCAGGGCCGCCACCACCGTCACCAAATAAACCACCACCTTGAGCTTCCATTGCCACTTCTGTGAACAAATATGTTATTTCTTAATAAAAGTAGGATTCCGATTTAGTGTGGCAACTTAAACTATAGACCGTACTTACTTTAAACTCATTTGAAAGCATTACACTAAGGTTGAGGCGTTTGGGGAGGTGCTTTAGGTGCCGTGGTGGCCGCCGTGGTGCTGGGAGTGGCACTGGAGGCGTTGGTCTCGGTGGCGGGGGTCGAGGTGCCGTTCGTCGTGGCAGCAGAGGCGGTGGGGGTTGAGCTGCCGTTCGTCGTGGCAGCAGAGGCGGTGGGGGTTGAGCTGCCGTTCGACGTGGCAGCAAAGGCGGCGGGGGTCGAACTGCCGTTCGTCGTGGCAGCAGAGGCGGCAGCCATCGGGGGCTGGTAACTCGCGTCATTCTCCACTTGGAACCTTTCCACTTCTTCTCGTAAAAAAAGGAAACGATTTGAGTAACGTACCTTAAGCCATGGATAAATTCTTGAGTTTCCGAGAAAATTGGGTAAAAGTAAAGGAAAAGGGTTACATTTAATTTGAATTTGTAAACAATTGTTCAATATCATTTGAGATTTTTGTTAAAGCACCATTTTTCTCGGAACTATTTCAACTTCGTAATGAAAAGATCAAACACGTCAATGAACGATTGTCACAATTTCAAACGGCACGGCTTACCTTTGTACGTTGCGTTAAGTACCGCAGGCTCCAAATATAATTTTGACAATAGTTCCTCTTAACGCTACCTACTAGGTATAAGCTCGTACTTACCATCGTCTTCATCGAAATCCATCATTAGCATTCTGTCATCTGATTCTGATAGAATTTCATCAATCCAAACGGCAACCTGTTCGCAAGGAAATGATACGTTTTTTGTTACTTAAATGTTTCGGTGAATTCACCAAATACGTTGTAAACGCTTTATTTATCAAATGGTTACCTTGTCCGACACCTCCATCATTAAATTCGCTTTGGATTCAGGATTATGCCTTGACGGAATTCTTCTCATTTTCATAAAGTCGCAAATATCACTCAGTATAATATTAGACAATCTTAACATTCTATGAAACAAAAATAAAAACACAAACAAATCAGTAACAAAATTAAATGTGACGAGAAGAGCAGGATCTTATTAATTAGTACTTATTGTAGCGAAATAAACATGCAGGTTCGATACCTTCATACGTATAGTTTATTAGAACGATTTAACACTATTAAACAATACTTTAAAAAAGGTAAAAAAATAGAAAAAATGATTTAAAACTATAATATTAAGTATTTTCATGTCGCAGAATTGTTATATCAGGCAAGCACTTGTGAGATAACCTCCGGAATATTTATCAATAAAGGACCATGGGCACATTGGGTTAAATTTATAATTGCCTCAACACTTATGATAGTGACGCCAAATAATAGGCAAAGAGTAAAATACTTATACCAAAAGGAAAAGAGGGCCCTCTCGTAGAATAATTTGATTGCTAACATCATTGAGGTATACGTATGAGACGGCATATTATTTAAACATGGGAGGTCGCGACGGGCCTTGACGGCGAGGCCGGAATGACGGCGGTTTGTATCTGTGTGGTTACGAATTGTATTGGTTTCCCTACCGCTTTCCTGAAGGATAGGGTCGTCGGGAGTAGTTAGGGTACGCCGTGGTCGGCGAATCTTGCTAATACGCGATGGTTCATATCGGACGGCCGATGCAATGAGAAGGTTTCGATGCCTTATTACTCTGCCAGAGTCGAAGATACGCTTGGAAAGGCGTTTCATGAACTGAAGAACGGTAGGCATTCTGAGGTCAAGTGTAGGAATCGGTTCGGCAGAGTCTGCATCCTAGATTGGTAGCGGGGATTGGAATGGGCGAATATGACACACGCGTATGTTTTAATGAGACGGATCACTGCGGTGTAGAAACGCAACTTGCTTTTTGCCGTTATCATAGAATAAAAATACTAAAAGCTTTTGTACATAGAGCGGTTTCAGACTACTGTATTTTTAAAACTGCGTGTATAAGCTCGTATCGGCTTACACGCGCGCTACATTGTGTGGTTCCAAAAACCGCAGGAACGTACACGGGCTTACGCCAGCGTGTTCGCTCGAACCGGTGGGAGTCCAGTCAGTAGCAATATGTCAGTAACTCTCACGGCTCGCGTCGCGGCATCGGCGTCCTCAACGCTCGTATGAGTTACGCGTGTGGTAAAAGAGCGCGTAAGCGCGCCTACACGCGCTTGTTGTTGTAAACACAAGCTTATAGGCGCCGGAAATACGAATCAGAAACCGCCTTATGTTTTTACCACGGTGGTGTTGGCAAATAGGTTTGTAGAATACAAACAAATCGGAAAGAAGCTTACCCGTCAGAGAGCACATAGCGTCCAGGCTTAGATAAACGTTGCTGGACGCCCCTAGCCAAGGCTACAGCAGCATTTCTTGCCCAAGTGAACTTCTTACCGGAGCACAATGAATTTATGTCTTGCTTTAATTCTCGAAAACGAGCGCGTTCAAACCTACAAAGAAATTACGAGTATGTGAAATATTTCACCTACTCACTAGTACCTACCTAGTAAGAGAAATATTTAAGCAGATTTAATTTAGGTAGTGTATGATCAATAATATCCAACTGAATGAAAACATGCCAAAAATTTTTAACTGTCTTCGGTAAAAGACGAAACTGATAACTTACGCAACCTGTTTGTTCTTAGTCTTTCTCAAGTTGACAAAATATGCATAGGCCTGATCGGGCTTAAATGGTTCATCCGCATCCAACATGGCTCTCAAACGAGCTATCTATAAACAGAGAAGATAAAATAAGCCATAAGAAGGGTATTGCAAATTGAGTTGAGATTATTTTTGGCTGGACTTGATTATTTTACGAGGAATCGAGTGTGGCACAAATCATACATCTAATGAAACAAGAAGATTGCCTTAATTTTTTTCCTGTCGAATGAGTTATTAAATGGTCAAAGGCAATATTTGTTTGCTTCGTGGGCAGTATAGTATAATTCAAAGTAATATTTGGCACTGACCGTATCAGCAGGCAGAGTATACGCGTTTTCCCGCCAAAAGCTTATGATGTTGCGTCGGCGGGGCTTCGAAATGTACTCGAGTCGGTCGGTGAGGATGGCGCCATGCTTGCGCAGGCACCGCGTGTGCGCCCACATCACTGGACGCGACATCTTCACATCGGTCGCTTTGGGAAACCTGGAATAAACACCCGATTGCGAATCAAGTTACCATCAAGAAGGGTATGGCTGTTGTAAAGAGTAACTCAACGTGACTGTCAACAGATGGTGCGCCTACGGTACAATATCACATACCACTGTTTATTCCAGTACTTAGTAAACGCCTCCAGAAGACCCCTTCACGCTTGTCAGTCGTGTCAAATTAAACATAAAACACAGGTATTTTTGAATTAGGTACTAATCTGTCTGCCAATCACTAATTCAGCGGGCGACGCTTGTCGCTTCCTTAAATTCCTCTTGCTTAAGAGGAATTTAAGGAAAATGCTCTTGCCTTACTTGGGTCTAGCTGGCCTAGGAATCGAGCGCGCGGGTTTCTTCTGCACAGCCTTGTGCTGCCGCCGCAGCCCATGGCCGGCGATGACAGCGTCTGCAACGGACGGCGGAACAGGCGCAGCGTATGGAGGGTACGGCGGGAAAGACGCACGGTGTGCATCGGGATCTGTTCAACACAGTACCAAAGAATATACTTAATATTCAGTATGTATAATATACATTACGACGCCGATCGTGTCTCACGGTGAAGTTTCTTCTTCCATTTTTTCAACTTTTTTGTGATATATTAGTAATTTTTTCTTTTTCTTTTCCCCATGACATTCTTTTAAACTTGAATAAAACTCACTTAACGCAACTTACAAAATGATAATAATTATTTAAGGGTATTACATTGCTCGATGACCTTGATGATTTGACCCCTGTACTGGTTTTTGTTTTTTGGGCGCCCCTACCGGCAAACGACCATTACTACAATAAAGATTAAGCAAGAACACATGTGTCGCACTGTTGTCATCGTTTTTGCCTAATTTATTCGTTCTCTGAGAGACTTGAATACATTTTGTTCCAATTTATATTTATTTTGAGATAAATTATACAGTTTGACTAATGAGCTAGCATTTCATCAGTTATTTTACTGAGCACGGGTATCCCTACTTGATACATTCTGAAAGTCTGATGATGACCAGGTAAGTGCTTATCGGTTCTCAGTAACAGAAATAGTTACAATGATATAGCTTTCAACTTTAATGTAATTGACCACGGGTGCTTCTACATTTCACATTCTGAAGGTCTGATGATGACCTTTATGATTGAGATTTACACCTTATAGTTTTACAAGATCAAATTTTGATAGCGAAACTTCACATGCATGATGGGTATCGCCAGATAATTTAACTTGACTGTGTATTACATCGTGTAAAAATAAAGTTGGATGTCTGATGATGAGCGTAATAAATAAAATATAGCTTTGTTTTAATGTTGCCATGCTCTGATAAGAACAAAATGTTTCCATTCACAAAAAAGTCATTAAAATTCAAATATCTTGAACAGGTCGGTTGGTCGTTTATTGGAATTGGTGTTGGTGTTAATGGTGCATGTAGACTTTCTTGAAGTAAGCACCGCACACATTCTTATCTCCGCTGCGTGGAATCGTTTTTCATCCATATTTTTCACAGCCCAGCATTCTGATCCATACAGTACGACAGGTGTAATCACGGACTTGTATACTTTCCCCTTTAATTGAGAGGCATCCGTGAGTCGTAAGTTGCTGTTCCAGTGACCTGTCGCCATTTCATCCATCTGAGTTGATCAGGTGCGTTATGTCCCGGTCTACTTTGCTATCCCCTTGGACAAGCGATCCGAGATACTGGAAGTCGAAGCAGATCGGTATGGGCGTTTCGGCAAGAGTTAAAGGCACTAGACTGGAGAGACCGACGAAATCGCAAAACAAGTATTCCGTTTCGGTTCTACTCAATTGCAGACGAACATTCTGTACTACAGTCTTTGCCATCACACCTCCAATCTGCTCTGGACCTCTTGGCCGCTCTTAGCAACCAGCAAAATGTCATCGGCGAACAGCACCAGGGTGCCTCTTCCTGGATGTCCGACGCGAGAGCGTTCATTATCACGAGGAAGAAGTAAGGGAGGAAGAGCTAAGGGATGAGAGCCTCCTCGTAGCGGCGATTGGCGGCGGCGATCTCTCGCGTCCTGCCTTGGTTCAAGCCCTGGTCCGGAGCGAGCGAGAATGGGAAGCCGTCACCTCCTTCTGCGAAGCAGTCATGCTAGAGAAGGAGGTGGCGGAACGTGAGAGGGAAAGAGCCTTACGTCCTAGCCGCCGCGGGTAACGCCCCGGGCGCCGGGGGTCACGTGGTCGCTCCCGGCCACCGTAGGCGAGGGCCTGTAAACGGTGAGTAATGGGCTAGATCGCCGTCCGGCCGTCTTTTGACGACAGGCTGTATTCCACACGCGCCTCAAAGAGATGTCAGTAACAATGAAGGGGTCCGCAAGGGCCGATGCCTACCAGGGCTGCGGGACTGTTCGAAAGAGATGCCGCGGCCCTGGACCACAAAGGGCAAAGAAGGAACATGGATAGGTTTTAGTCAGTAGAAGTCTGACACTCCCTTCCGCTCCGTCCAGAGCGGGGGGAGGGTCATTTGAAGATTTCCGAACCGAAAAAAAAAAGGGTTGAGAGCCGACCCTTGGTGCAAGCCGAAAGCCACATTGAAGCTGCCGGGTATTGCCGGCTATAGACCGGACTTAAATTGGATACTGCATCGACTGTACATCGCACGGATCAACTGCACATACTTCCCTCACGGTACCTCACGGGGTACCCAGTCGTATGCCTTTTCGAGGTCTACAAAAACCATGTGCAAATTTTTATGTGCACGTCTGTATTTTTCGCACAGCTGGCGGATAGCGAAAATGGGTAGTCGCCTATCCACAAACCAGCCTAGGTAAGCACGGCTTAACCTAAAGATCGATCCGAGTGGCTGTTATTATTTAGCCACGAGCTCCTTTCATACTATGTGACATTAGCTCTATTCCTCTACTCTATAATTGTTGCACTCCACCACATCACCTTTGTTTTTAAAAATGGGCACCAGCTAACTGTTACACCATTCGTCAGGAATCGTTTCTTCCGGCAACAGTTTACTGAAGAATAAAGCTAACCACGCCCATCCGTCCATCAGAAATAACTTCCATACTTCTACCGGTATTCCGTCCGGTCCTAATGCCTTACCATTCTTAATTCCATTTCCTGCAATCCTCACTTCATCCAAACTAACCTTTCTCACTAGTCCCTCATTCGCTGGTTTATTTTCAAGCACACCACTCCAGTCATTCTCCTCATTAATCACTCTTTCAAAGTAACCCTTCCACCTATCCTTAATTTTCTCACAATCCGAAATACCCATTCCAGTTTCGTCTTTTACGCATTTAACCTGATATACATCCTTCGCCTTTCTCTCTCTAGCTCTAGCAAGCCGGTAAAGGTGTTTTTGGCCTGCTGGACTATCCAGTGTATCATAGAGCTGTCTTCGTTGTAGGTCGAATGTTCCCTTAGTCGCCTTTTATTAATGGGGTGGTCGTATTCTTTAATTCCAGGACCACACGGAATTGCCTGTAATATACAGGATGGAATTTGACAACCTCACCGGGAGGGAAAGTACTCTAAATACCGGAGATAGCAAATTTTACTCACAGGGAAACATTACTTAATTTTTCACAAGATACAAATCTGTTTTAAAGATTTTCGAAAATTCGCTTACCACACTCGGGAGTCGAACCGACTAAAATTCGAAAAAATAACATCCTGTACTTGTATGAGATGAATCGATCATTTATGGATGCCAAAAATGCCAGAAATCGGTCCAGCCGTTGCGGAGATTAGCCGGCACAAACAGAAAGACAGACAGATAGACCGACAGAAAGACAAAAATTAAAAAAAATGTGTTTTTGTTATAAGTGCCGGATATATTTTCATATGCATTCAGTAAAAAGCTGTTATGTTGATATTACAAACAGACATTTCAATTTGATTTATTTGTATAGAAGTGTAGATTTAGGCATAGCTGTCACTTGTCAGGCTTACTCTATGATAGGTTCAAACAACAAAACGAAATTACAAACTACTTTAAATATATTTTATAAACGTATTTTCTATTCTTATTTTACGAAATATTAATAACTGTACCATTTACAATATTATTTCATTCAGAAATCATTAAAAACGTGCAGTTTTGAATTTTATTTGGAAAAAATAACACGCGTACGTCCACCCGTCACAAGAGCCGTCAAGGCACTGACGTATCGCGGTCCCGAGCATGCGTCACAGGGCTTGCTCCGCACATTTCGCGAAATTTCGGTTTTTATTTATTATTTAAAAATATTAAAAGAAATTACAAAAAAAAAACAATACAGATTGTTAAGTATATTATTACGTATTTGTTGTTACAAAATTCATGCCAATCTATTCAGCCGTTACAGAGATAATTTACAATTAAGGTTGAAAAAGGACCTATTTTCTACGATTAACCAAAAAAAATTGAGAAGGTTTATTAAAATTTTAAACAATACAATTTATTTGTGATGAACTTAACTATAACATATATTTTTTACACGGAAAACGTACGAAGGGATTCATCAATAAATTTCTTTGAACATACGCTGTTTTTGGGATTTGAGCCATGTAATGCCCTTAAGATATTGTGTGCGCTCCGGCAGAGCACTGAACTGTGAATTGGCAATAGGATACGCCATCGAGCAAAGGAAATATGAATATGTCTACCCTCACCTAAAAATGTTAAAAATAAACGTATTTTTGTTTTAGTTTTAGATATAGTACTTTTGACTTTCAGTGCGGAAAGGCGACACCGTATGTGTTACCACATTGTGTTTATGCTAATCTCGAGGACGAAGCTGAGTATAATGATGATATCTTAAAATAAAGTTTCAATTTAACTTGAAATTATATGTAGATGATTTAAAATAGCTCATTTCATATTAGTTACATCTTAAATTGGTAGGTGTGAAAAATCTGTTAATTCTAAAAATTAAAAAAGTGCTATTGCAATCTAATCATACTATGTAGTTTCATAGTGCGACGCGATTTACAAAAAAAAAATACGAAATGGCGTATGGGGGCATAGTCATACACCATTCCGTTTTTATTTTCCACGCTCCATGCAAAAATATTAAAATTAAGACACTTATTCTACGCTACGTTACGTCAACTCGAACAGCAATTTAATGTAATTATAACGAGATTTTGCCAATTCCTTTAACCCACTTTATAATAATAATATCAAAACAAAAAAAGAATAACCAGTATTGTCCTATTTGACCGAAAGGTTGACTGGTAGAGAATGCCTTGTGGCATTAAGTCCGCCTATGTACCACTCTTGTACATCATCACCCATCATCATCATCTTCCTGCCCTTGTCCCATATTACTTGGGGTCGTCGTAACACGGTTTTTCTTCCATTCTCCCCCTGTCAACCGTCACGCAATCATTTACACCTTTTTCCTTCATATCATTTGAAACATCTGAATTATAAAGTCACTTCCCATTCATTTCAAGGAAAACACGTAGATTTGTCACTCAAAACCCGCTTAAGAGCGCTCTTACATTTCGGCGCTACGCGAATTTAGGTATTTTACGCACCGAGCGGTCGGCGAGCTACGCGACCGATTCTTTCTTTCATATCAGTACACTTGCTCGCACAATGATATTGTGAGTATGGCGACTAAACGATCTTGATCCAACGTAACACAAGTTTTCTTAGGATAAAGTTACGGTGGTACTTCGGTGGACGGAAAAACTTTTGATGTGACATTTTAATGATATTTAATTCGTTTTAAGATTTATTTTAATATATTTTTCATTATTTATATATTAAGAATCTTAAAGTGTTAAATTAAGTAGATATACATAAACATTTAAATTTTTACGCAGTAATCGATCCTTGATAACCGACATCTGTAGCATAGTAGTCTGAATCGCGCTCTATACTCATAGAAATCGAAATTATTGGTACTATCGATACCATGAAAGTACTTTTGTTAGATATTTTCTTTTCTTTTTTTTTATTTTTCTTTTTTATTTTTTTTTTTTTTAAAGGTAGTCCGCGCTATTCGTATTATTTAAACGATTCATTTGCTGTTACATTTTTAAATTAATTCAGGTAATTTTTGACATTGATTTCCTTACGTGGTCAAAGCCGAACGCACGTGTTTTACAGCCAATCAAGTATTACAATAGGTAAAAGGATAATTAGCATCAGAACTTTCTGCTAATTGTTCACTTTAGCATTTTTGGTTCCAGGTGTAAGTCTCAAGTGTAAAACAATGTATATCAGCGCATTTACTAAAGATGCATCATTACAAAGTAAAAGCCGACCACAAAACTCGTAAACACATAGGTTTCTGGTGAACAGATTTATTTGAAAAATAAACAATATCTTTAGACCATCGAATTATATAGAGATATTGCACAGACAAATATGTCTGTGTAATATCTCTATATTCAATATCTTTTATATGTACGTAAATAAATAAAACGTACGGTTGCAACATGTTTAAATAAATAAAACACATCAACGTAATTTCTTTTATTTGGTACAGTCAATTACCATATTTTTTATTAGAAAAATATTTTTATTTAAAACGATCAAAAACTGCGGTCGTAGTTTACGAAGTTCTAGAATGCACACAAAAGCAGAGTTTAGACGGCAATCGATGTAAAAGTAAATGTAAGTGGGGCGACGTCCTCCGGGTCTCTAGTCAAGATGGGCGTGCCCCAAGGTTCAATTCTCGGTCCTTTCCTTTTTCTTGTTTACATTAATGATCTCCCTTATATGATGGCCAAATTATCGGATATAATTCTATTTGCTGATGACACTTCGCTAATTTTTAAAATAGATAGAAAAGATACGAATGTCTTACATGTCAACGAAAGTCTAACCGTACTCTCGAAATGGTTCGCAGCTAACAATCTTTTACTGAATGCGAACAAAACAAAATGTCTGAAGTTCTCATTACCGAATGTACCACAACGGGATCTGGATTTGAATCTTGACGGCAAAAAACTATATATATACTATATATATACTATATGTTATAGCGGAAACTGTATTCTTAGGGATTACTATCGATTCAAAATTGCAGTGGGGCCGCACACATTAGAACTCTTTCGGGTAGGCTAAGCTCAGCTGCATATGCAGTAAGGAAAATAAGGCAGTTAACTGATGTGGCTACAGCTAGGCTAGTGTACTATGCTTATTTCCACAGTATTATGTCTTATGGCATTCTGCTGTGGGGATCAGCAGCAGACGTTGACTCAATTTTCATTCTTCAAAAGAGGGCAGTCCGCGCGATATATAAAATGGGTCCTCGCGAGTCCCTCAGAGAAAAATTTAAAGAGATTGATATACTGACCCTGCCTTCACTTTATATCTTAGAATGTATTTTATATGTCCGCAAAAATCGAGTGCTTTTCAAAATAAGAAGCGACTTTCATAATATAAATACACGCAGTAAACACGAAATTGTAATACCTAAGTTCAGATTAACAAAAACTAGCATTTCTTTTCATATAAACAGTATACGCTTTTATAACAGGTTGCCAAAGTCAGTTATAGAACTGACCGATGGAAAATTCAAAAACTACATCAAACGTGTCCTTATTAAAAAAACCATATTACAAAATCAAGGACTACGTTGAAGATAAAGAAGTTTGGCTTTAGTTCCTTCTGCGCATGCGGCTTCCCTGGTAGCTCATAAACGGCACAAATATGTGGATGTCTCTAACTATTCTCAATCTCATTTTTTCTCCTCTTTTGAATCAGATTTTCACAATAGTTTTCAAATCATTTATACATCTTTTGCTCAGAATAGTTACAGCACTGATAACGATATTTGTGTCACTTGTTTAATTTAAGACTTTACAATTCTTTTTTTTTACCTCTGTATAGATTCTTTTTTATCAATTGTTTGTAAATGTGTGAACATGCTTGAACAGCTTGTTAACTTTTGTTAACCTTTTATTTTGTTCTACATTTTTTGTGTAGTAAGCAACGACTTATTGTCGGGCCTACGCTGTCCCCCCATACTTAAGTACAAATGCTGTATCCATGATATTAATGTAACACCAAATGATTTGAAAAGAGTAACCATGGAGTTTCTTGCCGGTTCTTCTCCATAGGAAACGACAAACCCGAACCGTGCACTTTTTTTTCGACGTTTTATAAGTGCCCATCTAGGCCTATGTAAAATAAAATATTTTGATTTTGATTTTGATGCACACCACGATAATATCGACTGAACGAAGCGCGCGAAATTATCCGACATAGATCCGCCCTAGTCAAGCGCTCGCGCTGTTCTGAGCGCAGATCGCCGGCGCAGTGAAATATATAGTACTTTTAATTAATTAATTTAAAAATAACAGTAGCTGTTTAAATAATAAAAATAATAATATAGTTCAAACAAATATTGAAGAATATTTTGGTATAAATATTACGTCAAAATGATGCACAACTTCGGAGACATCGCGGCATGTTTCGAAGTCTTTTCTATCGATAATTGAATTAGATCCAGTTTATTTTTCTTTACATTTAAGGCATATAACGAAAATGTATTCTAATAGTATAGGATATAAGTGAGACGAAAAAAAATTGTTTGATGGTCTATATTCAATAGATTCTACACATTAGAGCCCAAAAATCAGGTATCCGTGAGTTTTTGCCTAAACATGCATCGGGAGAATGATGATTACTAAATAAATAAACAAGTTATTTAAAATTTGCTTTGATATAATTGTAGTAGAGATAAAGACCTATCTTTAAAAATAATTGTTATTTCAAGCAACGAACAAAAAACATACAATTTCAACGAGGAAACCTTGCAATTTCGCGTTTTTTTGTACAACCCCTCTTAAGGGCATTACATGGCTCAAATCCCAAAAACAGCGTATATTTAAAGAAATTTGTTGATGAATCCCTTCGTGCGTATTGTTCTTCTTAATCTGTATTGTTTTTTTTTCTGTTATTTCTTTTAATCTTTTTAAATAATAAATAAAAACCGAAATTTCGCGAAATGTGCGGGGCAAGCCCTGTGACGCATACTCGGGACCGCGATGTGTCAGTGCCAAAGAGTATAGTAATAATAATGTCAGTGCCTTGACGGCTCTCGTGACGGGTGGACTGCACGCGTGTTATTTTTTCCAAATAAAATTCAAAACTGCACGTTTTTAATGATTTCTGAATGAAATAATATTGTAAATGGTACAGTTATAAATATTTCGTAAAATAAGAATAGAAAATACGTTTATAAAACATATTTAAAGTAGTTTGTAATTTCGTTTTGTTGTTTGAACCTATCATAGAGTAAGCCTGACAAGTGACAGCTATGCCTAAATCTACACTTCTATACAAATAAATCAAATTGAAATGTCTGTTTGTAATATCAACATAACAGCTTTTTACTGAATGCATATGAAAATATATCCGGCACTTATAACAAAAACACATTTTTTTTAATTTTTGTCTTTCTGTCGGTCTATCAGTCTGTCTTTCTGTTTGTGCCGGCTAATCTCCGAAACGGCTGGACCGATTTCGACGGGACTTTTACTTGCAGATAGCTGATGTTATAAGGTCTAACACAACAAGTAATCGGATGGACCTTTGAGTAAAAGTGCTTTGTCTTATCCCATTGAATTTTTAAGTTAAGTTAAGATTTCATGGTGCATGATTGCATGGTGCGACGCCCGGGGCGTGTCCCGCGGCGGCTGGGACGTAAGGCTCTTTCCCTCTCACGTTCCGCCACCTCTTTCTCTAGCATGACTGCTTCGCAGAAGGAGGTGACGGCTTCCCATTCTCGCTCGCTCCGGACCAGGGCTTGAACCAAGCCGGACGCGAGAGATCGCCGCCGTCAATCGCCGCTACGAGGAGGCTCTCATTCCTTAGCTCTTCCTCGTGATAATGGACACTGACGTATGCTGTTCGCCGATGACATTTTGCTGGTTGCTAAGAGCGGCCAAGAGGTCCAGAGCAGATTGGAGATGTGATGGCAAAGACTGTAGTAGAGAATGTTGGTCTGCAATTGAGTAGAACCGAAACGAAATACTTGTTTTGCGATTAACTATATAGCCTTTAACTCTTGCCGGAACGCCCATACCGATCTGCTTCGACTTCCGGTATCTCGGATCGCTTGTCCAAGGGGATGGCAAAGTAGACCGGGACGTAACGCACCTGATCAACTCAGATGGATAAAATGGCGACAGGTCACTGGAACAGCAACTTACGACCCACGGATGCCTCTCAAGTTAAAGGGGAAAATATACAAGTCCGTGATTACACCTGTCGTACTGTATGGATCAGAATGCTGGGCTGTGAAAAAGATGGATGAAAAACGATTCCACGCAGCGGAGATAAGAACGTGTGCGGTGCTTACTTCAAGAAAGTCTACATGAACCATTAACACCAATTCCAATAAACGACCAACCGACCTGTTCAAGATATTTGAATTTTAATGACTTTTTTGTGAATGGAAACATTTTGTTCTTATCAGAGAGTGGCAACATTAAAACAAAGCTATATTTTACTTATTCCGCTCATCATCAGACATCCAACTTTATTTCTACACGATGTAATAAACAATCAAGTTAAATTATCTGGCGATACCCATCATGCATGTGAAGTTTCGCTATCAAAATTTGATCTTGTAAAACTATAAGGTGTAAATCTCAATCATAAAGGTCATCATCAGACCTTCAGAATGTGAAATGTAGAAGCACCCGTGGTCAATTAGATTAAAGTTGAAAGCTACATCATTCTAACTATCTCTGTTACTGAGAACCGATAAGCACTTACCTGGTCATCATCAGACTTTCAGAATGTATCAAGTAGGGGTACCCGTGCTCCGGAAAATAAGTGATGAAAGCTAGGTCATTAGTCAAACTATATAATTTATCTCAAAATAAATATAAATTGGAACAAAATGTATTCAGGTCTCTCAGAGAACGAATAAATTAGGCAAAAACGATGACAACAGTGCGACACATCTGTGTTCTTGCTTAATATTTATTGTAGTAATGGTCGTTTGCCGGCAGGGGCGCCAAATAAACAAAAACCAGTACAGGGGTCAAATCATCAAGGTCATCGAGCAATGTAATGCCCTTAAAACAACGTACCCGTACGTTCACTTCCTTGGTTTGTTGTCAACTGAACTCAATCAAGTCTAAATTAAAAAACCAAAGAAAGAATATTTTTTTATACACACGGCTGATAGCATTATGGCACAATAGGCGTGCCATCATCTTCTATGGCGTTAGGCACGCCAGTCTTGTCATGAAATAATAATTGTTCACCGCCACAGCAAAAACTTTTCGAATCTGGGTGCCTTATGGATCTGTTTAAATCTCCAGTGCGTTGATGAACAATTTCGGGGAAATTAAGTCGCATTGCCTAACCGCAATGGGATATGCTCTGTTTGCTGGTTCTAAGTTTGGACGGTCATTGTGGCTGTTTTCATAAAGATTTCTCAGCACTTGGATGTATCGCTAGTCGACTTGACATCGCTGCAGAGACTTCAGAACTGACCAGGTCACGACAGAGTCAAAAGCCTTCTCATAGTCCACAAATGCCAGACATAACGGCCGATTTATTCTTCGGCCGCACTGTGTCTATGGTCTATGGTGCTATATCCTCCTCGAAACTCGGTCTGCTCCGGTGGCCGGAGTCGTCGAGTCTTCGCTTTAGACTATTCGTGACGACTCTTGAAAACAGCTTATACAAGTTGCTAAGGAGCGAAATTGGTCTGTAATTCTTTAACAGGGGACTTGTTCCCCTTTTAAAGAAAAGAACGACCATGCTCCTTCTCTACGCTTCTGGAGTTCTTCCAGAAAACAGCCAACAGAACCGAGTTGAAAAACTCCCGAAGCTCTTAAAATACAGGACCGCCCCGCATTAGAAGCTCAGTCGTTATCCCATCCTCATAAGGGGCTTTTCCATTCTTACGCTATCTAAGAGCCGCCTCAATTTCGTCTTGGCTGACTTCCGGCAGATCTTCTATGAAATGAGGGTTAAGGTGGCTCTGCAATCCTCGGATTTTCGGGATCAGGTCAAGATGCATACTATACGTATAACTAGCCGAAGAAGTTTTCGACTTCCAAAATAATCTCCGGCTTCGTAAGGACGATATCCCCACTAGATTTGGTCAACTTCGTCAGGTGGCTTCTCCCAAGTGATTAGACGAACACTTTTGACCGGTCGACCCCCGGTTTTGATCAATCGCTTTTTCTGTTGAGAGTGTGCTGGAGCACCGAAGTTCGGTTCGTACCAATTTTACCAATTGCCGCAACCTGCTAATTGCAAAAAACGTAAGAAAATTTGAATTTCGAGGGCTACCCTGGCGCTTCCCCCTTAACGCACGCTGTCCATTTGTCAGCTAACTTTTTATACTATTGGAGAACAATCACACGATTTATATGTCTCGCTTTTCCCCGTGATATTATTAAGATCGGTCAAGTTAGAAATGCAAGGTTACAAAAATTCGCATAGTGCTGAAAATTGGTACGAATGTTGGGAACACTATTACAAATTAAATGTGAAAAGTCCCCATCGATCCGACATTTGCAAAAAAAATATTTAAGGTTAAACTTCGCAAATATGCGTTTTTTGCGTTTTTCAGCCAAACGGCAAATTTTATCAGAAAAATAGGTCAGACTAAAATGGTAAATCTTGCAATTATCTATAATAATTGATATTACACTTTTTCCTAAGTAGGTATCACCATTTCTGAGATATCTACTTATCAATTCTAGGAAGTAATGGTATACGGCAAATTATAGAATTTTAACCCCATAAAAACAAAGCTAGGTGTAAAATCACATGATCTTGGGAGCCAATTTTCTAGGTGTAAAAACACATGATCTTGGGAGCCAATTTTAATCACCGAAACGAGAGAGTGCACGACAAAAAAATGTCTTTTGCTTTGTTCTCTCGTGTAGTGCTCCCTTTTTATAAACCCTAATCTGTCAGCTGACAAACTGTTTTTGACAAAATGAAAAAATGGCGGCAAATTCAAATCATGCGGGCACTCGTAAAAAGATACAAAAACCGAATCTTTATGCAAGCTATGGCAAAAATAATTTAATAAATTTATAAAATATTTGACTACTATTACAAGAAGCGCGTTGATTGTTTGCCTGTAATAAACTAAAGTACAAAATTGGTTTCCTTTTTTTCCTACTTCTTACTAATATTATAAATGCGAAAGTTTGTGAGGATATAGGGATGTCTGGACGTTTATTACTCTTTCACGCAAAACCTAATGACCAGATTTCGATGAAATTTGGCACACAGATAATTTATCATTTTTATGTTAATCCAGGTTGGATTAACACGATTCTTTTTATCCCGGTAGTACGATCCCGTGAGACAATAACCTAACTACACACGGGCGAAGCCACGGGCATAAACTAGTAATATCAACTTCGGTAAATACATTTGTTTTGCGGTCACGAATTTTTTTTTTATGACTTGTTTGCTTATAAGTTATAAAACCTTACAGTGCCTACCTAACCAAAAAAAACAATCAAGCATGTTCTCTGTATGCCACATAAACAACTGAGCTGTGTGAAGGTTATTCGATAGGCTCCATGTAAAATACTGATATTCAACTGCATCCGGTAAGAGTGGAGGCCGACGCTTATAAAGTTAGGGTTTTTTGTATTAGCTACCACAAACCTAAGCCACAAACTTACAATTTGACTCAAAAATAGCAGTTTTTCAATTGGTACTACGTTACAAGAGAATATAGCTATTGTACCTTCCCCCTCCACAGTCACAGTCAGGCCTTCTTCCACAGCCAGCTCGGGGGCAGCTGGAGGTTCGGTAGACATCTTGTTTTGTTATTCGTATCTTGTTCTAGAAACAGTCTTTGCAATTATTGGTATTGTTATTGAAATTTAAAGTTTAAAATTGTTTGTTATTGTATGTTGTTGTTGTTTGTTTTAGTTCAGTGTTCTTTCGATTTGCTGGTATTTTAAGGAATGACATTTATTTATTTCAATTGTCTGATGTGACTATTCTTTCAGATCAGCTTTTTTCGGCCAGTGTTATTTTTTCTAATTTTAATCGACTTCTTTCAAGTTCTAACTTAAACAAAGTAAATAGTCGAAGATTTCATTAATAAGGTGCAGTTGTTGTTTAAGCTAACCCCAACTTCTTTGGGCAAAAGCTAAGCGGATACTGCAAACAAGCTGCTGGCTTAGCTCGTAGCGTTCTGAATGCTATGATCTTGGTCTCCACCACTTTAAAACAGAAATCTTTCGAGATAATCATGCAAAGTATACCCGCTTGTAAGAACCGTGAGTGTTGTGATGGTCAGAAAGTTGCCGTTAACAGACAAGAAAGCAACAAAGGCATCTTGTTTTCGACTGGATCATACAGGATTCATGGACTTGTGATACAGCCGATACAAGTACACAAACAGGAAACACGTACTTACTATGATAAGATATTCGGTTCGGTTAGAACCTATCCGGCTAATCGTTTTATATGTAGGGCACCAAAGCTGTAGAGCCATTGGCTGGATTTATGGACTTTTAAAAATTATTGTGATACATTGAGTAATGAATTGTCGTAACAAATGTACCTACCTAATAATTATCCTGCCATAGCATGACATTTTGAAAATCTTTGAGTATTAACAATCAGGATGAATAAAACGGAATGTTTACTGTACTTTAATTTCGCGGGCTTTCACTCTACCGGCTATTACTTTTGGCCTTCATCTTTTGTTTCCTTTATAACCGCCTTCTAAAAAAGGAGGAGGTTATGTATTCCACCAATTTCTTTTTTCTATTATGTACACCGATTACTCCGTGATTACTGGGCGATTTTACGTAGTTCTTTGCATTTGATAAGAGGAAGCCCGCGCGGCGGTCCCATATATAAGTTTTATTAACTTGGCTTGAGTAGTTCATGAGTTAGCTCACTTTAATACTTTTTTTGCCTATGTTGATGACATGACGGTCCCTTAATAACTTCTAGTTACAATGCAAAATTATTCATGACAAGAAATTTCTTGTCATGATCAGATTAATGTTACATTGTAACTAGAAGTTACCTGGATACTTGTACTACAAGTACTTACTACAACTGAAAAGGGTGAATTATTTTTTTTTTTGCAAACATAACCGACTTTAAAAAAAAACACTGAAAAAATATATAATAATTTTACTTTCGGAAGTCGGTGGCAAAAAAGTCAATGGAACAAACAAAGTCACCGAATTCCGAAACTAAAATTATTTTAGATTTTTATAGTGTTAGTTGGAGGTTTTCTTTTTGCAAAAGCATAAGATTTGCTTTACCGAATGTTAAAAGATGTGATTGTGAAATTGTGTATTGAATAAAGAGAAACTAGAATTCTTAGATAAAACGGTTTTCTTGGGGATTACGCTTAATTAAAGGCTACAATGGGGTTTTCATTTAACACCTCTCGCGGGCGGCTAATTTCAGCAGCATATGCTGTTAGAAAAATCTGTCAATAATTTACTGATGGCGACCGACTCGCGCTTAATCGGTTTTTATTTTATTTCAACCAAACTTCTAGCTTTTTGTTCAGACACAAGAAAACTATATAACCTTCTGAACATACTAATAAGTAACTGATAACTAAATTACAAGAAAAAAAAATAGTTTTATCATTCAATCCGATCGATCCCGTTGACCTAGCAGTATTCCAAATCACCTATTTATTAGCCCCTGTACTACGTTTGAGCTACCAATGTATGGACCACATTTTTTTTTATATCGTAACGGCATAATAAGTATTTCAACATTTTAATTAAATTAAACCATGTTAGTGCATATTTAGTACTTACCTGTGATACGAAACACCATGGTTTTGCACGTTTGAAGTGGCAGATCCGTTATTTACAACAGGAAATTAACCATTTTTCATGCGCAGTTGTTTGCGACATAAAACGATACACAATGGCGCCTGCCGGGGAATGAACTAGTTTTAAACATCGTCTGCGGTCAAGTGGCCAATGTACTTTGGCAGAGGGGTAAGTTCTGCTATGCCAACTCTAGAGTTTATTCTTCTATGACAATGGCAAAGGGTAAGTCCAGCTATGCTAACTCTAGAGCGTATTCCTCTAATTCCAAAAACCTCTCATAACCACTCATGGACTTAGTATAATAAACTGGACTGAACACTCTACCAGAAAAACGTGACGAGAGAGATATTTATAACAGAACCCTTTGTCTCTTTCTAATAGGGTGACCAAACATTTTTATAACAAATAATTATATAACAAATAATAATTATAAGAAACTTAGTTTTGACAGAGATAATTTGTGTCCGGTTAACACATCAACGGTTACATAAAATAGTGAAATAATAATTTATGAGAAAAAAAAAGAATTTCGTTAAAAAAAAATCGTTTCCTTTCCATGCTCTTTTTCCGTTTACTCTGCAGAATTGGTGTTTGGGTATTCAAATGGAGGGAATAAAATTGAAAGTGTGTGACAAAAATTTATTAAAATTAAACATGGTTAAACAGAATTGTTTTGTCGAGTTTCTGCCGTAAGTCAATCTTACTGCTTAAGTTTCTCAATGCATTAATTAAATGATTCGAGTCTTGTATAAAATATTTGTTTTAATCGCATCAAAATATTGAAAAAAAAAATATTGATATGGCAAACCTCCGAAGTAGGTACGTAAGTGCGCACAAAATTTGAACAAATCGTAGTCACCAATCTGGAACTTTTAAATGGAAAAATTGTTCAACACAGTCCTGAAGAGTTACGTGTCGCTTCCTGAAACCTTATGAAGAGTTAACTTCGCCGTTGCTATCTCTGTGAAAAGAAGCCCTCTTCCTTAACGTCGTTCCTTGCAAGATATCAGGAGCGGCCGGAGCCTGTAGTTGCAAGGCGCCCGCCAGTGCCGACTGAAGTGAGCATCGCGCACGAGAACTTCTATTAAGCACACTCAACCTGCCTTCTTTCCGCGTTCATCAGTTGTACTGATGATAAAACCAATATTCTTACCACTGGAAAAAGTGATGGTACTGCAAAAGCATTTAACGCTCGTCGTGATTTTGTAGTATGAAAATCCTCTGGCTTAAAAAGAAGGCTGCACACAACAGAACTTTTGGTTATGGTTTGAAATTCGGGAACCGATATTTTTGCCTTATTTCGTCTTTCAATGGAAAGCTGTAACAGACAAAAATAATGCTATTTCAATAACGCGATACATAGGTACAAATTATATTTCTCATGCGCATAATATTAACAGTTTTAATGAAAAATACACGAAAGCATAAGAGTCTTTACTCCGCAAAAGGTCTAAGTCATGGTCACACTAATCATTGTTAGTAAACAAAATCTATAATATTCCTTACCTGTGAAATGATATGCGTCAACCACGATATGATTTACTTTTACATGACGTGATACAATACTTTTAACCATTTTCACAGTTAAAAGAACCGTAGAAAAATCTTGTAATTTTCTCAAAATAACTTAGGACATCAAATTAACACCATTGATGACAGATTTCAGTGCTACCATAATGAATATATATATTAGCTTCCAAACAATCATACTAATATTTAATTTGACTTAAAATAAATAAATAAATAAAAGAAAATAATTACAATTTATCTGAAAGCTAAAAACATATACACGTAATTTATTTTACTTGTAGTGTGAGGTGACTGCCGGTGTAATATTTTCTAACATATTTAATATTTTTACCTGTTGGCAATCGAGTGAAAGGAACAAAGGGCTCCCTTATGGCTATCTCTCTCGCCTCGGTTACGATAGCTTACAAAAGTAAACCTACGGTGTGACCATTATGGTTCATTTTTGTGCGTTACTAATTTCGCAGAACTCAGTCCTGTTTGTATACTAAGTCCATATAACCACTAAAAGCATGGACAAGATAGAGCAACTACTGTTCTATTCTCAGGGGGCACACTTAGTACTGTCATCAATTTACAGAGACGACAGCGACATCTGGAGTTTGGTGGGATAAAAAATTTGGCAGCCATCTTGTCTTGTTTGTCAAATTGTCAAACAAATGTCATAGTCGCCATTCGGCAATGTCATTGTCGATCAACTCCGGCTTTCCCGAGGTGTTGATGCTCTTTCCGAGTTTAACTCGGCTAATTCTGTTCAAATTGTTACTGTTATTTTTTTTGTTAAGTTTTGTTTTTATTTCATAATATTGTTATCACTTTGTTTTTCGTTGGTAATTTTTGTTGTTTTGTTATCATGAGTGAACTCCGAAGAAATAGCAGCTCAAATAATAAGCTTTTATAGAATAAATATTAATTTCTTTTTGAGAGTAAATAAAAGGACAATATTTTGAACTTCATACGCTTTTTTTCGAGTTGAGATGTGAGAGTGAGATGTCTGTAAATTGAATAGGATTATTAAATTAAATCCTCATTGTATCTAAAGTGTGCATGCCTATAGGTAGGTGTTTACCTATAGGTAGGTGGGTAGCTTTAGTTCACTCACCAAACTCTAGGCGGCAGCACTTTCCATACATGCAAATTTTACCACCGAGTGGTTACTCTTTCCCTCTATACTTACTTTACTCCAGGGACTTAGTATACAAACAGGACTGAGTTCTGCGAAATTCGTAACACACAAAAATGAACCTTAACTGTCACACCGTAGGTTTTTTTGTTAAGCTATCATAACCGAGGCGAGAGAGATAGCAATAAGGGAGCCCTTTGTCCCTTTCACTCAATTGCCAACAGATAAAAATGTTAAAGATGGTAGAAAATATTAAACCGGCAGTCACCTCATACTACAAGTAAAATAAATTACGTGTATATGTTTTAAGCTTTAAGATAAATTTAAATTATTTTCTTTTATAGGTTAACAGTCTGTACCTATATAATATTTATTTATTTATTTTAAGTCAAATTAAATATTAGTATGATTGTTTGGAAGCTATTATATATTCATTATGGTAACACTGAAATCTGTCATCAATGTTGTTAATTTGATGTCCTAAGTTGTTTTGAGAAAATTATAAGATTTATCTACGGTTCTTTTTTATTTTAAGTGTGAAAATGGTTAAAAATATCGTATCACGTCATGTATAAGTGAATCATATGGTGGTTGTGGCATATAATTTCACAGGTAAGGAATATTATAGATGTTGTTTACTAACAATGATTAGTGTGACCATGCTTTAGACGTTTTGCGGACGAAACACTTATGCTTTCGTGTATTTTTCATTAAAACTGTTAATATTATGCGCATGATAATTATTATCGCGTTATTGAAATAGCATTATTTTTGTTTGTTACCTCTTTCCATTGAAAGAGGAAATAAGGCAACAATGACGATTCCCGAATTTCAAACCATAACCAAAAGTTCTGTTGTGTGTAGCCTTCATTTTAAGCCAGAGGATTTTCATACTACAAAATCACGACGAGCGTTAAATGGTTATACAGTACCATCATTTTTTCCAGTGGTAAGGATATAGGTTTTTTCATCAGTACAACTGATGAACACGGAAAGAAGGCATGTTGAGTGTGCTTAATTAATAGATGTTCTCCTGCGCGAAGCTCTTTTCGGTCGACACTGGCAGGCGCCTTGCAACTACAGGCTCCGGCCGCTCCTGGTATCTTGCAAGGAACGACATGAAGGAAGAGGGCTTCATTCACAGAGATAACAACGCCAAAGTTATCTCTTCATAAGGTTTCAGGAAGTAAATCTTCAGGACGGCGTTAAACAATTTTTTCATTTACCAGTTCCGGATTGATGACTACGATTTGTTCAAATTTTTTGCGCACTTACGTACCTACTTCGGGGGTTTGCCGTATCGAGAATATTTTTCAAAAGTCTGATGCAATTAAAATAAATATTTTATACAAGCCTCAATCATCTAATTAGTCTACCACATTCTATCCAATGCGGATGAAGAATCACATGAATTACAACTAGTAAAAGCATTGGCTAATTCGTATTTAAATTTATGAATCTTCCATCATGCAAAATTTAAAGCATTGAGAAACTTAGGCAGTAAGATTGGCTTACGGCAGAAACTTCACAAAACAATTCTGTTTAACCATGTTTAAATTTAATAAATTTTTGTCACACACTTTCAATTTTATTCCTTCCATTTGAATACCCAAACACCAATTCTGCAGAGCAAACGGTGAAGAAAATGGAAAGGAAATGAAATTCTTATTTTTTTTCTCATAAATTATTATTTCACTGTTTTATGTAACCGTTGATGTCTTATCCGGACACAAATTATCTCTGTCAAAACGAAGTTTCTTATTTGTTATAAAAATGTCTGGTCAGTGGTCACCCTATTAGAAAGAGACAAAGGGCTCTAGTTATAAATATCTCTCTCGTCACGTTTTTCTGGTAGAGTGCTCAGTCCAGTTTATCATACTTTACTCTTTGTCTATTCTATCCATGTCAATGTCACTGTCAATATGACAATGTTTTTGTTGTGATTGTGCGATAGAATCAAGTTCTAAGGAAGGAGTAACGATGTAAAACACCTACCCAAAGAATTGCACAATATTGTTGAAAAGTGATTCATTACTCTAACACACGCTGCTATCATATATCTGCTGTTTTTTTTTCAACTTACTTGTTGCAAAATAATAGTTGTAAAGAATACGGACATACCTTTTTTAAATAATGGCAAATCTCCAAGGTATTTTAAAATAATTACCACTACTACTACTTACTACGAATAGCTTATACTAATCTATTACAAGGCAGATGCTGCCTTACTGTTTATGGAATATGTTCAATAGCTGTGCAAATATTTTACTGTGGACTTTTCACCAGGTCATGTCAAAAAAACAGACCTGCTATTTAATCTTCCATTATTTGCTTTTAGTACTTGGATTCTATGATCATCAAGCAATTTACAAGATAAACAGTGGCGGCATAAGGTTTAAAATGATGGCTGTAGGTACTGTTAACCCTTCAGAGTTAACGTTGATAGCACGCCATGATCCAAATGTTTGTCTCTATAAGGCAGGTATTTTTTTTCTTAGCTTGTTCTGTGTTCCACTGCTGGGCTAAGGCCTCCCCTTTCTCCTTCCAAACCTCTCAATTAGGCAGGTATTTATTCTATAAATATTTAATAATAAGGGACAGCATGTGAAATTCTCAATAGTAACCTGTTTGTCTGTTGGTGCCTAAACAATGGTAGTTGCTCATCCCTATTGCATGATACTTATCACCACTAAAATAATAGATTTTCTCTTGCATATTATAATATAAATATTGATAATGGCTGAATTATACATGATATGTAATTAATTTTTAATATGTAATTTTAACAAAGAAAATATCAAAAACTGTTATAATGCTTATCTTTTCAGCTTACATTTGGATATGAAACCTTTGTCTACAGTATTGGTGATAACCAAGAACAGAGATTTCCATCTGCAGATTCATTGCCTTATGGTCAAGTCAAGGATTACTACTTAACTTGGCATAGTAACCAAATTAAAGTCGGGATAGTTGACCAGAAGCCTTTTGTTAACTATCAGAAGATGAATACTGATCCCATAGTTGGGTACATTCTCTTCAAAACTAGATATGACCAAGCTAATGTGGAGTGGATAATTGAAAGTATGTGGTTTTTATGTTATGTCGCATTCTCATACAATTCTTTTTTTATCCAAAATATTTTACTTTACTTAAAAATTAAAAAATATGCCACAAATATATATGGGTGTTTGGTTCATTGTTACCCAATTGGAATGGGCCGAAAGGACCCCCTTCAGGCCCATTCAATATGACATTTGCTGTCTCTTCAACCCCAATAACATCTTCCTTATTATTCATCCTTAGCCCCATGGATATGCATACCATTGGAAAGGCAGTAGAATATAGAACTTTGGAAAAGTGTTCAAAGATCAAGAACAAGAACTCTTTTTTTTTATTGCAATGTAAGTTAAGTTTTATTAACCTTTTGACCGCCATAGTCACATATACGTGACAAGCAAGCGCGTGCCCTGTAGGCCAAACGACACAAATATGTGACAAAATGGTAGGTGAAATTGTGGCTTGGCGTGGAGGGCACGCGGTTGCGTTTATGCTCTGGCGTTGAAAAGGTTAAGTTAATTTTTATTATGTATTTTCAAAAACTTTGAGGGTTAAAAAAAACTAATGTTAAGTGCGCCCAAGTTTGAATTCGATTGATCCAGACATCAACATTTTAATTAAATTTGGCGGCTACACAAATATCTTTAAAATAATAAATATAAAAAAAAATATGTTTACTAAGGATGATGATAAGGATGATAATTGGGGCTGAAGAGACAGCAAGTGACCCCTCCTTCCGGCCCGTTCAATTTGGCACACGATGCACCAAACACACTGTATATTATATTTTATACTATACCCAAAATATTTAAGGGGAAGCGCCAGGGTAGCCCGCAAAGTACAAAGTTCATTTAACCCCATTCAATGACTATTTCATGAAAAAGTCATTCAATGGGGTTAAATGTAACCTAATCGTCGATTTAATAATTATAACTTTGTAAAGCCATATTTGTTACAGTCTAGAATCAAATTTTAATCAACACACAACCCGACACTGACCTGCAAATTGCTAAAAACGTAAGAAACTTTGAATTAAGTCTGTCTTTGTGCATTATGTGTATAAAGAAAAATTCACGGGGTACCCTGGTGCCCCAAAATTACAATAAAAAATGTAAAAATGATGATAGGCAATTTTGTTGACGTCGCGTCGCGCGTATTAGCACACCGCCTGTCCCTCTTATAAGTCAGAGGCCTCTGTCTTAGCAGTAGGAAAATCATAAGAAAGTTTGCTTAGTTAAGCATAGCACAGCTTTTTGTCTATTAAACACCACTTGCATATTTGATTTGCAATAAAGGCAGACAATTAAACTAAAAAAATGCTTGCTTTTATCTAGGCTAGCTTCTAGATTACAAATAATTATGAAATGTTAGTTTAGTGTTATCAATGCCACTAGGGGTCGTCCATTAATCACGTGAGGCTCAAAGGGGGGAAAATTACAAGGGGGGTGTAGTGAGACATCACGTGTATTTATTTTTTCTTTGAACGCGCGATTTCTAAACCGAAAAGCGGTGCGTAACCTTATCATTTTTATCACGGTGCTTAATTTTCCAGAATTAATAGATTATACTTGTTAACCTGTATTTAAAGATAATATTCTGTATTGTTGTAAGATACGTACCAAAAAAATACACGTGATTTTGGGTAGGTGTCAGCTTTATAGGGGTAGTCTACAAGATCACCACGTATCACCATGGGGGAGGGGGGTCAAAAAGTTGCTAAAACACGTGATTATGGACGACCCCCTAGCAGACCTTGACTTGAGAGAAAAATAGATTATATGATAAAATCAAAAGAGTATTCAACCATTAAAAATTCAATCATTTGTTTTCGTTACAACTTACAATTCCTATATTCATCTTTTCTCTTATTCATTACATTTTTAAATATTTTAAAAACAAAAGTTTACAAAACATTTAAAAATATTAAAAACAAAAGGCCCATCGGCATGACGAACAAGGTCCAAGCTGCCCGTGGTCAGGGCTCCATGCAGAGGCACCTCCTCACTATGCGTGCCGTGTCCAGTACTGCTTTCTGAATCAAGCCCTTGACCCAGTCGCGCAATGAGAGCCACCTAAGGTGTTGGTCGAGGCTCTTTGCTATCGAGGTTCTTTGCTATTAGTCCATTAACCGTAACGACTATCGGTACAATGCTTGCAGAGTCCACGTCCCACAAGTCGACAACCTCGTGTGCTAAATCAAGATACTTGATTTTTTATTATTCTCAGCTTTCACGAGATTCTCGTCATGAGGGACAGTGATGTCAACAATCACCACAATATCAGGTTTATTTTCTAAAATAGTTCTGTCCGTGACGATAAATAGCATCTTACAATAATTATTATGAGAAGAATTTAGAAAGGTACAGATTTTTTTCATAGGGCTTTCTACCAGTAGTCACCTATAGCTTTTATTTTTTAAATATATCTGCCATCAACTGCACAATCAATACACAATAATTTATGAAAAAAAATGCCATTTTATGATTACAGCCTCGCCCGTTATATTGGAATCAATATCCTGTAAAACATTTAGTGAAAGACTTCAGTGGAATCCAATGATAAATGGTCAATTGCCCCCAGACGCAATGATAGGTGGGTTTGATGATGAACTAATTTATGTAGCCCGAGCTCAACATAATGATTCGCTGTGTCCTGGTAAATATGTGCCATCAACTGGTAAAGCGTTCGTCCCTTGGGGTCACAGAGAACATGCCAAAGAAGACTTTGAGGTAAAAAAATAATGCTTTACATTGATTTATTATAAAGTACTTACGTTCATACATTTATCTAAAAGGTCTATCTTTTCATACACAAAATATTTTAAGATTAACTTCTATAAGTAGTAAAGAGGCCATCACAACGAAAAAAAATTTTTGTTTTTACGAAATTATTATAATTCTAAAATTTCTTGAGTCATTTTGCATAAAACCTATTCTATGAATGAGACGCGCCCCGCACCCGCGCCGCGCCGGGCTGCATACATCTTGTTTATTCTATGCTGGGCAGCGTGTGAGGTTGTGTTCGCACGTCATGACACCGAGCGACCGCGCAATAATGGTAGACATTTCGGGTCCTGATGGTTACCGCACTCCAACTCCACAGTAGTCTGTGTGAGTCTAAACACCTGCCCTGACCTGCTATAACTTGGGGCATAACAATATCGCTGGTGAAATGTAGTGGTCGTTCGAAAATACGTCTCTGCCTGTCTTTTTAGGGAATGCAGGCGTGATGATGTTAAAAATAAACCAACGTATGAACTTAGGTAGACTTCATAACTCGATCTAGTCTTATTTTAATAGATTAACGCTTACAATAATAATAAATGTAAATTGTAATAACAATACCATCTAAACCTAAGAAGATTTAGGTTCCTACAATAAATAAATTCCCTCCTTACAACTTTACGAAAAGGAACCTAGGTGCGATCAAAACAAATCGTATTCTACAGCTTCTACCTACCTACACATCTGTAAAATAATAAACAGCTGATGTGTGCAACTCGAATTTGAAAATGTTTGTAGAAAACTCGAAAAATTTTGTAACTCATGTCGACTATGACGAGCGAGCTTCGAAATTCGAATATCCGTCAGCTGTTTTGGTTATGCCTACTCGTACTACAGATGTGAACTGTCAGTGCGTAGCGCGGATTGATTTGAACAATCGTACTAGAGATAGGAAGACGTGGACGTGATATACCTACCTACTTAACTGTTGCAGAAACACGCTGTTTCTGAGAATTTCCTTACCTACAGAACACAAGTCTTTTTGATAAATAACACTGTTAGTGGATGGATCCGTAGTTGAATGATGTTGAATCGACGATGTTATTCTCAATTCTTCGTCGATTCATTCATTCAATTCTCTGCCTGCAGCTGATGGCATGTAGATCCCATAGTCCTGGTGCCGCTGTACTACACCTAGGATAGTCTGCAGAGATGGGTTTTCTCCTATAACGCTCCAGGAAGAGGGCTTGTGCTATGAGAAAAACATTTCCACATTCCCTGTAGCACATCACCATGTTCTGGTACTCCTGGTTCGTATACCTGTAGTTCGGCATTGTTGCGATTGTTTCGTGATCGGTCGTTTGTTAGCTAAGGCGCGTGCGGCACATCACGCGTACCGAGCGGGACTGAAGAGGCGCGGGGGGGAGGAGCGCTTCAAGCCGCGCGCGCTCCTTTGATCTAACCGCGCCGCGCGCGCTCCTTATTGATCTAGCCGCGCCACGCGCCGCCCGCTTCAATGACAGTAGGTAAATACGACGTAGTAAACTAGCGTAATGGATGTTGCAAAATAAGAAACCAGTATTTATTTTGTGGGTCAAGTAATTTTATTTTATTTATTTTTATAAAAAATATACTTAGACAATTTTTTTTTGCCCTTGAAATGAGTTCGTTATAGCCGTTAGATGATTCTCTGAAAATATTTCGTGTATGAATAGTTAGACCTTAAATACATTATTGTCTAAACATGTTCTCAAGACTGACTAACAATAACTATTCAAGTAGTTTCACAAAATACTTTTCAATCTTTATATACAAGGTGTAAGTGATAGCATATAATTATGTTTATCTGTTAAGGTTGACTCACACTCTCTCTAACCCTCTCTCTCCCTTATGTGACGCAGACGATGTTGCGCGGGTCAGCTAGTATATGTATATATGGCATAAGGGTGAAAAGTGGTGGACCGTCAGTGAGGGCGGTAGTACATTATGCTAGCTTCGTTTATGGCACACAGTTTTTTTTTTCAGATATTGTGTGGATTCAATGCTAAGTGGGTTAAAACACGAGCGAACTATATTCCACAAAATGCATTTATTGGTGGATATTCTGAAGTGAATAATGAACCTTTGTATATAGGTAGAGCTATGATTATGGGGAGCCTTATATGTGGAAAAGTGCATCTCCTGTATAAAACTTGTTATTTGCCCTTTCAGGGGAATGAGGTCGAAGTAAGTAATTACGAAATATTAGTGCTACCAAATGATGAAATACCACAGGCAATAACCCGTGGTATTTCATCACTTGAAGAACAATGGTAAAGGAATACCTTTAGGGCCTATGCACACCACGTTTTTTAAACGCGCCGTCGATGCGCGTTTGTAGCGATACAGACGCGATACGCACGCAAGTCAGACGCAGCCTGTAGACCTTTGCACACCTGTATAAATACAGACGCGCGTGTGTAGCGATGCAGACGCGATGCAAACGCGCGTGTGTATCGATACAAACGCGCTGGCATTTTGCGTTTTTAAGCAGAACCTCGTCAACAGTAGCAAGATGGCGTCGGTCGAGACAGCATTGATTACATGCGCTTTGTTATTAATTTTTTAAAAAAAGAAGAAGAAAAATTACCGACGTTTATGGGTACACCCATTTACAAGCGAGAGAAGATTGTGTGGACATTATACAACAACGTACAACAACGAAGATTTCAACACTTCCCTTTCCCTCGTTGCGGGGGAAACCCCGTCCGTAGGGAAGGCGCGCGCGCTAGCGCTCGTATCGGTGCCGCGCGTTTGTATCGATACACACGCGCCGGTGCCGCGCGTTTGTATCGATACAAACGACAACAAACTGCTCTGTAGGATAAAAACGCGCCGGCGACGCGCGTTCCCAAAACGCGCGTCGACGGCGCGTTTAAAAAACGTGGTGTGCGCAGGCCCTTAACGACGCCCCGACGCATCCTTTCGCATCGAAGCGATGCGACGTGACGAGCGCGCTCCCATACTTGGTGCTTTTTTTGGTATGGTCAAACCATGGAACGCCGTCGATCAATGGGCAGTGACCCTTAGCCTTTATGACTCTTGTACATTAAATTATTGTAATTTAATTATTGTTGTACAAATAATAAATAAACATTTATTACAAAATAAACTGTGTTAATATGGATCAAAATCATAACTAGGTATGTTGAACTTAAGGTCATAATGGGTAAGTACTGATGTTAGCAGAATGGCGGAGGTCAGTAATTATTGTTATTGTCATTAGCCAAAAACTCTGGCAAATGGTACGATATTAACTTTTAATACTTACCTACTTATGTTAAAGTTCTTCGCTGTTGTTTGCCATAAAACTTAAGGAGCAATTTCATCAGTCTCTTCTTAACTCATCATCATCATCATTTCAGCCGAAAGACGTCCACTGCTGGACATAGGCCTCCCCCAAGAAGGGGGGTTTTGCCATAATCGCCACGATTGGCAGGCGGGTTGGCGATCGCAGTATGGTTGTTATAAAACACAGAGAACGCTGCTGCCCATTCTCTGGTAAGTCCCTTAGTCGCCTCTTACGACACCCACGGGAAGATATGGGATGGTGCTATTCTTTACGTCCGGACACCATACAGAACTCTTCTTAACTAAACTCGCTTAATATAGATAGATAAATAGACAAAGAACAACACACAGAAACAAAATTAAATAAAAGCAAATTACAAGAATATGTACCTATATAAAAACAAGGTGCCAATGTACAAAAAGAAAAATATATGTACTTAAAGAAATATAGTAACACCACATGACATACTCAAATAAAATAACGAGTATACAAGGTGCGGTGTGCGTCTTAAAGTTGCAACAAATGGGAGCCAGCTCAGCATGTGTCAGGCATACCTGACGCTGATATTCTGTTGGATCCCTGTAGTGACATACGGTTGTCGAGCAGACGAGATCAGACGAGATAAATTGGTGTTGTAACGAAGTGTTATTTATGCGCGGAGTGAAATTATGTAAGTATACCCTCAACTTCAATTAAGTATTCTACAGTAAGTCTTATTTACTTTATTGGAAACGTTCTTCTCCATTGACGTGTGTTTGAATACTTGAGCATTTATTAAAACAAAATTAAATTAAAATTCTTATAATACTAATATTATAGTAGCGAATAAAAATAAACTAAATTACACTTAAAAATCATGATCATAATTTGACCCAACTGAGAATTACTAAGTATTTACATAATGTTATAAGCAAGTCCTGATACCCTAAAGGGGGCAATTAACTAACAACACTGCAACAGAACCACATAATATGGAGTCCACAACTATCCTATCTTTGAAGTGGAAGGTTTTGGAGATTACTAATCTCCATAAATCACGTGTCACGAGTGACACGTTATTTTTAAATAGGTAAAATACGCGCTTTGACGTGGAGTTGCGGACACCGGCCCGTTATACAATACAATATAGGTAATATACAACATTAGTTTTAGTATATGCGAAACCTGAAACACGTCTAGTATTTTTATGTAAAGACTATATCAAAAACAAAACTATCATGAAAAACCACAAAGTTATAAGCTTGTTCTGTTACCTGGTTGTCCGCACAAAGACGTGGTCACCACGCGGCGCCGCCGAGCGCGCGCCTCCAGCGTCGTCTTGAGCTCATTGATAATAATAATTTGGCAGTAGGTACCTAAATGATTGCGATAGGTACTTTGTGTCGCTCGGTGTCCAACTTTAAAAAAATATTTTTGGGACAAAATATAACATGGTTTAAAAATTATTGGAATCGATTCAGTTACTTATTCTGAACAAACTATATTCAGGTTTCGCATATAGTAAAAATAATGTTGTTTAAGAAATACAATACAATATACCTATATAAAAATAACGTGCTGGGTACGGGTAGGTATTAAATACCTACTAGCTGTACCCGACATGTACTTTTTCCGACTACCTACCCTTCAGTAACCTTCCCTGGCGTATGTAGAACAACTGAGCAAAATTTCATAAAAATCGGTAGTCTATAGGGTACGAGCAGACGAACAAAAATCAATGATCACGATCACGATGAACACGATGATCGCGATGGATACAAGAAAAAAAAAATCATCAAATCTCGACTTGGCACACGAGGTTGTCGACATGTGGAATGTGAACTCGGCTATCATTGTGCCGATCGTCGTGACGCCCAATGGCCTTATAGCCAAGAGCCTCGACGACCATCTTTCGAGGCTCTCCTTAGGCGGTTGGATCAAGGGCCTGATTCAGAAGGCCTCGTCCAAGCTCCTCGATACGGCTCGTATTGTGAGGAGGTTCCTGTCTCTGGAGCCCTAACCACCGGTAGCTTGGACCCTGCTCCCGCTACCGGCGGACCACTATTTATTATATTTTTAAATGTTTTTTTATATGTTTTTTTTTAAGAAATGTTTAAAAATATTTAAAATAAGTTTGTAAATGAATAAAGGAGATAATAATCGTAATAAACTTAGCGCTTGCAAAATATCTGTATTCGTTTTGTTTTTAACCTTAAAAAGTCACGTTTCTAACTTTCGCAAAATACTCAAGTGGCTCCCAATTCGACTTCGCAGGCACTCTCGGTTATTGTGTCTGCTATTTAACATCCTCCATAACCTTAAACGCCATCCTATCTGCTGGAACGCTTTTCCTACTTCCGTCCTTCTGATGCACCTTGCAGGTCGCATCTTAGGAACCTCCTTAAATCCCCTCCACACTCTACCGACTTCTACTCCTATTCCTTCACGGTACACGCCGTGCGGCTGTGGAATTCACTTCCGCCTGACATTAGGGACTGCCAAACTCTTGCAGTTTTCAAAAGAGGAGTGAAAGAACATTATCTTTCCATTTCGTCATAGTTGCATAAGTATTTATTATTAGTTATTTTATTGTATTTACAGTATTATTAGGTTTTGTCTTTGTATTTAAGTATGTTAGTATATTCTTATATTATTATGTTTAAATAGTTCTGCTTTGTGTTTTATGTATTCCATTTTCTCTTCTTCTTTTACACACTATCTACATCTCTTTTTTTAGTATCTCCTTTCGCAGGTATGCTGGAAGAAATTCCTTTAGAAATAAGCATCACCTTTGAACTATTTTCTGTTCCTTTCTTCTTTTCTGTATTTAGTGTGTACATAAACTGTTAAATAAATAAATATTTTTTACGATACGAATGATCATCAAAAATTCCGATAACCTGCGGTTCACGATTATCGGCATTGGTATCGTTGCATGTGCATCCCTAATAAAAACCCAAAAATGGAAAAACTTTCTAATGGCGAAATTGTCAGAAGAAATTGTTTTGTGTTAGCAGATAGGTACTCTATGTACTGGTCATTTATTTTGTGGGCCTAGCAAAGTATACGAAGGAACGACGGTTTTTTAGGGTTCCGAACCCGATGGATAACCAACGGGACTCTATTACTAAGTCTCCGCTGTCAGTCTGTCTGTCGGCTGTATCTCATGATCCGTAATAGGTGTAATTGAAATTTTAACAGAATGTGTATTTCTGTTGCCGCTATAACAAGGTATTTTCAAGAGATCTGGCTATTGGGCAGAGCCAGCTCACGAAACTGAAGACCGACTATGGCAGGATCGTACCCGCCAAACCGGAGCTGCTGAGGGAGATCGAGAGTTTTTATGGGCAGTTGTACACTTCAACTAGAAAGCCCGTTGCAACTCTAGCTAACGACCCAAGAGCTAGACTGACCCGACACTATACCGAAGACATTCCGGATGTCAGCCTGTACGAGATTAGGATGGCTCTTAAACAGCTTAAAAACAACAAGGCACCGGGTGATGACGGAATTACGGCCGAACTCCTGAAGGCGGGTGGAAAACCGGTACTTAGGGCCCTTCAGAAGCTGTTTAATTCCGTCATACTCGAGGGGAAAACGCCGCAGGCATGGTGCAGAGGTGTGGTGGTACTCTTCTTCAAAAAGGGCGACAATGCCCGGCTGAAGAACTATAGGCCCATCTCACTTCTAAGCCATGTCTACAAGTTGTTCTCAAGAGTCATCACGAATCGTCTCGCGCGCAGGTTTGACGATTTTCAGCCTCCCGAACAAGCCGGATTCCGAAAAGGCTTTAGCACCGTAGACCACATACATACGCTGCGGCAGGTTATACAGAAGACCGAAGAGTATAACCTGCCTCTCTGCTTAGCGTTTGTGGACTACGAGAAAGCCTTCGATTCGATCGAGACATGGGCTGTACTGCAGTCTCTCTAACGGTGCCAAATCGACTGTCGGTACATCGAGGTGCTAAAGTGTTTGTATATAAACGCCACCATGTCAGTCCGACTTCAGGACCAGACCTCGGAACCTATCCTTCTACAGCGAGGTGTGAGACAGGGAGACGTCATATCTCCGAAACTGTTCACCGCTGCACTGGAGGATATCTTCAAGGTTCTGGACTGGCGAGGGCTAGGCATCAACGTCAATGGCGAGTACATCTCTCACCTTCGATTTGCTGACGATATAGTGGTCATGGCTGAGACCATGGAGGACCTCAGTACAATGCTCGATGACCTTAGTAGAGCTTCCGAAAGAGTGGGTCTTAAAATGAACATGGACAAAACCAAAATCATGTTGAATGTCCATGTAACACCCACTTCTATCAAGATCGGAGACTCTACACTCGAAGTTGTAGACGATTATGTCTACCTGGGACAAACGATCCAGTTAGGTAGGTCTAACTTCGAGAAAGAGGTCAATCGTCGAATCCGACTCGGCTGGGCAGCGTTCGGGAAGTTGCGTGGTATCTTCTCGTCCAACTTACCGCAGTGTCTCAAGACGAAAGTCTATGACCAGTGTGTGTTGCCAGTGATTACATACGGGACCGAAACGTGGTCGCTCACAATGGGCCTTATCAGAAGGCTTAAAGTCACCCAAAGGGCAATGGAGAGGGCTATGCTCGGAGTTTCCTTGCGTGATCAAATCAGAAATGAGGACATCCGCAAGAGAACCAAGGTAACCGACGTAGCCCGAAGAATAGCCAAACTTAAGTGGCAGTGGGCAGGGCACATTGCTCGCAGAACGGATGGCCGATGGGGCCGAAAAGTTCTGGAGTGGCGACCGCGAACCGGAAGACGCTGCGTTGGAAGGCCTCCCACTAGATGGACCGATGACCTGGTGAAGTTGCAGGGATCCGCTGGATGCGAGTCGCACGGGACCGGTCAATGTGGCGACACTTGGGGGAGGCCTATGTCCAGCAGTGGACGTCTTTCGGCTGAATTGATGATGATGATGATAACAACAAATAATAAAAATAAATTAAAAATTAAATTAGGCTCCCCTACTACGACGGTATGGAACCCTTCATGCGCGAGTCCTCCCGACTAGAAACGGGATATTTACCATGTTTACTGTTTCTATTGAGTTCCCGATATTTCGGCGCTGTTGCAAGCACCATGATCACGTATAAACTGAAGTTATTGCGGGTGGGTGTTTATGAGCAGACAAATCGGTCTACCCTCTTTCTTGTTCGTTTTTTTGCACGTTTGTTTCTAGTCTATATAATAATGTTAGTGACCATGATAGTTTAAAATCTTATATCGCACTTAGCTGTTTCTTTTTTTAAAGATAAGGAGTTTTTTTACATAAAATGTCCCCAAAAAGCATGCTACAGCTATAAAAAAGCCTACCTATATGTTGGTTCCATTTTCCCGAATATAGAAATAATATTGAGAATATTTTTAACAATAGCCGTGGCAAACTGCAGCGGTGAAAGATCTCTCTCTACATTGAAAAGAGTCGAAAATTACTTGCGCACGACTTAACGGCAGCAGAAACTTTTAGCTCTTGCGCTCTTATTTATGCATAGAAAAAAAATTTTTACAAAACGTGCAATTTGAAAACGTGATTGAGAGGTTTGCTAAAGAAAAAACAAGGAAAAGACCTTAATATACTATTTAATTACTTATCTTAATTTTTTTATGAACATTTCAAACCGAAGATTTTGAGTTACATTTTCTTAAATAAAATTCGTATGGTTAGTTTCCTCCAGCTTCAAAACTTTTACTTAACATAACACCATGCGTGTGGTCCCCGATGGATAGGCAGAGCTGATTAATACACACACGTTATAGAGGGCGAGCCTGTTGCCATTAACCGGGCACAGATCCACACTCCAGGCTCCTACTGAGGATTTCCGAATCGAAAAACCCAATAACACTGCGCGAGCCGCGGCTCGTATCCAGGAGGTTATGCTTAACAGTCTCGCTTGCGATCATTAGACCAACGAGGCGTTTAAAGCTTGTAAATGTTTTTTTTTTATGTAAAACCGAAATAATTATTGATACTATTAACCTGTAATAACTCTATACAATATATCAAAAAAATGCATAAACTTCGTGGGCAGGTCAAGATACAGACGCTAGAACTCTAAATCATTGCCTGATTTTCAGCATAAAAATATTCATCATAATCTTCATAATTCACGGAGTGATCATCATTTTCATAGTTTTCAGGTGCAGACTCAAGCGTACTATCATCTATGCTCTGTAATAAGAACTTGTTAGCACATCTATTTTTCTCAGGAACTATCATTATCTCATAGTTGTCCATTGCTATTTCTTTGTTTTCAAATGGTATGTAACAGACTTTGTGTGTTGGCTGGACTTTCCCGGGGATTATGTGATCTAAATACTTGGCTCTGCCAATGTAAAGTTTTTCATGTATATTATCTTCAGAGTTGCCAGCTACAACAGCTCCAACCGGTATATTATCATGTTTGGTCGGCACCCAGGTGCAATTAAATCCACATAAAACCTGAAATATAATATTTCAATTAATGTTGTGTCGTTAAGAATTTTACGCCTAGAGCGAGTCTGGCTCATACAATTAGGTTCCGAACCAAACTATACTGAGCAGTCTTCGGAACGGTTGCTGGCCTGATACGTTACACCTGCACTGGATCCTATGAGACTGAGACCGAGTTCACGACCAAAACCATGGCGTATCGTTTTACGCAAACCGTATAAAATCGTTAGATTAAGGTGAATACCAGCGTTGCCAAACGTCCCGATTTTTAAATCAAAATTAAATGTCCCGCGCGGGACAGGCTCAGGCCCGCTTTTCGGGGATATCTCGACCGTGCGTGCAGCGTGCTGAGGAAGCATGGACGGGTGGCACAGACAAGTGGCCACCACCGCACAGAAATGGCACACACCAGCTCTTTCAACAGTTTCCAAAAAAAAAATACCAGGAATATGTTTAAACTCGTGTCTTTCATATTAAGTATCCCAACATCAAACTGCTTTCCTGAACGCGTTTTTTCCCAGATGAATTTAAAATGGTCGGATGCCAGAAATAAATGTTCCGTTTTAATGAAAGCAGAATTACTCATCCAGTTTAATCTACAGCTATCCTGTGAAGAGTTCTTCATCTTTATTAAAGAGAAAAAGGAAACTTTAAAAAAAGTTAAATTTCACAGAAATATCATGAATCAGTAATTCCTATAAATAATTATTCTCTTAATGTAAGTTGCAATTTGTAACACTCACTCCACAGACTATAGTTTGAAACGCCATATTTTTCTAATGAATAAAACTTTTTGATTTCTGTTTTTTTTTTTTTATTTATTCAGAAGACGAATAAGACTCGAGTATTTAACAATAGGGTAAATCTGATTTAAAGTATAACATTTATAAAATACATTTTCTATGGCTATTTTTGCTATCTATTGTCACGTAAATGTAATATGAATTCAAATAAAAAGATAAATATTTAAAAACTTCTGATTAGTTACATACGTTTTTTTACTATGTCCCGCTTTCGACAAAAGAATCCCGCTTTTTCACTCAAAAAGTTCCAAAATCCCAACTTGGCAAAAAAAATCTGGCAACCTTGAGTCATACACACACAAGAGAACAGAGAGGCATGGCTGAGGATGATGCATATAAAGTCAGTTTTACCTCCAAGGTCCCACATCAAAATATTATTTGGTTTTTGTTTGGCCTAAATTGGTTTCTCTCAAGATCTATGCAACATAGGTAATACCTATATTGCATGCAGAAACCTCTGCAGCAGACAAACAAGAAAGTGAGATAATGAAGGTTAAATTTTGTAATGAACATGTCATATAAAGTAGCATACATACCTCAAATGAATTTTTGATATTAGCATCTCCTCCCCAAGGAATATATCCCAATCCTTCTGAGGGTACATACTTGCCAGGTGTCAAAGATCCTCTGTGTGTAGCCCTAATTATGTACAGGTTTTCGTTCTCATATCCACCAATGTATGCACTATCTGGAAATTGTGTCTCTGCATCAACCTGAACCCAAAACAGTTCACCTCCTGTTATGGGTTTCAATAGAGGCCTTTCAAGTAGCGGTGGCACTGAAAAATGTCATAATATTCCAATATTAATGTAATGATAGCTGTCACAATGAGAATGATCTCAAAATTGTAGTATTGACTGGCATTGCAGGAAATGCATCAAATGGAAAAAGAAATTTAAAAAAATTGACTCACTCACACTCAATTTTCCAATGTACGGGGTTTCTAACATCATCAATGGTAGTAAATGTAACATATTTCAAATTTGAGTTTTTACTATTGAATTTTACTATAGGTTTAAGTGTTCCATCAATGCCCAACCGCAGAATATCTCCATACCATGAAATCCAGAATCGTCTAAACTCCTGAGAGGACAAAATAGTTGGCGTCTCTATTGATTCTTTACTTATACTTGGTGTCATTTTCTTAATCCAAGTTTTGCGGTTATGACCTATGCCAAACTGTAAAAGAGTCAACCTTGATTTATACAAATTATTTAATAACAATCACACTTATTACCAATTCATCCACCCCTTCATTCGGCAATTAATTCCAAAAGCAAATTAAATTAAATTTAAACTAATATTAGTTTAGATGAGTAATTTTCAGAACTACTGATCTGATTCTGATAATTCTTTCTATCCTGTCAATCCCCAAGTGTCATGCATTTCCGTGGGATAATTTTCGAACATAACGAGAGCAGCCGTGGGCTAGCTATAAATAAGTAGATAGGTACATAATTTTCTTACCATATATTCACAGTGAGGCCCTGGCTTACTTGCTAATCCAATGCCTGCATTACCAGGAGCTTTTATTTCAAAGTTAATTCCGTTGCTTGTGATTTTATAAAATATATTTTGATGTCTTGGCCATGTTGTAAACTCTGTAAAGAAGTGACTCATGTTTAAACACGAATTATGACGCAATTTTATCTGGTCGGTATATTGGTCATTATTATGGTGATTACTTTATTTATATTAGTCCAAATTAGTAACAATAAATTATTAAATACAAAGAAAATAATATTTACCGAATATTTCACCCATTGTGAAGATTTTTCGTTAGCTAACTAGGTAGTCTAGCGAAATAGAACCAGATGCAACTGCTGAAACTAGTTTACTAAGTCACTAGCTTTTGCACAAATTAATATCTTTTAAATCACAGCTTTTCCAGTAAATCTATCGATTTTCCGTTTATAAGGTTCGTTCTGCTGGCTGTCTTCTGCATCCAATGTATTCCGTCCGTACTTCGTAATTCTTGGAAAGTTGACACTGACAAGTGACAGTAATTGTCACTGTCACTGGTAGTCAGTGCCATGGAATGATGATTACAAACAAAACTTTATTTCAAACTGGACTGAGCACTCTACCAGAAAAACGTGACGAGAGAGATATCTATAACAGAGCCCTTTGTCTCTGTCTAATAGGGTGACTAAGCATTTTTATAACAAATAAAGAACTTCGTTTTGACAGAGATAATTTGACACAATAACAGATCAACGCTTAAAATAGTGAATATATTTATGAGAAAACCGTTTGCACTACAGAATTGATGTTTAGGTATTCAAACGGAGGGAATAAAAGTGGGAACTAAAAGTGTGTGACAAATATTTATTCAAATTAAACATGACTTAACAGAATTGTTTTGTGAAGTTTCTACCGTAAGCCAATCTTACTGCCTAAGTTTCTCATTGCATTACATTTCGAATGATGGATTAATCTTAAATTTAAACACGAATTAGCCAATGCTTTTACTAGTTGTAATTCGTGTGGTTCGTCAACCGTTATACATTGGATAGAATGTGGTGGACTAATTAGATGGTTGAGTCTTGTAATATTTGTTTTAATCGAATCAAAATGATGAATAAAAATTTAATTGGCGACCAATATACTGAATGGGCGACTATTGTACCAAGTAAGTAACTGTTTATCCGGTCATTGCGGCAAGGAGAATATAGGAAGCAAGAGCGAGCGAAGGCTGAGAGAGACTTGTGGCACCCCGACTCGGACAGGTTAGGTTCGAAGGGGATGGCGGGGTTTAGTGAGCGAACGAAGTGAGCGAACTAAGACCCCGGAATCCCCTTCGTGTTAGGTTACTTTAAACCCTACAGCGGGCCTACGTCGATTAAGCCTTATCTACAATCTAGTGGTTAATAACCTTGCTTTAGGTTTTTTCAGAGTTCTTGAATTATCACACTGATCGTATTGAACAACTAGTAACTCAAATTTGTATTTTCAAGTCGCTGTTTTAAACATTTGTATTCGCTCATTATTTGTCGCTTCTTTAGTATTTCAGTAGCCCATTTTTAATATTTATGACTCCTTTAATTTGAATTTATTTTCGCTCGTTTAGATACTACCCCTTCATTTAAGATTTAAAATGCCGCTCAGTATAAATAAATCATTTGCCAAATATTGAAAAAAATGCAGGACGTAGCGTTAACACTCAAATAAATATTAAGTCGCTCAAATATTATGAAGCTTCTCATTTTGTATTTTAAGTAACTCAAATTAATATTTGTAAGTTTCTGTTCTATTGATTTCTCGTCACTCGCAGTCAGTCCCTCACTTAGTAATACTATAACGTAAATTCATTATTTTTGTCACGTAAAACTTTAATTTACAGTCACTCGTTTAAATACTACCCAAATATTAAAAATATTATTTCATTTCCATGCAGATTCCCTAACAATGAGAATCTTCAGCAACTGTGACTTGAAGTTATCCCTTTAAGGCCAGGTTCCTTAGGATCGACCTATTTTTGGTTCAAGAGTAAACAGTCAAATATTGTTTGTTTTGATCTGATAAAAATAGTTTAATAAACATTATTGATTATTCTCCGGTTCAAAACACGATATATACAACTTCGCCCGATCATAAAAAATCGTTAATAACGTTAAAATGCTGATATCTTTTCAAATGGTACTTGAAGTAGACCAAACTTTTACACCTAAAAAACATATTAAAAAATTGGCAATGATGTTCAGCAGAAAATTCTCCGGTTACTTTTTCTCAGAAAAAATTATTATTGTTGTAACTAGATATTATATAACAAAGCGGCCCGCGCGAGTCGATTCAGTAGCCCGCCGGGCGTCTCCGAGCTAGGACCTGTGTCGCTTTTGATGGCTCGCTGCATTCGCCCGCTAATGCGATCGAAATATACCTTCGTTATATTTTTATTGTGTATCGCATGCAACGTGCATGCAGCAGCTAGGTACAATCAGTAGGTTAAGTCTTTTTAAGGAATGTACATATTTGTTTGAAATGAAATAAGTTAATTAATTAGAACTGGACACAGCAAAATCAACAAATGTAATACAATAATTTGGTACAGTAAATTTTAATCATAAACGTAGGTAGGTACTAGGTATATCTTTATATATAAAACAAAGTCGGGTTTGTTTGACCACTTATAACTCGAGAACGGCTGGATCGATTTCATGGTTTTAGATTTGTTGTATTTGTCTCCGTGTTGCCAGTTTTTTTTTTATTTTGTTGACTTATTTACATATTTAAGATAAAATCAATTAATTTTTTTTATTAAACTTCCTCTGCATTTTATGCTTTGCTTTTTTTCAGTTCTGTTCAGGTGTGTTTCCGTGGTTTTTGGGGTCGCTGATAACAAAAGTGAGGTCAAAATTAAAATCAAATATGGCGCCGACGAAAATTTTCGGTTTTTCGCCACGGGTATCATTTTCATGGTTTTCGGGGTCGCTGGTAACGAAACTGAGGTCAAAATGAAAATCCAAGATGGCGCCGACGAAAATTTTCGGTTTTTTGCCACGGGTATCATTTTCATGGTTTTCGGGGTCGCTGGTAACGAAACTGAGGTCAAAATGAAAATCCAAGATGGCGCCGACGAAAATTTTCGGTTTTTCGCCATGGGTGTCATTTTCATGGTTTTCGGAGTCACTAATAACGAAAATGAGATTAAAATTAAAATTCAAGATGGAGCCGATGAAAATATTCGGTTTTTCGTCATGGGTGTCATTTTCATGGTGTTCAGTGTCACTGATAACGAAAATGAGGTCAAATTAAAATTCAAGATGACGCCGATGAAAATATTCGGTTTTTCGTCATGGGTGTCATTTTCATGGTTTTTGGGGTCGCTGGTAACGAAACTGAGGTCAAAATGAAAATCCAAGATGGCGCCGACGAAAATTTTCGGTTTTTCGCCACGGGTATTTTTTCATGGTTTTCGGGGTCGCTGGTAACGAAACTGAGGTCAAAATGAAAATCCAAGATGGCGCCGACGAAAATTTTCGGTTTTTCGCCATGGGTGTCATTTTCATGGTTTTCGGAGTCACTAATAACGAAAATGAGGTTAAAATTAAAATTCAAGATGGAGCCGATGAAAATATTCGGTTTTTCGTCATGGGTGTCATTTTCATGGTGTTCAGTGTCACTGATAACGAAAATGAGGTCAAATTAAAATTCAAGATGGCGCCGATGAAAATATTTGGTTTTTCGTCATGGGTGTCATTTTCATGGTTTTTGGGGTCGCTGGTAACGAAACTGAGGTCAAAATGAAAATCCAAGATGGCACTGACGAAAATTTTCGGTTTTTTCGTCATGGGCGTCATTTTCATTGTTTTTGGGGTCGCTGGTAACGAAACTGAGGTCAAAATGAAAATCCAAGAATGCACCGACGAACATTTTCGGTTTTTTCGTCATGGGTGTCATTTTCATGGTTTTCGGGATCGCTGATACCGAAAATGAGGTCAAAATGAAAATCCAAGATGGCGTTGTCGAAAATTTTCAGTTTTTCGGCAAGGGTGTCATTTTCATGGTTTTCGGGGTCGCTGATAACTAAAATGAGGTCAAATTAAAATTCAAGATGACGCCGATCAAAATTTTCGGTTTTTTCGTCATGGGTGTCATTTTCATAGTTTTTGGGGTCGCTGGTAACGAAACTGAGGTCAAAATGAAAATCCAATATGGCGCCGACGAAACTTTTCGGTTTTTTCGTCATGGGTGTCACTTTTATGGTTTTCGGAGTCACTGATAACGAAAATGGGTCAAAATTTTTCCGTGTTTGTGTGAAAAACACGGAAATGGCACCCATGAAGAAAAAACCAAAAATTTTCGACGGTGCCATCCTGAATTTTCATTTTGACCTCAGTTTAGTTATCAGCGACCCCGAAAACCAAAAAGACAACAATTACATAAAACCATACTGTTTAATAATGTGTAGTGTGATTAATAAATATATCAAATACTATAAGTTTTTGAATATGCTACATGCTCATGCTTCTTCTAAGTAAATAGTGCAACCATGTATGCTTTGAAATCTTTGGGCAAAGGAAGGATGTACCTAACCTTAAGGTGAGTGCAGTGACATCAGCAAAGGCCGAGTTTTTCCCATTTTGGAGAAGGTGGTTACACAGCTGATTTACGTACACCAAAAAAAGTGTGGGACCAACTACACTTCCTTGTGGAACCCCAAAAGTGGCCGGAAGTTCCACTCAGGTAGTTATAAATTTTAACGCATTGAGTCCTATTGCTTAGGTAGTTGGAATGGAAGCCCTCGTATTCCCAGTTTCTCTAGTTTCATTACTAGTTTTATTATGAAACTAGCTGTAACCCGCGACTTCGTTCGCGTGGAAATTTTGGTGTGCATGTGTGAGACTGCCTCGTTGGTCAAGTGGTCGCGCGACTACTAAGCATGGGGATCGATTCCCGGGTCGGGAAAAGTGTTAAAAAAATATGTTTATTTCAATTACATAAAGTTGTCACACACATTATTTGGAGATAACATTTAAGCAAGGAGATGCTTGTGTTGCGTGTGATGTTCATCTCTCTCCTAATCTCACGTGAGATTTATCAAAATGCGTAGTATAAATACGGTAATCTGTGCTTGATTGCGTTCAATTCACTAAAAAAAAAAAATCTAAAATCTAAAAAAATACCCAGTGATATTTGCCGAGACCCCCCTCTCTCCCTCGTGAGATTGGATGATATTTGGCTTGACGCCCTCCCCCCTCCTTAAACGCCTCACGTCATTAATGGACGCCCCCTTAGGTGACTCCGCTCTTCCACTTAACATTAAACAATGTATATGCAATTGAAAAAATACTATAAATAATATTGTTATTGGGTTATTCTATCAGGAATTTCTTAGTAGCAGCCACGGAATCTGGATTTGTGCCCGGTTGATGGCAATAGGCACAAATCCCCCTATTACATGGGACTTCATCACAACTGGCGAAATGTGTGTGGACGATTAGGTACGTGTCTGCACACCCCTTCGGGGATTTAAGGCGTGATGTTATGTTATGTGTGAGAACTGACTGCCAGATCAAAAGGTGATAATATACTGATGACTACAAAATGCGTCCTTTTGAGTGCTGTAATTCTAGGCAGCTGAGGTCCGAAACAAAATTAAATGGCGTTGAGGCGACGATATGGTTTTAAAAATCGGTTTATTTTGGCGCTATACAACTTGTTTTCAAAGTGAACCTTGTTCGGCGCTTTTTATTCAAATACCGTTCTGTATACAGCATTAAATGAGAGAGAGATCTTTTTGCGAGAGCCCTTAGACCTCCTTAATCCGGCCCTGTCGCAAAATCGAACATCTACTAACTATAAACTACCTCCCTGCCAAATATTAAGTTTGTAGCACAAAAAATGAAGGACTTTCATACTAACTTGCGAGAGCCATTAGACCTCCTTAATCCGGCCTTGTCGCAAAATCCGTTTTTAACGGACGTCTACTAACCATAAACTCCTCCCTGCCAAATTTCAGGTTTGTAGCACAAAAAATGTAGGACTTTCATACAAGCTCTTCCTTAGACCTCCTTAATCCGGCCCTGTTGCAAAATCCGTTCTTAACGGACGTCTACTAACCATAAACTACCTCCCTGCCAAATTTCATTTCGTGATGAGTGAGTGAGTGACCTTTCGCTTTTATATTTATAGATAAACTTGTACCTTAGGACCTTCCTACTTCAGACACCTTTCTCTTTTTAAGATTATGCATATACCAGTGCATGTAACTTCTGATGTTGAGATAAATAAAGATTTATGATTATGATTATCATTAATTTTTTAATACCTATCTACCGACGCCTAATAGCTTTCTCTTATTACTACATTTTTTTATTATTTAATTGCCTCGGAAACGAAATTTAAAAATCATTTTTAATTTTATTTAATTATGTTATATTCTCAGCCTTTCCACCATGTCCTACTTTTTACATAAAATGAATGGTCACCTTATTAGAAAGAGACTAAATTATCATATTTTAACCTCTCTTTTGGTGGCAATTTTTTAATACATGTAAGAATTGCTGTTGTACACACGGCGGCACATGAAGCTGTAAATTTCCAGTATAAATTAGCCCCGCTTTGTATAGATTTCCTATACAATGAGAGATCCGCATTAACTGGTTTTGTAAAGCTTGACTGGCCGTCGCGTGCGTACGTAGTACTTATTACTTCGTGCAAAGAGTAAAGACAAAAGGAAAAATAAAACAAAATTCGTTTTCAGCCATTCCGACTACAAAGACTAAAACCTATTTACGTAAATTATTTTTATAATAGAAATCGCGTATGAGGTTACTAACTAAACTTTAAAAATTAATATCTTTCGCGTCTGTTGGTCGATTTTAGTGGAATAAACGCTAAATAATACTCACAAAAATGCTTCTTATTTTGTAATATTTCAATTTTGAATACAATGAGGGGTTTTACGTGATGCGCGTACAAACGAACAGACAAACCGACAAACAGACAAAAATTAAAAAAAATATTTTTTTTACTTTCTATTACTTATTTCTCGCACCTTTCAGTGATTTTTTTTGCGAAAATCTGTAATGTACAGACACGGATAGTCCACGATTTTATTATATGTATATATTTAATAGAATAGATGTTTATCTAAATATGAACGTAGCTTTTAACATGGAGGTTGGTAATGTATGAAACCTGTCATGATTCTGTTGGGAAAAGGCAAAGATATTCAAATATTTACGAAGGAAAAGGTAAAGCTTGTAGTATTTCGTCTTCTGGTATAACTAATATTTCATACGAAGATATTTCCATCTCTCTGCCTTGACATGGCAAATAGCACAAATTGTTTCTAGCGTAGGCTTTTCCACATATAAGGCTGCCGTCATATAAAGCTCTCGCTATGTACAAAGGTTCATGAGGTACTTCGTGTCCGCCTGTGCGTCCGCCTATGATTGCGTTTTGAGGTATACAGTTGGACTTTGTTTTAACCCATTTAGCATTAAACCCACATAATATCTGAAAATAAATTAAAACACATTTAGTCGTCGCAAATATGTATTACATCAAAAAGTGACTGCATATTAATGTAATGCCATTATATCCTTCGAGTTGGACTCGCAAAAACGTTGAATGCCTCGTTGTTCTAGAAACCGCTAGCTCTGTTGCTGAGCATGAGGTCCAAGTCGGGCAATGTTATTGAATATTTATATCAGGCATTCTTTAAAAACGCGGGGTTAGATTTGTAACAGTTCGATGGCAATTGGCTTGCTGCCTTTTATATACTTGACGGCGCAGCAAGTGGCGCCATCTGTTTGTTGCATAGTTACTAGGAGTTATCGTAGAGAGTCGGATAAAAGTGACGCTGGCTGACTGACGCTCTAGCGGAGCGTCGTCTTAACGTTGGTTGACGTGGTGGCTGCAGTCAGATGATAGATCATCATCGGGAACCGCCCTTTTGGTATAGGTAAGTATTCTGTTCTTCGGCGGCGAGATGAGCAGACGACATTGATGCCATTGCGGGAATATCCTGGCTGAGGCTGGCACAAGAAGGTGGGGAAAGTCGGTCTGTGGATGATGATGATGATTCTACTCTTTGTCGTTACCACTTCTTTTTGGTATAAGTAATTTACTCTGGTTACCACGTACCACGAGGAACTGCTATATTACGGCCCAATCCTGGTGTTATTGAAGCAGTTCCACTTTGTGATGACCACTTCTAGTAGAGGCCATCCTGTGCCGATATACCTACACATGTGCCTAATCCAAATAACAACAGGCATACATATAATGCGTGATGTTATGTGACGTAAAAAGGTTTTACTAATTCAAAAAGCAATACTTTTACCTCAAACTCTTCTTTTGAATGTTCTCTGCCTCCCCAAGGGACAAATGCCTTGCCAGCTGATTTAACGTACTTCCCAGGACATAGCGAATTATTATGGTAGGCTCGCGCAATGTAAATATGTTCATTTTCAAATCCACCAATCATTGCATCTGGAGGTAATTTGCCATCAACCATTGGAAGCCAGTGAAATCTTTCGTGAAACTTTTTTCGGGATACCGATTCCAATATGACCGGTGAGACTGTAAAAACCAAATATTAATTGGAATATAATAACTACCATTGCTAAAGTGAGCTTGTATTATAGAATTTGTAGAAAGTAGTGTAATATTATTTTTATTGTGTAGGTGTCACAGCAAAAATAAAAGTGCTGAGAAATCAAATGTAATTCAAGCCATACATCGACCGAAAGTATGCACATCCGGCTCGAAGGACCATGTAGAAATTAGTGGCGCTATGGTGACCTAACACTCCTTTCTCGTATTGATAGGATATGGTTTGTGGTAAAAGTTAAAGTCTCGAATTGTAAGGGAAATAGCTATATTAAGGGCATTACATTGCTCGATGACCTTGATGATTTGACCCCTGTACTGGTTTTTGTTTTTTTGGCGCCCCTACCGGCAAACGACCATTACTACAATAAAGATTAAGCAAGAACACAGATGTGTCGCACTGTTGTCATCGTTTTTGCCTAATTTATTCGTTCTCTGAGAGACCTGAATACATTTTGTTCCAATTTATATTTATTTTGAAATAAATTATACAGTTTGACTAATGAGCTAGCTTTCTTTTTTTTATTCTGAGCACGGGTACCACTACTTGATACATTCTGAAAGTCTGATGATGACCAGGTAAGTGCTTATAGGTTCTCAGTAAGAGAAATAGTTAGAATGATGTAGCTTTCAACTTTAATCTAATTGACCACGGGTGCTTCTACATTTCACATTCTGAAGGTCTGATGATGACCTTTATGATTGAGATTTACACCTTATAGTTTTACAAGATCAAATTTTGATAGCGAAACTTCACATGCATGATGGGTATCGAGATAATTTAACTTGACTGTGTATTACATCGTGTAGAAATAAAGTTGGATGTGTGATGATGAGCGGAATAAATAAAATATAGCTTTGTTTTAATGTTGCCACGCTCTGATAAGAACAAAATGTTTCCATTCACAAAAAAGTCATTAAAATTCAAATATCTTGAACAGGTCGGTTGGTCGTTTATTGGAATTGGTGTTGGTGTTAATGGTGCATGTAGACTTTCTTGAAGTAAGCACCGCACACATTCTTATCTCCTCTGCGTGGAATCGTTTTTCATCCATCTTTTTCACAGCCCAGCATTCTGATCCATACAGTACGACAGGTGTAATCACGGACTTGTATACTTTCTCCTTTAACTTGAGAGGCATCCGTGGGTCGTCAGTTGCTGTTCCAGTGACCTGTCGCCATTTCATCCATCTGACTTGATCAGGTGCGTTACGTCCCGGTCTACGTTGCCATCCCCTTGGACTAGCGATCCGAGATACCGAAAGTCGAAGCAGATCGGTATGGGCGTTCCGGCAAGAGTTAAAGGCTATATAGTTAATCGCAAAACAAGTATTTCGTTTCGGTTCTACTCAATTGCAGACCAACATTCTCTACTACAGTCTTTGCCATCACATCTCCAATCTGCTCTGGATCTCTTGGCCGCTCTTAGCAAAATGTCATCGGCGAACAGCATACACCAGGGTGCCTCTTCCTGGATGTCTGACGCGAGAGCGTCCATTATCACGAGGAAGAGGTAAGGGAGGAAGAGCTAAGGGATGAGAGCCTCCTCGTAGCGGCGATTGGCGGCGGCGATCTTGTCCGGCCTTGGTTCAAGCCCTGGTTCGGAGCGAGCAAGAATGGGAAGCCGTCACCTCCTTCTGCGAAGCAGTCATACTAGAGAAGGAGGTGGCGGAACGTGAGAGGGAAAGAGCCTTACGTCCCAGCCGCCGCGGGAGACACCCCGGGCGTCGGGGGTCACGTGGTCGCTCCCGGTCACCGTAGGCGCGAGCCTGTGGACGGTGAGTAATGGGCTAGATCGCCATCCGGCCGTCTTTTGACGACAGGCCGTGTCGACGGCGCGTTCGTATTCCACGCGCGCCACAAAGAGATGTGAGCAACAATGAAGGGGTCCGCAAAGGCCGATGCCTGCCAAGGCTGCGGGACTGTTCGAAAGAGATACCGCGGCCCTGGACCACAAAGGGCAAAGAAGGAACATGGATGGGTTTTAGTCAGTAGAAGTCTGCCACTCCCTTCCGCTCCGTCCAGAGCGGGGGGAGGGTCATTTAAAGATTTCCCAACCGAAAAAAAAAGGGATGAGAGCCGACCCTTGGTGCAAGCCGAAAACCACATTGTATTGCCGTCTGTAGACCCGACTTAAATTGGATACTGCATCGACTGTACATCGCGCGGATCAACTGCACATACTTCCCTCACGGTACCTCACGGGGTACCCGGTCGTATGCCTTTTCGAGGTCTACAAAAACCATGTGCAAATTTTTATGTGCACGTCTGTATTTCTCGCACAGCTGGCGGATAGCGAAAATGGCTTCCGTCTTTTCCTGACCAGGCTTTAAACCGAATTAGTTCTGCGAAATTTGGCTCTCTTCTCTCAGTCGCCTTTCAATAACTTTGTCCCAAACTTTCATACTATGTAACATCATCATCTGCCTAGCCTTTTCCCAACTATGTTAGGGTCGGCTTTAAGTCTAACCGAATGTAGCTGAATACCAGTATTTTACATGGAGCGACTGCCTATCTGACTTCCACAACCCAGTTAGTACTTGATAATACGATACCCCTTGGTAAGACCGACTACCTGTAACGACTGTCAAAGATCTACAAATGACAGCCGGGACCAACGGCTTAACGTGCTTTCCGAGGCACGAAGGAAACTCGGTATTTAATGGGTGGTCGCCTATCCACAGACCAACCTAGGTAAGCACGGCTTAACCTAAAGATCGATCCGAGTAGCTGTTATTATTTAGCCACGAGCTCCTTTCATACTATGTGCCATTAGCTCTATTCCTCTACTCTATAATTGTTGCAATCCACCACATGACCTTTGTTTTTAAAAATGGGCACCAGCTAACTGTTACACCATTCGTCAGGAATCGTTTCTTCCGGCAACAGTTTACTGAAGAATAAACGACGGTTTGGGAAATAACTTCCATACTTCTACCGGTATTCCGTCCGGTCCTAATGCCTTACCATTCTTAATTCCATTTCCTGCAATCCTCACTTCATCCAAACTAACCTTTCTCACTAGTCCCTCATTCGCTGGTTTATTTTCAAGCACACCACTCCAGTCATTCTCCTCATTCATCACTCTTTCAAAGAAACCCTTCCACCTATCCTTAATTTTCTCACAATCCGAAATAACCATTCCAGCTTCGTCTTTTACGCATTTAACCTGACATACATCCTTCGCCTTTCTCTCTCTAGCTCTAGCAAGCCGGTAAAGGTGTTTTTGGCCTGCTGGACTATCCAGTGTATCATAGAGCTGTCTTCGTTGTAGGTCGAATGTTCCCTAAGTCGCCTTTTATTTATGGGGTGGTCGTATTCTTTAATTCCAGGAACACACGAAATTGCCTGTAATATACAGGATGGAATTTGACAACCTCACCTGGAGGGAAAGTACTCTAAATACCGGAGATAGCAAATTTTACTCAAAGGAAACATTACTTAATTTTTCAAAAGATACAAATCTGTATTCAATGATTTTCGAAAATTCGCTTGCCACACTCGGGAGTCGAACCGACTAAAATTCGAAAAAATAACATCCTGTACTTTTATGACATGAATCGATCATTTATGGATCAAATCTCTCTAACAAACATGATAAATTAAATTAAAGGAAAACCATGAAATCTAAACTTAAAAATTAAATGGTATAAGATAAAGCACTTTTACTCAAAGGTCCATCCGATTACTTGTTGTGTTAGACCTTATAACATCAGCTATCTGCCAGTAAAAGTCCCGTCGAAATCGGTCCAGGCGTTTCGGAGATTAGCCGGCACAAACAGAAAGACAGACAGAAAGACAAAAATTAAAAAATATGAGTTTTTGTTATAAGTGCCGGATTTATTTTCATATGCATTCAGTAAAAAGCTGTTATTTTGATATTAAAAACAGACATTTCAATTTGATTTATTTGTATAGAAGTGTAGATTTAGGCATAGCTGTCACTTGTCAGGCTTACTCTATGATAGGTTCAAACAACAAAACGAAATTACAAACTACTTTAAATATATTTTATAAACGTATTTTCTATTCTTATTTTACGAAATATTTATAACTGTACCATTTACAATATTATTTCATTCAGAAATCATTAAAAACGTGCAGTTTTGAATTTTATTTGGAAAAAATAACACGCGTGCAGTCCACCCGTCACAAGAGCCGTCAAGGCACTGACGTATCGCGGTCCCGAGTATGCGTCACAGAAATTTTCGCGAAATTTCGGTTTTTATTTATTATTTTAAAATATTAAAGGAAATAACAGAAAATAAAACAATACAGATTGTTAAGTATATCATTACGTATTTGTTGTTGCAAAATTCATGCCGATCTATTCAGCCGTTACAGAAATAATTTACAATTAAGGTTGAAAGAGGACCTATTTTCTACGATTAACCAAAAAAAATTGAGAAGGTTTATTAAAATTTTAAACAATACAATTTATTTGTGATGAACTTAACTATAACATATATTTTTTACATGGAAAATGCACGAAGGGATTCATCAACAAATTTCTTTGAACATACGCTGTTTTTGGGATTTGAGCCATGTAATGCCCTTAAATCACTATAACACTTGGTTACAAGACAATGGTAATGGTTTTGAGTACGCGGTATCTCTAACGAGATCTGAACATGAACTGGCCCACATTTTGGTGAACGAGCGAATGTGCATACTTGCGGTCGATGCAATTATGCATTTTCGCTTAGTGTTCGATTTAACTCGTACAGAATTCTTCTTTTGTTAAAGATTGATTTAGTAGGGTAGACTGGGTACGGTTGAAACATTTTAGCTTTTATCGTCCATAGCATCGGGATTAGTAAAGCGAGCGATGCTGGAAATTTATAAAATACAAGACCGTATTTCTGTCTACTAATGGGAAATGTTATTTGAGATCCATGTACTTATTGTACTTTATGAGTAAACCCAAATTTAAAAAAATAAGTAATTTGTTTAAACCGTCCCCATACCAGGGTCGGTTGAAACAGTGCCTGGGGTCAATTGAAACATGTATTATTTACTCGAAATAATACAAAATATAATAATTGAACATGATTTAATAATCTTCTAATAACATTTTACGACTTATAATGGCACAGTTGAACATTACAATTTTTTATTTTATTAATATTCAAGTCTTAACGATACTTATAATCTAACATTATTTTTAATCAGTCTTCAAAGGTTTTTATTAAGCACAACTTAATCGGATGTTGGTGACAATTTTTTTTTGTGATATTTTCATTCAACTTATTATATTTCGCATAAAACAACAGCATTAATTAGAAACTAAATTGTAGCAGTCCAACTAACAAAATACGCTGAGAAAAACGCTGTTATTAATGATGATCTTGTTTGTATGTTGATAAATCCGCCTGACTTCTTGTAGTCTTTCTTTAGCATACCCCTGGCATCTAAAAAATGAGAAAATTGAAAAAATGTTTCAACTGTCCCCAACCCCCCTTCTAGGTATGAAACGGTTCACAGTAATCATGCTGCCATATTCTACAAACTTATTTATTTATTTATTTAAACTTCATGTACAAGAGTGGTACATAGGCGGACTTAATGCCACAAGGCATTCTCTACCAGTCAACCTTTGTGATAAAGTACAAAAAAATAAATAAGAAAAAAACTAATTTGTTAACATAGATTGATATACATAAATAGGTACATACCAATACACATATATACAGTAAAATTAAATAAACTAATATATATTATAATACATACAAATAGTCCAAATACGAGAAACCTTATAATAATTACTATGACTACTAACTAATATCTAGCTTGTGAGCAATTTAGTCTGATTTCAAATAGTACTTCCGAACTGTTCTTTTGAAAGCCATTTTGCTTTCAGCTTTTTTAATGTCAAGGGGTAGCGCGTTCCAGAGTTTTATAGTTGAGACAGCGTAAGAATTGGACATAAAACCAGTACGATGTGATGGAATTTCAAGTAGTAGGTTTTTTGAAGCTCGAAGCTGGCGACTGTGAGAACTGCCCAACACTTTAAAATATTCTTTTAGGTAATCGGGAGCACATGGATCGGTCAAAATAGTGAAGAGCATACAGAGAGATCTGAGGGACCTCCTGAGTCGGATAGGCAGCCACTTAAGCTGAGAACGGTATGAAGAGATGTGATCGTACTTACGAAGGCCAAAAACAAACCGAATACAATTATGGAGAAGACGATCTAATTTGCTTAAAAGTTCTTGGGATAGATCAGAGTAACAAACATCAGCATAGTCGATAATGGGAAGCACAAGTGACTGGACCAAAGTTAATTTAGTGCTAGATGGGAGAAAATATTTGAATCTATACAGAGACCGCAGCGAGTAAGTGACTTTCTGGCTAACCTGTGCTACCTGCTTATTCCAACTAAGTGTCGCGTCAATGTGCAGGCCCAAGTCTTTTACGTGTGGTGAGAGAGAGATCACAGAGTTGTCGAACATAAGCGGCATTAGCTGGCTAGTATCCAAATTTCTCAGGTAGTACGTACTACCTATGAGGATGGCCTGGCATTTCCCGACGTTGACAGCAACCCCAAATTTACCAGACCATTCTCCGATAGTTTGAAGATCTGCATTTAGTAATGAGATACAATTATCGAGGTTAGCAATGTCGGATTGAGCGTAAAGTTGCAGGTCATCAGCGTACAGATGATAAGAGCACTTGAGGATAGTAGTAATGGAGTTTATAAATAACGAAAATAAGAGAGGAGAAAGTATACCGCCTTGTGGAACACCAGTTGCCAGGTCGCACCAGTCGGAGTAATCCTGATCAGCACGCACCGCCTGCTGGCGACCACGAAGATATGATGAAAACCAATCACGTGACAACGAGGAGACCCCAATCTGAGACAGTATGGCCAAGAGAATATCGTGGTCCACGGTGTTAAAAGCGTTGGAAAAATCGATTAAAACCAACACCGTTACCCTCGAATTCTCCAAGCCATCCCTAATGTCTTCAGTAACCTTAAGCAGGGCTGTGGCTGTGCTGTGGCCGGGCCGAAAACCCGAAATTTGGACAACAGGTTATTCTTGAGAACGTAAGAGGATATTTGCCTAAGAGCAGCTGATTCAAGGATTTTGGAAAGGAAAGGGAGAATGGATATGGGTCTGTAGTGATTTGGCAAACAGGGACTGGACATTTTTGGAAGAGGTATAACGTAAGCCTTACGCCACAAAGCTGGAAACACACCAGTATAGAGAGAGAAATTTATAATGTGAGCAACAATAGAAATTATGTTATCAGTCATAAAGGATAACATTGTTCTGCTGATCCCATCACAGCCCACAGCCCTAGACTTAATCGACGTAAAAAATTTAAGGACCTCAAGGTTAGTCACGGGGGAGAAAGAGAAAGAGTCAGGAGGTAACATTGGCTTGGAAGTTATGTCATGAATAGTTTTATTCTTAACATCAACCGAAAGCGTAGCTGACGTTGAGAAGTGTGTATTTAGAACATTCAAGGACAGACTAGAAGGTAAAATACTAGAGGGAGACTTTGTCATGCCAAGTGATTTGAGAAACTTCCAAATATCAGCCGGTGAAGAATTGAGAACATTTTCACAAATGTATCGGCGTTTAGATGCCCTTACCATCTGGTTGCAGCGGTTTCTAGCCAACTTGTACAGGTTCCAGTTCTCCTCACTGCGATCCCGCCTATGTTTTCTAAACGCCCTGTCACGCCGTCTCATTGCCATCCTAACTCCTGGGGTTATCCATGGGGCCGGAGGGCGTTTAACACGGACGGCCCTCAGTGGTGTATGCGCGTCAATGAGCTGGAGAACATACCTATTAAATATTTCAACTTTCTCCTCCACTGCCGATGATTGGACAAGGTGGTCCCAATCAAGGGCTTGTGCATCTGCATTAAGCTTTTCTTTATCTAACCTCGCAAAATTCCGCATAAAAACAATAGCAGGCCGCTGCTTAGGTGGTTTAATTTTGTAGTAGAGATAAATTAAATCGTGACAAGATAGCCCAGGAACAGCGAGCTGACCATGGTTAGCAACGAGATTTAAAGAAGATGCAAGCATGAGATCGAGCCAGGAATCGCTTGAGTCAGAGTTATGATGCGTTGGACTAAGCTCGAGGAGGGACAGACTTGACGACTCCAGGATCGCTTTGAACCTACAACAAACAACAACAACAATTCAAGCGATAAAAAACACTCAATACTCTAACTTTAATCAAATCCATAATAATTCCAAAAATGTGCGAACAAAAATACTTACTTTTGCTTAAAAAAACACAATGGGGCCTCCTGAAGACAACCACACTGCGGAGAGCGACGCAATACTCAAATTCGCGTTTCGACTTGCCGCCCGCTTCGTTCTCCCCTTGTACCCCTCATCTTACCACGCACGGTTCTCGAGATATTAGCTTTGTTTCAACCGTCCAGCGCGCTGGACGCTGCAGTGTCTCAATCGTACCCAGTCTACCCTATGCGTGTAAATAATTAAATTATAACTTTGTAGGCAAGTAAGAACAGGCTATCTTTGGATACCTTCAAACAGATTCTCCATCTCTAGACAATTATGCCATAGGTACTTAAGTTCGCCACCTTTTTAAAGCTTGAAACATTTTGACGACCAAATGAGGGCCAAATAAAACACGTTAAAATAAATAGGTAAATATTTTATAATAATAATTTAACAAAAATATTACATATAGATGTCGTCACTTATGTGGTACATAACATTTTAACACCAGACAAAATTATATTATGCAGTGCATTAAAACAATTAACAGACGTACGAACAGGCACAGCGTGCAGCGTGAAAAGACATTATGTATCTAGGTACTTAAATGCACCATTTAATTGCTCATTAATTGTGGAAGCAGTTTTCCTAAGTTATACGTACGCACTAAACCTGAGATTCATTAACAATTTGTGTTTTTTATTTAGGGCATGAGGACTTCGTAGTCGGGGAATCCGAGCTCTTGTCCGGCGAAGGAGATGTAGCAGACGCCGTGCGACTGCTGGACCTTCCCGGTGGTGAGGCTGCCCTCATGGTTAACGCGGCCCACGTACAGGGGCTCGCCGTCCTCGGACTGGCCGCCGGGGAAAGCGCCAGGGGGCACGTTCGATCCGTTTGTGCGCACCCAGTTGTTGGGGCCACCTACCAGCACCTTAGAGTTTGGAATTGATAAGATTAACTAATTTATATATGCATATTATTTACAAACTACATTTTATATTAGATCTGTAATAGTAAAAAAATATAACCTACAAGTATCAAAAAGTGAAAAGAATTATAGGGCGTCATAAAATACGTCCACAACGCTGTCAATAGGAAAAGTGCCCAGAAGGCTGGCAGCACTGCCACGTTGGATGGCAATGCTGATTCTTTGGCTAAAAAATATAGTATAGTATTTAAATGTAGCCAAATGTCCTCGACAAAAGTGAGCGCAAATTCATTGCTTTAATAATGTACTAGCTTTTGCCCGCTTCGCTGCCGTTATGCACGGAAACGTTTTAAATGTACTTTATGACACCTGGGGATAATGTAACTTCCCGTAACTGAGAGTTTTCGGAATCAGATGAGCGGTTCCGAAGATTACCCCCTACATACACACAAACTTACAAACATACAAAAAAATTACCTCTTTACAATATAAGTATAAAGGGTGTAACAAGACCCTTAACGAAGCCGAAAGCCATCTGTTCTCCCCGTCATTGCAAATTGATCATTTTTTTGTTCTAGACCATACCTGGAACCTTCTAATTACGGAGATATTGGGGGTCAAAGTTCCAACTTTTTCACAAGTTTTTTTTAAATACATGTTTTTAATGTAAGAACTTTACTTTAAACACCTCCACGACCCCCGTACTATTCAATCTATCCATCAGCACAATGTTTGAGTGCGTAACATTGAGTCCTACCGTAAAACGTGATTTTTGACCCCAAACAAAAAGTCGTTTCCCAGCAATATTTTTTGCGTAAAGTTACTTATTTTGATGTACATAATGCTTGGTTGACGGCTTCGTGAAGGGTCCGTTTGCACCCTGTAGATATTCTGTTATTTAAGTGCAGATCCAGTTAATTAGGGTTTTCAAAATTAATATTCATGAAACCTACCTGGTATTGAGGTTTGCCGTGCTCTTGACCGCCCCACGGTATGAAGGCGCATCCATGGGAAGCACAAAGTTTTCCGGGAATCACAGCACCCTCGTGTTGTGCCCTGGCGACGTACAGGGGTTCGCCACTGCAGTCCTGTCCACCGACTACGGCGCCGGGAGGGATCTGTCCAGCACTGGCGTCTACCCAGTTACCGGGACCAGCCAACACGTGGCCCCCCACGTGTGGAGGCGCGTTGTAAGCGGGCATGGCTCCGGGGTAGCCGGGCGGCGCGGCGTACAAAGGTGCAGCCACGGGCGCCGATGGAGGAACTACAAATTTATGCATAAAACAATGATAAACACTAACATTTGCAAGACACACAGATGAATAAGCAGAATGTGCATCAAATAATAAGTATTATGCATGAGCTGGCAGTCTGAAAGTTTATCCATAGCAGGCAGCAGGCAATTAACACGCAATAAGATGCAATTAAATAAAAAGGTACCCTGTGAACAATTTTATAGTCATCTAAATGGTACAATTAATATTTTATTACCTCATTAACTACTTACACAAAGACGGATGTTCACATCGACAACTTTAGTGCCACTATCACCAGCTTTTTAAGAAAATTGAGTTGTTATTGAGAGTTAATACATAATTATGCAGGTTATTGAGTCAGTATCAGTTATCAATGCATGAATGCACTGACTTAGCCTAAATATTACTAAATCAGTACTTGGAGAATTCAGTGAACATGTCATGCACGTTGCGTTAGCAATGTTGTGTAGTATTAAAAAATTGTCTATATTCGATTTATTTAGGTATCTGTGGAACTGAAAATCATAACACGCTTGTACCCCTTGTCAAAGTGAAGGATGGTATCAAAGTGGGTAGAAGAACTGAGTTATGTTTATGTTAATCAAATACCTAAACGAACGGCTATAGTGCTAGAAAAGGTAGTACATGTCCTGGTATACAGAAAGAAAAGGCGTGTAAATAGAAAATAAAAACCAACACAAGAAGAGAAAAGCTTGGCCACAAAATGTACCCAACGTACCAAACGCCAATTGGAAAGGAAACATCAGGATGCAGACTTCAGGTTACAACATTACCGTACGTAAGGATTCCGTAAACACACGCAATTTTCTTTAGGACACAATATTTATTGTTAGTCTAACGGTGGTGTTGACAACGATTAAACATTTAGTTTATCTATCGATTAAAACATTTAGAAGTAATACGCATTAAATGCGGATTAGAAGTCAGCAATTAACATCCAAGCATTCTGTAATAAAAGATAACTCAACGAGGCTGAGCGCCGGGATTGTTGAAGTGAGTGATACGCCACTGTCCGCGCGCTCCCCAGCCGGTCCGCACTCCGAAGTGCGTGATGCCGAACGGCACGGGATCCACCCACTCCATGATAATCATGCCCGTCTGGCCGTCCCGAACCATGACTCTGCCGCTCTTCCATTCGATCAAAAATTGCCTGAACTCGTTAGGGTGCATAATCCCAGGAGTTTCAATTTCAACCTATGGGCCAACAGTGAATTTTAAACGAAAGTTCCAACAAATAACACAACAACGATGTCGACATTCTACCCTACCTTATCCGGCTTCTGCCTGCAGTGTCTAATAACCGACTTGGTGTTCTCCCAACCACCGAGCATAATTTCATACATAGGATCCACTTCAGCGGGAGCTGGCGTCAGGGCTACATGGCAGTTGTGGGGACCGCGATATTCGAATTTCAGAGAACCCGCGAGGACAGGTCCGAATCTATACTCTAACTGGTCCGGAGTATCGAATTCAGCCCCATCTGTACCGATAAAGGGCACATTTTTAAATTGTTGGGTACATTTTATGTGATGATGAGTGTAAGCGGTGATTTAAGAGCATTTACCTTCAATCTTCCAAGTGCCGGTCGCGCCCCATCCGGTGCACACTCCAACGAAGGCAATTGGGAATGGTTCGGGGTCTGCCCAGGAGAGGAAGGGGATAGCTTCGCTTTCACGTCCCACTGAGATGATGCCACCGTCCCAACGAACCCAGAAACCACGGAATTCACCGCCGTTCAGAATGTTAGGGGTCTCGATTTCAACTTTGTCGGGCTTGGTTCTGTTCCTCCTGATTACACTCTTAGTGTTACCCCAGCCTCCAAGGAAGATCTGACAATTCATTAGAAAACAATTAGGTAGGTACTTATCAATTACTACTACAAAATTACTTTGTCTCATTGATATTAATAGCAAAGTGGTCTCTTATATATTAGGTACCCACCTCAATCATAGGATCGCTCTGCTGGGGTCCCATGGTAAGGGCAAGGTGTGCATCATTGGCAGTCCTGACTTTGAACTGCACGGAGCCGCTCGATACCGGGAAGAAGTGGTATTCGAGTTTATCCTCGGTATTCAAATCTGTAAACAACAGTAACTTGAATAAGTATTCAAGCCGTTTATCGATGTATCTAACATAAATGCCAATCAATTTATTCTATTGATTGTTTTTCCATCAGATATTTCTCAGTACCTAACAGCCCCAGAGTATGCATTTGTGTCCAGTTGATGGCAATCGGCTCGCCCCCTATTACATGGGACTTCAACATAACTGGCGGAACGTGGGTGTATTGAAGTGTATTAGGTTCTCTCATCTGCCTAACCCTTCGGGGATTACAGGTGTGATGATATGTTAATTTATGGTAATTATTCTAATCTCACTAAAATTAACAAACAGCTCCTGATTTTCCTTAAATGTACAAAAACATTTAGATTTTTCATGATAAAAATATATTTCGGTGTGATCTAAAAATCAATCAGTATTTGCTTATAATTATTTAAAATCTCGCCCATTTTCATTCATTGCATTCCAAACGCGGGGTCGATGGCATAAGAGCTATTTAAAATTCCGTAAACACTTCTTAGCGCTTTCCTCAATTCCTATTTAGTCTAACGATATACGGCCATTGCCTTCCATTCGAGGCATGTCTCCTTACTCAACTCTAAATATAGGCCGGTGTATTGGTATGCGTGTATGCGAGCTAGGTGTCCCGGCACTAGTCGGCAGAGTCGGCACCCACGAATTCATAACTTGATTATGTCATAGCGTTAGTGGAAGCTTTCCATTGCTGTCTATACAGAGCTTGTTTTTTTGCGGGACGGTAGAAACACGTCCATGGCCATGGCGCCTGCGCTGTGGGACTCTGTCGCGTCGCTTATTATGAAAGTAGTCCACGATGATGTCATCCTATCAAATCAATTCTGTTTCAACCTCTACCTATCTGTAGCTGAGTTTATCTGCGAATTGAGTCAGCTCGGAATGTACTATGTACAGTGAGCTGTAAAAACAATTCAATTCTAAAGTTAAGATTTGTTTTAGTTACTTTTGTTTTAAGTAGTATTTGGTTTTAGATCAATCATCGCTAAAAGTTTACTTTGTTTTTCATGCCAGACATAAACCATGACGGTTATGTTGGATATACCAACCTATTATTAGATAGCTACTTTAATAAAAATGTAATTTATTCTATTCAACGTTGTAGCTATGCTAAGTACTCTGTGGCTGGTACCGTTTGGCCACACCCTGACCATTTGCAAGGTATTCCAACTCGCGTGTTAACAAGCAAGTTCGAAACAAATACTGCAGGACGGGAGCAAGTCATAATATAAAACCTTTCCTCCTTGTTGGAATGGTAAACTATGTTAGTAGATAGGTGTAAATTGCTAGGCAGTTACCTGATTGTAATTACTTATTGTAGGTAGGTTTCCATCTAGTGTTCCACAAAAGTCTAGAATAGACATGACTTTGGATGGTAATTAGTAATTAACGAGCAATTCACCGTGACGATTACACCGCTGCCAGTACCTGGCAAGCTATTCTTTGTATAACATTGATAAAGTTATTCATTTACCTAGGTACATAGATTAGCGCGAAGGTGATAAGTTGTGACTGACATAATGTTTACATTTTCTTGTTTTGAAACAATGTTTGAACGTTATCTGTGAATACGACAGTCGTCAGTTGCCGGCACTATGCGCAGACATTTTCGCGGCATGCATGAGATCTACTAGGTCAATTAGGCCAATCTAACAGTCTGACCTAAGACATTATGAATGCATGCCTACATTTTATGGACCAGGCGATACATTTTAGGCGATATTATTAATTTTAGACATATTTGCCTTTCAGAAATGAGCCACAATGGTTTGGGGATAACACACGAAAAAATCAAATGCATAGGTACATATGTAATGTAGTTTCCCTTGGTCCACCTACATGTATGAACACCATTATCGTGATAATATGACTCATTTAGGCTTTAATTAGCATATTTTCAATGTAGTTTATCAATTATTTATCTACACATTTGTAGGAAAACAAATATTTTACATAAACAGGCTCACAGCCTCGCACCTACTACCAGTCAAGTAACCTTCGATGGTGACGGAATTGAGGATGATCTCATACACTACGTCTACTAAGTGCTATCAAACAATGTGACCTAACTAACATAAATAATAAAAACCAGTTAATTGTGGGAGATTACCAAGCCTGGCATTCTTGTTGAAAAATATCTACATCTGTTATAGAGTATGGCTAGATGACCACATATTGCAGCCGTATGGTTCGCATCATCACGATAGTTGATCGTATATTTATAAGTTAGGCGCCTAGAATGTTTGTTGTATTGATTGTTTCTAACCGATTTTCTATTCCGCTTTACCACGCCCGATGTTGGCCTTGTGCCAAGAAAACGCCGGTCCGGTATTTGCGGCACCGGCTTCTCAAAAAACAACACTAGGTTATAGAATGTGTGAATGTCTGTGAAACTAGAAACATCCTTTGATATATAGACTCTCTACATTACCTAAAATGTTAGAGAATTTGGCGTCTGTCGTCTGGCGCCGGCATCCAGGATGCGTTATAAGTACGGAAATTACACGCAAAATTCACCGGTAAAATTAGAATGAATTATTAAATAAAAGATAGTTTACTCACCCATTATATTCGCCATGATTTATGAAGTGCTTGATGATTTTTCTCACTGAATTTGTAACGTACGTGGTGTCAGCCTCGAACGCTATTTCAAACTGGGCCCTGCGCTGCGAAGTTGGTGCGACCACGTCTTGCGGCCTCGACGCCGACGCGACGCGACGTAACTCTAGATGATGTCATACTATACTTTTGAAATAAAGTTCTCTTTTAAAAGTTTTAAGTACAATTTCTACTATACTATATGCACGGCACTTCTTACGTTTTAAATATTGGACAAAATTATGGAGCTTTGACTCAGTCGGTTTGGAACTGGTGTTCGAAATATGGGATTGTTTTTACGAACTTACAAAACAGTATGCAGGATTATCTTTATCAATGAAGAATATCTTTGTTGTTATGTTATGATGCCCTTACCTTAAATAAATAAAACAATAGGTGACCTTCGCGGGCCCTTGCTTTGGTGGTCAAGGTTAGTCCCATAATGACTGCGTAGTGTTAGAGCGAGAATGATGCACGTACAAAATACAAATTAAATAAAACTACACCGAATTCCACTACACGTTTTTTTTGTTAACTCGTGTAGACTCCGCATTTAAATTCGTGTCATGCACACTTCAGTTTTCTTCGAATTCCGCGTAGGTACCTACCTAGAAATTTTCTAGTTAGTAGTTTTCAGTTGCGTATGTAAGAAGATGTACGAAGACCACGGCCTCAGGGTTTGTAATCAGTCATGTATCATACAAAAGGCATTTAAACTGACTGATTATATTTATGAATCATCTACGAACATTAAGCTACTTGTTAGTTGTTATGTCTAGTTGACCCGATGCTACTTACAGTTATTTGCTTGCGTGATAATTTTTTTTATTTGCTATTTTGCTAGTTGCTGATATTATCCGTCTGATATTTATACCTAGGTACTTTATGCCGTTCGAAAATGGAATGTTGTTTTAAATTTTTGTTGTAGAATAGTCTAGAAAATCACTTAATTTGTGGAAATCTACCGTTTTTTTAAGCTCTGCCATTTATTCATGTTTGTATATCATGATTTATAAAAGAATAGAATTATGAAGACGTGAACTAGTCTAGAAAGTCACTCTTATCTTCATGATAGTAGATCGTTTTAAATTGTAGTAACCACAACCATTCCCTAAGTCGTTCAAGAACCCCTTAAGAGAACTTAACTCATTACCATCACCAAAAACACCTTCAACTCGTCATGAGCAGTCATCACATGACTCACAGCTTACAGTCACGTCATGATTCTGTCATAGTCCAGACTAATGACGAAAAAGGTTCCAATGGCCATATTTATCAACCGTAATCTGTGGCTCACCTAGATTAATACGAGGTAGGTAGTCGAGGCGACGACCATTACTATTTGATCACAACATGGAAAGGGCAAGGTTTCAGCAGTATGACGTAACGTACGGGTCACCTAAATACCTACCTCAGTGGGTATACAGGTTTTCACACAAGCACGGTATGGAAGTTTCTAGATTCTAGAACGATTCTAAAACACAGCACAGTGGAAGGGAAGCTAATTTTAAAATGTCTAGGTAGATTTTCTTATACTGAGATTAGATTTAATGCATTTTTTTATTTATTATATGTACTCTTTTCGATATTTGAGATTCGTAAGCCAGTTGTAGACGCCGTACAAACAACGTCATTAAAATGCTAATAAATAAATTAATCTTCGCCTTGAACTCAAATCATCCTCAAGGTTAGATTTTATTTTTCATAGACAATTTTCCTTCTTATTTGAATACTAAGATTTGTTTCTTTATTACTACTACCACACCTACTTTTACTTGACGACATAATGGAAGAGCAGAGAGGTACAGACAGCAAATCAAGCTACTATAATCTGTCAAATTTCTTTGATAGATTTTCAACTTTATCGCTAAAGCATTAGGTTGAAGGTTGAATTTGACAGTTTCGGGTAGCTTGATGTGCTGCGTCTGTACCTATACGAAATAGTAGGAGTCACGTAGAAACGTTATATTATAAGAGTGCAAATAGTTGTTTGAATAACCAGCCAGTTCGAAAAAAAATATTATATTGCATTGTTATGTGGATTCTATTTTTAGACTCTTCGCTCCTTTGCCGTGGCCTCCAAAATCTCCTAATGACAGCTGCAATAAACGACCAATTACGCTAATCACCACCATATCACAACACTTAGCAGACGGACCGGTGACCACAGCTATTCAAACTACATACCATAATATCACACGTGTAATCCTCTAGGGATTAGGCAACGCCTTACCTTATGTAATATTTAGTATAGTACATACACCCGCATTTGGCCAGTTATGTAATAGAGGGCGAGCTTATTGCCAACAACCGAGCACAAATCCAGAACGGATTCTGCATTTGGCTGCTACTTAGAAATGAATGATAGATAAACCCAATACGAAGTGTATTGGCCCGATCTGGGAATCGGGCCTCATGATCAGCAGAAGCGCTTGCGACAACTACACCAACGAAGCAGTTCTATTAAAACAATGTTACTAGAAAAAAAACTTTTATGTATTTGTCAGTTCTGTGACTCAATGTAATGGAAATCAATGGAATTGTTTTTTTTTTTTTTCTTTTTCTTTTTTTTTTGGTTGGACTTTTATATACAGTTCCAAAATTAGCTACTTATAACATTACGTACCTAATGTGTAACAATAGTATAGTAGAGATGGTAAAATTATTGGTTACGTTAGTAATTTATTTACGTCTAGTCCTTCTGACCATGGAGGTTCAATTTGCAGCTCGCAGGTCGGTTTTTGGGTTTGCCATTAAGGATTTCTCTGAAGTAGTTCGCAGTCTAGATTTGTACCCGATTGAGGGCCATAGACACGTCCCCTGTGATTAAAAACTTAAACACAGTTGGCTAAATGTGGTCGTAGGTACAACGTACAGCAAGAAAAGATGTTAGATATCTACATTGACATTCATCTCTTCAACACTACTATCTATTGTATACTAATTTCAGAATTCTTAGAAAAGGCATCATGACATCTCTCGACTTGGTTTACGACCAATAAACTGATGTCAGCAACTATATAAAACTAATCAAACGCACAGTCCCAGGTCGCCTGACACGAGCTAAAAGCATTATCACGTCACTGGCTGTATAGGTATTATATTTTATTAGTGTACAATGAGTGAGGTGCGGACAACCTTGATCTGGCCTGCTCCGACTGACTGACTGACTTACTACAACACTATGAATCATCCTATTGTAGTTTGTGACATGCAATGGCGCGTAATTTTGTTGTCTCGGTACTGTGTAGTGTAAATGTAATGATTGTTGCTTTATTAGCTAAGTGCTAATCTACCAGGTTACTGTTAACATTGACGAGAACAGAAGGGGGTCATCTTTGTTCTGAATAAATATCACGATGGTGAACCATGGGCCTGAGAATAAAAAAATCTTAGTTTTGGTTTGGTTCACCAAGCATACGTCATGTAGTTCATACATCGCTACGGATACGCCGCACCGTTTTTGTCGCATTAGCGCTGCGTAGGCTCTCGTAGTCGCAGCTGCTACGCTGCGTAGGGTCACATATACAGCGGCTACGACGCGTAACAGTTGCGTAGGCTGTCGTAGCCCTAGCGGCTACGACGCGGAGAAGCTGCGTAGGCTTTTATAGACGCCGCTGCTACGCCGCGTAAGCTTTCGTGGACATTCTAGAAGCCTGTGTTTATTTGTATTTGTGTAAATAATTAGCTTACATATCGGGAAGAAGTCGCGTAGGTATATTTTGTTTTTTAGATATGTCGCTAGTGCAAGTGTAGAAAATAATCCTGGAAATTTCCACATGATTACACATACAATACTATGCTGTACTGTACCTTCTATGTCGGTGGAACGTGGTGGAGTCGCCGTTTATAAAATAAAAAAAAACTGTGTGGGATGATGTTGAATAGTTTTTATGCCACAGTGTAATTTTCAGATTACAGTTGAATACTCGAAAGAAAGTTCTAAATGTATCGCGAACGCAAATTATTTTTTATCTAGATTTAAAAATAAACCTCAAAAAGTAGAGTCAACTTTCTTTACTTATATTCTTTGTATGTGTACCTGTACCCGTTTTTGTTTTAACAACCTCTATACACACCTCCAATTAGAGAAACGACTCATAATTTCCCTCGACGCAATATTTATTTTAAACTGTGACGTGGCATAGAACGTCATCATTATTTATGGTTTATGAATGATTAGTATTACAGATGTTGACTGTTGAGCAATCAGGAATTTATATGGTGCAACGTACCATAACGAGAACCTCCTACTATGACTTCTCATTATGGTACGTTGGTATCGAGATAATAAAACGTCCTGCATTTGTTTTACCAAACATATTCAACGCCTACCTACAGCGCTAAAAATAAAACTCATTATTAGCAAAATATTTGCTGATAAGCTACACATTACATAAAATATTTTTGTCAACAATTCCATAGTAGGTAAATTTTAATTTTCGCGGATGACAGCGGCATCTACTTATGTACTCAAGAACTACACAGTTCGCCGAGTTCTCTCTGTATTATCGTAACGGTTCGTAAATTTGCTTGGTGTGCCGAGCGAAGAGTGGTTAGTTAGTCTGTAAATGGAACAGTAGATGGCGTAGTAGTCGAAAAAAAATAATAAATAATCTTTTTTTTGTAGTTTAGGTATTTTAGGTACCTACTTTAGAAAGAAAAATAAGTATTTTGAATAATGCAACGAAAGAGTTTCCAGTCTAAATGAAGGATAGCTACAAGATTACTACGGGATTATTTGTTTGCTTAGCGGGTCGATTGATACTTGGAATCTAATTTTATTAGCAATTACAACAGTAATTTTGGTTTGTAATCCCTGAGAACTTAGTTATGCTCACATTTCATGCAAAAAGGCACCAACAATTTGGGGAAATGCACGGAAAAATCACAAAAAGTTGTCTCAACATTTTGGTTCAACAAATTCAGCGTTTCGCAGTCCATAGTTGGACGCAACTTAGTTGTTAGTTGTTTTTATAACCATTTTATAAAGTAATAAAAAATTGGGGTCAACTCTAAAAGTTTCTAAGATGTTATTGTGAAATGCTAGTTGACGGGACCTACCTATATTGGGATATAAAGGGCTGGACAGTGGACATAGACAACCATCTCTGGACTGACCTCAACGTCTGACTGGCGTCAACACTCATCAAGGCCAATCCATTGAATTGTCCGAGGTTTAGGGGGGACAGAACAAATTCGCCGTAACTTTTAAAGTTCGGCCGATAGATTAGTTACAGGCTCGCAAATGTGTATGAGGATATACTCGCAAAGGGAGGAAGGATTACAATGAGAAAGATAGTAGCCTAGCCTAGGTAGGTACATTCTTATACAGTTTACATCCCAGAGTAGTGGGAATGTTTTCACGTTGGCTAATAGAGAACAGAGACAGAAAGTATTGTTTTGCTTATCAAACGGCTACTCTTGTAACACTCATTTACTATTGTGTCGATCCATGATGATGTGATCAAGAGTGCGTAGTTTTCTTTATTTATAATAATAACATGTACTTACAATCTATTCAAAGATATTATAGGCAAGTAGGTAGTAGGTACATCACTATAATATCTTCTCCCACTTCATACCTAATCAAGTTGTGGAACAATTTCTAGAGCGAAGTAATTGGAGAGAAACAGACAAATTAAAAAATAAATGTGGGTTGTGTTACTTAACATTTTTTGGCACAATACCTATTGCTGATTACAAATCTTTGTCTCTAATTAAATTAGTATCGATTAGCCAAACAAACGTATGACTGTACTGATGGATTACCTACTTACGTGAAACGTTACTAGTAATATTTCAAATGCTTGTAGAAATGGAGTGGACTACGCACTTAATATTCTGAATAACTAGCTAGATACTTTATCAACTCTCATCATTGGTCTATGGTCTATCTCCATACTTATTATTGACTAATCAATAAAAAGCCCCAAATGTTCTAATGCAGGGAACAGTCGCAGTTCAGTTCTCCACCTTTGACTGGTATTGCATTGTCGTTTGCCAGTTGGGTGTGAGTCGGATGGGTTGTGAAATTGGGCTTTGAGAACCTATTGGAAGATCTTTATCCTGATATTGTACACCACTAGTTATGTATACACGTAGCAAGATTGAAAAGCGATTTTCTCAAGAAATATCGACTGACTTTGAGATAAGACCTATTACATAATGGTATGGGTTCCAAAATACTCTATAATAATATGTTATCATCATCTGCCTAGCCTTTTCCCAACTATGTTGGGGTCGGCTTCCAGTATAACCTGATGCAGCTGAATACCAGTATTTGACATGGAGCGACTGCCTATCTGAACTCCACAACCCAGTTAGTACTGGGTAATACGATACCCCTTGGTAAGACTGGTTGTCAAACTTTCCGGCCAATGGCTACCTGTAACGAAATCAAAGATCTACAAAGGACAGCCGGGACCAACGGCTTAACGTGCTTTCCGAGGCACGGAGGAAACTCGGTACGGACTGGGCGGTCACCCATCCACGGATCAACCTAGGCAACCGTGGCGTAACTTGATCGACCCGAGCGTTATTATTTAGCAACGAGTTCCTATACTATACTCCAAAATTGTATATGTAACAACATAAAATTACAATCGTTATAGGTAGTAGGATAAAATCTAGAGAAGTATGGATGAAGAAGAATAATGCGGCGATCCCAAATAAATTGGGATAAGGGCAAGAGAATGATGATGATGATAGTAGGCGAAAATCTCTTTTGAAATTTACTGCGCATACGCATCTGCGTACAATCAACTTAAATATTTTCATACAATAACTTAAAAATCTAGTATTTTTTATATTTGTCCATGTTATTTAAACAATAAATCACTTATTAGATATATAATCAATTCATTACGTAGTACTTTGCTAGGTGCAGCGCAAACAATTTACCTAAGTATATGAAATGACCGTAAGGGGCGCAGTGGCATATGACGGTACTTTGCGGAATAGCCCGCAATCATAGAATACCAAATGATAGTAGAAATAGCTTATTCATAAGGTTCCTACTACTAAGAAATAGATTCCTACATAAGTGGGCGGTACCTACACGATGGGCTTATTAATTTACAAATATTGGACAAAGTATGTAGGCCACATTATTACTTAAAAAGTCATTTTAATAATATTATGGTTTCTATATCTTCCACTTCTAATCATATAGGGCCTTGGTCTTCGTTTGAAATGCATTGGAGGCGTTTGTCTATTTCTGAAAGTTATTACTTAACTAATTATTGTCGTAACCCACATTCCTAATGACTGTACCTGTCCATAGATTAGATAGATATGGTGCTGTCATGGTATTTATTTGTAGGAATACCAATATTATTGCGGCCATAGAAAAGCATTAGATAATTACTGTTCTAGACTTCGGAAAAGTCAATAGGCGAATTGTCGTAACTTGTTACTTGCTGTGTTCGTATCGATTGAAGAGCCATATTTCATGTTTAAACACAGAAACTACCACTTAGTAGTACCTATAAATAAGCTAATTTTGTAGACCAAATCCTGGAGACACTATGTAATACCAAGTACCAAATCTTGGTATTACATAATCTTTTGCTATGAACTTAGAACGTGTACACCAACTGGCAAGTCGTTGTATTAATCGGTGAGGAGTGCCTCATGTGGAGGTGATATTGGTAGCTTTATTTTTACAGTCGTTCTGTTCGAAGTAGTCATGATATTAAGTAGCCCGCCCATGTATAAAAACATAAAAACCAAATATTAAACACAATTAAATTAACGCATTGCTAATAATAACTTGATTGTTTGAACTTCTGTAACTTTTATCTGATTAATTAGCGTCATGCCGTCGAAGAATAAAATTTTAAGATTGGTCAGATATTTATTTTACTGTAGGCTAGAGAGTGCTACAGTGCTGGGCCCATTCTGCCCAGTCTTCTTTATAGTAAAGCCATCAAAAACTTACAGGAGGTTTACTTTACTTACATTAAAGGCGCTTTCTGCTACAGTCAGGGTCTATGTAGCTTATATTAGGCATAGGGATTTTCTTATTTATTTCTGCAGAAAATTAGAAAACTTAAGGCTAACTACAATTTGTCATAGGCAATCTTCGTCTATGTTGGAAGGCAGGAATAATTTAAAGCTCTATTATTATCTATTTATAAATAAGATGTAAGATACTATGTAATATATTCTCTTAGCTTTGGATAAAGTCGCCGTTATTGACGTGCAATTGCAAGGGATGTGATCCCCACTATCCCCAGCCAGGGGTGCGCGAGCGTCGAGTAGAGTAACTGACCGATGCATTATGGCGCAGACTTTCTATTGATTTTGTACAAAAAGAATTTCTTTTTTTTTTGGGGATGCCGGGAGAACTTAACTGTAGATACGTTCACTGAAGTTTTGGATAAACAGTATGAACGGGATAAACGTGTTTTATAGAAAGACAACTTTATATTGAATTGCCGATTAAATTACTTACTCACTGTAAAGATGTAACGATAGACTACCTACATAGGTATCTCAGACACGACTCGTTTTAGGCGCTTGAGAAATAATAACGACTTTTCTTATTTGGCGTCTTTGTATTGAAGATCTTTAAAGACACCGGTTCTGATGAATAGTAAGTAAATTTTAAGTAGTAATATTAAGTAGGGAGACTTGCTTAGGTTGATTGGGTTTACTACACTATATGATTTCCTCCATATTTCACACAAATAATTTCCATATCGCTGTACCCGTTCATCTATCACCAACTTTATTCACTTATCACGCATAATAGATATTGTTTGATGGAAAAAAAAAGTTCAATATCTACCATCTGCCTACCCCTGCGTAGGGCGGCGGGGTGCAGCTGCCGTCGCACGCGCTGCTTTGACAATAGACGCGATCAATGAACCCAGCACCCCTCACCCTTCATATCAGGTACCGTACCGTTCTTCTTTCCGACTACCTACTTTTTGGAACATTAAACAAAAAATAAATAAAAATGTGCAAAAAAAAAAATGAACAGCTGATTCTACAGCTGATGCATCTGTACCTTCAAATCTGAAGATAAAAGTCTTCTTACCTACTGAGATTTAGGGTGAAAATATTGCGAATGAATCTAAATTTTTATAAAGGACACGACATTAGAAAGATGTGCCAAAGCCATTGCAACTGCGAATCATCTAAACTTAATTGAAGTATTTATTTTGACGTCTGAAAGTAATTTAGATTGCTTAAATTCAGAATAGGAAATGTTTTGGAGACCACTTTCGAGTAAAGATAACTTCAGCTTTCACATAATATTTTTACAAAACATACTCAAGAATGAATCACTCGCAATACTGAAGAATCTAGAATTCCAACTCCGTGCTATTTACGATCACCTGAATACCTCTCAACGTACCTACACCTACCTACGGTGTTGTAAAAGGAAATAGTGTGTGATTATGAATCGTAACAGTCCGCACTAGTGGCGTAGAGGAAGCGTTCGGTTCCACATAGTGTTCACAAGAACAATGCGTTTCCCACAGCGGGCGCACCGCGCTTACGCTTCCGGTCGGCCGAATACGACACCGACCATTGATTGCGATTGACAATTATAAATATCTTGTGATAATAAACTTGTAACTTAGCCTGTGTGGAGATCATTTATTTGGTACTCTTGAGGTATTATTGGGCATTATTCTGTAGTGCCAAACCTTTTTTTTTTTAAGTTGGATTGCAGTTGCATTTGCATAAATTTATTTACGAAAGTGCAATACGGTCAAAATTGAAACAAAATTGTATCGCTGCTGGAAGGTCATCATGTACAGTCGCCAGCGCATCAAGATACCACAAACTGTCAAATTTTCTCATTCGACATTTAATGGTTTAAAATCATTTGGAGAAATTCGACAGTTTGTTATAGCTTGATGTGCTGGCGATTGTACAAAATACACGGTAAAAGTTTGTGTCACGATGTTCTTTCGTACGTGTCTTCTTCCAAAGTGGAAAGCATAGTTGCAAGTAACTTACTTATATAGTTTATAGATTACATAGGATCTGTTAATTATTGCTGAATCTCATTATGTGACTAGAGAGCAGTGGTGGCCCAGACCAACACGCACTGGGCCCGTGTGACTCGTTTGGGCCATGTTCCTCCTATTCTTATTAATGGTTCATAGATAAAGAAGTAGGTAACATCTTGCTAAGATCAATCTACTCAATTGCAAAAGCAATATAAATATAATAGATTACTGTCGTGGTAAATGAGTGATAAAATAAATTTGGTATCACAAGACAACTTCAGTATTGTCACTGTTGTTGCTGCAAAAGTTACGATTTAGTCAGAGCGACTGCAATATGCGAGTTTGAACGATTCTCGCAAATTGTTAATAACTTTTTAAAATGTAGAATTTTGACACATAGAGTTATATTTACATACCTGGTACAATATAGGTATTTTCAAAATAGATTCTCATTTCCCAAGTAAATTATGGAGATTTCGTTTATTTACTAGCGAAACATAAATATAAATAGATATTAAACCTGGTTTTAGCCTTAGTTCGACCATCCGGTCTGTACACATTACGGAATTGTACACAACAGACGCAGCCAAGTATTGTTTGTTACTAACTCCTTGAGTAAACAAACTGTATTAAAGTACCTACATACTATTTTATACGCCTCGTTGATCCCGTGATCGCAACCGCGACTGCTGAGCATGAATCCTGGGTTCGATTCCCAGATTGGGCAAAGTGTTATTGGAATTCTCCATTAAGAATTTCTTAGTAACAGCACGGAGTTTGAAAATTGGGGGATGATAGATACCCCTGTGCATCGGAAAGCACAGTCGTGCGCTCAATCTCTCTCTCTCGTGGCGTATGCTGACCTATCAGACTATGTGAGTGAGGGAAGAGAGACCTGAGTGTACCTGTGTTATCGCATACACTTGTGTAATATAATAATATCTCCCGGGCCTATGGCTAATCTCAATAATAATATTATAAAGAGGAAAGATTTTTTCGTTTGTTTGTACCTAATAAACTCCGAAACTACTGGACCGATTTTAACAATTTTTTCACCAATAGAAAGTTAAATTATCAGTAAGTAACATTGGGTATAAATTATATTGATATCATGCAAATTAGCCGAGCTATCACAATTTTTGCAGACGAATTCTAAACTAAAAGATAGCCTTGATGGCGTAGCAGATGCAAGCACGACTACTAAAGTCTTCGGTTCGATCCAAGAATGAGGCAGTATTATAGTTTTTTTCAGAAGGAAGTAATTAGTAGCAGCTTTGAGTCTGAACTTGTGCCTAACTGAAACGTATCTTACTGACGAAATGACGTGTGTGTATTTATTATACCCCTTTGCCTACCCCTTCGTTGAATACAGTCGTGATGTTATGGTAAGTTTATTTCTGCATAAAAGTTATAATTGTACTAGTTATGTTAGGGTTCTGGAGTTACGAATATGAAAACAGAATCCGTATCGGATCAGTTTATTGTTTCCGTGTTTTTATGTCAAGACCCTATTTCTAGGGAACGGGTAGTAGGTAAGGTTTCGAACTGAACGTTGCCACAGTTGTATTCTTTGATGGCTCGTAAAAATACGTGTTATTTTCGCATTTGTGTAACCAAGTTTGCAATGATTATTTTGTTTTTTTTTAATAAAAGGCTATTTCCAATCTTGTGAGTTAGTAATTTTAAATAAAAATATGTTAAAGATAGGTAAGGCTACTTAAATTAAACATGGAGAAAAATAAAACCAAGTAACTGCGATATACGAAAAATAAATAAAAATAGAATAGATACAGTGTATGTATTATATACTAACTCTAAAGCCTTAAGATAAAACATAAGCGTTTTAGTCATTGTTAACAAAATAAGTCATTTTGGTCTCAGTAAGAAAAAGAACCATCAGTGGTTCATGATGTCCCAATGAGGTTACTTGGCAGTACATAATTATTATAGCTTAGAAATACCACAAGGTCAAAAAAATATCTTGAAATGTTTATTCTCCATCTCCAGTGTATTATGAGGTCTTATTGTTCAGACGTTTTGACCAATTCATTACCATTTCTAATTGTTTACGCGTGTCTGCATTATTGTTTGGCTTTTGTTCTAGTTTTAAATAGATATGCACGGTTTTGGCTTTTACGAAAATACTCTCGGTCATTTAAATCTGTGCCTTGAGGAAACTAGCATAAAGCAGCAGACTGTTAAAGTATAATGTGAGCTTTTAAGGAAGGTAATGCGTTTAAAAATATAGTATTGCATTATGTTTGGATTGATTGGGGTATTGTAGGACCCGCAAAAACACCTTATACTGTCCCTTTGCAGAAAAAGAAAGAGCATCTTGTCGCAATTTTTTTATAAATATTGGCAAAAGGTGCTTTAAAGTCAGTAACTTGGAGACCAACACAACTGTGATAACGAGGCATATCATTAAGCGTGAGTGGAGGGTAGCAGGCAGTAGGGCATGGTAGGGCACGCAACGCATGTGGCCGGGACGGTGCCGCTGCCGACGCATCTGGTGACGAGGGGAGCGCGGCGGGGGCTAAAATTAGTACCGGAGCGCCACGTGCGCTTCGAACGAGCATCAGTCCGCGCTCAACCACCACGACGAACGGTCGCTCCCACACACTCGCCAGTGTTTACAACTGTAACTTAACCTACACACTCGTGCGACCCGTAAACTGGTAGACCGTGAAAGCGGCGGCAGTGACAGTGTTAGCAGAGTGCAACGGTGGCCGGCGCGACGGAGGCTGTGCAAGGCATGTTGATGGCGGGCGCTCTGCCGGCCGAGCCCGAGGGGCTGCTGGCACTAGGCGGGCTGCCAGGCCAGAAAGACACGACCTGGACCAAGCTGTTCGTTGGAGGACTCCCTTACCACACGACCGACAAGAGCCTTAGAGAGCACTTCGCGGTCTACGGCGACATAGAGGAGGCGGTCGTCATCACAGACAGACAGACCAGCAAAAGCAGAGGATATGGCTTTGTAAGTATTTTTAACCAATAATTGCGCATTTGACTATCATTTTAAAACGTCACCTGAAACTACAACGTAGCTTATTCATGAAACGAAAGCCAAAGCATTATGTGAAACTGAATTGACACGTAAACTTTGAATGCTCGTGCGCAGTCGACTCGTGTCGCTGAAACAGCGACCGTATCGCACAGTTAGCGCGTTATCGCACCTCACTGCTACCTACATTATACCTAACCCACCGGCAGCTAAATACATACATGTACACATACGAGGTGTATCGCGAAATTACATCAAACACGGAAGTTGTTCCACGCAGGTATAAATGTCAAACAATGCAGGTACCTACTGAAAATAGAGGGCACGATGCGCAATGCTTTTAAGATGCATCATCATCGGACGATTTTCAGGGCGGCGTAGCGTCGTATCGGGAAAAACATTTTCTTTGCCAAAATTAGACATGTCGATGTCACGGTCACGTGAATCAGGAATATATTACAATAATAAGTATTTTTTTTAATGATGCATCGAAACTCCTTTGCAAATCATTGTGTGAAGAATGAATTGGTTGCGCGGCATAATTTGATGATTTCTTTGCAAGTTATTGGCTATTTCGCTTACACAATTATTTCTAAACAACAGATGCATTGAACGACGCTTTTTTTCAATGCAGCTAGTTTAATGTAATAAAGTTTGAGGCTTTTTGTTTGGTGCAGCGTGGGGCTCGTGGGAAATGAATCACAACCCCATTTTCAATTCGTGCTAGGGGTGGTTGGACCCTGAGGGAACACGACGCGTAGCACCCTCGCTGTGACATCCAAATAGCTGTAATAATCGCAATTCATCGTTCGTAACACTTCACTATGTGTTATAAACTAAAATTTCATTTTGGAAAGCCATCCTTAAACCTAATAGTGCAGTTAAAAACTTTTTTTCGTGTTTTAACTAGTGTTTGCAACATATAATATTGATTTAATAATATTATGCTATTTGTATGAGAAACGACAAAAGATTTGATTAGGATGTAATCTTTGAATCACTTAATCGATGATTGGTTGTTAATTGGTCGTAAATAATTTAAATAGGCTGTAGAATGAAGTTGCATTAGGCAATACAAAATAAAGAACCCGTCTCAAACAAACCATGCTCTGATTAAAAATTTGACAACACCTATCTACAATACTTCTCAAGCTGATTTCAAATCAGTGGGGTCAGACACACACATAACATGCCATAATAGTTCCTTTTAGAGTTACCACTTTAAAACTCGTCTAAGCTGGTGCAAGTTCCCTTTGCTCTACATAGCCATTGGGTTGGAGCCGCAGCCGGCTCCAGGCGGGACGTGCCGAAGTACTCGCACGAAACAAAAGACTGTCATCTGATAGCGTATGGCCCCAACTGGCATCTAACAACGACGATAACAATAAAACGCGATAGACGGTGAGAAAAAAAAGGAAAAAAAAACTGTTCAACTAACACCTTCAATGCTCAAATGCCTTTATGCCAGTACCACAAAAAAAAAAACTAAAAAGGTTTTTGTTTATAAGTTCTAAGAGACGTGAACGGGAACACAATTGTAATTGTCATATTCTGTCGTCAAACCCACAGTAGGTAGGTACCTGATACATAATCAGAAAGGAAAGATCTGTAAAATCAAAATATTATTTCAAAGTAATGCTTCCAAATCAGATTTTGAGGAAGTACCTACTTAATCAGTAAACTTTGAAGATACGGATAACAATGTTTAACGACGTGATTATGTCTTACAGTTGCAATCTTTATCGCCTAATCAGCCTACAGAATAAAAATTGTTCTTGCCTCCCAATACCTTTTTTTTTTTTTAGGATGGGAAATCATCAAATGACCCCCCCGCTCGGGGCGGAGCGGAAGGGAGTGTCAGACTTGTACTGACTAAAACCCATCCATGTTCCTTCTTTGCCCTTTATGTTCCAGGGCCGCGGTATCTCTTTCGAACAGTCCCGCAGCCCTGGCAGGCATCGGCCCGTGCGGACCCCTACGTGGTTGCTGACATCTCTTTGAGGCGCGCGTGGAACACGAACGCGCCGTCGACACGGCCTGTCGTCATAAGACGGCCGGACGGTGAGCTAGCCCATAACTCGCCGTCCACAGGCCCGCGCCTACGGTGGCCGGGGGCCACCACGTGACCCCCGACGCCCAGGGCGTCTCCCGCGGCGGCTGGGACGTGAGGCTCTTTCCCTCTCACGTTCCGCCACCTCCTTCACTAGCATGACTGCTTCGCAGAAGGAGGTGACGGCTTCCCATTCCCTCTCGCTCCGGACCATGGCTTGAACCAGGGCCAGGCGCGAGAGATCGCCGCCGCCAATCGCCTCTACGAGGACACGGCGCTGCTCCGCCCAAGCGGGGCAGACCTCCACAGTGTGCTGCACCGTGTCCTCCGGACGATCCTCACAATGGAAACACCCGGGCGTTTCCGCCCGCCCGATTCGGTGCAGGAACCTCCCGAAACAACCGTGTCCGGTGAGGACCTGCGTCAAGCGGAAGGTGAGGGCGCCGTGGCGCCTCCCTAGCCACTCCTCAAAGAGGGGACTTATCGCCACTATGGTGGCGTGCCCTGCACGGGGTTGCGACAGTCGCTCTCTCCATGTCACCATGAGATCGAGCCGGAGGTCTGTCCGCTGAGCGGCGATTTGCCGCGGCAGCGGAGTTTCCCCCCGACGTAGTGCCTCCGCGCGCCATTCGTGAAGGCGCGCGAGGACTATAGCCTCCAGATCCCATGGCGGCAATCCGGCAAGGAGGCTCGCCGCCTCACCGGAGATCGTGCGGTACCCCCGGACTAGCCTTAGGGCTATCCCCTTTTGGGGCGCGTTCAGGTAGCGGGCGGCTTGCCGCCTCAGAGAACGCGCCCACACCGGGGCCCCGTAAAGGGCCATGGACCGCACGACCCCCGCGTAGAGCCTCCGGCAGGAGGCGTTTGGACCCCCCAGGTTGGGCAGGAGCCGCTTGAAGGCAGCCCCGGTCCGTTCCAGTTTGGGGGCCAAACGTCGGAAATGCTCCACGAAGTTCCACCGGCTGTCGAGGACGAGTCCCAGGTACTTCAGCGTCGACCCGACGCCGATGGAAACCCCTCCCGCCGTCAGTAGGGATCCCGACGGTGGCGCATTCCGAGGCCCATGAAAACACATGGCCTCGGACTTGTGCAATGCCACCTCGAGACCCAATTGCCGGATCCTCTCCACGACTATCGCAACCCCGCGTGTCATGTTTTCGGCCGCCGCCTCGTGCGACCTCCCTTGTGCCAGTACCAGCGTGTCGTCAGCGTAGCAGACTACGCTGACACCGCTAGGGAAGTCGGCGCGCAGCACCCAGTCGTAACCGATATTCCACAAGGCCGGCCCCAGAACCGATCCCTGTGGAACACCGCACGACATCTCTCGCCGGTTGCCTCCCAATACCTAACTTACAAGACTTTTAACAACATTTATTGTAAAGGACAATAAATGCTGTTAAAAGTCTAGTAAATTTATAAATTAGTAATGAGTAGCTTGTTGTAAGGAGCAGAATTGAAACAAATCAATATTATGAAAGGATATTCAACAACTATTGACGTTGAAAAAAAAGTATTTAAAAAATCGCACGTACAATTTTTGAGCGCAAGATACGAATAAAAAAAAACCTTTCCAGTTTCTACTTCAGGTTTTTTTTTTAAAGGAAACTAAATACCGAGTACCGACCGCTTTAATGAGACCTCCGCCTTGCCCCATTAAAAGGTACATTACGCGTCCATAGTCATAACAATATCCCTCAGGTTATTTGATTTAAAATAACCATAATCCACGTAAGTATTACGATACTAATTGAACCAATACCGAATACGTGATCATTTTTCAGAATATTCCAATTCGAGGAGTCAGTAAAGCGGTCGGTCTATAATTAATTTATACAACTCATTGAGTGCAGAACTTAGACTAAATTTGCTTGTTGATACACTAATCTACATATTTCCTGTGTCGCTGTCACATCTTAACTTTTACTTTTGTCTCGTGTTCTTTTGGAGTAAGTTTTATAACCATATATATGGTCAAACTATTCATACACGAAATATTTTCATCTAACGGCTATAACGAAGCCATTTCAATGGATTATTTTTTTAATCTGAGTATATTTTTATAAAAAATAAATAATTTAAAATTACTTGACCCACAAAATAAATACTAGCTCCTTATTTTTGAACATCCATTACGCTAGTTTACTACGTCGTATTTACCTACTGTCATTGTTAGAATGTGGGAGTAAAGGTTTTATGCAAAAAGTCTCGAAAATTTTTAGAATTATAATAATTTCATAAAAAAAACCCTCAGATAATTTTGTTTTCGTTGCTTTGGCGACTTTACGACTTATAGAAGTTACTCTTAAAATATTTCTATATGAAAAGATAGACCTTATATTTAAATTGCTAGTTAAGTTCTAATTCAAATTATTTTACATATGAATTGTTTTACAAGTACCTAAGTATCGTTAGTAGTCGATCCTTCTTAATGAATTTCTTAACCATCTATGATGCACATTTTGGAAGTTCTCTCCTTCACGGCCAAATCGAGGTCTTAAATATCAACAATTCACTTAGGTATTTTGGCATTAAATGCTACTCATATTATTGAGAAATCTTAAGTTCAAGGGCAAAGCCATTCGAAAGAGTAGCTAATAGGTAACTATATACTTATTCATTATTGATTTTGAACATACAAATGCATTCTATATTCATAAATAAGTACTAATTACGTTGTAATATAATATTTTACAATAAGAAATTAAAAATAATTAAATAAATATACTTTATTAACATTAAAAATTAAATAATAATAAGTCAAAAAACTATTCACTGAATTTGCGCAAACAAGAAACTGCATTACGTAGAATGACTCCTAATTTATTTGTCTTTGTATAAAAAACTTAATAACTCAATAAATTATTAAACTTGTAGGACAATAATGAAACTGTCCATTTAAGTTTATTAAAGAGCGCGCGTTGATATGGGCGGATCATGGACAGTATGGACACGCCTCCTGTGGCTACGGGCTACGTCGTAGACAGTTAAGGCTCATACTACACTGCGAAAGAAATGCGTTCTTACTTCTTATCATTTTCTTTTTGTTATGAAAACTTGGTTTCAGGCGGAAATCAGTACGTGTATTGATTTTTTTTAGTTAATGAGTATAAAAAAATGGTAGGTGAGTATGTTAAATTCATACACAAACTCTTTCACGACATTCCATGTTCAAATCCATTTTCAATTGTTGTTATTTTAATTTTTAACAAATATCAACTTTACATCTGTGTAAATTAACATAATTTTGGAATGTTTGAACAATAGAATAAGTCACAAAAATATTTCAATTTGTAGCTTATGTGTGATAGGATTGGTCTCAAAGTTTTTTTTTCTGTAAACACATGTTTATTTACATTTTGGGCAAACACAGACTAGGTAGAACGCTAAAAGAGAGAATTAACTAAGAAAAAAAAATACTGTAGTTACCCACAAAGCACGGAAGGCAGTGCCCACCAAAGCATCTTTGTACTCTATGGTCGTATGTCAAATTGTGATACTGAGTTTCATATTGCGAAGGTCATGACAAATATTTTACTCTGGTGCGGGTATCTAACTTGTACCTATTCGACGAATATTAAAATAATGACTGTCTTTATCTAGACAATGGAGTGTTATTTATTTATGTTTCCGCGATTGTGAGGAATAGGTCACTGTGGCGCTAGTAAGCTACCTTAACAATACATTTTCGTTTTCAATGCACATGATATTTTTTGCCATAACAAGCTCGACAAATGGAAATAATGTCACTGAAGGTTGAGGTGCCCGCAGACTAGTTCGATTATTCCGATCGATAATTTGGCCGGGTAACTAACTCCACTTCATTCTACTGTAAAAGGTTATTGTGGTCAGACTTTTACAAAGTCTAATCTGACAAGTCTGTAGACACCTTAACTTGAAAACTGAAAGAATACTAACACGTTCTTGAACACGTTTTGCTAATGCTGAAGTATTAAATTATGGCTTCACAGACGATGTCGGAAAAGTAAAAATTTAAATAAGCTGCGCATTCATGTAATGTTTCACGTAAAATGCATGACTCTCAAATAATTATGCATGTACAGTTGATAAGTCGAACCGTTGAACGGTTAATGGATAAGTTGGTAATGTACCTTCAATGTTTCAATGTTTGACAAACAATTTGAACTGAAATCACAAACATTTTTTGAGACTGAATCTTATGCTACCTAAAAATCTCTTAACCCATGTTTTTGTAAGTGCTAATTGTTGTGACATCGTCAATTTTTATAGTTATTCGAGTAGCAAATTGTTGAAGATTATAAACTATAATTATTTGCATTTCTACTACGCTAAACGCTGCGAAGAAACTACATTAGACGCATTACGTGTAATCGTGTAGGTCATTTTTGCGTGAAATCTAGTCTATTTTAATTTAATTTGTTGATCAGAGCCTACTAATCGTAATTCCGCGAAAATGTTGCTCACGGGCGCTTTGTTTTGAGTAAAGCGCTCTATTTACGAGCTGCAGTATCTTTTATAATTCATTGTAGGAAACTGGCTATGGAAATGTTCATCGCCTGAAATGCAGGCCTTCTATAGACTGCAGCTGAATTAACTTAAACACTGGGAAATCGAACTTCTGTAGTATTTTAAAAACTAGCAATAAACTTTTCAAATCAAAGTTTATTGAGTGTATCTAATCGTTTTCATTTTAAAAACACAACCAATTACGATACATGTGCTGAAAAACTCGTTTTGACTAAGTTAGTTTGTGTTGCTTAAAGATCAGTTCGGCAGAACAAACATACAACCAATCAACTAACTGGCAGTTAGCTGTGCGCTGATAGTGTTCGTTATCGCACACCGCGCCTAACTACGATTTTTACGGTTTACCAACGTTTTAAAGTCTAAACCAAACCGATTCACTTATTTAATTTATACTTGTTCCTTGATACCGGGGAAATTTACATACAATACAACCTACTGATTTTCAGATTTCGCTGGCTATTTCTTGTTGATGAGTGATTATCGTATAAATAACCAGTGTGGTTGGCAAAATGGTTTTTGGTGCCATAGGAACTAACTATTCTATACAAAGTGATGAAAGACAAAAAATATTTGTACCTGTTTCAACGGTATGTTGATCCCATGCAAAGGACGGAAATCCAAAAAAAAAACTTAAATTCATTTGAATTTCGAATTATTCCAGGCTTTCGATATCTGGAGGTCATCAAACATTGCCTTAAACCAACGCTCCAATTTATATTGAATCCTCGGTGTTATATTGTGTGACGCTCACTATTCAAACCTTAAACTAAAGCGGGGGGCAAGGAATGTCAATTCGAATTGGTCGATTCAATAGTAGAACCGACGAGGTGGCGACCTGCGGATCACGCATGCATTACAATAGGTAATGCTGGCTCGACGTCATCCTACGATGTATTTGTTAGTAAAATGGATTCAGTATAAAATTAAATTTAAAAAGATAGGACTAAGTTGGATGTTTGTTTTGCAGGTAATAATGGGTGACCGAGCGGCGGCGGAGAGAGCGTGCAAGGACCCGAATCCTATCATAGATGGGAGGAAAGCAAATGTGAATCTCGCCATTCTCGGAGCCAAACCCAGAGGGAACCTGGCGCCAGGTTAGTGACACGCTTGCCTTATCGATATTAAAGATAAGTAACAGCCGGCTGCGGGAAATAGGTCGACATAGAGTAGGAAACTTGTATTCTTAACATGCCACTTGAGTAATCATTTCATGTTTAAATGTAGTATTTTGTACAAAATAGTGTAACGCGTTATACTTGTTACAACCTATTTTGGCACCAATTACCCACAAAGTGTGGTGTGAACAGTTTTAAAACACATTCTCCGATTTGTAGCAAGCAAGGAACAAAATAATAATAGTGTTGATATTTATTATCAAGTTATACCGAGAACAATTGGGTAATATCTGAATATGAACAACCGATATACGAACCGCCGACTTGATGAATTAAAAGAACAGGAAATTGCGGTATATACAGTTCCAGAATTGGTTAAATATAATGAGTGCTAAAAGAGCGTTAGGTAATCATGTTTTATATAAAAAAATGTCCCGTCCCATTGACTAAAGGAACTGGAACCGATGCTACACGGGATTTCCAAATAAAAATACCATGTTGTCGCTATTGTCATGTAAAGTTGGCCTAAGTGGCCAGTACTTGTGGCAGAAATGAAAGGATCTAAAACTCGTTTACAAAGACACGTTAACGGACGAATAATAATAAAATAATTGATCATCTTCACTAGTTGTTTTACTTAGGAGTAAGGGTTGTTTAACCTCAGCAACCCCGGAGCAAAGCTTATCAACGCTCAGCTGTTTGTAAAAGAAGCATTTTTTGTTCGTACACATGATTCTTTTTTGTGCTTTGCCTTCATTTTCGAAGCCAGCGTGTTGTCAAAGGACAAAAAAATGGTGAGATCGCGTCGTGTGTGATACAATGCCTTCGTGGGGGTCAGTTATACATGTGTGCTGTGCCACATTACAATTTATAATATTATCTAATGTTAACCTTCAAGCGGGCGCGCGGTCATTTGTAACGGGAGCGGGCGCGCGTAACCGAAAAGACCTATGGGATGAATAAGACAAATAAAGCACTAATTATTCGATATTCTCTTATTTATTTGTACTCAGATACATTATGATTGTGTTTAAAGTGTAATTTGTCAAAAAAAGTAATTAAAATTATGAAAAAGAAACAATTTTTACATTAATAAACATAACTCAAACATTCTATAAATCAAAACAAAAATTAGGAACACAAAACCCTTTTTTATATCTAAGACTAGTATATATACCTAGTCTAATAATAAAAATTCAAAATAAGAATAATAATAATTAACTTTGGTTTAGTTTTCATTGGAATCAGTTTCTTCGTTCATATAACATTGATTGCAAATAAATGTTGTATGACTTCTGCAAATATTTTTCATACATAAGTTACATTGCGTTTTTGATTGCCTCCTTTTTTTGGCTGGACATATTTTACAGGTTCCTCTGCATGTGCCAGAACTACCTGCTTCTGCATCAGCAGCACTATCCTCCATATTCAAATGCTCCCTTATGTTTCTTTTTAGTTTTCTTGGAAGGCCTGACATCGTTGATCTTCTTTGGACATACTCTTTTATCAATTCAATGCCTAATGCCCGTAAATACATTCGCCTTTTCCTTAGAATGACATTATTTGCCCTCAATATCACCATACTATTTATTCCTGCAATATCCAGGAGACGAAAGAAGAGTGTCAATGGCCATCTATTATTCTTCCTTGAAACCGAATACATTTTTGCTTTTTTATCGACTTCATCAACACCCCCCTTTGTTTTATTGTAAAAAGTAATGATGCTAGGTTTGCGCTTTTCATTTGTACTTTCATCTATTTCTGCAGCACAGTGAAGTGATGATATAAGAACTACTGATCTTTTCTTTTTAGGTACGTAAGACACGAGTGTAGATGTATCTGAAAATCCAAATTGACTTGAATATTCAGGTTGGTTTTTATCTATAAAGCAAGGAGGTATTTCTCTCTTGTTCTTACGCATGGTACCCACAACAGAAATTTTATAATCCTTGGCCAAATCGTTTATCAACGGCACACTCGTATACCAATTGTCGATGGTAAGGTTTCTTCCAGTGCCAGAAATCGGTGTAATTAGCCTCTTTACGACGTCTGCCGCAGCATTACTCAATTGATATGGGCCTTCAGGCTGCCTGCCAGCATAAAGTTCAATATTTAGAACGTAAAACGTAGCAGCATCTACTAGTGGATACAGTTTGATTCCGTATTTGTCGGGCTTTGATTTCATGTACTGTCGGAAAGGACATTTTCCTCGAAAGCCAATCATCATCTCGTCGATTACAACATTCTCTCCCACTGAATATGGCAAAAGACAGTTTTGTGTAAACATATCTAAAACTTCTCTTATTGGTGCAGCTTTGTCTAAAGTTCGACGAGCTTGTCGCGTAGTAGCATCATCAAACCGCAATGAATTCAGTAGAAATTTTACTCTTTTCACTGACATAGTAGTAGGAAAAATAGGTATACCTGTTCCATCACTTGCATATAAATCTTCTAAATTGGCGTGTGATGTCTTCAAGGATCCTGCTATGTACAACAATCCGAAAAGTGCTCGAATTTCTACCGCATCAGTTGGTTTGCAGTCACGTATTCTGTTATACGATTGCGCCTTTTTTTGAATAAATTCGTTGGTATATCTAACAACTTTTTCAATAATATTCTCTGAAATGAATAAACTCCAGGCTTGCGTAAATGTTGTTGCTCCCACACCATTTCTCCGAATACCCGCATCTTCCGTCAGAACATTTTGCACTTGACGTCTCACTCTGTTATTGTTAGATTTTTGCCACTTCGTTACTTTATCGCGTCCTGTAAAATAGCTATTTATTACTGAAAGTGGCAAATCATCCTCTTCTTCGTCTGAGCAGTTTGACTCCTCAGCAGATCGAGGTTCCTCTGCCACGATGTGGTCGGAATTTTCAGAGCCATGGTCGCTGAGCTCTGATTCACTCTCTTCTTCGTCTTCTCTTAGTAAATCCTCGATTGCACTTTGTGATAACTGTCTACGACTCATTGCTATATAAAAATCCAAAATAAATTAGATAATATTGAATAATGTCCGAAGAACTATTACAAGCATGAACGAGTGTATGTCGCGTTGAGCGTCGCGCGTAATCTTTTCGACGACAGGCGCGTGTAATCTTTTCGACGACTACGCCGGGACTAAAACAATTGCGATCTGCGGAGTGGGAAGAGCGCCTCGAGCGACGGTTTATTGTTTATTTTACTCCCAATGACATAGCGACAGGCTACTAGGAATGAGAAATTAATGTGGTGGGTAGTAACAATAATATAAACAAAAATGTACTAAGCGCGGTCGATTCGACTACGCGCGCCCGCTTGAAGGTTAATCGTAACTGTATTAAATGTTAAAAATAAATATATCTAGAAATACCTAGGTTTATTTGTGAATTATTGTGACTTGGTTTCAAATAGAAGAATGAGTAAGGCTTAAAACAAAACTGTTCTGCGGTGAAATTACCACGTGACAAAAATATGAATAAGCAAGGGATTGCTTATAACAAAATCTTAAGACAAAATTAATTCCATAGTTACCGTTATCATCATACTCTTGCCATTTGCCCAATTAATTTGGGGTGGGCGCCGTAAGTCTTCATCTTCCATATTTCTCTATAATCGTCACCCCCTTTCTAACTATATCATCTCTCAAGAGCATCCAGTTTTTTCTGTCTTTTCCTTCTCTTATAGCCATACACAATTCAAACTCAAAATTTCCCTCACGTGCATCAGTTCCCTCCATAGCAACAAAACATTAATTTGAATATTGGTGCAATAATTTCCACGATATCATTCTTCACTGTTACTTTTTTAGGATGCACTTTCATTCTGTTACTTTTATTGGGGTCGGGTTCCAGTATTACCGGATCCAGCTGAATACCATTATATTTACATGGTGCGACTGCCTATCTGACCTCCACAACCCAGTTACTACTGGGTTATACGATAACCCTTGGTAAGACTGGTTGTCACACTTTCGGGCCACTGACTACCTGTAACGAATGTCAAAGATCTGCAAATGACAGCCGTAACCAACGGCTTAACGTGCTTTCCGAGGCACGGAGGAAACTCTGTATGTAATGGGTGGTCACCTATCCACGGAGCAACCTAGGCAAGCGCAGCTTAATCTGAAGATCGACCCGAGCGGCTGTTATTATTTAACCACGAGCTCCTCAGTTACAAACTCATTAATCCTGAAAGGACTTTTCCAATTATGTAAATACGTAAAAAGATGTATTTAATTACCGCTAAGGCACAAGTGGGTCGTTTTATTTATATCGTTTGATTAGTTCACGATAGCGATCCGATAGCGAATGCTCTGATATCAATTTATTTAATGTTATCTTTGAGTGTAGTGAGGTTGGTATTAATAAAGTGCCATTCAATTACAACATTAGCAGGAAGAGTTTGCTAACTTAGAAGGTTACTTTAACAAGTGATTCCTTTGGAAGGGTAATTCTTCTCTTCCCAAAGAAGGTAGATCTACAGCGTATAATAGATAGATATGGTCATATAAGGATGTGACAGACCATTAAATTAAACAATTTTCTCCATGCGCTATCGTCGTAATCGCCAAAAAATATGAATTTAAATCTCCATCAGAATGTTTGGGTTCGCAGTTTTTTTTCGCAAAACATGCTGTATATTATATATTTATATTAAAACAAAGAATTCATAGATACTCGTCATCGACTAAAGATAACTTTTCTAAAGAAATTAATTTAACTTCATGCATGAGCTAGACATTCTGAAAACAATCAATTGAATGATTGTAATTCACTGAAATAAAACCCGCCTGAAATAATTCATGTTTGTATAAAGTCTATCACAATCACATCAAGCAACCTAACTTTAATCGTCTAAAACTAATAAGCGACGATGGCATTAATTACAATTTATTGCTACTGCTGCGGTGACGTGTCGAACACAATAGTGATTAGTACAGTAAACCTCACAGGACATACTAAAAAGAACTAAAACGTATCAAAATGAACTTTAACTCGACACTTTAAAGTTTTAATTTCGAAAGCTTTAATGTGTATCCCTGACGGTTGTACCGTGCAATATGGGGAGCGATCAGCGTTCCGCCCCCGCCGGAAGTCCCTAAACGCTCGGAAACGGAAGTGCTCGGTATACCCGGCCCGCTAATTGATTGCGCCCTACGGACACGCACCGCAACCCTTGCAAGGTGACATACTGTAACCTTTGCCTAATCTCAGCATCTACATTCCTAGTACAAGGAAAAAGTGTCCGGTAAAATGATGAAAAAGCTACATAATTCACGTAATTACAATACATTTACCGAACGCCATGTTTGATCGATCGATACGTAATTTATCATGGTTCGTAATTCAGTCAGCAATTTAGACTAATGAGGGTACATCAATTCGTAGGTGAAGCATACCTACCTACCGTATTGTCCTCACAATAACCATACAAAAAGCATTCAGAATAAGTTTTGCTGTCACGCTAGCATATTTAAAAGAATTGTTACGATTGCTATTAATGGACCTATCGTTCTGCATCATAGCGTTGGATATGAAATATTATCTTCGATATGAACTGATAATAGTTACGTATAACTTATTATTATATGCAATAATTATAATTGATAACAATAGCTTCATATTCTTGTTGTAAGTAGAAGCAAACATTTTGAACACTTAATCAGTGGTGCTGGTATGAGATTTGTTTTTTTTATATTTTAAAATTCGTAAATATCCATACCTATTGAGAGAACACACGATTTGAATTTGCTATAGCCTGTACTGTTTTTGATTTAAATTCACAAAATATTGGAAGAGACTCCCAGAGACGTCTAATCTTTTGGGCGCCACAAATTTTACATGAATGATACAGTTTCATTCATATAATCAAAGTACCCTAATTACAATTTCTCTAATCAATTCGTTCGGGTCGAGTGCAGAGCACATTGGCAGACATTCAAACGATTCAGCACATAAACCAATTTACTATAACTGACCATCACATGGCCAGGAGGCGACTAACATGAATGACATAGCATAATGAAACTTCCGCGCGTACGCAATCAACAATACCTTGATAGCAACTCATGCCACATATAATTTTATGCAAAAGAACCATTACAGTTACCAAGTGATTGTAGGACAAATTGTACCTACATGATTATTTTGTAGTTTATGTGATTTATAAAAAGAACGTCACATCTTGTCAACGTCTAAACCTATTCTGAATTGCCTTAATTGTACCTACTCCTTACCTCATACCAATTCAGTTAGGAATTAATATCATGCACATGAATAAAACCTGAAAATTAGAACGGGTCGTGGGCTAGCCAAAGTGCAGCTGATTTATGCATAGACCGTCCAGTTTTTTAATATTTAACGGCCGTTACAAAAACCAGTTCATTGGCGGTCGGAACAGCTGATCGTCGAGTCTTTGTCAGATGTCTGAGAAAATTAAAGAGCGAATGAATGTATCCACATCCTTGCTACAGCAACGTTTACTGGAGGTCGCGGTATTGTTCGATGTGTCGGGTAGTGCACACATTGAAAACAGTTGCGCGGGCGCCGCGGGGTGCGGGGAGGGGGGGGGGGAGAGGGGTGGAGGGGTGCCACACAATGGGTGCGGGCGCGCATGACGAGACACCTGGTTCGCTGTACCGGCTACGCCATATGCCACGCTCCTGTGATATGCGCGCGCACTATGAGTGCGTCCGACACGCGTGGCAATCGCAGCCCTGCGTCATCAGCACTAGAATCTTCAATTTGTTGGATTTCATCCGCATGTTTACGGCTGCCTACGTTTTGTGATCGCACTTTACATAAACTATAAGACAAACGGAACTATAATAAAATAAAAATGTAAATGCTCCAATAAGTTGAACTGGTGAAACTTTCATAGGGTGTTTCTTGAGATAAGCGGTTGTAAAACTGTCTGTTTTACGGGATCGATACAAATCAAGAGTTTTTCTAGTAAATATTTCTGTAAACATATTTCAGATTATTACGTTACTTTTTAAAAGCCCGCTCATAGTGTTCTTTGGAGTTCTACTAAAGATCAGAAGTTTTTAGGTAGTAGTTACCAAAATAATTCTCCTGTTCCTGAAAGAACAGTAAAAATCTTTGGGTTGTCAACAACTTCCATTATTTCTACGACAATTTTGAAAGCATGTGCGCTCAAATATTTGCTTCAAGAAGTTTAGTATTAGCTCACCACTGGAAACAGTGCGGGGAAACGCATTAAATCTGCCGCCGCAGAGCCTGTTTAGTCTACATTCTGTGTCTTGTAAAATTGGTTTATACACAACGCCTGAGGCACACAGTGTTTGTTTACGAAGCCCTTCAAACGTGCACCTTTATACTGATACGTTGAAATAATATTCACAGAGTCTGTTCACCGTACGTACAGTCGAAACAATCGTTGCGAATTCTGATCCCCTTAATCTAGATTCGGTTGATGTGCTTTGAAAAGAAAATGACCGTTAGCTAGGCTGCTTTTAGGGAGACCGTTTTGTCCTCAAATAATGCGAGTGCAACGTTTGGCCGTTACCGTTACGGAGGGGCTGAGATTTAAACAAAATGATATATGCATGCGCAACGCATTCAGCTTAGCCGACATAAAAACTGGCTATAAAAACGACGAACTTTTTTCTTATAGTATTTACCTTTTCACAGATTGAATAGGACAGAATTAAAATTACAGTAGGCACTTTCAAAGTTACACAGTATCTCTCCTCCATTGTACGGACTGTAAAAAAAAAAAAAAAAAATTAATTAGTTAGTTGGTTTTTGATATTCATGAGGTTAAAAAAGCTTTTCTTTCAATAAAACAAGTTTGCTTCAAATAGGCAAAAATCTGGTTTGGATTAGGCCGGAATAATATTTTTTATGGAAATCCATTCACGGGGTTTGATGGAGGCGTAACGGCTTGTCTGTCTTCGGCGCCCGCGCATCGTGGCTCGCGCCAAAATAAATAAGCGAGCTGAACGCGTATGTTGGACTAAAAGGAAATAGATATAGTTAGTTCCATAACATTTTATTTTTTTCAAGATTCGTAGTTCCATCCATCCATCCTTTTAACGAAGGAGGCGAAGACATTTACTCATACCTCTATGAATGTTTCAAGCGAGCCAGTTTATATGACGGTCCCTGTTTGTGTTTGATTAGGTGTATTTTTTGCACGATATTATAAATGGAAACTAAATTGTGGTGTTACATTGTATCGCGGCGGTAGGTATGTTGTTTACGCACATACATAATGTACCTACATGTTAACTGCTGCGGTAAGAAATTTGTGTAGCCCAGTTTCTAAATACGCCGTAGTGGTTGCAGCCAATGGGTGATTTCAGCGGGCCTGGCGTCGATTATGAAAACATTGTTAAAGTTTTATTATATGGGCGTGTTGATGAAGGCCGAGCGGGCCACTTGTCCAAACACACGAGGCGACACTATGAATTATTGAGTGGAACGAGCAGCGCACTAATCGATTCACACCTGTGTATGAAAGGTTCCCAATCGAAAACATTCGACCAACGTCTTGAAACGTTCGGCCTTAATATGATTATTATAGTTCATTACTTAATTCCATGAGGTATTGGAAATATACCTGAAAGAAGAATTTGTAACGTGAATGATTAATTCTTTCAAGTACTACTCTCATATACCCAGCAGTGGGTCTTGGGTCGTTTCATATCAAGACCCCTACAGAAAACGCTGAAAGCGAATTTCAGTAAGCTTTCTAAAGAAAAATAAGAAAGTCTGCTAACGATGCACGTCTCAAGTAAGTGATAGTACATAGGTACTGCTTGAGTTAAGCAGTGAGCATATAAGTCATCATTGATTAATGGTTAGCTTGGCCCTTTGCGGTGTTGGGAAGGGGTTGTCCCTGTGTTTGGCATTGCAGGCAGATCGCGTGCGCCGGGCGCCCTTCGCTTGTGCATTACTTATGCATGTGCCCAAACCCCCCGCAGTGGCCAGCACACCCCAGCGACTATTTTTATTTAGTCTTTGGGATTTAGGCGATGAATGCACTGATGGGTCCACACGCGCCGCTCACTCACAATGGATATGGCACAAAGACTCGGTTCATTTAATTAACCGAATTTTCTACGCGTAGTTTCTGTGGTAATTTTAGATAGACGTAAGAGTGATGAGATTGTTTACTTTTCAGCGAGTTGTAAGAGTTAACTAATGGCGTTTTAGACGATAGCGAGCGTCGTGAATTGTTTAACGTTTGAATACAATGCACTTTTATTAGTTTCTGCTTATAGAAGTTACCTAAATATTTTAGCGAAATGTTTTAGGAGCTGCAGCTGCTTTTTGTAAAGGAATGTTTTTTATATGATTTCAAATAAGTAGGTCAAGTTGAAGTCTCTCGACTATGTGGCTGCTACAAAAATAATGCCATAGCAGTTACACCTTCCTATACAATATAGTAAATATATTCTAGTTTTAGTATCATATCCTCAAAAAGCATAACCACAAATCGATACGAAGCGAGCATCGTTTATAATTGTATGAAGCGAAGCCATAATGGTCAGCCGGTGGCAATGGCGGTCGTGTGGATTGTGATACGATCTCGCTTCACACCAACAGTTAGGTACTATCTTTGTTTTATTGCAACGGAAACTTGTAATTACCGCCACAGTATCGCTTTGATGTGATTTTGAACGTAAATTAGAAGTGACACTTTTCTATCAGTAATATTTTTTCAGAAAGATACCACTACCCATGATAGGTACATAGTTTTCGTATTTGAAGGTAGAAAGGGATGCAGGTTAATGACTGTTGAGACTGCGTTGCGTTTATTTCTGAGATGCGTTTCTGTCGTATAACTAATATGACTAATGGAACAAATTTGTTTCAGGATTAGTTTGATTCTAAACTGAAACTACCTAATCCTGGAACACATTAGTACCTACTTTGCTTAGTTTAAATACAGGAACACATAATATGACGCCTGATATATTATGATATTCCCTAAGGGTTATGCAGAGACCTACATCCGCATTTCCCCAGTTATGCCTACTCTATTGCCGTTAACCGGGCATAAATTCGTAGTTAAACAGGAAGGTTCTAGAAATTCTCCGAAACGCAATAAAATCGAGTCAATGCTTCGGGTATCAAGACTGAAACACTACGTTGTAATATTTTGACGGTTTTATTCTAGGCATTTCATAATCTGCCTAGTTATTTTCCAGATATTTAGAAATTCACAGTGATTTCGAAGTAAAACAGATTTAGTGCGCGCACAGATAAATTAATTTGCGACGTCGTCGCCACACTAATAACCTCGAAGTTGTTGAACGCCGTCCAAGTAAATAACAGTGTCTTCCGTATCATGCGGATGTGTGGCATGTGTCCCAAAAATCTTAGTTAATTACATTGCTCTATATCCTTTGCAATTTTTATGTAGCTAGGAATGTCTATTAATCTTTCTCATGGGTATGTATCCGACACCCGTTAAAATAATGCCAATGATTCATTAAAAAAACTGTGACTACTTCCAACGTTAGAAGTTATATTTGTGCGCTGAAGGAAACTAAACGGTAGAGCTAGCGTAGGTAGCTGGCATAAAACAGCTTACACTCCTAGCATCGTGCAGTGACCCCAGTTCACACAGGAACACTTCACTGTAGTAGTTCCGTTCCCTTTGTCACCATCTGAAACACGATCCCCGTCCACGACTTCCGCACGAAGCCCTTCGATCCTCCGATAATCCTCCTACATAGTAGATTACATTTCTAGTTACACTTTAAACCATTTAGAGCTCGTTTTTTTTCATTTTAGTTGCTAGTCTACAATTTTCGACTACTGATCTGATGATCCTCAAAAGATGGACGTGGAGCTTTCTTCGTGTCTTAATTATTATTTATGTACAACAGCTGGCGTGCAGAGGTTGGTCGGGCGAGGCTGAGTCCGTCCGGCGAACGACGCGGTTATTTATAAAACAGAGTTGCGTCTCGTTTTGTCTTCGGCGCGCTCTTTATTTTGTCTAAATATACGCAGTTTTGGGAACGTCGTCGCGGCCGACTCTGCCACGACACCAGCTTTGGCATCGAGCCAGAACCTCATCTTTCCTCACCAGCTTATCTTTTGTCGGGACCTACAAAGCATGTAACTAGCAATTTCATGTCTGGGATGTCTTTCAACTTCTCTAATTAAGTGACTGAACTGGAGAACTAAGAAAGGTACCTACTATAAGACCTGCCTTACAAAGAATGAAACACACTAGTCTCTTGTAACTTAAACTGGCTGCACTAACCGATGTGAGAGGAAAGACACGTCGGCCGTAAAAATCGCCGTTGGTTCATACGCGCACGTGTTTTGTCCAAAAATAAGTGTCCCAGGAACTGAGGTTGTGACGAGGAGGTATGTAATTAATCGCTCCCGGCAATCGTGTACAGTACTGCGAAATAGTTGGTACCAGATTGATGGTGTATACTGTCGCAGACGACACCGGTCAGATCAAAGGCTCGCCAAACACAAAACCGTGACGGCCGCGAGTCCAACACGGCCAGTTTGGTCATACGAAACTCGGCCACGACACATCTAGTTCTATTCTCGTACCGATAAACTAACACGACATATTTATTCTACAAAGTATTCATGAAACCGTGTTCATAATAATGAGAGGTTTTAGTTAAATTATTTTATGGGGAATATTTGGCTGCTCTAATACATTTCGTATTCCTAAATCTAGAACTCGATAAACGAAATAATTACACTCGGAGATGCTTGAATTGTTTGAAATTAGACATGTTTATGTGCTGTTTGTACATATACATAGATATATTTTGGAAATGTAGAACGTACAAAAGTTAATGGCATTGAAAATACGCGAGTACATAATGTCGAGTACAAATACACCTACAAATAATAATACCCTCTTTCTATCCCGCTCAGGCCGCTCGCGTCTAAAATCGTATTTCCGTAGAATCCTTACAAGCGACGTTAAGCACTTACTGTCGGCTTTGCAGTTCGACGACCTGAGCTCCAGAAGACGTCCTGAAAACAAAAAAAAACTCGCACAGGAATTCAGACAAAGCTTTATTCGTAACTCCCACACAAACGACTGAAATATTTTTCATGAGGACCCATGACTAATTATACCTTCCGAAACTTTGATGACTGATTCATTTTAGTTTTAGCTTCAAACCGTGTTTGCACTGCGTCATATTTTGTTCTACATTGTTGTGAATAAATCCAACTGTTTGCCTTTTGTATCGTATTTGACAATCGATTACGACTAAAATCTATCTGGGTCACATATAAGCAACAAAAGACCATCGCGCTACATTCAGGCCAACTAACAATGGACATAAAAGGAAAGAGAAAAATTTTAATGAATCAAGATAAGGTTTGTGGTGGACAGTGGTTCGACCTCGGCCGTCAAATGGCACCGCATCGATCGAACAAATGCGGTGGCACATCACGCGCTTTGTACGGCACGCGATTAGCCCCAGACTTCAGAGCCGATCAGCACTAGTTTATTATCTATTGTGGTGGACACAAAACTGCCAGTTACCAGATTCTGCATTTATGATATAACAAAGTTCTAATGACTGCTTAGCCATGGGTTTACCTTTTCTGAAGGCAACAAAATGTTTTTTTAAAACATCGAATTACTTAATAACCAGTACTTGGGCGACCGAGCTCTGCACGGGTGAAAATAAAGCAAACGAATTTTCCCAGATAATTATGGGACCTAGCTAGATTGATTTTTCGCTCCCGTAAACTATATTGCAACTTTCATCCGAATCGTTAGAGCCGTTTTCGAGAACGTGATTACAAATATATATACAAATATTGTCCATTTAATAGTGTAGGCAAAGTAGCCATTGCAAGATCTATCAGTATTGAAAGTAGCAAGGTCACTATAACTACTCCCATAGCAAACGAACCGCAACACCATCCGGAGAGGCTGCGGATGTGATCCACTGTAATCACCGGTGAAATTTCGCCATACAATAGCAAACTTATTTACAGGCCGGCAGAGGTTACGCTCTTCTGAATATTAACCATTAATCACAGATTATGATTGGAACACACAATTACTGTGATTGCTCATTTCCTAAATATGACATATCATTTGGTTTTCAAAATGGCTAGCTCTCTGAAATAGACGATCCGTAAAAAAAATCGCTGGTAACTAATTACTATGTGACACCTGCGAAGTGTCGTCAATTCGGCTACATCCACCTAGGTGGAAAATGCCTTTGCGATCGTTTTGGTAACGTACATTGGCCCGTGCCAAAGTTCGAAAGCCATTTATAGCGAGTGTTTGTCGTCTTCTTGTCAAGAGGTATGTCCATGGATGCCGGTGCCCGGGCGGGCGGCGAGCGACCAAAATAGACGCCGCCTCGCGCGACTTAACAATGCAATAAAAAGAAATTAACAGTGACGTTCCCTGCGCTAAGTTGACTCGCGTGTCATTTGGATGTGGTCCAATCTCTTCGAGATATATTTTAGTTTGACTTCGCTCTAGCCACTTCCGCTAAGTGAGACTGAAAATAACGTCTTTACGAACATTAATGACAATGATGAAAGAGTGATGATGTCGTCTCTAAGGTTTATTTTTTATAAATTTCCTCGCCTCCTATTTTTAAGACTGACTTATTGTAGGTACCAATGTAATGTACCAAATAGTAACATAGTTATATTTTTTTCAGGTTTCGGTTTGGCCGCAGCAGCTGCAGCGGGTGTTCGGGCCGGTTACCAAACGGTGCTGCCTTCACCGTATGGGTAAGTACATCGTCGGCTGGTAACATCTGTACCATATCTGTATCATGTATCAATGTTCAGTGGTTCAACACTTCGATATTTGCCAGCACTAGCGGCGCCGCATGCCGCTCTGAATACATCTCACGAGACAAAAATCAGACGTACATTATTCTAAGTTAGATGATATTGGAAAAGCTCGAAATCTTTTCTTGCATCAAAGATCGGATTAGATAAAAAACCTATCTTTCCATTGCACAATTACAATCACGTACGTGCGTTCGTAATGTTTACGATTAGGTCGGAACTTCCTTTTGAAAGAAATTGTTTTGGAAACTCATCAAGTATTTTCCCAACTTTCCCATTACAAAAACACGTACTTTTCTCACGACGTAGGTTTGTTATTGAATCATAGTTCATCAAGACAATTGCGAGGAGACGGTTTTTAAATACCGAGATTCATGAACTGCTCCCAAATCAGAACTGTAGGAAGTGAGCAGCTAAGGTCCAGGTTGATATCGCTTGGCGGTATATATATAGTTTGCTGACTTTTGTCTCGGTAGATGAGGCGAGCGGTGTCTCCTGACGGCTAGCGGCGCGCCGGCCGGCGGACCACACCTAGACTAAATTATCAAACATTTTCACATAGGTATCTATGGCAAGCGTGAGCGTGAGAGTGGATTTTTTTTCGTTTTGGGTGTGAATTAGTCGATTGGGTTTTTTAATGTTTACGTTTTATAAAGCTATATCAGAGCATGGGCGGCGCCGGCGGCGACGTCGTCAGTCGCGGGCGCCGCCCACCGCCGTCACACTTTACGCATCGTTCTCGACACTCAATGTTTTCTTTACTTTTATGTTTTATGCCGTGTTCGTGTAAGATTTTGTTGATTTGAATTGAGTTTTGTTGGTGGTGGATTTCGTTTAATACACTTACTAAGTAATTGTCTAGGTGCGGCGGCGGCGGGTGTCGAGGGCACGCTGTGTGTGCGTAGGTGTGAGCGTGCTCTCGACGGGTCGCCGCCGTCGCCGTCGCCGCCGGTGCCGCCGTGCTGTCTAACATGCATTAGATACAACGCGGCCTAACCGTACCGACCTGGCCTTGCACTCATCGTGTCCCGGTTAATTACATATTGACGTGAAGCTCGATCGATGCTCAGCCAGGGCCACCACGCCAACACAACTTTCCATATATTATTCAGTGACACTCTTGTTTTAATGGAATATAATCAAGTAAAAGCTTTAATCGAATTAACGCTTTTATTTTCGTTACCAATCGAATCGGGTTTAACTACGACGTTTGGGAGATCGATCTACGTTGTTCGTAACGCAAAATGTTAAAATTATCAAATTCGCAAGGATGCCATCGATCGATTAAGTGACCACAGACCAATGGTATTTAAATTATGGATAAGTCCGCACGCACTAAAGTATTGGCCTGAAATGCGTCTAAATTGTACCTACCAACGTAGTATTTTGATGTAAGCAATGATTATAGGTAAATTAATAATTCATTGCTATAGGCAAATCGTTTTAGAATTAGTTTAATTGGATGATAGGTCTACGTACACAATTTTATTAATATAATTAGGAGCTTAGTTTAATTATTCTTGCGATAACTTTTTGCATGTAATTTATGTACTTAATTATTATATACTTTCTCCTAGAAACGTTGAAAGTGGCATTGTAACTTAAGAACCTGTACATCCTCTATTAGCTATCAGACTAGTATGTGGTTGTGTTTTGTATTTTAGTAGATGTGTCAGCTCGGCTTGTGTGAGTATATATGCCAGTTTTAATAATGCTGTTTGTTTTCACCTACTACTACTATATTTTTTCTCTCTTCATAGTAGATTATTTTATTAACTCGGGTATCGAACGTTAAGTAAAATACGAAGCCACGTGACGTAGCTCTATGATCGTAGTGACGAACTGATCACTGTAGATGAGACACAGACTGTGGTAGTTGTATAATAGGTTATTCTTTATGTACACTTGTACTGTTTATTACCAACGTCAGGTAGGTATTTAGAAGTACAGCAGTAGACCACAGGTGGGCGTATAAGGCGGGCGGGGCGTGGATGCGGGCGTGGACCACGCATGCGTATTGCCTCCGATCCCTGTACCATGCTAATTCAGTCGAAATAGAACAAACAACAGTCAGCCCGTCTCTATCACATCTTATAGTGGTAGAAAAAGACGGATAATTGAATCAAAAGTGGTACGATGCTTAATAGTGTGGACGGAGAGAGCCCTCTAAAATCGCTGACGCGACTTGAAGCGAATTCAAGATGCTCTTGAACAAACTTGGCCGCCTTCAAGCAAATTAAGCAGAATTGGCAGTTTTTATTCATGACATTTTGAGTTACCTACTTCATTATAAAGCTGAGACCATTTAATTTTTAGGTTTAAGTTATAAGTCACACGGTCAATCATAAAAATTACGTCCTGTTTTCCGAAAAAAGTAATTTGAGGAAAATTGATAATTTCATACAGTTTATTAGCCCGCGTGTGTGGCAAATTACTACATTATGGTAGCCTGGTCAAAAATTAATAATATCTTCCTCTGAATTCAAAACACTTAGGTATTTTTAGAAAAATCTTTCTTCTTTTCTAAATAAAATTGGATAATGGGCTGTCATCTAAATCTTAATTTTCTCGACTGTTCACGACGAAGTAAAAACCAGGCAAATACCGAGTGGTCCGGATATTTCGGTCGAGGCGGAGTGCCGCCCGTTGTATATTTTTATTACATTTTCTTGAACTTTCCTGGCACTGACGCACGGCGGCGGTTTGTCAACGGCGACATAGGCAGACAGTCGCATACTTACATAACTATAACAGTTTATCGATGTCTACTAACATAACAAGATTAGATGCTCGTGCCTGTCGAGGCTGCTGGGGCTAGGTAGTGTGACCGTTTTAAAGAGTATTAATTTTCGATGTCTCCTCACGAGATTATTGAGAAACTCGGTGAGAGGATATCGCGGGTGATAGTAGACGTCAAATGAGCAGTTACTTTGTGGAGTATCTGATGGTTTGACGTCTTTGATGTCAGAAGGATTTTTGGATAACTTTGATGTTAATTGGCAGGTTGTCGCCCGGATACATGTACAGCACCCCGCAGTACATGAATGCGATGAGCGGGGTGGGCGCTAGCGTGGGCTCGGGCGCGGGCGGGCTTGTGCAGCTGCCGCAACTGCAGCACGCCGCGGCGGTGGCTGCTGCCAACCACTTGTACGAGTACCAGGCGGCCGCGGCACAGGGAGCGGCGGCTTACCAGCAGCAGTATGCCGCAGCCGGCTTCGACCCCTATGCTACAGCCGCCGGTTTGTACTACACTCTCAACTAAAGACATATTCAGGTGTTTAGATTATATTGATTATGTACTGTTGTGATTTCATTCAATTTCTTGCTTGCAACTTAAAAATCTTATAAATAAGCCCTTTGCCTTTAAAGTTTTGACTCCTCAATTTGATTGTTTCGGTTAAAAATAACATTCGTATGTTTCAGCAGCAGCGGCGGCAGCAGCTAGCGGTGCCGGCTATGTATCTCCTTACTACACGCTCCAGGGAGGCGGCATGCAGGCTCCTCTGCTACCTCCACTACCTTACCCCCCGCAGCTGCAAGAGGCACGGATGCAGTAGGATTGACGTAACTGTTCCCAAAAACATTACTGATGACACGCGTATGAATGCAGATCTGAGTTTCAAAGAAAAAACTTACCATTATGTAACTTGCTAGTAAAAGTACCAATCACCAGTAATGAATTCGAGAACTACTATTAAACCCAGTTTCAGGTCTGAATGTGGAATGAAATAAAATAATGACACAGCTGTTACAGCAAACGTTCGGTGTCTTTTGTCGAACGGTAGTTAAAGACGATAGCAAACCATGTCATTAGAACATTTTAATGATTTACACTCTGATGGAAGCAAGGCCAAATATAGGTATAGACTAAATGTCTAGAATCTAGTTGAATCAATAAACCAAAAATGCTAAAGAATGACCAAAGGCTAAAAGCTTTTTATTTAGAATTAAGACCTCGGTACTTAGCCAGATCAATGGTGATGAAACTATGTAGGTAATAATTACGTACTTATTCGTATGTATAACTATAAAAAGCACCAATACCATTATATCATTAAGATACAAACATAAATATAGCTATGTTGAAATATTCTTGCCTCATTCACTCAACTTCCTAACATCACATATTTTTATATCTACATGTATAGACGATAGTCAAATATATTTTCATAATAGATACCCTACATATTCAAATATCTAAATAATTCTTAGAAATGAAATAAACATTTAAAAGCATAGAGCTGTTAAATGACAATAAATACTATATTAAAGAAAGTATTATCCTTGTTTTGATGTAAAGATTATGAAGGAGACAAAGTTTGGCAAATTGTTTTATGCTTGGCTTAATATATGAATTAAAAAAAAAACGATTTTCACTTGTCGTGCGATATAATATGATATTTATAGGAATTGAATAACCTATACTGGTGGATTGATCTAGAAGTTGTTTTTAGAAAAATGTTTTACGTTTCTTGGATAATCATCGATAAAGTGTAAAAACCTCATTATATTTGTGGCATCTATCGATCAACGCTTGCGAAAACGCATTAACTGTCTGACAGCTGTTTTTAAAATGATCAGGTTTAGGATCACTTGTAAAAGATTATATTCTGATTGTATCATCACATACTATTGTGTACTTCCTCCATTATTTCCATTTTACGTAGCTTTTTATTTTAATAAGGTTTATTAAACACATTAATCCAGCTATTGATCTATTGGACGCCTTAGAACGAAACTAATATACCAGTGACTCAGTCATCAATATTTAATTTTCCGTTTGGATTCTATTTTCGAATTTTGTAAAAGCCGCAAAGATTTGCCCAGGTACTTGCCCGAACTACAAATTGAAAATAGTCACAATCGAAAACAATATGACCTGAGCATTTCATAATATATGGTTTGCAATTCCAGTACTAAGTTGCAAAACATGGGGACTAACATCACTGACGCTTCATTGAAAATGAAGCTTTCATTAGTCGATTTGTTTTGGTTGTAAGACGCCATAGATATTTACTTAGGTTTCCTAGTTCTGTATTAACTTGTCCATATTGCTCAATAAGTCCGAAAATGGACTTGGATTAGCGTAAGATAGAAGGAGAGCAATAAAGAAATAAGTAATTAATGTAATTTTAAGGAACGTTCTTATTACTGTCTCATTGAAAAACTACAATATTTTTTGTACACTACCTATTATGCCCTTGTAATATTAACATATTATTACTATAATTTGTTCTCCACAGCGGTTAAGGGTACTTAAGTAGTAGTATTAAAATAGTTAGGATAATTCAATTACTAGTCCATGTAATTTTAATGTATTGAATTATAGGCGGTCGCCGGCCATTTTATCAAAGAAAACACTACTAACTAATACATAAAACTGGATTACAATAAATTTGATTATATCGTCAGATGTCTATTAAAATACACGTGCCATCTTTTGAACGGATTTACAGCATTTCATGGCTTATTACTAACTGTTTATTCCGTACTGCAGCCATTGAATGAAGTATTTGCATGGGAATGAGATTCATCTCAAATGAAGGCTAGATCTTGGACGGCGACATAGTACAAGTTAGGGGTAATAAATAGCCCAAGTAGGTAGGTATCACCGTATCAATGATACGTATAGTATATAAACTTAATTCTAATTGTAATATTCTGTTATTCGTAATTTATTTTGTTGATATTTGTAAATCTACATGTTGATAACTATTTATTATGTGGAAGATAAATAAAAATTGTTGAATATTTACCGACCGAATCGAAGCTCTTACCGCCCGGAGTTTTCACAGTTTACTTAAAACAAGATTCGGTCTAATATATTGAATTATATACATTCATAATACTTTAAAATATAAGTAGAATAATATTTTAAGTAGAAGCATACCAAAAGGAAAATAGTAAGCCATAGACGTGGCCATCTTGCCTTATAAATAGATGAAATATTGTACTAAGTTATATATTACACTAAAATTATATACACATATCATCAAATGTATAAAATTTTCAGAGCGGCCCAACGCCCTGAATTGTCCATAATAGTGCATTTCATTCATAGTAATTTTAAGCACAATTACTATTATATATTACATAACAATATGAACGCGAATTCATAATAAATACTAAATAACTGTTATAATTAATTTAAAATTATAGTATCGTACTTAATTAAGGTAAATATAAAATGGAAAATAAATTTTTAAGGTACATTTTACGTGTTTTATTCGCCTCTGAAAGCGGTGAACCGAATCTATGTGGCACATCTCAATCTATTTATAAAAAAGAAATATGTAGTTTAGCTGTGAAAAAAAATGTGTGTCGTCAAGCATTTGGCGTCGTTCCAACTTTGCCTGTCCGTTTTGACAAAGTTGATGCACCAAAATAACGTAAAGAATTTCTAGACAAAATTACAGTTGAATTCTTATATTCATTGAAATGTTTTTACACTGAATTATTCTCTACTATGCTGTTCTTATTTATTTATATCTATTATGTACATTATATACAGACTAAAAAGAACTAAAGTAATGATAAAAATAAGACTAAAAGTAAGAAAATATAAACATCTAAACAACGACGACAATAGGACACTTAGGCGTCAAAGTATTCCTCCGCATCGCTGTCATCTGGAAACGTGCCCAGAAGACTAGCAGCATTGCCACGCTGAATAGCAATGCTAATTCTTTGGCCAAAGAAAGAGCCAGCCCTCTGGTCACGCGAAGTGTCGACCAGTCGGCGAGACATTTCCTTAAAAAGGAGACGCGCACTCGGTCCCCATGACCCGAGCGTTTCGACCCCAAACGGCTCAAAACTGTAGTTACCAATAAGGTTACAGTATTTGCGCCGCTTGAGGATCTCAGCAGCCGCAGCAGCAGCGCCTGCACAGCCCGCCGTGCTTGCAAGGTGAGATGGCGCAAGGGTGTCGACACAGGTTGCGTCCCACACCAAAGGCCTACCTACCTTCCAAGGCACCAACGTCATGCCGTCTGGTCTCTTGCCATCGTCACGTACCAAGCCGTTTGGTTCTAAAACCGCTGGTACGCCGGCGCTGGCAAGGGCTCGACGAATAATGTCGTTAATGCTGGCGTGCCGTGCAATGCGACCTGCGCTCCTGTAGCAGGACAGGCCATGGTGTCCGAGGCTGTCGACAGCTTCACCGCAGTGACATCGATGCGGGGCAACACAAGGTGCGCCTAAGCGTAGACTCGTAGCGACCCGGAACGATGCGTCATCCATCATAGTGCCAATGGTGGATGACGGAAGTGCCTGAAGCCACAACCCCGACTCCCATTCCCCCACGGCCAGTAGACGGGCACGCTCCACAGTATTGAATGACGTGTTTTCTCTACTAGTGTAGGTTACTAAAATACCTTATTAGCTCTCAAAGAAGAAAAACTTCAGTGGCATTCTAGCCACGAAGCTGAAAGTTACAAGTAGTTGAGACTGTGACACGCACAGATAGCAGACAAGTACCTAATTACAATAAAGAAGAGAACAACAGGGACAGAGAGGGATTATTTCCAGACAAAGCAAATTTGCACAAAGGATAAATCTTTAGGTACATTCTGTCGAGAAGACTAGGTATGTGTAAGTGTATCAAAATTAGATCAAATTAAATAACTCGAAGGAGGCCTCGAGCTTGACGACTCTGGGAAGATCAAATGAGACAAGAAAATGTTTACCTACACAACTTGCACACTTGCACATTTTTGGGTTAAATCGAAATTAACCGAAAAATCATGAGAACCAGGTGATGTAGATAGCACAAACATTTGCATCAATCAGCACTTGGTTTTGGTAGCTACAAAATAAACAGAAAGATGACATGTTGTGCCCACAAGCTCCTAAAATAGTTTTAAAACGTTTCAAATACTGTTTTCAGCAGGAGTTGCAAAACATGTTGTGATGTAAGAACAAAATAACTGGTTTGATCTGCAAAAACATGCATAAGAGAAAAAAGCTCCATAAAATCTCGATTGATTCATTCATTCATTCACTGTCAGGCAAGTGACCAGCCTGAACCACTGAAGTTAGCTAGAACCCTAAAACGTAGGAGCTGCGTAAGCTCTCGTAGATATGCCGTGGCACGGCGTCTAAATCGCGTTGAGAGCCCTCACGACGGGGGACGCGGTTTCCCGGGGCGGGGTCGTCTTGGCGGTGTCTCTTGACATCGCCAACGCCTTCAACTCCATGCCCTGGAGCTGCATTGGGGAAGCACTCCGGTATCACCGGGTGCCAACCTACCTTCGTCGTGTGGTCGGGGATTATCTGACGGATAGGGCCGTCACGTACCCCGGTCGGAGCGGAGAATGGAACCGGCGAGAGATGTCGTGCGGTGTTCCACAGGGATCGGTTCTGGGGCCGGCCTTGTGGAACATCGGTTACGACTGGGTGCTGCGCGCCGACCTCCCTAGCGGCGTCAGCGTAGTCTGCTACGCTGACGACACGCTGGTACTGGCACAAGGGAGGTCACACGAGGCGGCGGCCGAAAACATGACACGCGGGGTTGCGATAGTCGTGGAGAGGATCCGGCAATTGGGTCTCGAGGTGGCATTGCACAAGTCCGAGGCCATGTGTTTTCATGGGCCTCGGAATGCGCCACCGTCGGGATCCCTACTGACGGCAGGAGGGGTTTCCATCGGCGTCGGGTCGACGCTGAAGTACCTGGGACTCGTCCTTGACAGCCGGTGGAACTTCGTGGAGCATTTCCGACGTTTGGCCCCCAAACTGGAACGGACCGGGGCTGCCTTCAAGCGGCTCCTGCCCAACCTGGGGGGTCCAAACGCCTCCTGCCGGAGGCTCTATGCGGGGGTCGTGCGGTCCATGGCCCTTTACGGGGCCCCAGTGTGGGCGCGTTCTCTGAGGCGGCAAGCCGCCCGCTACTTGAACGCGCCCCAAAAGGGGATAGCCCTAAGGCTAGTCCGGGGGTACCGCACGATCTCCGGTGAGGCGGCGAACCTCCTTGCCGGATTGCCGCCATGGGATCTGGAGGCGATAGTCCTCGCGCGCCTTCACGAATGGCGCGCGGAGGCACTACGTCGGGGGGAAACTCCGCTGCCGCGGCAAATCGCCGCTCAACGGACAGACCTCCGGAGCGATCTCATGGTGACATGGAGAGAGCGACTGTCGCAACCCCGTGCAGGGCACGCCACCATAGTGGCGATAAGTCCCCTCTTTGAGGAGTGGCTAGAGAGGCGCCACGGCGCCCTCACCTTCCGCCTGACGCAGGTCCTCACCGGACACGGTTGTTTCGGGAGGTTCCTGCACCGAATCGGGCGGGTGGAAACGCCCGGGTGTTTCCATTGTGAGGATCGTCCGGAGGACACGGTGCAGCACACTGTGGAGGTCTGCCCCGCTTGGGCGGAGCAGCGCCGTGTCCTCGTAGTGGCGATCGGCGGCGGCGACCTCTCGCGCCCGGCCCTGGTTCAAGCCATGGTCCGGAGCGAGAGGGAATGGGAAGCCGTCACCTCCTTCTGCGAAGCAGTCATGCTGGTGAAGGAGGTGGCGGAACGTGAGAGGGAAAGAGCCTCACGTCCCAGCCGCCGCGGGAGACGCCCTGGGCGTCGGGGGTCACGTGGTGGCCCCCGGCCACCGTAGGCGCGGGCCTGTGGATGGCGAGTTATGGGCTAGCTCGCCGTCCAGCCGTCTTATGACGACAGGCCGTGTCGACGGCGCGTTCGTGTTCCACGCGCGCCTCAAAGAGATGTCAGCAACCACGTAGGGGACCCCTACGTGGTTGCACGGGCCGATGCCTGCCAGGGCTGCGGGACTGTTCGAAAGAGATACCGCGGCCCTGGAACACAAAGGGCAAAGAAGGAACATGGATGGGTTTTAGTCAGTACAAGTCTGACACTCCCTCCCGCTCTGCCCAGAGCGGGGGGGGTCATTTGATGATTTCCCATCCCAAAAAAAAAAAAAAAAAAAAAAAAAAAAAAAAAAAAAAAAAAAAAAAAAAAAAAAAACGGCGTCTAAATCGCGTAGGAGCTGCGGAGGCCCTCGTAGAAGCAATGGCTAGGTTTCATGCAGCGTTTGGTTCCTAGACACAGTGGCTACGTCGCGTAGGAGCTGCGTGGGCTGTCGTAGACACAACGCTACGTCGCGTAGGAGCTGCATAGGCTCTTGTACAAGCAGTGACTACGCCGCGTAGACACAGCACGGCAGCGGTTACGTCGGCGTCGTCGTGTTGGTGCAGCGTGGGCTCTTATAGACGTTAGCGCTGCATAGACGTTGTGTATGTGGTGTCACGAGAGCTCCAAGGTAAAGGAGGTAATTTTAGAAATTGTATCTTCAAAAAATTTTAAATATGGGATCAAACTTTAATGAAAATTCGTAATTATTTACTATGATGAGTAATCGTAAGAAATAACGACCGCCATAATACCCACGTAATTAGAAGAAATACTATTGTAAAATAGCTGTGTATCAATTTTGGTGTACAATAAAGTATATTCTTTCAAAGTCACCGACTTCCGAAACTAAGGTAATTTTGCACGCTTTAGAGGTTTTTTTCAAGTCGGTTGTATTTTTGCAAAAACATCTTCTTTTCTATGTTTATTTATTTCAAAGACACTTGATGATCTACCAAACGATGAGCTAGCGCCCAGTAAACTTGTAAATTATCTGCATGACCCCCGTGCACGCCATGAAATGTTTCGTTCGTATTTTAAAAACTACTGAACTTGCACTATTGGCTAAATTGAAAATTACTTAATAAAAAATAAACCATTAGAACCCAACATGATCCATGATTCATTAGCACTGAAAACGGGACGGAGTTTACCTATTATAGTTAACGACTTGAAAGTTTTAGCTGGTCCATGATGAATTGGTTACCAACAGCAAATATCTTTAAACACTACGATTAATTCCAACCATTGATAATAGTGATTGCGAACTGGTTCCAACTATGTACCTACTGACCTTGACTTTTTTTGTGCGTTCGGAACTTGCAATTGTATTTAATTTCCAGTTCAGGTAAATACACAACCTAAATCAAAAGTCAAAAGTCACAGTAAATATTCATTAAAATCCCCCATACAAATCTCTCGGTTAGGCTTCATGACACTGAAAGTACGTAAGTACCTACTTGGTACGCATACCTTAAATGCACACCGCATACCTACGTTTACCTAACGAGACCTAGCCTATCCAAATACTCACTTAGAAGTATTTTGATACCCAGTTTCTATACCGGGTATACAGCGATACCCATACCTTCAAGGCCGGGTAGGTATTGAGATTTCCAGGTATGTCTCATGCGTACAAGTACCTGCATGTAATCGCATTCTGCATCTTATTCCATAATCTACACCTAGCCCATGTATAACCGTAACCTTATCTATTAACCATGGGATTCTAAGAATTGGTACTATTAATATTATTATCTATTTGGTTATAACTTCTTACCTTATTATTTGTAATTTTGTAGTGCAGAGGGTCGCTCGAGGTAAGTTTGTTGTCTTCGTTGAAGAAAATTGACATTCCCGCCCTAAGCAACTGTCATGGGCACAGTAAAAACGACCATAAACATTTTTTTTGTCTATGATTTCATATAGTTGCCAGCTATAAAAAATTTTTTTGTGCGACACAGATAAATAATGAACGTGAAAAAAATCATGAACTAACCTCTACATGTATGCGAAATATTGAACTAACACAAAGATACCTATCTTTTGAAATTCACTGAACTTTATGTTAGTTCACCTTTATAAAGCAAATCAAAAAATTAAAAAAATGGATTCTGCGGTTCACCACGCCGCAGAATCTAATTTTTTTCTTACATTTTTTTTTGCAAATATTTAGCTCCTGGGTTTGCCAGCAGAACTGAGATGAAAGAGTAGAACTAGATGTAGTACTTCTTGTATCAAAAGGGCTATAGTTGACTCTATGTTGACTGAACACACAATTGACAGAAGTCTAAAAACTTGAAACGAACGAAACGTCAGTAAAGTCAATGAATGACAGTTTGTGTTTGTTGGTTATTTTTGGTTGAGCATAAATTGTTTATCATCAATTTACCGATTTATTTCTAAGTGTAAACAAATAACTTAAGCTATGGCTGGTCAAGGGCATCAGTTCCCTGGAAATTTCCAAGGCAATGCTGCTGGAATGCGATCTGGTTTCGGCGGGGGACCGATGAGCGGGCAAATGCAGTCAATGCCGAATCAGCTAGCAGGTATAATTTAAATACCACTCTATATCATCTTGTGTTAGGCATGTTAATTTTAGTGATGATAGAACCCATCCTTGCGTTCCATAGGTATGTGCAGTGGCTCAGTCGCTTCATGTCAGACTGTTTTTCGTTCCATCCGGCTAGACTAGAAGTCGATCTCAACATAGTTCGGGAAAAGGCTAGGCTGAAGATGATGCATTCTTTAGGTGTCTAGACTTTCAAGCTATTTTGACATAATTATGTTATGTTTGTAGCTTCATCTCGGCTGGCTACTACAAGAATTTTTTTCATCAAGGAGACCTGTTTCTTGCTATTGTAAAGTCCATGTTCTATGCTTACGTTTATATTATCTTTAACAGGAGTGATGGGAGGACCCATGGCTAATACCGGTGGGATGGTTGGTATGGGCAACCAAATGGTGCCACCATATGGAGCTACTATGCAGAATCAGATGGGGAATATGGGTATGGGACCACAGGTATGTAGCTAACCATGGGGAGCAGTACCCAGTGATTGGAGACTCTTCCAAAATTAATCAACTCAACTTGTCAGAATCTACGGCTAGACATGGGCCTTTCTCAAGACACCCAGCCGTAAGGATGTCTGTCCATTTAGCTGGGTCATGGGATCTCATGCTAAGTTAGGATAGATTGTTTTTAACTATGAATGGTTATTGTGATACTAATTGTAAAATTTAGTAGTCCCAGTAAATTTATTACAACAATACAAACACATAGTCTTTAAGTAAACTCTAGAAAAACAACTACACATAATTTTAAACATAGTTAACAGTGGCGAAGGTTCCATACAACTCTATTCCTACCGGCTTCCCTTTGAAAACGGGCAATAAAATCACATTAAAGACATGTACTCCGGCTTACCTCTTAAAAAAATTAACCCTTCCCTACTGATAGTTAATTACTACACTAGTATTTAAAACAATTTGACTATTGTTTCTTTTTCGCACTTTTTAGTTGTCTTTTTTGTCCCTTCTAACTGAAGAGAATTTACAGAAAGTTTAAAATACACAAAAAATACAAAATTCTTTAAATATTTTGTTTCTATGTTTTCAGGGTATGGGTGTAGGTGTCAGCGGTGGACCTGGCGGTCCAGGCATGGGGCCTCAGACAGTTCAGCAATCAGGTACTAACAGATCACCACACAGATTTAACTTAAGAACATATTTCAACCACCATCAAGCATTCCATTTTTTCTCGTATGAACCAAATTGGCCCGATAACATGTGTTGATTGATACCAATATTATCGAAAACGTGACATTATAGTGAATGTTATATTGTATTCTCTACATTACATGAACATAACATCACCCCTGTAATCCCTGAAGGGATAGGCACAGTTGTAGCTAATACACATGGCGGCACATCAAGCAATGCAAAACCAAATTAAGCTGATCTCTCATCGTACGGGAGCTCATAAAAAAAGAAAAGTCAGGTTATACTGGTTTTGTAAACCAAACCACACCAAACTTTTGTTCGTCCCGGGTGATGCTATTGCCTTCAACCGGGCACAAATCTAGATTCTATGGCTGCTACTGAGAAACATCTGATGAAAAAACCCAATAACAATTTACCTGACCCGGGAATTGAACCCATGGCCTCATGATCAGCAGTCGGGATTGCGACCACTAGACCAACGAGGCAGTCTTCTCTGCATTATTTTTATTATAATCCTATGGTGTCCCACTGCATGCTATGAGGCCTCTCTGGACTTCATGCAATTCTTCACATAACATATTAATTAATTTACATATCCTTTATTTCCAGGTGCCATGCAGGCAGGCGGTGCAGTGTCTAACAACACGGCACCCCCTCCCGCGCAGCCCCCCGCCGCTCAGCCGCCGCAGAACAAGGAGTTCAATACCGCGTCATTGTGCAAGTATGTACCTTACTTATTTTGAGATTTAACTACACTAATGTATTACACATACATTAGTGTAGTTAAATCTCAAAATCTGGTGTCCATGCTGAACGAAAAGTGAAAAATGCAAGAAACTTGTTTTTGGTTATAGATTTTTTAGTTATGAGTTTTTTTTTTAACAAACAGCCACTCCTGTAGGAGTTTGTGTATATTACGATAAAAATGCAAAAATTACAAACAGAGACTGAGCAAGCACAGCAATGTCTTAGCCAAGAACCTCCTAAACAGACAAGAGGATAATATAATCCGCAAAAAGAGATGGCAAATCCTGAACTTAGACCAGCAACAGTGAAAGTTAAAATAGTTTGTAAGGATAATTTATAGTACAATTTGAATACCTAGGAACTTACCTAGAAATAAGAAATATTATTAAGAAATAATGTATAGTATCTGCTAAGACCTTTTAAAAAAAAAAAATCTTTTAATATTTATGTTTTAATATTTGTACGCCGTTGTCGGCAAAACATAGTGATCTTTTTATATTTACTTACATCTTTTACACCTAAAAAACTTTAACTTTGACTTTGAAAATTTAAAGTTATTTTAATACTGAACCACATAATGTGAATGTTTAATGGAACATTATGAAAAATCTCAAACAAAGACCCTTTCTGATTATGGCTAGATCGCAGATTTAAGAAGAACGCAAAAAGAAGGATGGACGTTGTTTGATGTGTATTTTATTATTTCTTATCCAATACTGATTGGCTTCATTAATTTCCAGATTTGGACAGGAGACAGTACAGGATATAGTGAGCAGAACCCAAGATGTTTTCCAGACATTAAAAGCCATACAAGTAAGTTTAAAACAGTCATTTGCAGTTTAATTGAGTACTCAACTATAGCTGCACACGGATCGTTTCGTGCGTGGCTACAATCGGAATTAAAGCCGCCATCTTTGATGCCTCAGCACATTTCATAAATAAAGAAACAAAAGTTTTTATAAATAGCTCCTCCCTGTCGATGTTATTCATGCTTTTGCTTGTTTTTTAGCTTTTTTTTATTCTAGCTACCAATATGTTTATACCAAACTATTTATGCAGCATTCTTCGTTACTACAAGAATTATTTTCAGTTTCTTTCCGTATATCTTCAAGACAGATTTTTTTTTAAATGTGTTTTTGTGTGTAAAAACTCGATTCCTTTTATTTTCAGCCGCCAAATGGTACTCATAACGGTGAAAATCAAAGTAATGACAAGAAAGCCAAAATGCAGGAACAACTGCGCACAATCCGACTGTTGTTCAAGAGGCTTCGGCTGATCTACGAGAAATGTAATGAGACTTGTCAGGTTAGTTAATGTGTGAAAATATGTCTTATGCTGTCGACACATTCAATCAATATTTTGCGATCCTTATTATGGCCTGTAACTGAAGCGTGCCTATTTCCAGGCACAATGTACATGGCTCACACCTTTCTAATCCACCTGTTTTTTAGTTTAACCTACATTCATTGCAAATAAATGATTTCATTGATTGATTGATATGATGTGAAAGTCTTTCACAACCTTCTTTGCTGGTTCTTCTCCAAAGAAAATGACCAACACGAACTGTGCACTGGCTTATGTGAAATAAAATACTTTGATTTTGAGTGTTTCTGTTCAATACAGAGCATTTTTATAGCTAATTTATATAATATTGTTAATTTCACCGTACTTCAAACTGTACAGTGTACTCTTACTATTAAGATTGAAAGTTTCCCTCTCCAGTGTGACTTATAAGTTCAATTTAAGTCATCGTTGGTGTTTGGCGGTTATGGCAACTAGTTCTTGTTAGTAGCATGTCGATGGCAATCTAAAATGTGTCGGCCCAGAAACCAGTTCTACCATAACGTCTTAAAGCAGGAGCAATTGCAGTGTGGGAAAGAGACTAGAGCTTTACAGGTCGTCTAGCGCCATCTCTTTGGCGCTAGACGACCTGTAAAGCTCTAGTCTCTGAGCTCTAGGCTCTGAGCTACTAATTTGGCGCTCCTACCGAAAGCGTCAAACTAGTAGAAGTGGCAACTCATAGCGCAGAAATCAGGTAGCCAACCGACACGTCTTAAAGCTCGAGTAATTCCAGTGTGGAAAGAGATGGCGCTAGACGAACTATATAGCTCTGTCTCTTGCCCACACTGGAATTACTCTTGCTTTATGACGTCATAGTAAGACCCCAGGTCCTATGCGATTGAACGGGAATTTGTGGCCTCCTCTCCAATTATCCTTTGTAAACATCTAAACATTTTTTCAGGGAATGGAGTACACCCACATGGAAAGTCTTATACCACTGAAAGATGAAGCAGAGAACAAGGCGTTGGATGAAAGACGGAACACTGAATCTTACAGACTAGCACTAGAAGAAAATAGAGAGCTTACAGAACAGGTGATACTTTTATACATATACACAACATAACCTACCTACTGAGCATGAGGTCCTGGGTTCGATTCCTAGGTCATGCAAAGTTTTACTGCGATTTTTCTTCAGGAATTCCTCAGTAGCAGCCACAGAGCCTGAATGGGGCCCGGTTGATGGCATAGGGCGCACTCCCTATTACATGGAATTTAAACATAACTGGCAATATGTGGATGTACCGTAAGGTACACTGCTGCCTAATGTTATATCATCATCATCATCATAACATCACTCCTGTACCTAGTACAGCTACATTTCGCCAGTTATGTTAAAAGCCGTTGTACTTTATAACATCTATATTTTAAGATTACATAACTTTGCTCAGAGCAAGTAATTTAGCTCTAAATTCTTGGCAGTACATGCCCGCGGCTTCGCCCGCGTGGAGTTCGTTAGTTAATTGTCCCATAGGATCTTTTTACCGGGATAAAAAGTATCCTATGTGTTAATCCAGGTTATAAACCATCTGGGTGCCAAATTTCATCCAAATCCGGTCAGTAGTTTTTGCGTGAAAGAGTAACGAACATCCATCCATCCATCCTCATAAACTTTCGCATTTATAATATTAGTAGTAGCTTCTCCTGTGTAGTTGTCGAGACTGAGAATCAGGCAGAAATATTAAGAACCCACTTTAAAAGGCTTTAATATCGATATTTTTTTTACAGGTGGTGTTAAAAAACAAACAGTTGAAGGAAGTGATAACTAACTTGAGGACAATCATATGGGAAATTAACGTTATGTTGACAATGCGGAGATCTTAAGTTAGTGTAGTTAGTTTTAAGTATAACTGTATGAATACCTTACGTCATCAACGTAAAACAAAAGGCATGCTCATTATTTGTTAAGACATTCTCTTTCTAGAAAACACAAGTGTTTTTGTGATATTTTAATTTGACCTTTTATGTTAACCTTTCTACTCATAATATGATTGTTTTGGAATTTCCGAGTCGCTTCGGACTTAATCGGACAATCCGGAATGTAAGTGAGTCATCTTCCTGCCCTCGTCCCATAAGTGAGTATACAACCGGTGCCTAGACATTCGAGCGAAAGAGAAACATGACAACGAAATCTCTATACTGAGTATCGTGTCGTCTCGATCCTTCGTTTTATGACTGCGCCTGCCCCGAATCAAGACACACGTCGCTCAGGGCAAGCTTTAAAACGACGTTGACGTTACTTATATAAGTAAACTTTACATATGAATGTGAACCTTATTGTATATAACATTCGTATAGTGGTGCATGGTTCTTTTGTTTTGGTGACATTGTCAGGATAAAAAAAAGAGCGGCATCAGTTCCGTCTATCGAAATTCATCTATCCAAAAGAACCATGGAACACTATATTAGTAAACTAGCTTTTGCCATCGGTTTCGCTCGCCTTATGGTCGTAAACTATCCCACGGATACGTTTCAAATATAACCTATGATACTTGAGAATAATTTAGCTTTCCATTGTTCAAAGAATTTTCGGAATCGGATCAGTAGTTTCGAAAATTAACCCTACATACAAACTTATTATTAGTATAGATTGAGCAAGTGCGCTATAAGAATATGAACATCAACGTTATTCGAATAAAGTTTACATTCGACTCTAAAAATTACTTGTTAAAGTAAAGTCAACGTGAATTTTAAAGATCCCTCAGTCTGGCAACTGGGGAGAAGTTCGCGACATTTAAAACTTTTGGCAAACTAAACACATTCCGTGTTTAACATTTTTTTTTTGTAAATATTTTGTAGATGTAAGTTAGGTGTGTAATATTGTGTTATGTATACTGTATAGGTATAACTTAAATATAAAGAATAATGAGAATCTTTCATATGTCGTAGTTTTATTGTAAAACTGACCTTTATCATTTGTTTGACAATTGTGTCATGGCTACTGATGTCAGTGCAAGGGTCATGTTGTCTAATCAATGCTTTTGTAGTCAAGAATATTTTATGGCTTTAGAATCGCGGACAACAGACTATTGTGCACAGAAGTTAGTTCGTTAGCATATTTTAGAAGTAATAGCCGAGGTCAGGGGTTCGAACCCATTCGTTTATTCAGGACACACAAAACCCTCACTGCATGTGGCCGGTTTTTTATGAGTACGGAGTTCTAATCCGAAAAGTTTTTTATAACGAAACTGGTCGCAAAGGCAAGTCGGATGTTGACCATACAAAAAAGATGACATTTAACCCAAGACCACTGCTGGAATTAGGCCTCTTCAATCACAGGCCACTTAACTCTATTATCGGCAACTCTCATCCTGTTGCTACCGGCCAATCTCATGGAATTAAGCGTACAATACGCTCAATTCCATGATTCGTTCATTTTAAAAAAATGGCTTTAAGAAATTGACTGCTGCTTACCTTTCCACAGACTGGGACATTGAGGAGGCATAAAAGAAAATCAAGACATATTAAAAATAAATTATTTACTTCAGTAAGATTCGAGAGTTTTCTAAATACAAATTGGCAAACGGCTACGATTACACGTTCTGTTAATAAATAAAGCTAATGGCAAGCTTTTAAGAAACTGAGTATTCAAAATTTGAGTTGAGTAGTATTTAAAATTAAAAACTTAAAACTAAGACTTAAGTACGTTTATCTATCTACGTTCGATCGGTTTTGGGATTTCGGAGCTGGCTTTCTTTTTCTTTTCTAGAACTTTTTTCTCGTAGGGACGATGGTCGACGATTTCGTCGGTGGGGGCTGGGATCTCGTCAGGTTGGGGCTGGTCAGCTTGTTCGGGGGTCTCGGGTGACGCTTCTACTTGCTTTCCCGCGCTTCTTCCGGAAGGCAGTTCATGGAAAGCCTCTGCTAATTCCAGGTTTATCTCCTCAAGCGGTGTGTCACCGGACCTGATATAGACTGGCACGTAGCCTGGCTTCGGAGGCAGGACCTGCCATTTGGGACGGGCTTCTGAAATAGAAAATTATGTTGTTACTTTTGTAAAACTTTTTTTGTCGATGGTTAAGAATGTCATATCATAGACGGGGGGCAGAGCCAAGAGGCTTGACCGTATATTCAAAACGATGCTGCCTTCTTCATAACTTAGTTCGTAGATACACTCGTATAAACCAGCTATCATAGCAGTCTGATGGTCTGGATGTTAATGATTTTGATTGGATGATATAGTGAGCCTGCCCGCTCAAGCTATGTAACTAGTCAGGATAACTGACTTGTTGTTTAGAGCCCCTTATCGTCTAGTACACCGTAATAACCTACTTCGTGAGGCTTGGCAACCTCAAGGCCAGTTTACAGTTTGATAGCAGAGCATTTTATATCGTGGGGGCGTGGGCAATTTCCAAAAGTAGGACATTCGATGCAGCGGACCGAAAGATCGTTTTGTTGTACCAAAATACGTGTTGCCTACCCGAAAAAGAATCCTTAGACCACACTCGATGATATCACGTTGGGTCAACCCACTAGTTGAGCGATCTACGACTAGATACCTAAATTCGATGAAAATTCGCAGTTAGAAGTATTATTTTTTAAATGATTTATGGATGCTGAACGCATCCCTATCAAACCGACATTGTGTTTTAAATAATTTCAACATTTATTTTTTAATACTTATTAAAAGTTTTTTTTTCGCGTACAAAAAATCAAGCTATTATATTACACGTTATATCTGACCTCTACTATGATGAATGATATTGTTGTTAGCGAAAAGTCATGACCGATGACACCAATAAGAATTATACCTCATTAATTTTACTCGTGCTAGTCATAATTTATTTAGGTTTCGTCATATTTCTTATGATTTAAACGACGCTGCGTGTACAACGAGTATCGCATCTTACGGTCTTCCGTGACAAGCCAAGCGTGTTAGGGCCGGCGCTCACTGCCGGCACGGCACGGCGTGTCATGTCAAAGGATTTTATTACTAATCAAGTTATTTTGAATCTTATTTCAATGATTTAGAATTCATGTAACTTTATTTCGATACCACGATGCCGCGAAATGACGCGACGTGCCACGGGATGCTGCGGCATGACGCGACGCGCCGCGGGTTGCTGAATTCACCATTTGTAGATCTTGTTCTCCACAAATTATGCACCCAGAATTGTCTTTTCGTCAAATTAGCAGTTCTTATTTGTCTCTCTTCTTCTTCACCTAGAAGTGCTATTAATACTAAATCCCAGTCAACCATAACGACACAACCAACTTCGAATCCGCGCGGAGCAAAACTGATTGATGGCAGAGCGACTGGGCTTTCAGCAGGATGCCATGGAACGCCGCGGGATGCCGCAGCACAACCTGCCGTGTCATGTCATGCCACGCCGTCAGTGAACGCCAGCCCTTGTGTGCATTGAATATAATATTCAATTTGTCGACATAAAATTCAGATCTACCAACAATGCTAGGTACAACACGCGAACTCTGGCAGTCCTAACTGGTCTGTCTAATGTGCTGTTTTAATTATTTAAAAGCGGCTATAAAAACGTTTTTGTCTCGGCTAGATATATACTTTCTTCGTATGAAGAAAGTTACCGAATTCATCTGCGTGCACGAGCATAGTGAGCCTAACACGAATACGCGGAGTAAACGTTACCTAAAATTGAAATATTTTAAAATGGAAAATACTTAGTTGAAAGGCTCACAATCATCACATTCACATCTATGGGTGATGATACTACGACTACCTAAGTTACTTGTCGAAAAACAAAATGTTATAAAATCCGATGATTCTATTTTCGATTCAAGAATCGATTGAATTTAGGTACATACAGTCGCACGTTCGAGCTATAGTGTCTCGGGTCGCCAATAGACCGCAAGTTGCACGATGAGATCGCATGCATCCGTGCGTCGTAAATTTGCTAATACCTAGAGATAATGGCTAGGCCCGGCTTGTTTAGGTCGCTTTCCTTGTTACTGCGGTCGTTCAACCGACTATTAAATGCAGATGAAACGAGATGCCGATACACAGTGCCAAGCTTTTATGTTTGGTTCTTATTTTTGAGAGAATTGAAGCTTCTTCGCCGTGTCGATGATTTCATTTATTAGAGTCAAATTAACTTCGACCAGAACTCGGCCACCTCGTTGGTGGTGGCTTCGGACAGTTCCAAATGCAGATGGAATTACACATACAGCAGGACAGATGGTGAGCCATAGCGAAAATCGTCATCATCATCTGCTTAGCCATTGCTCAACTACGAGGTTGACTGCCAGTCCTTCAATATTAGCGAAATATTAAAGTCGGAGTTTACGTGGAACTTTATAATTTTAATTGAGAACACAATGATACATTGCATCTACACTTAAAAACTACAGATCCGAAGACATATGGAATGATTGACCGCAACGTTTATATTGGACAGTCAGACCGTAGGTAGACAGTTTAAGATATTTCCTGGCCTTTCTCTAAACTAGAATATTTTGTTTTAAGGCTAATTATGCTGTTAGTTTTAGTTTTTACCAAAGCTAGGTTAAACAGTTTTAGGTGTAGGTTGGTAAGTAACCTAAGCACTATTTCGTTTTTGGACTAGGCTGCTTGAGCTTGACTTTACACTAATGATACGATTCCCTGTCTAAGATACTAATACCCGTGTCTATAAACAAGTTAAAGTGGTTACTTGAGTAAAAGTAATAACTTAAGATTGCGATTTTTATTCTGTAGTTTGGTAAAATTTGCTGAAAGTTAGAACTGTCAAAAGTTATAATTCTTAACTTAGCTGTCTTTGACGGTTCTTACTTTGTTCAAATCCTTGTCTATTGCCTAAGTAATTACTTAAACTCAAGTAATTATTTTAACTTGACTATAGATACCAGACTAAGTGTTAAATGTCACCTAACCTGCGGTCAAAGTATCGTGGTCACAAATGGTCACGATCCAGTCACTTGACCGTTTGACGTAGACACAAGAGATAACTACGTAGTTCTCCTGCGCACGGTTCTACAATCTAGCTGATTCGATTAGACAATTGCTGCAATTCAGTGCAATAAATAGATTTTACTGCGCAGCTAGATACGAATCTAGATTTAGTTGCCCTAAACTTGTACTTGTCCCCTTCAGCCAGGACTTGTGCATTGAGCTCACACTAAATCAAAGATTGTCATTGTCTGTTTTGACTCACGTGCCCCAGTTCTTTATTATTTCGTGTTGCCATTATCTATATTATACTGGGTTATTTGTTAAACGTCGGTAATAGGCGGGGAATGTAGTAGCAAATCATGAAAATGAACAACTTTAATTATGGGACCGAAAATTAAATCGCGAAAAATGTATCATCTGCTCCATACATTGTTGGTTGCGTAACTCGATAAAATTTTGGCAACATCAGATTTTTTATCATAAATAGTTAGTCTCATAGTAAATGTTGCTCACGTTATTTTGTGATTACTGCACTCCCTTTAAGATTATAGTAGATTTTCTGGTGTGGTTATGTGGTAAAAAGATTACCGGTTTGCAGGGAGTAGCGTTAGCTTTAAGGAGGCCCGGGAGCTCCAGACGATCAGGGTTTAATGTTTTTACACAACCTCGTTTCTACGCAGGAAAAAGGTAGGTAGGTACCATTAGGTTTAGGATTTATCTAGATAGGTACATACCTAACCTACAACTCTTTAAGATTGGTTTCTATAGCCTACGCTGACACGGCAGAAGAATTCTCCTATCGCCTCAACTGATAGCGAGTAATCACTTTTTGTTACATAGGTATCCAAGTTAGGCAGGTAGGTACCTACTTCGTTCCTTCTTTAAAAGCTCGTCCTGAAGTTAATTGATTTGGTACCTACTTTATAATAATAAATTTGAATCAATTTGAACCTTACCTGAAGGTTAGCAGTTGAGTTAGTATGTTTAATACCTAATTGCGTTCTTTTCATTTAGGCACCTACAATAATTAGGTATATCGTACCTCTCCGTACAATGAAACACGCTAAAGTTTTTAACGAGGTGATTGTGTTAATCTTTACCAAATATTTATGAATGTAGTATTGGTGAAGATTGATTGAGAAAACATTGTAAATGTCCATTTTTTTCTACACAATCAGTATTGTTTGTTTGTACCGCAAAAAATAGGTACAAGATATTGAGATTTTTATCACAAACATGTTGCACAAACGGACTTGCGGTGATGCGGTCTATAGCTCATGCTCATCATTCCACTTCGAGATTATGACCTCACCTGTGAGATTGCGCTTACTTTGGTACCTAACCAAATACTACTACTAAATGTTCGAAACTTTCAATGCTTGAATCCTGTGTAAGTTAAATATATTAAGGGTGCAAAGTAGACGGTAGAGGGTTTCTAGGCAATCACGTTCATCATATTTATCACGGAGTGATCAAACATTCAGCTTTAAGTAATTTTAAATCCAAATTATTGAATCAAACACATCCAAATATTACGACCGATTGAAGCAATTTAGAACAACTAACCATTACCTACAACTAGAAAATTATTATTTCAAACCAAGGCTGCGCTCGCGCATGGCTTACCTATTACCGCTGAGTAAGCTGTTATGCGCCTTTTAACACTGATTGCTCAAAAATAACAAGAGATAGTTAACTGCTGAGTAAAACCGTTAAAATTAAAATGCCTTCATGATTACCTATAAAATGTTCTAACAACTACCAGTTTGTTTGTGTGTTAGCATCGTGGATGTGAATGTATGGCCGCACCGGCTTTCTAACGGTCGCCGGTCGCCGGCGGGCCATCCGACTCAAGGCTGAGTTTTTGCTTGTCAAAACGCTAACTGTACCTGCATCATTTGTCCAGTACATTTCACCTAAATATATCCCGCAGCACCCATCGATTTTCATCTCAAACTTTACACTGATAAGATTCAGAGTCCAACGCACTCCAGATACAAGTGAAGGTGTCTTCGTCTCGTAATGCTCTTTAATTCTACTGGTTGCCCTAGTTTTGATGTTCAAAAATCGGAACAAATTGTCTCGAACAAATATTAACATTTTGGGGCCTAGATTTTTTGTAGCCGTACCTACTTGAGAGTGCACGGCTACTTACCGGCTATCTGGAAACTGTATTTGACATGACTTTTCCTTATTATTGTTAAAAATATATAAATAAAATATTATCGGTATTGTGTGTACCTACGTAGCAAAAATACCGAAACAATCCGCCACAGACTAATACGCAGTTGAATGACTTGAACTTAGGTAGATATCAGACATCGGTCATACACTACACGATCATTTACGTACCTATTGCGCATTATATTTTTTACAAAGATAGTGTAAAAAAGTAATACAATTAATGAACGTGAGTAATTATAATTGTTCCTCTTATTCACACTAGTAATCTATAAAGTCACGCGAAGTAGTATTTTCAAGCAAAAAATGAAATGGCTCAATTTGTCGGGTGGTATTTTTATTATAAATTGTACCTACCAAAGTAAAATGTTATATTATGTTTTGTCACACAATATAAATGAAAGTTGCACCTAGCTAATTAATAAGGCTAATACTTCTTTTCAGTAACACTGAGTGATACTAAATTAAATGCATAAATATTATTGCACAGTTGGAATTTCATTTCTTCCGAGCGTTTAAAATTCAATAGTGCGTTTTTATTAACATACCATAATGCCTGTAATCTCCGAAGGGTAAGGCAGAGGTCTACCTAATAGTAAACCCATATTTCGCCTGTTATGTTTAAGTCCCATGTACAGTCGCCAGCGCATCAAGTTACCACAAACTGTCGAATTTTCTCATTTGATTTACATTGCTCGATGACCTTGATGATTTGATCCCTGTACTGGTTTTTGTTGACTTGCCCCGCACATTTCGCAAAATTTCGGCTTTTATGTATTATTTAAAAATATTAAAAGAAATAACAGAAAAAAAACAATACAGATTGTTAAGTATATCATTACGTATTTGTTGTTACAAAATTCATGCCGATCTATTCAGCCGTTACAGAGATAATTTACAATTAAGGTTGAAAAAGGACCTATTTTCTACGATTAACCAAAAAAAATTGAGAAGGTTTATTAAAATTTTAAACAATACAATTTATTTGTGATGAACTTAACTATAACATACTTTTTTTACACGGAAAACGCACGAAGGGATTCATCAACAAATTTCTTTGAACATACGCTGTTTTTGGGATTTGAGCCATGTAATGCCCTTAACCGCCAACATTTTATGATTCAAAATCATTTGGAGAAATTTGACAGTTTGACTTGTACCTAATAGGGGGCGAGCTTATTGCCATCAATCGGGCAGAAATCCAGATTCGAGGCAGTGTCCATGGAGTTTCTTGCTCAATCTTCTCCATAGAGATCTACGCTTTGGGATGGGCAACTACAGTACTTTCACAAGTTATTATGCCTTGAGACTGGGACCGTAGCTTCGCTTCCTTTTTTTTGACTTTCAAAAGTCCTGCCTGCCTGTAATGAGTTTGACTCCGTGGCTGCTACCGAAAAATTCTTGCTTTAACTGCTTTTATTTAGCTAGGCATTTATTAGGGTCTCGATGAAAAGGGCTTGATAATTTAACTTAAATTAATTTTCTTTCTCGTTTAAGTAACTGTCTGGACTGAAACATCAACAAATATCTTAATTAATGAAGAAGATAAGAGGGAAATGCAACTAGTTTAGCGACATGACCACGAAAGTGGGTCAATGGAGGAGTCAAGCCGCGAGTTCCTTATCTATATAAGTCTAAACAACTTTGAATAAATGGCGACAATCCCGACTACGTTTTATTAATTAAAACTGACACTATATCTGTACGTGCGTCTTAATTATTGCGGAATAAGATCGATTGATCGAATGAGTCGTTGATCTTTTGATTGATTATTTTTAAATCATCGATCCATCAAAGGCCCCATTTGAGACTATTCGTGCATTGAAAGCCTAAATTAGGATGGTCTAATACAATAATTATCTCACTAATTAGCTCTTTCTTTTCATTTGTTGATGGCATAAGCGCCCCCTGCTGAGCATGAGGTTCTGGGTTCGAAAGTGTTATTGGATTTTTCCAACAGGAATTTCTCAGTAGCCGCCACGGAATCTAGATTTGTGCCCGGATAAAGGCAATAGGCTCGCCCTCTGTTACCTACATGGGATTTAAATATAACTGGCGAAACGTGGGTGTACTATTAGATACACCTCTGCCCAACCCTTCTGGGATTACAGGCGTGATATGTTGTTTATGGCTTGACTCCAAGTAAGAGTCAATATTAAGGGTTCAACAATATTTAGGGGCTTTCCTCTATTCATCTTCAGCCTGCAGTTGTCTACCTATTTATTAAACTTCACATTGCAATTGCACACTGTCCAATGTTTATTACCTACAATATCTTCTCCTAGACCAACCTCTATTTCGACATCCTTCCATTTTGATTCAACAGTTTTCGTAGCACGCTATTGGTAGGTACCCATTGTATAACTCCACATCAACGCCCATTGTCCATTGAACTTTTTACTTTTGTTTACTAGACAAATTAAATAGATACTACTAGGTACCTATCTACCTATAAAAATCATATAAAAGCTTTTTAATCGAGACGGGACGTTATGTGAGAGTCATTGTCCTGTCCAGTGGTGTGTAACCCACGGCTCGGACCCGGCCAATCGTGTTTGTTTTTGCATTATTATAAAATTCCTTCAACAAACTTTTCAAGTCCTACACTATTGCCATATTCACTGTCCAATGCTTTGTTAGTTCTGCTGCGATGAACCTTACTTGAGGTTTCGTGTCATTGTATATTAAGACAAAGTTTTGGTCGTGTTTTCACCTGATGTCTACTATCATTACAGTTTGTTTTTGTTTTTATTTATGTCAATTTGGTTTTAACGAGCACTGTTGGCAGGTTTCTAAGGTACCTAACGTTGCGTTCCCCAGAATTAATTTGGCCCGTGGGTCGATGATATCATTTTCCCGTGTTTTGATTTTAATAAAAACAGGTGTGCAAAAAATGCTTGTAGTCAGATGACTAATATTGATGGGCAATGAGATAAGTTAGTAATCATGAGAATTCTTATATGGCAATTAGTTTTTGTATTAATAGTTGCGTTAGTCAGAAGTTTTTTGCGAATATTTGGAGAAGCCATCAATTCGTGTCAATGGTCGATTGGTTTTACGGATATCGCAATTAACAAATAGAAGCACCGTTAGGAATGTCTTGGAATTACTTCTTGATTCCTGTTTCTGAAGGCAGTCGAATTGAAGCTTAAGATAGAGACGTGCAGTGAATACGGACGAGTCTAACTAGTTCGCAGACGATCTTAGGCTGTGTGCAGTCACCATGTTTCTTTTCTTTAGACAGACTATGGTTCAATGAAAATTATTATAGCACTTTTGAAACAAAATATAAGGCACACAAACGGTAACCATGAATTCGGTACATGATTTACATGATTTTAGTCTAAATCTACCAGCTTAAGCAAAAAAATCAGCTGTTTCTTACATTTTGACCGTATTAGTCAGTAATTGACGAAAAGTTACTCCGTCAGGGATTAAAATCATGGGCTGAATTCATGGCAACAGTTTACATTTCAATGTCCCATTCACACTGTAAATGCTGATAGCCAAACTTATAAAGAATCTAGGTACTGATAAACCATGCCACAAGACTAAGGGTTTTTTTACGACATACACAGGTTGTTTCGATTCTTTGCGTACACTGTCTTAGATTGTTCAGGTGTCTGCAGCATTCCTTTTATTAAACCGTTTAGTAACATCCTCTTTTGTGACACAGCCTCATTCGATACATTACTTTTTTTTTTTAAATAATGCATGTAGTACCTACTAATTGTCTCGTACAGTCACGAGGACCAATATGTTAACACGTAACAACTTTCAAAAGTGTTTTTCTCGTACTGTTCTGTTTAAAATTTCATGTTGGTTACGAACTTTTTTATGAAAAAGATCCTATCTCAAAGTTACAATCGTTATTTCTCGCGAAAATTGCTTTTAAGTTTAGGAAAGTGTAAACATATTGGTACTCGTCATCATCATTTCAGCCGAAAAGTCCACTGCTGGACATAGGCCTCCCCCAAGAAGGGGGGTTTTGCCATAATCGCCACGCTTGGCAGGCGGGTTGGCGATCGCAGTATGGTTGTTGTAGAATCAGAGAACGCTGCTGCCCATTCTCTGGTAAGTCCCTTAGTCGCCTCTTACGACACCCACGGGAAGATATGGGATGGTGCTATTCTTTACGTCCGGACACCATACAGAACAACTGGTACTCGTGACTGTACAAATTACTTTGAAATAGTTCAGCCCGAACGTAACAAGGCGTATCTTCAAAGTTTTATAATTGATAGGTAGGCACTACGGCAGTATTTCCCTTAACATTTTTTTGTTGTATTAATTACCAGACTACTGTTTCATTTAATTTTAATAACAGTATGCTACCATAAAATCGTTTACCGGTACATTAACTTTTTGAGCACATGGAGTTAACAATCAAAATACAGTTTGTTAATCACACTCAAACGTGACTAACGCGTTAACTTTTCGGTAACCGTTGATATAATTAATCAAAGTGTTCTATTAATTAATTCAATTGCAGTGGAAGTAGTCAATGTTTATAATTTAATTACAATAGATACTTTATGGTATTTTGCTTTAATTTACGAAACCAATTAGCATCTCAAAATAGGTGTCAGACAGTATTTGAGTCATCTCTTAATTTGATTATAGAAAAAGTTGTTAACATTTATTTTGTTCAAATATTTTATGAATATTGAATAGTCTCTAATTGAAAAAAAATAACAAGCGATCTGGGGTCACGATCACGGAAAAGGATCGGCGTGTCACGATCTCATCCACGCCCGATATCTCGCCGTGACTTAATGATGACTAACAAAGATAATACATAATAATTAACGTGGTCGTGATTAGTCGTGAACTGTTTTTGTTTTAACACTTAATTCTTTAGACGTAAACGTTTTTTAACCGACTTCGGAAAAGGAGGAGGTGCTTGGTCTTGTCGAGGTTTTTTATGATGTTCCTCTAAGTAATGATTACGAACTGATGAATAAAAAAGATGCTGCGTATGTAATACAGTTTAATTTAAATTAAGATTTATGTTTTTTAAATGGTGCTTCGGTACCTTCGCTATTTTAAAGATTTAATAGCCTATTACAATAAATGGATTTCGTGTAATACAATGCATAAAGGAAATAAATAAAGCGCATTCTAGCTACGTTTATTTTCGCGATCCGTGTATGTTTTTAAAAAAAATATTTCAAAAACTATTGAAAATTAAAACTTACCTATAACAACACAGAAAACCACACAAAGAACTATCAACGACTTGTACATTTTGCTTTAATTTATTACGTTGCAATAAAAAATAATAAAATAAAAGTTTAAAAATTCGCGGTTATACGTCGTGCGCTTGCACAATTGACGGGCTGCGCGGGAGACTGCGGGCTAGCGAGTGATGCGCGCGCGCTCTCATAACCGGATTAAAAGGACTGGGACCTGCGCACACTGTCATTGGCAAGTGGAAGTACTGCAGTACTGCACTAGTTAACACCAGATAGTGGATAACTTCTAGTACCTACCTACAACCATTGTTCATGAGAAAGCTTAGGTTGGGTCACTTTCTCGTGTACTTCGAAAACGAAGTTTCTTGTTTTTCAGGTTTTCTTCTAAGGAACGGAATATATCTATTCAATTACGTTGGTATTTATCAGCATTTTATCTTAACTTTATCTTGAAATATTGCTCTCTACCAGGCATTGAAGAATGATATTGTGAACAGTTGGCTGCAAATGGATGTTGTGTTAGGAAATCAGAACTGCAGTACTGATGGGAAGCTCTACGTCTACGCCAATTATTATCAAGTACCTCTGACGTCACAAATAGCCTGCACAGTCGATAGCAGGCGGGTTGGTGACCCCAGAGCTTGGCAAAGGTGGATATTGTAAGTTCTTCTGTTGAATCATATGACTTGAGAGAACTTGCAGCGATTTCCACAAACTTAAATGTAAAACAAAGCAAGAGATCAAAAAACATGCATACTACCTGTATCAAGCTTTTAGTTGTAAAATAATTGTTATTGTTTACTACTACATAAACAACTTGAAAAAAATAACGAGACAACGTTATGGCATATATTGGAGACTTCAAAAGGGTGTAAATAGACCCTTAATGAAACCGAAAGGCACTTGTTCTCCCCGTCTTTCCTAAATATTTTTTGTTCTTGACCACACCTGGGAACCGTCCAGTTACGAAGATATTGAGGGTCAAAGTTCCAACTTTTTCACAAGTTTTTTTTTAAATACATGTTTTTAATGTAACATTTTTAAACATCTCCACGACCCCCGTACTATTCAATCCATCCATCAGCACAATGCTTTGAGTGCGTTCCATCGAGTCCTACCGTAAAACGTGATGTTTCACCCCAAAAAAAAAGTCGTTTCCCAGCTATAATTATTGCGTAAAGTTATTTAGTTTGATGTACAGAATGCTTGGTTGACGGCTTCGTGGAGGGCCCGTTTACACCCTGTATATGGATTTTTATTGGGAAAAATTCGTTTGGAGACAAACAGTTCATTTTCACTATCAGTAACACTGAAACAAATAGTAAACATGGTTAATATTCCGTTTTCAGTGTTAATGATAACGTAAGTGACGATCATAATCTGCATAGTCTTTTCTCAACCTTTTTGGGGTCGGCTTCCAGTCTAACTGGATGCAGCTGAATACCAGTATTTTACATGGAGCGACTGCCCATCAGAACCTCCACAACCCAGTTGGTACGACGAAATACTATACCCCTTGGTAAGACCGGTTGTCAAACTTTCGTAATGACCAGTAACGACTGTCAAAGATCTACAAAGGGCAGCCGGGGCCAACGGCTTAACGTGCTTACCGAGGCACAGAGGAAACTCGCTAGGTAATGGGTGGTCACTCATCCACAGACCAATCCAGGCAAGCACGGCTTAACCTGAAGATCGACCCGAGCTACTGTTATTATTTAGCGACAAGCTCCTCGATAGTGTGACTAATTTAGTTTTAAAAACTTAGTTCATTTTCAAACCACAGATGACACACTAGTAAACTTCCATAAAGTGATCTAGGCTACTCAATAGGTGGATTGGTCTTGATAATTTTGAAAAAACAAAAAACAAAAGCTTCTTTTTAATTGTTTTTTTTCTAGGAAATCTTAAACAGAAACATACCAAAGATATAAAAAAACAGTAAGTTCCTAAGCCCTATCTAACTGTAGATAATACAGGGAAAAACTTTTGTTAAAAACATCGATTGTTTTGTTGAACTTTCACCTCAGCTGGCATCAAAATATTATTTATTCTGTATAGCGTAAATGAATAGGTAGTCTTGATAACGTGTGTGTTTTTCCGGTAGGCAAAATTAATTTAATCTCAAAAGTGATTCATTGCGAAGTCCAATAAACAAAACTTGTTGTTTTGTTTTATATTTGTATTTTAGGTACTTAGTGGGTCACGCGAAAGGCACGACTTAATGAATGCTTACCTACTTAGACACAGCCACACATCTGAATTTTCAGCGCTCGGTTGTACGGTGAGAGTTCAAATTCGAACAATGCAATAATACTTAGGCGTTCATGTGAGCGAAGCTTAGTGTTGGTGATAACGGGCATATCCTTTTGAAGAATTAGGTTTTAATCAAGTATTTTATCTTGACCGTTATTTTGTATTGCAGCCAAAAATACCCAAGGTTAGCTTCGGGTTTTTTGCGTTTTAGAATCGTCGGCGTTGTTATGAAAACAGTTTTTAGGCCATTTACATACACAGTGTTTAATAACATAAGGTAAAAAAGATAAGATATTTTCACTTAAAAATAACTTTAGTTTAGCGTAAGTATTAGGGGTTAAGTAAAGTATTAAATTGCCGATTTGAATGGACGATTTCGTGAAAAATTATATTTCTATACTATCATTTTTTAATTTATCTTGGAAACGTCTGAACCGATTATGACGCAATTGCAAACTATAGTTAGAGTAAAAACAGCTGCGTTGCACTGCGTATCTTAAATTCTCAAAACACACTCTATGACAAAAATATACCTACTTGAAGTAGTGAAACCGACGGCACATTGAAACAGGTGTTTTGACACACTACCCAATGAGGTAATACTGATACTGCTAGCCTGCGTCATCCCACTGCTGGGCAAAGGCCTCTCTCCATGACTTCCAAATTTTTCGATCCAGGGCCAGTGTGGACCACTGGTCGTTAGTTTTGTCCAGCTCGTCCCGCCATATCCTGCGAGGTCTACCGCGTCGCCGTCTGGCTGTGTCAGGGCTCCACATCGTAGTTATTTTGGCCCACAGCTCGTCAGGCATGCGCCAGCCTAGTCCCACTTTAGCTTAGCGGCATATAATAATATCTAAAAGGTACGTAATTTAACAATTAATCCAATAAAAATGAAATTAGAAAAAAATATAACTACGTCAAAGTTACAAGCAGAACAAAATGTGAGAAAAAAACGGCAATTTCAAATACATAATTACTAGCACTCTGAAGAGCTGAAAAGCTCTAGTTTTATAAAAATATTTATTAGATTAGATTATTTCCGCTAACGACGTATCACGGTTGTTTATATGTTATACACCACAACTATAAAATTGCACGCAATCGAGAGACATGAAATGATTTAATGACTTTTTAGCTTTTTATTAGTAGAGAGTTTCAATGGATTATAAATGTGAATTTATGAGTATGATAACCATATTTTATGCAATGGAGGTACAAATGACTAAGTGACCACTTACGCTGGCAGAATGTTAAGATTATTTTGAACAGTATAAATAAATGGTTCGTCCAGGACCAGCGGAAAGCAATGCGACAAAGCATTGAATTCAATAAATTATATTTTATCCACGATCGGGAAATAATGCCAAATAGGCATAGGTGAGAGCAGCGGTGGCCCAGTGAGAGCAGCGGTGGCCCAGTGGTGGAGGTCCCAACTTACGAGCAGTAAGTTGTGGGTTCGAACCCACAACTTACTTACTTACGTGTAATATATTTCATCACCACTGCTCTCAAAACGGTGAAGGAAAACATCGTGAGGAAACCGGCATGTCCTAAAACCAAAAATTCGAAGACATGTGACATCTACCAACCCGCACTGGGCCCGCGTGGTGGATTATAGCCCATTCCCTCTCATAGAGAGGAGGCCTGTGTCCCAGCAGTGGGAACATTATAGGCTGTATGATAGGCATAGGTATTATTGGTAGAAAATAAATTTCACTTTTTTTATGTTTTTTGAATATTGAGTGATTGGTAAGTCTTTAAATAACCTTTGTACGACAATAGAATCCATACCAGGAACGGATTATTTAATTAATGAGCTGAAAAATATGGTGGGAAAAATATTCGCTTTGCCTTTTAAAGGGTTACAACAGCGTAGCTTGCACGGGTGGGGTAGAGCATGGGTATGTACACAGTACTGCCCCCGATATCATAATTACAGTAAGTCGTGTTACTGGTGTTATGACTTTTTTTACAGTACTGTGATCCTTAAATCAAGACCTTTATGGATCATTTTTCTTTTTTTTATATCTAAATTATTAACGAAGTTACGATAAGCACAATCACAGTAAATGTTGAGAAGATTCAACCGTTCGTTAAAATAATGATAGTAAGTAGACTTACTGTATTAAAATTATGTTTTATTTCATATTTTCACTATCATATTTACAGTAACTAATGTCGACGACGACGAGCATTTTGGCTGAATATACCAAATTTTAATGCGATGAGATAGACAGATCTTGAAGATAAAAAAAAAATTGTTTCAATTTTATTTTTATCATATTTTTTCATGATTTTTGCTCATTTGTAATATTACATTAGTATTTTTAAGACTTACACTTTGTTTAACAAATGTGATTATGCTTTTAAGACAAACATTGTTTGTTATAATTAGGTATTAAGGAGACTGATTCGAATGATCTCAAATAAGTTAATTTTAATTTAGGTACAACTTAGTGAGACTTTTAATGATAGATAGAATTTTAAATTCCAACAATCCCTTCTATTGTTGGAATTTAAAATTATCATAAATCTGTTGTTTATAGTATTGATAAATGGAGGAAAAACGACACTGTAACTGATAATAATTCATACTTAGGATTAAAGATTTTAGTTTTTTTTTTTAACTTTCAGTGCAACTTTGACGGTTTAATAAAGCTTTTTTTCTATTATACAAATTGTTTTTTATTCATAAAACCTTTAAATTAATTGCCTAATACTATTTACAAAACTTAATGTATCGATGTACGGAATTACATTGCAGACATGCCCTCTTATTTCCAAAATACGCGAATTTTGCGAGAAAAGTCGCTGAATTTGTGGGCTAGTTAAAGAGGTTGTAGTAAACATAGTTACAGTAAATAAAAAGATATTTCGTTAAATATAATTACAGTATCTAACCGACTTACTGTAAATATGTTTAAGAAAGTGTTAGTTGGGCTGATAGAAGTGGTAATTATAAATACAATTCATTAGATTTAAAAAAAAACATCAATATTGAACAAATAAATTATATTTACTATTAATCTACACAAATGTATCTTTTGTTATCCGTTTAAATATTTAAGCTATCTGCTATAATCATCAAGATACACCATTTTAAACATCTCGAAACAAAAGTGCGATTTCCCACAATTTAATTTTTTTGACTTACTGTAATTATGACAAGAGTAGCGAAGGGTCAATTTTTGGAAGAGGTAAGCCGGAGTACGTATCTTTAATGTGATTTTATTATTTGTCTATAAAATACTGACTGTGCAGTTTTCAAAGGGAAGCCGGTAGGAATCGAGTTGTATGGAACTTTCGCCACTGGTATGTACTTACATCTCCACATACATGCTGTATGTAGTAGTATTTGTATATACAGAATGTAAAAAGACCCGTCATAAAGCTAACATTCTGTACATCAAAAAAAGTAACACTCCGCAAAAATAAACACTGACTTTCATATCTCCTAAACCAGAAGGTTCCCAGATATCTTCCAGTACATACAATATCACAATGAGGAGATGAACAAGTCTTAGTGACACTTGTATTCTTCTCTGTTCTTGATACGGCGCAGCCGGGCGGCAAAATATACAAGGTGTAAACTGACCTTTCACGAAGCCGTCAACCAAGCATTCTGTACATCAAACTAAGTAACCCTACACAAAAATTATTGCTGCGAAACGACTTTTTTTTTGGGCTGATCACGGTTTAACTCAATGTAACGCACTCAAAACATTGTGCTGATGGATGCGTTGAACAGTAAACGGGTCATGGAGGTATTCCAAGAAAAGTTATGACCTTAAAAACTAATATTAAAAAAAAAACTTGTGAAAAAGTTGGAACTTTGACCGTGAATATCTCCGTTCTCTATGAACTAGTAGGTTCCCAGGTAAGGTCCAGAACAAAAAAAATATCGCAGACGGAGAGAAATAGTGCCTTTTGACTTCGTTAAGGGTCTGTTTACACCCTTTATACAGTGTGTATCAGAAAGGTGTGGACATCGTAATTGCGAAAAAAATGTCAGTTTGTCCCATGCATTTGAATCGAGTAGGTATTGAAATTTTGAATGCGGCAGCTGATACTTTTTTCGTGATTACGATATACGTCCTATACAGAAAGTTGTCCGGTTAGGTGGTCTGTACCACACCCTAAATCTTTCTGAAACGTGGTATTCAGCTTAGCTTCCCGGCCTGTGCCTAATCAGACCGACCCAGACACTAATGTACCAGCACCATACCCCAGTTATCTTATCCAGTCTTTAATTAGCAAATATCATCACATTTCGTGCAATATAAAGTAAGTAGTTCTTAGGTTATCTTAGTTTCTGTGAGAGGTCAGCGCCAACAAAGAAACTGGATACAATGTGGGTGGCCTAGTCCAGACTTGTCCTATATGGTTCCGTACACAAAAGATGAAAACAGGACAACGCGAGACAAACGGCTTAGGCGCTAGCTCTCGTAAATCTAAGCCGTCTGTCTGCGCTTCAGTCCGTCTGTCTGCCACAGCGCGTCGTTCTTAGCGGTCATTTTCTTTACTTAGACTCAGTAGGTGGCCACTTTAATTCCATCATCAGTGGTGTGTTTTATGTCCTCTAAAGGGTAGATGTAGGACACCTTGGATACTCAAGCAAGCACACCAGGAGTGCCGCATTCAAATAGAGTGTCGGAACTGTCGGAAGACCCTACTTGGATAAGCTTTGTACAGGAGACATGAAGTGACAATCAAGGAATTTTGCTGTGCTGGTGGGACCTGACAGTCAACTGGACAGGAGGACCGGTCAGGAGTGTGTGTGAGGATGCTGTGTTGGCGGTACCAACTTAATTTTCTCTTCTAATGTGTGTAGAAATCATATTATTATCCTATGGCACTTGGTAACAATATGCAGCTATTCATCAGTGAAAGATTTTTTGACATCGGATAAATAATTTCGGAGATTACATCCAATCTTACAAAATTTTACCTCCAATCCCAGAAAACTGACAATCCCGAGGCTGAAAACCAGACAGGAATCCGCAAGACCCCTTTCTTACCAGAGAAGAATATCATTCCATGAAAGTTGTGAAGGATTGTCCATATACGCGACAAAACATGGTGACCAATATAGAATTTCCTCATAGTGCAGCAATTCCAGTTTTTAGAATAAATAATGTTTCAATGAGCTTTTACATTCACCGAGCCGACCTGAAAGTACCGTGAAAGTCGACAAGACGAACATAACTTAGCTTTCTGCTTGCCACATAAAACATTAGCATTCAGACATGAACATAACGGGTGCTTTAGTAATGGAGTTGTTGTAGAAATATAGGCAATACCCTTATGGGTATAAAACCTTTTATGACTGGGAAAAGCTGAGTGAAATTGCTAAGCTTTTTATGTGGTTCTGTTGGCGTTTTTTTCAACTGACATCCATGTACTCTGTTACTGCAAACTGAATTAAAGATTCACCAAGACAGGTGATATAATTTAATGCGTAGTGGTATGCATCTAAAATTAGGCTGGGACAGTAAAGGGTGCGGATATACCTACCAAAAATAATGTAGGTTTATAATATAAACCATGGTGCATGATGCTTGCTTGATTGCTTTGCTTGTTTGGTTGTGCTTTGGTTTATGTTTATGTTTCGTGGTCACTACCATTATTATTAACACTAGAAACGGGATATTTACCATGTTTGCATTTCCATATTTTTGTTATTTTTATGCTTCAAATAAATATGACGAGAAGAAGAAGTTATTTTCTTTACGAAGGACGTGTTTACGCCGAATGATCATGGTAGGTATCTACCTTGATTTTTCAGAGAATGATTCATGTTCTGAGAACTTTTAGTAGATAGTAATATGGTAAGACCTTATATTGATATTGATATAAACAGTAAACATTGGAAAATACGTCTGTATCTGTTCTAATCTTCGGAATATAAAGGCCTTTGGCCTGCAGATGGATAATGAAATACGAGTAAGTAATACAATAATCAAAATTAGTTCATACGACATAGATACAAACTTCAAATTTAAAAAACCCCTCTTTTTCATCAGGAGTTAAAAACGATTCACGTAAAATTCACCTTCATTCTTATGTGGGTGCTTTGTGGTCCCGTACTACGAATGGCTTATAATTTAACTATTCAATTGACGTCGCGCAAATTTCAAACTCATCGCTACGAAATATTAGGCCGCTCTTTCATCACTTTCCGCCAATAAGCCGCGTTTAAAGATAAGTTAAGATACATAAATTAGGTTAACAGTGATAAGTAGGTAAACATGATGTAATTTAATATAAAACTTTCATTTCCATACAGATTAATCTGCGAATTTGCGATAAATGAGAGGGATTTCCTCTGCAGAATAAAGTGTAATGTTTCTATAGTATGAATATTTCTTGTCACTTCGTCTATTTGTTACCTAGTTCCTTAACATACCTTGAAATATTTTGTAGACAGAAAGGTTAAAAAATTATTGGATAGGCATGCATAAGTCACTGAAAACTTTACGTTAGTTCTGTTGAAAGTTATTGTAGGAATCCGAAGAAACGCTTTGAAAGATTTGCATTTGCCCAGGCCCTTTTGACTATACGAGGTGGATGGCACCGACTCGAAAATGGTTACCAGGTATTCAGTACATCATTCTGAGCCCCCCATAGAAACTTTTCATCGTTTAAAAAAAAACAGCTGTTTCCTACAAAAGTGTAATACCTACACGGTCAAAATGTATGGAATAGCAGATTTTCTTCTTCACCCCGTATAGTTCTTATAATTTAACTTTATTGAAATTACAGCTGTCAGCATGTTACATAATTAAGCCGATAATTTCATTAAGACTATGTTTTTATAGTTCAATTTAATTAGTCGTAATTATTACCCCTATTTACATAGCCGGAAAATACTGACCGCTCGATATACGACGATTCCCGATGTCCACCATCTGAAACCACAATAAAATTACTTAATAGTAGTGGTTACCAGGAATAATATTAATAAATTGTGTCACGAATTGAATGAATCATTTTTAAAAATTGATTCGCTGTCCACCGCTGGTGGACAAGCCGGTGGTGGACATCGGTGATCATCGGATAAAGATGTATTTGTTATTATTTATTTCGATATGACCAAAAGCTACTAGTCCCTTTAGTTTGGCAGTTGTCATTTTAATCAACTACTAGCTGTTGCCCGCGACCGTCGTCCGCGTGTAATTATTATAAAAATATTATTTACCCCGTTTTTGAAAAAAAAATTCATTAATGCTTCGCTTCTGTTGGTTGTAAGTGATGTTATAAAGCCTTCCTCGATAAATGGGCTATCCAACACTAAAATATTTTTTCAATTCGAACCAGTATTTTCTGAGATTAGCGCGTTCAAAAAACAAACTCTTCGGCTTTATAATATTAGTGTAGTTAAAGACAGCTATAAGTCATTCAAGTCGTATGTGGACCAACGCAAAAAAATCAGAGATACTTATTGTAAAAGTATTGAACTTCTTTTGATGAGCGTGTACGATGATCACCTGTCGCCTACCTACTTGGCCCGGTTCAGTGCGGGCCTCGGTAAAGTGGTCACAGCAGTCGCAGGCGCCGGGTGCCGGCTGGTCGGCGGTCAACGATCGCGCGGGGGTCGACGCACCGACGGGGCCTTGCGTGGCCTTCTGGTTGATGCAACCATGCAACCCTCATGGCCCTCATCCTCATTTTTACAACCACTTTTGTGATAATGAGTTCTTACGCTTTCCTGTCATTAAGTATCCCGTGTGTACAACAGTACGAGGTCGTGAAGTTAGCTTTGAAAAGCTTTTATTACAGTATAGTGTTAGAACTAAAATTACGAGTACCCAGTTTTTAAATCTTACAGTCGATGTTTTGAATAGGATCTGTGAATATATTAGAATATATTATATGCTAGTCCTAGCTTTATTTGCCTATTTTTATGACAAATGTGGCCACTTTATGCAAAGTCATAATTCTGACATAGCTATTTGTCCAATACGGTTTAGACACGTTTCTTAGCTGTAAGATGTAAGTATTGAAATAATCTAGGACGCGCATTCAATAAAAGACGTACTCATATCCAAGTACAAGCTAATAAGCACGAAGTCTGTACCTAATAGTACCATGGAATTAATAAGTACTGATTTATTTAAGCTCCTTGAATAGTACAGACAGTCTCTAGGCTTTTCGAACAACGAGAGATCTATGTAAAGACATATTTTGACTTTAACCGTGCGTTGAGTATAGTTGAAATTTTCTTGGTTAATTGTGCCATTGGTTGGTCATTTTTTTTCTACATTATGTATATATGCCTCACTGAGACTTGAGACCATATTTTTTCTGTGTTTTTTTTTTTCTAAATAGCCTGTAATTTCTGTTTTTTAATCCCTGAGACTAAATTGACACTTGCAAATGTCAAACTTACAAATAATGTTGCCAGCTCTTTTGTGTTCTCAGCTTTTAGTGTTGTACCTACGAAAAAAGTTAGGATTCAACAAACCGGTGTGGTTTGTTGAATCGTAACTTTATATATTTATTAGACGATTAGAAAAAAAAATACAGATGCTGTCAGTGTTGTTCCCGTACACGGTAAAACGGATTTAAAACTTTTTTCTCCGAAAATGGGCAGAACTTTTAAAAAAATACGACAATTATTGGAACTTGACACCATACAAACAATTACAATTTTAAAAATAATTATTATAATACGGCAGTTAGTGTGTGATTTTGAATACTGCAACCCTAAATTTAACAGGAACAACACTGGACTCTGTTTTCTTATTTTTGATGTATGTTTCACTTTGTATATATCTATATCTTATTACTTTTGCATTATTTCGTTTTAAATAACTACCTACACCTTTTATTCAGGATAACTTATTATAAAAAAAACAATACTACTTGATTTTATTAACGGCAATTTACGGTAGTGGTACATCACTATTTTAGAATTGCAAAAAACTGGCAACCCACGTAATGTCAGTTTAGTCTCAGAGATTAAAAAACAAACTATAGTAGGTATCTTAAATCTCTTTGGCTTACCCAATCCTCTTGAAAATTTTGCACGCATATTACTGTTAAGCAAAAACATGTATGCTCTTTCGTTTTTGTATTTAACCATCTTTTTATACCATGTTTTTAAGCATATAAATATTATTCTTCTTTTTCTATTCTCCAAAATGTGACCTGAGGCCCTAGCACGAGTGCGCGGTGTAAACGTAACGTAAATACCTATTTCGATTTTTGAGTCAAAAATACAATTATCCCATAGTATTTTATTTAAATTGTTTGCAACAAGCACAATCAGTATCATCCATAGATATGAATAAATTCTCAAAATTATGAAAATATTAAATGTGAAACGAGTATTTTTTTCTTTGAAATCGTTCCGTTTAAATCGCGCGCTGGTGCTAGGCCAGCCTTTGTTTTTTAGGTCCTATAGCCTATTTGTTTCGACCCCTCGTGCTGGTTCAGTATTCTTTAAGCATTTTTATATTTGTAAAATTGTTGCAATAGTTATCCTTGACTCGAACACTAATTCTTTCCATGACACAGTGATATATTTGATGTTATGCCAACTCCTGTAAGTTGCTATAAGCCTCGTTGATATCATCATCAATTAGCATTAACATCAAGCACATAGGTACTTAATAATAATAAAAAACGGTGAAAATATACAAATTCAAAACAAATATTGACTATAAATATTATAAAAAAAACCACAGTAGTACCAACTACCTCTTCTAGTGAGGACCTATTTCATTTTCATCTATTTGCATGAACTTTCTGACAATTCGACATGTATTTAAAATTGCAGCTTTCTGTAGGGTATACAACATTAATTTTAGTATATGCGAAACCTGAATATAGTTTGATCAGAATAAGTAACTGAATCGATTCCAATAATTTTTAAACCATTTTATATTTTGTCCCAAAAATATTTAAAACTGGTTACAAGTTGAACATCGAGCGACACTAAGCACCTATCGCAATTATTTAGGTACCTACTGCCAAATTATTGTTAACAAGCTCAAGACGACGCTGGAACGCGCGCGCGTGGCTATGCCGCGTGGTAACCACGTTTTTGTGCGGACAATCAGGTAACAGAATAAGCTTATAACTTTGTGATTTTTCATGACAGATTTTTATAAAATTTTTGTACATAATGTATGTACAAAAAAACTTTAGAAAAAAATGAATCAGGTTTCGCATATACTAAAACTAATGTTGTAGAGCGTTTCTTTTAGACTAAGTAATTTGAGGAAAGGTAGTACCAACTACTTCTTTATAATATTTGTAGGTACATACTTAGGAGTTAATTTCCGGAACTACTCATCCGATTGCAAAAAACCTACCACTATTAGAAAGCTAAACTATAGCCGAGTGTTAAAGAAAAAACTTCACGTGGAAGAAGTTGCAAGCAGAAGCTAGTCGAGTTTAAGTGAGTACCAAACTTTATATCCAACTACCACTTCGCCGCGACTTTATCCGCAAAAATTGTGATAGCTGGGCTAATATGGATGATATAAATATAATTTATAGCCCATATCACCCACGAATAATGTAGCTTTCTGCCAGTGAAAGAATTTTCAAAATCGATCATTCGTTCCGGAGATTACCCCCTACATACAAACTTTTACCTCTTTAAATATAAAAAACGTAGACAGTATAATAACATAAAATAAAGATAAGATATTTTCACTTAAAAATAACTTTAGTTTAGCGTAAGTATTAGGACTTAAGTAAAGTATGAAATTGCCGATTTGTATGGACATTTCGTGAAAAGTGATATTTCCATACTAACATTTTTTTTTTTTTTCTTGGAATCGTCTAAGCCTATTATGTATGATGCAATTGCAATAGTTAGAGTGAAAAAAGCTGCGTTGCACTGCGTATCTTAAATTCTGAAAACAAGTTGACATGTTGAGCATGTTTTTGTCTATGACAAAAATATACCTAGGTACTTGACGTAGTAAAACCGACGGCACATTGAAACAGGTGTTTTGACACACTACCCTATGAGGTAATATGCAACTACTAGTATGGTTTTACAAACTGTAAAAGGTTCGTAATTTAATAATTAATCAATTAAAAGTGTAATTAGAAAAAAAATATAACTATACGTCAAAGTTACAAACAGAACAAAATGAGAGAAAAAAACGGCAATTTCATAGTTAAAGACCTATTATTAATTATACATAGAACATCCATAGCTGTCTGAGAAGCGTGTACGCAACAAAATAGACCTCTTATGACTATACAGATAGCAATGAGCTTAAAGGTGAAGGTTCAAAGAATCATAAGTACGTAGGTAGGTAGGTCTGTACAATGTCATCGTGCAGAATTTGAAAAGATAGTGATGTTGTTGATGCACCTTATGTTATCATTCCACTTTGGTCAAAGTCCAGGTTACGAAGACGCTTACTAACTATTTTACTTTTATGTTTATCTTACTTCATCGGCTCATTTTGGCTTTTAAAAAGTTTTTTTTTTTTTTGCTGAATAACAGAAGACCAAAATCAAAATTTGCCAGCGGGCACCATTGCCTGCTGGCAAAATAGGTACGGATCGCGTTAGAAACACCACTCTGCGTTCCATAATCCATGTTGCAGATGTCGGAGAAAAAACAGCCAAGGTAAAGTGGGAGTGGGCTGGCCACGTAGCGCGAATGCACCCGGAGAGGTGGGCACAGATCGTCACTCACTGGACTCCTGACGGGGGAAATCACCGTCGAGGTAGACCGCGGCGAAGGTGGTGTGACGATCTGATCTTGTTTGCGGGGCGAACATGGCCAGATATCGTACAAGGTAGAAAGGTTTGGAAGGAGAAAGGTTAGGCCTTTCCCCAGCAGAGGGACACATGATAGGCCAAGAAAAAAAAATCTTTTGCGTTGAAGATCTGTGATGGGTCAAATTGACTGACTCCCAACCGGCTTCAGCTGCATTTCATAAAGAAAGAAGACTCTAGTCTCACAGGACTAAGACCTGTGACGCTTTCAACAGTAATCAATGGAGATATGAAAGTTTGTTTATCTGACCTAAGAACTTTAAAACACGTCAATAAACGCATCGGCTGATACGTAATAACATTGCAAATATTTTGTGACGCGTTATTAAAAGAGCTCATGGCCGCGCTTGCCTAGGTTAGTCCGTGGATGGGTGACCGCCAATTAGATACCGAGTTTTCTCCGTGCCTCGGAGAGCATGTTAAGCCGTTGGTCCCGGCTGTTGCCGGCCAGTTGTTACAGGTAGTCAGTGCCCCAACAGTCTTACCACCAGTCTTACCAAGAGGTATCGTATCGTATTACGTTTTTGGCTTTTCCATCATTTTATCGCTGATAGAATGTCACTTTGTTTTGGCCTCAAAAGAAAATAAAACCGGGCAAATGCGATCTTTTTATTTATTGCGGTTAGTTAGCAAATACTTCTTGAGTTAAGCTTGAGTCTAGCTACAATTTTAATGGTATTTCTTGGGTCACATTTTCACTTCACGAATCCTGCATCATGGCAAGACCGATTTTTAAGCATGGCTGTCGAAATCTTTGCTCCTATTGGTCAATTAGCACGTACTTAGTGCTTCCAGCTCCCGCCACTCACCAGCCCCGCCTTATTTCTTTCTTGTCAGTCTGGCCCGTTGATCTTTAGATATTTCTTTATTCGTCTTTCCTATCTTAATGCAATGTCATTCATGATGATAGTTTAGACATAATTAGAGTGATAATAAATAAAATATAATGGATTTTTTAAAAAACACGCTATTATCACTAAAAATGATATACATACAGGGTGTAAACAGACCCTTCACGAAACCGTCAACCAAGCATTCTGTACATCAAACTAAGTAACTACACGCAAAAATTATTGCTGTGAAACGACATTTTTTTTGGGGTGAAAAATCACGTTTTTCGATAAAACTCAATGTAACGCAGTCAAAACGTGCTGATGGATGCGTTGAATACGACTGAATGTTACGGACTCAATGTTACGCACAATGTAGAAACATTGTGCTGAAGGATGGATTGAATAGTACGGGGATCGTGGAGGTGTTAAAAGTAAAAATCTAAACTAAAAAAAGTCGTTTCCCAGCAATAATTTTTGCGTTAAGTTACTTAGTTTGATGTACAGAATGCTTGGTTGACGGTTTCGTGAAGGGTCTGTTTACACCCTGTATACATGTATTTTGATTTCCACTATCCACCCCCTGTCTTCATCGTCAGACCCTCAACATCAAATGCAATCTATTGGATTAAAAAAAACTAATCATAAGACTCGAAACTCGAGAGGTTTACTAGTAACCATTGATGATTTCCACTATCCACCTCTTGGCTCCATCATCAGATCAGCTCCAAGATAAGTCTTATGATCCGTAGTAGATGATTATGCAGTTTTATGAGAGGATACGTAATTCTTTATCACAGTGTGTCCGATTAAGTCATGGAAAAGGTGATTTCACAGAGGTGAAGCTTATCGCAAATAGTTAGTTAGATAATGGAATATGTATCTAGTGCTAAGTATGTATCTAGAGTTAAGTAAATGCTCAATACATTGCTCATTACAATGCAATGAAGAAAATTATTTATTTAAATAATATAATTGTTGAAAATGTGCACATGTAGCAATAAGTAATTGGGAGCGAATCAGTCAATGTATTGTATTCGCACAATTCAGCTGTAGGTAGTCTGCCTCCGTAGCATGACCACCGTAGACAAGGATTTCTTTGACGGAAGTATTGACAAAATGACAGATAGTGCAAATAAACCTGTCATTGTGTCGACACAATCTGTCATTTTGTCGATTCTTCCGTCAAAGAAATCCTTGTCTACGGTGGTCATGCTACGGGGGCTGGAGTGACTATATTGGTAATGCAGTGTTTGTAAAATATTGAATGCTTAAACAACATTCAATTTGGATTTATTACAATAATGTAAGAGTTTTAGGAGTGGACTTCATCATCATCATCATCATCAGCCTATAGCAGTCCACTGTTGGACATAGGCCTCCTCAATCGCACGCCATTCAACTCGATTTTCAGCAACTCTCATCCAGTTGTTACCAGCCACCCTGCGAAGATCGTCACTCCACCGAGCCTGACTTCCAAAAAAATCGCAGGCTTCGAAACGACGATATCCCCACTAGATTTGGTAAATTTCGTCAGGGGGAGGAGCCACCTCCCCAGTGATTGGACGAATCTAAGAGTTTTAGGAATGGGCTTACTTGATCTGAAATAAAAGCGCCACCTAGCGTTACCTCTATTAATATAACATCACGCCTGTAATCCCCGAAGGGTTAGGCAAAGGTGTACCTAATAGAACACCCACATTTCGCTCTTACCTACCTCTATTAAATTATCAATTAATGTTCATCAAATAAGAATCAAAGACAAAACCTCTATATGAACCATGATCAAATCCGATAAAATTCATAACCATAACATCAATTCCGATAAATATATTATTCTATCTAATGAAACAATAAAACCGACTTAAAAAACTGACTTTTGTTTCTTAGATTTAGTTTTTTTTTTCTATGGAACCAACTTGGCAGTATACTCTTTTAAACAAAAAAAGAATTTTCCAAATCGGTTCAGGCGTCTTCGAGTAATCGGTGAACATACATAAAAAAAAAGAAATGAAATTAAAGGAACCATTTCGAAATAGACCCCTTTCGAACAAAAAAAGAATTTTGCAAATCCGTTTCTAAATGACGGAGTTATGCCCGAACATAAATAAAAACAAATATATAAACATCCGAATTGATAACGTCTTCCTTTTTGAAGTCGGTTAAAAATATTCACAAAGACGGAACAATAACAAATTAGTGATCGAATCTCTGTTCAATTATCGGAAGAGATTTTCCGGTTGTAAAACTATTTAGCTAATTGAATTATTCGGCCGTGGGAATTAGCCAGCGTTGGCCGTGCTAATAGAAATAGTAAGGCTATAGGCATGGTGTAAACGCCACAACAACCAAGCATTCCGTACATACAAATGAGTAAACACTGCTCAAAAATTTTGGGTTGGAGACGAATTTTTGTTTTTTGAGGTGAAAAATTGCCGTTTACGGTAGCGTTTAATGGTATTAATGGTTTAGGTAAAAATATTACATATTTAAAAAAAATGAACTTTAAACCTTAAGTAATAGTTCAAAATAAAAAAAAAATAATAGCAATGACGGGCAGTACAAGTTCCTTTCGGCATCGTTAAAGGTGATTTTTACACTGTACGTGTTTAGACGATTGTACATGCACCGTCTGTTTTTAAATCTTTTTGTTTTGTAATGATGGCTTCAAAACCCTCAGTTTCAGAACATAAAATGTAAATTATTTAACTTTCTTTTAAGCAAATGTTATGTTTTCTGTACTCGACTAAATATTTTATGACTGAAAAATTTACCTTAATATTTGAGATTATTGCCCAATCATATTACCCCTTGACTTTATTGAATTTTTAACTTAAATAATCTCTTTTATTTTTCAACTTATTTAAATTATTTGTAATTTCAATTCTACTGATTAATAATTTTATTTTAATGTAAGGATGACCCATAATTTTATAAATGGCAGAATATTATGATCCTAATAAATTATGAATCTAATAGCTTTGTACAGTACTCTGACAAATTAATACATTCATTCAATGAAGCTCATATACCTATTAAGTCGCCTACGAAGCAGCTCGTACAGTCTCCTGAAGGTTTTGTCCTAGTGGTGGGACCTGTCCCTGATACAGAGGTGGATGTTAGCGCTTCATGTTAGCGCCTCGCCTCGTATAATATATGACACAATTTTACATGTTTTATTTTAATATTGTGTGTGTTTAATTTTGTTATGCTCTGATTCTTTTAATTCATTTATTTAATTTTTATACTTAATTTGGTTATTTAATTGTAGTGTGTATGTGTAATTTTATTTTTTATTGATTATTTTAATGTACATGTGTTCAATGTGATTTTAATTTTTAAATTGCATGTAATTGTGTAGTTTCTGTTGGAGATCCAATAAATAAATAAATAAATATATGGACTATGTCTGAAATAAATGATTAATAATAATAATTATAGAAAGTTGTAAAAACTAGACACAGCCTGTTATTATTAGAACGTATATTTAGGCTACTGCTTTTAGAGCTTGACCTGTTCGTAAAGATAGGAGACGAATTCTAGGCAACTCTTAAAAAGATACAGTGGATGCAACATCATTGTTCTTTATATTTATATGTGTATACAAACAATCTGTTTTATTAAGAACTTTATATTTAGACGGTCGAAGTCGCAGGTCGTATTATGCCTGCGAATTCGACCGTCTATGGTAAATTATAGATCTGCGATTATATGAGTCACTGTTCTACCGTAACCTGCGTTCAAGTTTAATGTTTTTTTTTCAACAACAGCGCCCTGTGAGGTGTAGATCACGAACACCAATTATGGCAAATTGTGTTCCATCAAAAATACCATTGATATACTGATTGCAATGATTGAACCTACTAATTTCTGGTCAATACAAATAAATAAAATTGACGTGTCTGTTTGTAATTCAAAATAAAAGTTTCTTACGGAATGAATATGAAAGTATGTGCGGTACTTAAGACAAAAAAAATGTTTTTTATTTTTATTTTTGTCTGTCAGTCTGTTTGTTCCGGCCAATCTTCGAAAACTGCGGTAACGATTTTGACGGGACTTGTAAAAGTCCCGTCAAAATCGTCCGTCCGTGTTCCGTCCGTCCGTCTGCGAGTAATCGCAGATAGCTAATTTTATGATGGAATCCAATAAAAATCATTTTTTTTTTAAATTAAAATCTTTTACATTGTGATATTGTTTGGAGATGACCAAAAATTTTTCCTTGAAATAGTTGCTTGGAAATTCGGTGACAATTGTGGATGTGGTAGTGTTCTCTTTCGAGGGGAGTCTGTAAACGTCTTTAATGTCATAGGCACTCTAATCCTGCCCCCGTAGCATGACCACCGTAGACAAGGATTTCTTTGACGGAAGAATCGACAAAATGACAGATAGTGCAAAGAAATCTGTCTTTGTGTCGACACAACCTTTTAATTTGGCGATTCTTCCGTCAAATAAATCCTTGTCTACGATGGTTATGCTACGGGGCTGTGGTTTTTTTAAGTTTCGTAACCATAAAATCGCCGTCGAGGTAGACCGCGGCGAAGGTGGTGTGACGATCTGATCTCAATTGCGGGGCGACCATGGCCTGATATCGCACAGGACAGAGAGGTTTGGAAGGAGAAAGGGGAGGCCTTTGCCCAGCAGTGGGACACTCAAACAGGCTAACAAAAAAAAAAAAAAAACCATGCTGAGTAGTTCTTCCTTCTTCCTCTTGGGAACACCCCTTATCTAAACGCTGGTTTTTCTAACAAACCTTTCAGGCTTTCATTAATTTCTTCCAACTCAGCGATGTTTGCTCGCGTATTATTCCGCTCACCCTCCAATATATCCATCTTCCGGTCCAAGTCTTTCATTTGCATCGAGATATCTTCCAAGGATTTCTCAATTCCGTTGTTCGAAGATTGAATGCCACAGCAGTTTTTGTTAATTTCAGACAAGTTTTTTTCTAAGATATCTAGTTTTAGATTTTGTTGGCTAATCCAATCTGATATCCTTAATCTCCTCTCTAAACAACTCGAAGTTGTAGTCACCGTCGTTTAAGCAGGCGCGCTTAGAGTTACCTATTTTTGAGACATTAGTCTGGGGCTTTAGTTGACTATTTAAAGACCTAGTTATGTTGGGGTCCGAGGTATAGAATCCTTTTGGAGGCGTTCGGGAGGGATTGGAAAAAAAAGGCAGGTGACTCTATTAACGAAATTATTATCCTCGTCGAAACTCGAGTAATACGTAACTCAAGCGTTTTTTTTTTAATAATAGCATATTAAGCGTTATTCTTCATCTTCATCATTCATCATTTCAGCCGAAAGACGTCCACTGCTGGACATAGGCCACCCCCAAATGTCGCCACAATGACCAGTCCCGTGCGAATCGCATCCAGCGGATCCCAGCAACCTTCACCTAGTGTTAGGCCTTTCAACGCAACGTCTTCCGGTACGTGGGCGCCACTCCAGAACTTTTCGGCCCCATCGGCCATCCGTTCTGCGAGCAATGTGCCCTGCCCACTGCCACTAAGTTTGGCAATTATTAGCGTTATTATTGTTAATGTGTATTCGATAAATTAGTAAATTAAAATAACCTCAATTAACTAACTTAACAATGAACTAAAAACTGGCTTCTTAAAACTCCTTAAAGCTGTGAACAGGTAATGTCCCCAAGAGACTGGCGGTGTTGCCACGTTTTATGGCAACGCTTAGCCTCTGGTAAAAAAAAAGCTTATTTGACACTTCCCGTTTTGAAATTTCCTTAAAAGGCGGTTAGCACCACGGTCCGAGAGTTTCAACCCCAAGCAGCTCGAAAACATTGTTACCAATTAGGTTACTCTATCTACGCCACTGGAGGTGCTCCGCAGCCGCAGCGGCAGCACCAGCACAGCACGATGGGATGGCGCAAGAGATATCGACACAATCATGTTGCGTCCCACATTATAAGGCCTACCATCCAATAAAACCTAATTTACATGGTCAAATTTAATTATTAAGCAAATCTCCGCATGTGAGGAGTCGATAGTCGCTCCATGTCGAATACTGGTATTCGGCTGCATCCGGTTAGACTGGAAGCCGACCCCAACGTAGTTGGGAAAAGGTTAGGCAGATGATGATCCGCCGCGGGAGACGACCTGGGCGTCGGGGGTCACGTGGTGGCCCCCGGCCACCGTAGGCACGGGCCTGTGGACGGCGAGTTATGGGCTACCTCGCCGTCCAGCCGTCTTATGACGACAGGCCGTGTCGACGGCGCGTTCGTGTTCCACGCGCGCCTCAAAGAGATGTCAGCAACCACGTAGGGGTCCGCACGGGCTGATACGTGCCAGGGCTGCGGGACTGTTCGAAAGAGATACCGCGGCCCTGGAACACAAAGGGCAAAGAAGGAACATGGATGGGTTTTAGTCAGTACAAGTCTGACACTCCCTTCCGCTCCGCCCAGAGCGGGGGGGGGTCATTTGATGATTTGCCATCCTAAAAAAAAAAAAAGAAGTCGGTAGATAAATTCAATAGGTAACACAAAAAAGAGTTTCAATGATTTTCTGGGTCAATGACCGCAGGTTGTGTAGTTGCAGATTCTGATCGCAATAGACCATGGATACGTGACCATGATTTCGACTTATTAATGTACTTCTCAGGTTCAGGATGTAAATTCACGGAAACAATAATTTTGATTGATTCTTCCTACATTATGATTTATTTGTGATGTGCTAGTTTTTTTTATCGAACATTTGTTTTATTTTTTAGGTAAGTGTTTTTTTATGTACTGGTCGTGAATCTTCATACAGTATAGTAGTATATGTAAAATATCATCTGATTACAATTTAAAGAATAATTTAAATTCATGTTCGCGATGTTCAAATTTCTTGTTCTGTTAATCCTTTGTTAAAATATTTTGTAATAATAATTAAGTTCAAATAGCTATATTGAACTGCCAAATGTTTATTAAAGACAACAAAATGAAAAAAACACGTTTTTTTTTTTAAAAAGCTGATTAACGAAGTCGAAAGGCAATTATTCTCTCCGTCATGTGTTATTGTGATCATTTTTTGTTCTGAACCATACCTGAGAATGGGAACCCTCTAGTTATGGAGATACTGGAGGTCAAACTTTTTTAAATACAAGTTTTTTATGTTATAACTTTACTTTAAATACCTCCATGACCCCTGTACTAGTTAATCAAAGCATCCATCAGCACAATGTTATGACTGAGTCCTACCATGAATTTTCATCTCAAAAAAAATTCGTTTCCCAGCAATTTTTTTTTCATAGAGTTTACTTAGTTTGATACAGAATGCTTGGTTACCGGATTTGTTAAAGGTCCACTTACTTTACACCTTGAAGTTATACCTAGTTCTTAATTCGTGTATTTCTACTCAAGAGGTGATATTATTTTATTAGGTACAATGCAGAATTCGCCAGTTCCATTGAGGTATAGTTTCTTGATTTTTCATACATTCCTAGTACCTTCTCCTTTATTTGAAAGATGTATGTAGATAACATCTCAGTCTACCCTTGCCTCTTTTGACTCCGTGATACAATTCGAAACTACAGCTACAGTTATCTCTAGGTTTTAAAGGTTTATTAACCCTTCTCAGAATATATTCAGTTTGATATAAGTATTTGTAATTAATTGTCTAGACATTGATAACCCCTCATTTGCGCCTTTGATGTCCCTCAACGATTATAGTAATTAAACTAAATTATTGCTGCAAGTAATCGTATGAATATTAAAATTATGACTATTCTTGGAATGAATGGAGAATCGTGCAAGATATGGACATATTTACATGCGCATGCACTGAGATATAAATAGCATATTGTATTGAGATAACGAAATTAATTGCAATAGGCCCGTGGGCAGGACAAACAGGATCTGCGTCAGTTCAAGAAAATATCTGACCATGAACCAATTTTGAGAAACTCGTATGATGTCACAGTTAGGTACTGATGCTACTATTTAGTTAACTTAGGCTGCAGGTTAGGCTACCACTTAGTTTCCTTGAATTAGATGTAGGTAAGATTTTGTCGCTAACTTAAAACAAGGAAGGTGCTGCAGACATGCCATTAAGAAGCTAATGTTGTTAGCTTCGATCAAATTGTAAGATTTTTTGCTATAAAAGGCATGCAGGACGAATTGACGAAGCTATTTCTAATCAATCTACAAAATATTCATATTAATAACCATAAAAATAAGTCACAAAAGTAAATGTTTCAAAAAGCGCCTCCTAAAAAAGTAATTTAGACAAAGGAACAGCAAGAAATAATCTTGCTTGATACAATCTGTAAATGAGAAAAATCTGGGAACTACAACCGCCATTTTTTAAGTACCTTCGTAGTGAAGTTTCTGAAATCGTTTTACATAGGTAGGGGTAGATACCTAAAAATACTCAAAGCATCTAATCTGTCTTACATTACATCAATTTAAAACGCCTACTACTTAATCAAAAGCAACAAAGATTTTCCGGACAGCGTCAATAATATCGCAGGCGCTTTGTAAATTCACCATCAAGCCAGCGTCAAGGTTTATTGTTTTATTCCTAACTATATTGAGGTTAGCTTTCAGAATAAACTTTATGGTTAGAATAAAAATATTGGTATATTTTAAATGCCTGATTGATTTTACCTACCTAATCTCCACACCCTAGTTACTGGGCAGTACGATAAATACTTGAGACCGTTTATAGTACTACCGAAAAAAAAATTAACCCTTCTTCTGTCGTGTCGATGGCACCACTTGATTAAACTTCTTGGACTCATTATGTGGCCACGTTAATCGCAGCGTCCGGGGCGTCCCTTCGGTCTTTTAAAGTGCAGGTGTTGGGATACTTTGGACACTCCAGCAAGTGAGATATCGTCGGGTAGGGAGAACAGCATTCACACTGTGTATCGAAAGGATTACTAACCATAACTTTTTATGAATGGCACCGGCAATTTTTGACCACCTTCCTAATTCCATAAAAAAGGAACCAGCAGTAACAACGTTCGAAAAGAAACTAACTGAACTAAAATAAATATTACAAGTCCATATCGGATTTTCTAGCTGATACATTTTAGTTGTGTGTCAATGTTTGTATGTTTGATGATGAACTGCATCAATGTTTGTATGATAGAATGTACAAGGATTCTTTATTATTATTGTAAATACCTACATTCTGAGCAAATAAATGATTGTTCTATTCTATCCTATTCCTAGAAATATAAATATAATATATATATAAATTTAATAATAAAATAAAAAATAATTGGCAAACTTAAGTGGTAGCGGGCAGGGCACATTGCTCGCAGAACGGATGGCCGATGGGGCCGAAAAGTTCTGGAGTGGCGACCGCGAACTGGAAGACGTTGCGTTGAACTAGGTGGACCGATGACCTGGTAAAGGTTGCAGAGATCCGCTGGATGCGAGACGCACGGGACCGGTCAATGTGGCGACACTTGGGGAAGGCCTATGTCCAGCAGTGAACGTCTTTCGGCTGAAATGATGATTATGATGATGAAATATAAATTACTTTCGCTGGTTCGACAATCGTACTCGAATGTTCCATGTTGGCGGACGGCCTTATCATCAGCATCCTGAAAACCCTGTTCAAAAATGAAGGTCGGTACTGAAAGCGGTAAATTACAAATTAGACGCAGAAGAAGAAATACACATTGTTCATTCTATTTTGGAGATTAGGAGAGATTGCTAATCCATTCTATTTGTGTACTTTGATCATAACAAATAGATATTAATATATATATATTTTTTTTTGATATTTTTTCATATCATTGTCTTTCTTTGTGTATTTTATTGATCTATGGGTGTTAAGTATCTGAAAAAAAATGAATTTATTTTATTATTTAGACTAGAAACGGGATATTTACCATGTTTACTGTTTTTCTTGAGTTCCCGATATTTCGGCGCTGTTGCAAGCACCATGAAGTGAAAGTGAGTGAGTGAAGTGAGTGATAGTTTAAAATCTTTGAATTTATTTTATTTATAATTAATTAATAACTGAATGTTTAAGTCAAAAGGCAAAGCCGCTCGAAAATGTCAACTTATTTAGGCCCTACTTACTAACGAACTCAATAACTTAAAGGTGTTTATTATCGCCTCATTCAAGTTATGTTTCTCCATAACTTTGTGGTTTTACAACATTCTTGTTTACTCCGCGTTGATTTTACTGAGAAACATGATCATCGCGATTGGTAGTAAAGGAATCAGGGGGCTTAGACAAAGTAACAATTTAAAAACGATAACGAAGTTAGAAAAGACTAAAATGTATGGAATTGACATAAGCCGCGTTAAGTCACGTGGTCAATCGACATCGTTATCGCAAGTTGGTAGACAATGTTATAAATTCGTAAAGAAACCATAAATTAACGAATAGCTATCGTGTTTATCCCATACAAATGCGTAGACAAGCAGCGCTTTCAGTGTTCGCCTTCGCATCGATCGTGATCGCCAAAAAAGATAACGAAACGAATGCTAAAACGTTGTAGTTATTGAAACAATATGGCCGGATTTCATTCAACAGCTGATTTTTGACACTGAGTGGGTACATACCATGGACTTAGTATACAAACAGGACTGAGTTCTGCGAAATTCGTAACACACAAAAATGGACCTTAAATGTCACACTGTAGGTTTACTTTTGTTAAGCTATCATAACCGAGGCGAGAGAGATAGCAATAAGGGAGCCCTTTGTCCCTTTCTCTCAATTGCCAACAGATAAAAATGATAAAGATGGTAGAATATATTAAACCGGCAGTCACCTCACACTACAAGTAAAATAAATTACGTGGATCTGTTTTTAGCTTTAAGATAAATTTTAATTATTTTCTTTTAGAGGTTTACAGTTTGTACATAATACTAATTTATTTATTTTAAGTCAAATTAAATATTAGTAACATTATTAACCTAACCAAACACCAATTCTGCAGAGCAAACGGAAAAGAGCATGGAAAGGAAACGAAATTCTTTTCTTTTCCAATGAAATGGTTATTTTTTTTTCTCATAAATTATTATTTCACTATTTTATGTAACCGATGATGTCTTATCCGGAAACAAATTATCTGTCAAAACGATGTTTCTTATTTGTTATAAAAATGGCTGGGCACCCTATTAGAAAGAGACAAAGGGCTCTGTTATAAATATCTCTCTCGTCACGTTTTTCTGGTAGAGTGCTCAGTCCAGTTTATTATACTAAGTCCATGGTACATACTCTTAGGTATTTATTCTGTGCTAGAGACATAAATAATTGAATTCTTTGCGTTTATTGTGGGCTGCACACAATGAGAACACCTGGGAGAGGCGCCAAAATGTTAATGCAAAATTTGGTGGAGCTACACATGACTCCCACATATGGTCCGCGAGTCACGTGGGCACATACATGCAAGGGCTTCACGAAAGTGGTGAACACGTTTGGTTATTCAATGCTGACTCAGGATCCCAGGAAGAGGTGTACACAGGACGTCATGTCCAAGCCAGGTCTAGCACTGACCGCTGTTTCGGATTAGTTAAGGCTCGTTGGAGGTGTATGCTTCGACACAATTCTTCACTATCACCCTTACATAGCTAGCAAAATCACTAATGTATGTTGTGTACTGCACATCATTGCATTAGATGCTATAATACCACCTCCAAGTAATACGACAGCCGGGGGTATAGAAGGTAGTGAAGATCATGCTGTACAACATAGCACCTCCACCAATAATAACCAAAACGAGTTAATCTGAAGCAGGGCTATGCGCAATCGCTTAGTTAGTAGGATGTAATATAGGTACATAAATAAAATTACTATTAAATATTTTAATATTTTTATTAATTCACTTTATAAACTCCATATTTGAACCTTATATAATTTGTATCTCTACTAAACATAATAATTATATTAATCAGCCTTTATACGTCTACTGCCGGGCACAAGACAAGCCTCACCTCAATAGGCCATAATCCAACATGCAAGCTGGATCTAATGGTTAATAAATCTCTTTTAACTTTTATTGAGATAAAACTATAATAAATGCCAATGTGTGTGACACACTGTCTTTATACAGATGAACCAGGGGTACAGAAAGTTAGCCGTGAAACACCTAGGTAAACTACTTTGGTGTTCCACGGGTCAGAAATGCTTCTTTTTACTATTACCTTATGTAAATATTAACAAAACTTAAAAACGCAAAATCGAGAATCAATCTCACAGTTACAGTTGAATAAGATTTCACACAGTCTTTTGTTGCAGTCTTAAAATTGAGCAGTAAAAGAGGCAACATATTAGGTAATTTAACGAAGTCACTTCTTTCGCTCAAAGGGTTCACATTATGTTAAAACAAACTTGGGATGCTCGCAAAAGTCTGAGATTCAGAATGCCTAAGGCTTCACACATAAATACTAAAAAACCTCTGATTACTATAGCAATAGGGACAACACAATCGCTGAACTACTCAGTGTTCAGCGGTTCTGTGTTGTCCCTACTGCGATAATAATCAAGCCAAGCTTGAGCGACGTCTACTAATGACCTAAAAACTTGATTCCGTTTGTGCTCAACCTCCAAAGCTCGCAAGTCGCGATCGTGGTGTAGTCTAGTCCGGGTTTCCTCCAGCTCCAGGCTTCGTAATTCCACGGCCATAAATTCGCTTGCCACTCTCTCGAAGGGGGTCGGTGCCTGTCTACGGCGGGCTCGCAAACGAGGGCGGTTGGGAGAGGCAGCAGACTGCGGTGTCGCTGGCGACCTCAACCGCGGACGCCGCCTGGCAGATGGAGAAGTAGCAGACGCGTGGGGGGCAGGTGGCCGCCTTCGCCTCGGAGTAGTGGGCGCTGCAGGGGCTGGCGGGGATGGTCCTTGAGCCGAAGGCGGTGTGAGTACGAGCGGGAAGGGTGGTGGTGTTTGCATCTGGGATGAGGAAGGCAGAAACCAATTATTTGATGGCTGTGAAGTGGAAGGTTGTGGTGAAGATGTCAGCTTTGGAGTATCATCTTGGGCGACGGGATCATCTTGTGCAGAATATTGTGGTCTCTGGAAAAGAATGGTAGATTTATTAAAATAATATATTTATATAGTAATGAAATGATGTATTACTGAAAAAATGTATTTATTTTTAAGATGTAGTTATGTAAAAATTATGACAATATTTTATGAAACATCTACTACCTACCTACTAGAGGAAATTTGCTCATTATTGAGCATGAGCCTTGAAGATGTAAAATACTTACATTAAATCCTAGCTCTTCTACAGAGACTTGTCATTCAACTGCTAAAGCACCCATTATAGCCAGCACTCTTTCATCACTAGCTGACAAGGTTTGCCTGCTTGCTGGCCCACCTCCAGTCCCTCTTGCATGATGCCTTATGGTTAATGCCTTTTTTTTGTCTTGGATTTCCAATCTGCCCACACCTTTATTGAATAAAGATCATAAGTATGTTATAAGTGTAAATGAGATTAAAAAGCGAAAAATTTGGTAAGTACTTTTGAAATTAATTGAAAAATAAATAAACATCCGGCGTATGTTCTCATATGGCCATCAGACCCCAAAGCATAGCTTGTACTACTGGTGTCAGAGACTGATCACCCGGATCGAAAATCCCCAGTCAAGTGATAACAGAGAAGCGATTACAAGCCAACCTTCATAACCGCAAGGGTGTGTCCACTTGTCCAAAACCCTTGAAAACATAGCTAGGATTGCTAGCCACTCTTCCATCGCACCAGTCTTTCCAAAAATGTTCATTAGGTCCTTACTTTTTTCCACTTATTTATAGTCTTGCTGACACCACCACCAACAGCATTCAAAAGGTTGGTAAGTTCAGACCATAGTCGGTCTGACCTTACCCGACCTTGTGATCCAGCAAGAGGCCTCGCCAGGTCACCATGACTGTAATATAAACAAACAAAGATTCAATACAAGTATTTAATTGATAAGATCGTTTACATTACATGCTGATGAATAAAACTTGGATTTACTTACGTTTCCATATACTCAAGCAGAGTTGACAATTGTTCGGGACTTGCTCGCACTCTTGATTTCATTTTATAAATCAATAATTATTAACAAATTAAAAGTTCGCGGGTTTGATCCAATTTGGCACTTCTTGACTGACACTGACAGCAAAATTTTCGCTACCATAACCAATTTTTTTGTTTCTTAATGAATAAACAATTCGACACAAAGATCGCGACAATACTGTTACATTGGCTAGGAAATGTTTATCGTTATCTCAGAGACGATGACGAAGTTAGATATCGTTTCGCTACGAAGCGATGTTACTTTGTCTAAGCCCCCAGGTGACGTAACTTACGATGAGATCAGGATGAATGCTTCATAGGAACGAGTAGGTAAGTATTTATAAAGTATTATTATTATTTTACTTAGCCCATATTGTCCCACTGCTCGGCAAACCTTTTTATTTTCAAATATTATTTCAAGCTGTAAGCCAAATCTCCGAAAAAAACTCAGAAAATAATTTTAAAAGAATAATTATTTGATTAGTTTTTGCGAATGGCTCGATGTTAAAAAACAACAGTTTTGAATTAAAAAATATATTCTATAAGAATATGTTTTTAATTAACGAGTAAAAAATACATTTACACGTTTGTAGACACGTGGGTTAAAAATGTATTTTTAACCTACTATAACAGGGTTCTAAGTCACTACGACTAACGCTAGCTAGCCAAACAATGAATTAACGAAGAAATCGAAAAGTTACTTGAAGGTTTCTTTTGTGGAATTAAATATTGCAAGATTGACAACTCATAATGGTTCAATCAAACCGGTACGGGTCAGCGGTACACTGTCAGTTACTTGGGTACAGACGCCAGCACTTCAAGCTCCCCGATATTGTAAATTTTTCCCAATCTACCTTGAACCTAATACTTTAGCAATAAAGTTGAAAATCTATTAAAGAAATGTGACAGATTGTAGTAGCTTGATGCGTCTGTATATCGTTATTTGTCTGAGTACGATGCCTGGAGCCAAGTCTGCAATTTGTCCACACTGGTTTGAACGAATCTTTGCTTATGTCCGCGGCTTCGCCCTCGTGGAGTTCGATATGTGTCCCTTGGGATCACACTATCGAGATAAATAGTATCCTATGTGATAATCCAGGTTATAAACTATCTGTGTGCTAAATTTCATCCAAATCCATTCTGTAGTTTTTGCGTGAAAGAGTAACAAACATCTATCCATCCATCTCTTATGGAGATGGATGGATAGTTGTTTCGCATTTATAATATTAAAGTAACAAGTAAGATAAGTAGCATTTCACTCCAGCGATGTAGCTCATAGGTAGAAGAGAGGCATGGAGGTCATCTATGCTCAGAGGAGTATTCCTACAGCTTGTCTAAAATAAAGGTGGCACAAGGGGGCCTTCTTGGGCGTCGGGGGCCGCGTGGTGGCTCCCGGCCGCCGTAGGCGCGAGCCTGTGGACGGCGAGTAATGGGCTAGCTCGCCGTCCTTCCGTCTTATGACGACAGGCCGTGTCGACGTCGCGTTCGTGTTCCACGTTCTCAAACAGATGTCAGCACACAGGAAGTGGTCCACAAGGGCCGATGCCTGCCGGGGCTGCGGGACTGTTCGAAAGAGATACCGTGGCCCTGAAACACAAAGGGCAAAGAACGAAGGAACATGGATGGGTTTTAGTCAGTAGAAGTCTGACACTCCCTTCCACTCCGCCCAGAGCGGGAGGGGTTCTGATCCGAAAAAAAGGGGGCCTTCTTATATTAATCACTTTTATAGCATTTCGTATTACTACCACAACTTTCAACGTGTTTTTGTTAACTATGGCCCACACTTGGATTTTCTGCTATGTCGTGGGTGCCTTTACAAACATTTAAACCCACATACACAAACAGCCAGACAGACCCAAGACAGATATTTGTTCCGTGCGTGGATCGAACTACACCACAACGCCAACCGTGCCATCAAACTTTCAGTAGCCAAACTTTCTTTTTTTTTATTTTTACAAACTTTCGGTAGCTTATTCATGTTTAATCATCTTCTTACAGTTGCATCATCCATTATCTTCTACAAAGAAAGCAGGCTAGAGGTGGGACGAAAAGGATGTGGCTGACGTGATAACATCATCAATATAACCTAGTATAGTATACGACGTCATCAATAATGACTGAAGAATAGCATATCGCGAGAATAAGATCTTCATTACAGTAGGTGTAATTATCAGCACGATCTGTAAAATTGTTGCCGATCATTGTTTCTACATTTTCCCATATATATCTGTCTCGTGTTATTTCGAGGAATCGGAATATCAATGTTTTTTATAAGTAACAGCCTGGCATCAGATCAGCAGAGGTTATGATTGCTTCTATATGTCCCAAGGAAGGTAGGGTTGATCTATTATCATTAAATGATAATAGGCCAATAATCCGTCTTTAGTTAAGTCCGGTTTTTAGTTAAAATTTAACTCAGCATAAATCCCGACGGATAAGACAAGAAATTCACGGTGGAGTAAGGTCTTAAAAAACATTTGAGCATGTAGTTAGATTTTTAACTAGGAAATTCATTAATACCTATTCTTCAACTTGAGGATAAAATTTTTGAAAGGAAAAATAAAATAATTTATGATCAAGGAATCGAACCCAATACTTTAAATTCGGCAGTGGCTTCCGTGTTTACAAGGTCAATGTAGCATGCTTCTTAAAATAAATACCACAAGTACAGTCGCTAGCACATCAAGTTACCACAAACTGTCAAATTTGTATAAAATGTTAATAGTTAAGTTCAAAATCGAATGAGATTTGACAGGATATGTGGTAATTCGATGCGCTGGCGACTGTACCTAAACCGTAACATAGGGCAGATTAAAACAACGAAATTATAAAAATTCTGTATTTTATTACTTATAATATCAAAATTACAAGATACGCATGTAACAATAGGTAATATTTTTATTGGTGGAAGACTATACATTATTAGTTTATTACACAAAAGGTAGGTATAGAAAACAGATTCAGTCTTACCCAATATAATTGTATTACGAGCTAACTATGACCTTACATGTCCTTTGACTGGCAGCCGCGAAAAACAAAAAAAGCTAAAGTGCAGTTTTTATGACAATAGTCAAAATATAGCACAATCATAAAAATGTATTGACTGACATCGACTTTTTACATAATAATTGTTAAGTAACCAAAAAAAACGTATAAATTCCGACGAAAATATAAGAAAAATATGAACAAAAATGTCATCCTAGCAAACTGGTTATTTCAAAATTATAGAACCATTAAAAAGATCATACATAAAACAATTAATAATTGTAAAACTGAGTGAATAACAATTGAATAAACGTTCAAATTCTTAAGGCAATTTAAAACTGATCAATGTATAATAGTTCATTTTAAAGTAGTATTTATTTTTATAGTAGATCTTTGACAGTCGTTACAGGTATATCAGTGGCCCGAAAGTCTGACAACCAGTCTTACCAGTGTATTACTGGTATTCAGCTGCATTCGGTTAGACTGGAAGCCGACCCCAACATACTTGGGAAAAGGCTAAGCAGATGATGATGTATAATAGTTCATTTTCGTGTCTATAATTACATGTATACCAAGTAACCTTCGTAATTAAAGCTATTTGGTGTATAGCGAATATCGTCCGGTCACCGTTAATCACAGCTTGTTCTATGCACTTCGTAACAATGTTTATTCACTGAGTAGACTGAAGTTAACGTTTCCTGAAAAATAAAGAGAAGAATAAAACACTGTTTTAAGCTTTCATGTTTTACAACTAAACTTATAGTGTCACTTACGGGATATCTTCCGTGATTGGCGCTTGCAACAGCGCCAGTCACGGAAATATCGGGAGCTCACAATAATGAACAATCACGGAAGATATCCCGTAAGTGACAGTATAAGTTTAAAGAGAAGACTACCTTGAAGACACACATAGACATGATATATGTATCATTGTGCTATTTTAAACTTAAAGGTTATCCACAAAATTCATATGTATGTACATAATTATAAGACCCTGTAAATATAGGTAGCCATTTTTATCAAGTGACATCATTCAAAAAATTTAAACATGTTTCGAGAAGTAAATTTGTCCTAAGTATAGTAAGCTGTATACCGATGTCAAAAATTTGCCAGTAAATGAGGACCCTTTCATATAGCCACTATTTTTAAGGATTTTTTATTACCTGAATGTCTTTTACGAAACCTATCGCTTAGAATATTTGATTTTTCACTGATACTATCTAGAAAGCATTGCTGACTTATTTCATAATCAGTATTTAAACCACAACAGTTTTTAAGTTAATACAATAACAAATTACATATGGGGAATTGAGGGTTATTAAAAGCTATTTCGCGATTTGTCTTCTCATGCTACAATTTTCATATTAGGAAATAATGAATTCCTAATGATACTTTATACACCGTAGTACTAAAAAAACGCTTTATATAAGAAATATCATTAAAACTCGAGAGTGCAACGACTTCAATTACAGTCATTGTCTCTGTGTCAGGACAAATTCATTTGTAAGTCTTTGACTCTTTCTTAAATGAAAAATTGTCTCTGGACAGGTAGTGAATATCTTTAAGTAGTATATTTGCGTCTAGTGTTCATCCCATAGGTATATCACTCATGTTAACAATGATTATATAAAAAATGATGATGTTATAAAAAATAATATTCAGCTCCTTTACAAAATTCTAGCATTATTCTTCTTAGCTTAACTTTTTGTTGTATTGTGCCTTTGATTCGGTTTAATTATAATTATGTGAAGGTATAGTACGTAAGTAGCGAGGTTAGTATTGGACTGATACTTACTTGCCGTAGCCGCCCGAGTGTGCGGTAGCAGTTGCGGTAGCCGTCGCAGTGGCACTGCTGCTACTGTAGCCGCCATTGCCGCCACAGCCGCCGCCGCATCCGCCACCGCCTTGGTTGTAGGCGTGGCCACCGCCGCCGTTGCCGTAACCGCCTCCGCTGCCGCCGCCGTGGCCGTAACCTCCGCCGCCACCGCCGCCGCCGCCACCGCCGCCGCCGCCACCACCGCCGCCGCCGCTACCGTAGCCCCCGCCGGAACCGCCGCCATAGCCGCCCCCGTACCCTCCACCCTGGCCGCCGCTGTAGCCTCCACCTTGGCCGCCGCTGTAGCCGCCGTGGTGATGGCCACCGCCATGACCTGAAAGACAATTACAGTAAGTAAACCTGTGACATAAGAGGTGAACATAAAATGTTGTGTAAAATAGGTTGTGCTGCCCACAATTTAAAGGTTTAATTATCTAACTACAGCATTAACTACAGTTTTAATCTATTCAATTCTGAAAAATCTGTCTACTTCTAGAAGCGTGCGAAAACAACATGGTGCTAAAAAGTTAGTTAACTATTATGTGCCATCTGCTTAGCATATTAAATATTATTTAATTCATAACTAGTTTTATAAACATAATTTTCCAACTAATTTTAAACTAGTTAGAAGCTATGGTTCTGAAACCAAATCATCTTCTATTACACAAGCATAAAAATTATGGCATCAGTTGACGAAAGTCATCGCCAATGTTTATTTTTACTACTACTACTTATTGCTTGAAATATTAATACACAAAAAGCGTTTACAAAAAGCACAAATAAGTGTGTGTGCGCAAAAAGCTGTGCTGTGCGTACCATGCTCATTCACTACTTTAACGACTATTGTTTTGGTGGGTTCTTCATAGCCGCCACCGTGGCCGCCGCTATAGCCTCCGCCATAGCCCCCGCCATAGCCTCCACCGTAGCCGCCGCCATAGCCGCCGCTATAGCCACCGCCATGTCCCCCGCTATAGCCGCCGCCGTCGCCAAAGCTGAGGCCACCTCCGCCGAGTTGAAAACCGCCACCGAAGAGGAGGCCACCTCCTCCTCCTCCAATACCTAAATGCTTCTTCAGCAGATGGCGTTTCTGTCTGTTGAGTCCAGGCTGTTCCTGGTCTTCAAGTTTCTGCAAAAAATAAATTAAAATTTATGAAACAAATTATGGATGAAGCAAAAGGGCTATCTGAGGATTGAACCTATCAGGTGACATGCTGAAGTTTCTGTTTACCTCGATGGGAAAACGGCGTGAGTTTATATGCAAATAAAATATGATGTATGCAAGTATGCACACTTAGGAAAGCTGACCGGTACATTAAACTTGAACTTATAAATATGCTAGCGCTGTATTACGTCAATATTAATGATGTCTTGGAAATGTTTGATATGGATATAAATATTGATTGGCTTGACTATAGTTATAGTATCTTTATTCAAGACGATGGAATAAATAATCATCCTAAAACAAGGTGTAAACGGACCCTTCACGAAACCGTCAACCAAGCATTCTCTAAAATAAGTAACGCAAAAAACTACGCAAAAATGATTAAATTTGCTGGAAAAAAATTCACGGTTTACGGTAGGACTCAATGTAATGCACTCAAAACAGTGTGCTGAAGGAAGCATTTAATAGTACAGGGGTCAAAATTAAAAAATTCAAACTTGTATTTTTTTTTTAAACTTGTGGAGAAGTTGTAACTTTCAGAACTCAGAACAAAAACATGATTGGAATGACGGAGAACAAGTGCCTTTCGCCTTTTACAGATATTATAATTAATCATTATTTCAGTCTTTTTCCATGTACTATTTCACCCATGACCGAATTATTTATCTGAAACGTAAAAAAAAATGGCAACCAAGCTTAAAGCTTTAAATAGCATGAAAAAACTCCTATTTTCTTTAATAATGTAGCCCGACCCCTCGCATTAAACTTTTCAAAACCCATAATTTGTATTGTTTACGAGAAAATCGATTTAAACCGTGTAACGATAGTTAACAAGCAGTCATAGCCTGATATTAGTTAGAATACCCGCTGATTAAAGATCACGTTTGGTCCCATGCTATGTCTGTTGTTCATCATAGCTATGACTAATAGTATAGTTACGAATTGACACAGAAAATAATAAAAAAACAGTTTAGTAAGTAATACCATTAAATACTGATAAACAGGCGTAGTGAATTCATTTAAAAGCTCGAGATACGATCACAATTAAACATATTTTTAAAATACTTCATGGTGTACATTCGTAAGTTCCAATTATATACTGGTATTAACATATGCGCTAAGTTAGTTCCTATAAATAATTAAATACCAATAAATCTACAATGAATCCTATAATTATAATATGCAAGCATGTAAACAAATCGTTTACTAGCACACATTTCATGTCCTCTAAAAAACTGTCATAACATAAAATATTAGGCTTTTAAATAACACACTCAACTTCAATTATCTTTGCTCTACAATTGTGAAAAACGGCCATAAGTGTAATGTCAAAATAAGTCAGCGACAGTTTTTTTACGGAAGGCACACAACAAACTTTAACAGATATTTCAAAACTGCTGTTTCTGAGTTACGACAGTTTTCTTGAGGACGTGATGATCGTCAATAAATCGGGATATACATTTGGGATCAAAAGTTAATCCACGAAAAACACTAATAAAATTACCTGAACGTAGATGGGCTGGGGGTTTCCTTTTAAATCTCGGGCCTCGGGTTCCTGACGCACATAATGTGGGTTCGTCTGGGCAAGGAGCACAAGGATCGGGAATTGCCTCGAGCGCGTCGTATCATGCGTCCTGGAGTCCCTCGGGGGCGCTAGCACCGGCGACACGAGGACCACTCGCTCCCCACCGTCCAAAGAATTGTCTCTGATAGACGGTACTGCCGCCGTGAACGCTGAAAGCGCCAGCACGCTGACCACCACACTACTGTATCCCATCGCGATTACTGACGCAGGACCAACAAAGCAAACCTATTTATAAGACGCGTTTTTCCTGCGGACGCTGCGACGTCATGAACCGACTACTAGTGCCATCAGTCCGCGGGATCAGTTCGCGGAACGGTCGTTTCCCACTATGACGTGACAAAGCCAAAGAAGTCAGATTGTTTTCAATATGACGTGAATAATTAATGTTCACGCATCAGATGTTATTTGCCGTATAGAACGAAAAGCTGATATGGAAGTACCGTGTGTAGCTCAACGAAAAAAAACGTGATGTTACACGCCTGCCAAGTTGCGGAGTTCATGCACGTATTAAGCTGGTTATTCCCATAAACCGGATGCTCGTCTGTGTGCGTTTGGATCCATACTTAATAACAGCGAACAGGTTCTTTATGGTTTCTGTGGTCGACCAAGATAACTCTGTTGTTCAATACAAAGGTGTAGATTAAATCGTTAAGCCTACAAACTAGTTTTCGCCTTTAGTTAATATTAAGTTGAATAATAAAGTCATTAATGAATTGACGTAGCCGCAGCTGTGATTGAAAAATAGCCTACCAATGTGTGGAAATTCTTCCGTAGTTGGTAAAATATACAGGGTGTAAAGGGAATTTTTACGAAGCCGTCAACCAAGCATTATGTACATCAAACTAAGTAACTTTACGCAAAAATTATTTCTGGAAAATGACTTCTTTTTTGGGTGAAAAATCACGTTTTACGGTAGGACGCAATGTAACGCACTCAAAACATTGTGCTGATGGACGGATTGAATGGTACGGGGGTCGTGGATATGTTTAAAGTAAAGATCTTACATTAAAAATATGTATTTCAAAAAAAAGTTGTAAAAAAGTTGGAACTTTGACCCCCAATGGCTCCGTAACTAGAAGGTGCCCAGGTAAGGTTTAAACAAAAAAAATATCGCAATGATAGGGAGAACAAGTGCCTTGCGGCTTTGTTAAATGTCTTTTTACACCCTTTATGTAACTTACACACGGACACGGTGCGTAGTGGTACGAACTTCGGATCACCAGACAACGTGTAAGTTTTCTTTCATCGCATTGCGAAGATGGAAATAGACTAAAATTGAGACCGAAAAAGAAAAATTTTAATATGAAAGTGGAAAAGCTGGCAGATGGCTAGCAGGGACCGATTTTGTTCCTGACTCATAACTTATGCACACTGAAAAAATCTGATTTTCTGGATTTATGTGTTTCTAATTCCTTCCCTCGAAGTTATTAAGTGCCGATGTTTAACTGGTTTTTCGCATAAACCAACGTAATCTTAAAGTTTTTAGAATCCCGAGGACGAGGATATATGTTTCTTAGAAACATCAAAAAGGAGTGTTTGCTCTCATCGTTTTTACACTAACATTAGATTATAAAAAGCCGATTCGAAAAAAAAGGTGTCTGATATCTTTATTTATTTATTTAAAATAGGTGCGTACGCCAACAGTACATAAATTTTACATTAAAAATTTAAATATACATGTTAGGCTTCTTATGTCGGTACCAATTACAAGTGTACACAACATTCTCTTAAGTACAATATAGCTGTCATATCGTAAAGTTATAAAAATAAAATGTAACATAAAATAAAAAACAAAATATCTTTGTCTTAAACTAGAGTTCGAAAAACTGACTTACACTAATAAATACAAAACAAAAGACAAAATAAAAAAAATATCTAATAAAACTAATAAGAAACTAATTAAAGTTTTTAATACAAAGAGACAGCAAGGGTCTTCTTATCACAGCCACGACGATCAGCTGCCAACTATTTTGCCCCCCCCCCCCCCCCAGTTTTCATAAATATTTGTTTATGAAGACTTGGGGGAAATACTCCTTGTATTTGCTCTCAATGTTTTTACACAAACATTAGATTATAAAAAGCCGATTGTCGAAAAAAGGTGTCTATCATAGGCATTAATTTTGAAGTATACATCTCCTTTACTGAGATACCTTTTCCTTACACAGTTTTAACCCTCTTACCATACAATCATACACATACATACATACTTCTTAATACAACAAAGAGACACCAAGGATCTTCTTATCACAGCCACGACGATCAGTTGCCAACTATTTTGTCCCCCCGCCAAATTTTCATAAATATTTGTTTTGTTTCGTGTCATCATCTGCATAGCCCTTTCCCGACCAGTTGAACTAGATGTTGCCAGAATACCAGTATTTACATGGAGTGACTGCCTATCTGACCTCCACACTATTGGGCAATACGACACCCCTTGGTAAGACTGGTTGTCAGAATTTCAGGTTTAGTTTTGTGTGCGTTTTGTACTTTCGTTTTTGTATGCACGTCATGTCTCTGCGACTAATAAATATTTTTTTCTTTCTTTTAAGTTAGACGAAGTCTCTGATCAATAAAATCAATTAGAAGATCTTGAGAATAGTCTCAAGATCTTCCAATACTTAAGTCAAGTTAATGTAGTAGTTAATAATTGAGTCTAGTCATAGGACTAGACTCAAGTATTACTAAAAAAACTAGTTTTAACCAATCGATGGTTTTAAATTACATAAAATCTGCCTCGTTGTTCTAGTGGTCGAAAGTGCGACGTCTGAGCATGAGATTATCGGAATTTTCTATCAGGAATATTTCAGTAATAGCCACGGAGTCTGGATTTGTGCCCAGTTGGTGGAAATAGGCTCGCCCCCATTACATGGGATTTAAGCATAACTGAAGAAATGTGAATGTATTAAAAGGTACACCTCTGCCTAACCTTTCGGAGATTTCAGGCGTGATGTTATGTAATATGACATCCATATCCTGTGTTAGGCTGCATATAGTGCGAGTACTTTCGCCAGTTACCTGTAAGTCCCATGTAATAACTTACTACCTGAAATCTTGACTCTAGGCTGCTTCTAAGAAATTCCTGATGGGTTTTGCCCAACAACACTTTGCCCGACCTAGGAATCGAATCTAAGACCGCATGCTCAGCAATAGCGCTTGCAACCACAAGACCATATTGCCATACATGAACAATACTTGAGTCTCGAGTTAGGTTTTCTATAATTTCAGCCAATATTTGCAAATTTCAGTACCTAGAATCGCGGGAAACAGATGGATGGATGGATGAAGGGACACACAGAACAGAGAAGAATGGCAGAAGAAATTGGAGGCCTATAACCCAACAGTGGGTGATTCCGGGTTGAAATGATGATACCTACGTCCATACGGAGTTAAAAATCAAGGTAATAAAACCACGATAACAATGGAGGATTTATATCTAATCGCCCACTATAAAGTTTTCTTAGTACTGTTAATTTAATTTATAGGCATCTAGAGAAAAAAATCGAGCCGGAACTTGCATCAATGAAAAATGACACCAATTTGTTGCATTATTCAGATTAATTTTTAAGCTACATCATCGCATCATATAATTATGCCCACTGATATTCAATTATCAAGGAAAAGGTAATTTACCTGACCTCTGAGGTAAGACAATGGAAAAAGAAACAAGTTTTCTTGCGAATAAAGCTTTATTTTCAACAACAAGTATAGATTCTTATCGCATTAATATAATGAGGCTCTATAGTCTATAATCTTCTTGATGGTACTGCATATGGGCTGTTTATTACCGGTGTGATGTAGTTGTCATCTGAAAAAAGAAAAATAAAAAAAAAAAACGTTAAAATTAATTAACTATGCCTTTTACATTAAAAAGGTTCTTAACCGCTGTTGTTGCCATGTTAGTAAAATAATTCGATAGTTACTAATGAATATTCATAGATAGATTTAAATGTAAATAGTCCCCGATTTTGTAATAAATATTAAAAACACTATCATGGGATTTCCTATTTTTTATGTTATTATGTAGGTATACTTAGTGGGTAGTATAGTGTCTATTTTAGTTTTTCGTTTTATCATCATGTGGCGTAATTTATAATGTTATTTATTTTAAAATATTATAATAATATAAAGTTTAGTCTGAGGCCAAGATCTATAAACGTAACTTAGCACGTACTTTGTCTAAGGCCACGTACACACTGTCAAATGCCTTGCTTATGGCCTAGAGTCAAGTGACTTAACGTATGACTTACCTATACTCTGTTTTTCCAAAAGTATTTGATAAAAAAAAAATTACATAATGGATGGCCGATATGCAGTGCTATTTAAAATTGAGCGTTTATTCAAACAATCAGAAATGTTACGAAAGGTACCATATGCTCATACTTTTTCATCAAATACCTAGTATTTAGTAAGTATCTACCATCTACGTATTTTATATTTTCTTGTCCAGCATGCGTACAGTGCAGCCGGATGCAAAATTCTAGAACGTTCGTTTCACTTCGCCACTCGCTAGGCTCTAGGTCTGAAGCAAGCCACCTGTGAGTGCGTACGTAGCCTAAGCCTTTATTCCCATCACTGCCAAATCACAAAAGCCATATAGAGATGGGAACAAGTCTAAGCCCATGCACGTGAAAAGTAACGTTTATAACTTGGCATGAGTTTCAGAGGACTATCTGTAATACATTTTTATTTAGAGCACAGAATGCCAAACTGTTGATAGTTCCATAGTGTTTTTGCCTGCAACATGCAAAAACACTATGGAACTAACCAGACTAAAAATGTTACAAATACATAATCATGTTAGGTATTTGTGTGTTTTTGCGTGCTGGGTACACGCTATGATAAAATGTATTATCATTAAATTAATCAATTAATAGAATATAGAACAGTTTTATGAGGAACGCGAATTATTATATTATTTTATAATTGCATTGGTTTTCGTACGGAAAACCCGATAACCACAAATGCATGGAAATCTTTATCGGTATGTGGGTATTATTCTCAGTAAAATAAAAAAAAAAAAACATGATCTCCTTGCCGTTCTTATTTATGAGTATACAATGTATTGTGTGGTTTGAATGAGAACAAAAAAACGCTTACCCAGTCGGCAAGCCGAATCTACTAATCCAAAATCTTTTTTTTCTTCTTTGTTTGTTTGGTACAGCTACTGCTATCTGTAGCAGAAGAAAAATCTCATTCAGACTACACAATCATATTAATCTTTCGAATTTTAGTAAAGAAGAAAAAGTCAAATGATTTAAGGCGTTACTTACTATTTTGGCTCGAGCCATGTTTATTATTGGGTATGTTAATAATAAGAATAACATGAGAATAAGAATCATAACTATAATTTTCATACAATTACCTGGCATATTGACAACTACGCTTGGGACCCTGTTGGCACCATAAGAGGCCCCTTGAGCTCCATATCCGCCATAAGACGTCCTGGGACCCTGGTCCCCGGTATACAGGTGGAACTGGAAAGACAAGAATAAAAAATAACATAAAACTTAATTACATAAAAGTTAAGGAAAATGTGAAGGCCAAAAAGCTAAACCCAACAAGAACCTATTATTACCAATTTTATTACTACCACCACAATAATAAAACCGTTACGAATTAATTAGCCATAACTCATTAGTTACAGAAGATAGAATCTAGGTATACGGTTTTGTGATGAAATGTGATTACCAAACCATCTACTAACGTTGGTAGTAGTTGGTTATTAAGTGTTATTGAGGGTTCAACAGTTAACATTGAACGATAAAGAGAGTATAAAAATAGTATAAAAATATAGGCTCAACTGAAAAAAAATAACGGGTCACACGACGCATCTACTACGCATCGTTGCTGCTACACACCATAGTCGCTGCTATTCACTATAGTCGCTTCTACGCGTTGTAGTCGCTGGTAGGTACCGTAACCGCTATTAATCATCGAAGCCGCTACTACGTATCGTAGCCGCAGCTACGCAGCGTAGCAGTCGTAGCTTTACAGCGCAGTCGCAGCCACGTAGGCGTAGCGTCACAAAACCAGCGTATGTGATGGTGTGAGATGGGAAGAAATGCTTCATCGTCGAGTATTGTGTATAGCCGTAGCTCGTAGGCCATAATAACAATGTGCAGCTTTTAATGTAATAATATAGGCTTGAATTCAAACGAGCATGGGCTCCGCACGCTAGCAACCTCTGAGGATATTATTTTATCGCGGCAGTCGAGTACGTACGTAGTCAAGTATGCAGATGCGTGTACTATAATTGATTTATCCTTTACTATGCTTACGTGCATGGATCAAAGGTTCAGGCAAAGATCAAAACTAAGTAACAATAAAATTATTGTTCACATGATGGAATTCCTATTAATATTTTCATTGACTTTGTAAACATAATTATATTTTTTCTCCGTACTATGGCTTTTCCCTTTTTCCATTGTAGCGTTAGGTAATAACTAAATATGAGTAACGCTACAGGGAAAACCATTTTTTTTTTCAAATAACTTTCGAAACCGTGTCTCGTTTCGAAATCGTGTTACTTTAAATAAACCTTCAATAATTAGTTGTATTTATAAAAAGCGGAGATTGATGCTAATTTACTTTTTTAATAACAGAAAGGTATGCGATAGAACGTCTTTAAATGTTGTCAAACTACTTCAAACATATCATTTCAAAGGTGTGGCTTTATGGCTTTTGCTAATCTAATTTTGTTCTGGAGTCTGCCAAGGAAGGAGCCAAGGACACTACTGAGGTGCCAAACCCGTGGATAAGATCTGGGGCCGACATCATTTAGATTGCCATCGACACGTTAAGAAAAATAAGATAGTCATAGGGTCTCCGTGGCAGCCAACAGCAATCTGAGCGCCATAGTCGGGAGGCATAACAGCCCGTCGGTGAGGTCTCTAGTCACCTCTACACTGTCTGTGTTTTTAGTTAAGTACTAACATAGGTTAAGAATATTGTTACCAACCCAATGGATCTTGGACAAGGATTTCTTTGACGGAAGAATCGACAAAATGACAGATTGTGTCGACACAATGACAGATTTCTTTGCACTATCTGTCATTTTGTCGATTCTTCCGTCAAAGAAATCCTTGTCTACGGCTTAATAAATGAATGATTAATAATAGTAGGGAATTTGAGGAGGAAGTGGGGCAGTATAACAAAAGAGGCATAATGTTATGACGTAATTGCTTCTGACACTACCGTAAAGTTTCTTATTTGCGACTTACCCCCACTAGGTATGACGACCACACTCGGTTGAACCGCAGCTCCTTGCATATAATTCTTGTAAGCTGTAATTATAATGCCATTTATATCATAATTAAGAAACGTTTGCAATGTTCGTCCGGACGAAAATTTGTAAAATAAAATATATACATGTTTTTTGTTACTGGATTTGAAGAATAGATTAAAAGAAGCTGGATATGTAATATACTTGTACTGATATATTGCATCGAAGTATTAGATATAAATAAACAAGGTGTAAATCGACCCTTCGCGAAGAAAAAAAACTCGAAAAATATTGATGGGAAATATTTTTTTTTGCCCATGGAGTGAAAAATGACGGTTTACGGTGGGACTCAATGTAATGCACTTAAATAGTAAAGGGGCTAAGGAGGTATTTAAAGTAAAGTTAAAACATTTAAAACTTTTATTTGAAAAAATCTTGGAATTTTGGCCTCCAATATCTGTTACTAGAAGATTCCCAAGTATGGTCCAGAACCAAAAATATAATCGCAATGACGAGAACAGGTAGATTTCTTCCTTAAGGAACTTTTTACCTTTTTTAAAGAACCAGTATTCCTTAAACAACAGACTCAAAAGACCTTTTTACATTTTGACAAAGAAAGCCTGCCTATACTAAATATCAAACTGGAAGCCATTTCCAAGAATGATTTGATCGTATACAAAAATACTTATACATACATCCATATCCCCCACTTTGCCGTCTAAACCGGCTTAGCGAAGAATGTCTTAAAGCACCCTGTAAAAAAAAGTAGATGACATAAGTATTGCACAACTTTAAACGACACAAAAAAAATTATCAAAATCATTTACCTGCTCATAAGTCAGTTGAATTTTTTTTTCCTGAATATTTGCCAAACAGTTCACACTTATACAGGCTATGGTTAAAATTAAACAATAAAACAATGTAGAAGCCATTTTGAAAAAAAAAGTGTCTGCTATTTGCTGTATATTTTTTTCAAAAAGACTGCAAGACTGCTGCAAGTCCCTTTTATACATAAAATTGTCAACTTAAGATGGTATCTCAAACACAATTATTGTGTTCTTATATTTTAATTACATACATAGTTTACCTCATATTAAACAAGCTAGTATCATGACAAAATAGTGGAATTTTTCAAGACGTCAGAGATAGAAAAACACAATGTTTTTTTCTAACAACTTTATTTTTAAATTTACATATGCTACATAATTTTAATCACCCCTGCTTCGCACGTTTTTATGACGAGGCAAAACATTCAGATTTTTAAATTAAATTTAAGTGTATACATACGGACGTATGATGCAAATAAACCTTCTAGAATTAAATTCTATAAATTATGGTGAAAACCGCATCAACATCTGTGAGGTGGTTGAGAGGACAAAGCGGTCATACAGACAGACACGTCTAGCGATTTACAATATATAATTAAGTTTATATTTAAATCTAATAAAAACGTCATCATCAGTTTCAAGTTCTTAATGTCAAATGGACGAGTTGATTTTAAATTTATATTTGGCATTAATTATTTATTCTTCGTTTTATTTTTAAGTTGTAGATACAAAAGGAATAAAACAATATAAATAGATTGTCGCCTTTTTTACTAATGTGATGGGTTTTTAATTTATGATGGTAACTTTGTACATTCATGCATAACTAGTTTATTAGAAACATTGTAGTGGAGGCAAATTTACTAAACAATAAAAAACATATATTGATATTGGCGAATATCGTGTGAATATACACCAATATCAATCTGTGTTTTTTAAAATATTACCCTCATTTTGTAAAATATATAACTCGAAGAATCATAACAACACAAACGATTTTCTTATGTACTCTGCATTTGTACCAGCATCAACAATTAAAATATACTCTGTATACGTATCCGTGTCTTATAAACCTGTTGATACTTCCTTCTACCTTTTTTATAAGCTCTTGAATCGAAATACTTAATTCGTTCTGGCAATAAATGCTCATCATCTGTTAATTTTTTGTCCGAACATTAATATTTTTGTACGAAGTAGATTCTGCTTGTTTTCCTTCGACGTCTTAAGAGTTGTTTTTGGTCTTCTAGTTTCTGGAAAATAAAATTAAGTATATAAAGTCTAACTATTCATACACGAAATATTTTCAGGGAATCATCCAACGGCTATAACGAAGCCATTTCAAGGGATTTTTTTTTATCTGAGTATATTTTTATAAAAATTAATAATTTAAAATTACTTTACCCACAAAATAAATAATAGCTCATTATTTTTGAACATCCATTACGCTAGTTTACTACATCGTATTTACCTATTGTCATTGTTAGAATATGGGAGTAAAGGTTTTATGCAAAAAGTCTCAAAAAAATTTAGAATTATAATAATTTCGTAAAAATAAAACACTCAGATAATTTTTTTTTCGTTGCTATGGCGACTTTACGACTTATAGAAGTTACTCTTAAAATATTTCGTGTATGAAAAGAAGGACCTTATATATTTCTCAATGCGTTCATTTTATTCTTGTGTAATAAAATGAACGCATATTTTGGCAGATAAGTGTAAGTCTCACGATGGACTCTACTGCCATCAAACATTAGATATATAAACACAAATCCAGACTCGGGTGTTACTAAAGAATTGTGAAACCGAAAATCGAATCAGAGTTCGTGATATTGAAATCGAACCTAGAACTCAATCATGCTCATAACAAAGTAAGACAAATGATATTGTAATATTAATCTATACTAGCTGTGCCCCGCGACCTTCGTCTGCATACAATTATTATAAAAATAATACTTCCCTATTTGAATCGGAATTTGTTAATAATTTCAAGGCTTTTAATTTTTTTTGTGCAAGGATCCCTAATCGTTTTTTAAAAATTAAAGCTAAGTTACTCCTTCAGCTAACATTAAAAGTCCCATCAAAATCGGTCCAGCCGTTTCGGAGATTAGCCGAAACAAAGAGACAGGCAAAAAAAATGTTGTTAGTACCGTATATGCTTGAATTTGCATTCAGTAAAAAGCTGTTATTTCGAAATTACAAACAGACACTGCAATTTTATTTATTTGTATAGATGTAATGTATAAATATGTCCATTACATTTACACAAATATTTGTATTTTTAAATCGGTTGTTTTAATCTAGGTCTTCAAACTTACTTTTACATACACAGGTTGTGGTACTGCAGAGTTTTCCACACTTATCGCTCCATTGGTTCTCGTGTTTCTGTTATCACTGGTTAGCAACATGAGCAAAGGAAAATCTTTCGCTGTTTCGTTTGTTTGAGCTCTGGCATTTCTATAAGGGGCCAACACTGGCGACACCAACACAACATTCTCATATTTATTTGTCTCACTCTTTGTAAAACTTGCACTGATAAGTAGGACTAATAATTTGAGTACTAAACGAGTATATCTCATCGTGTACGAATATAAATGTGTACATGGTGTACTCGGGAAGCTTTATATACGATCCTTGTTCAATAACATCACGATTATTTGAAATGATGGACACCAAGCTTGAACATATTCTTGTTTAGTCACGGAAATATTTATGCATTTAATCTTGTAAGTCATACAGACAATATTGTGTTGCTGATTAATGTTTGCAAAAGTAAAACATAAATAAAATATAATTTTATATTGTGAATGAGGTTTTTTGCATCTACTCAAAATTTATTGTAAAATGTGGCGATAACAAATAAGGTAAATCGCGATACAAATATTTTTCGTAACTGACAAACTACGAGTAAAAAATATTGCTATCTGCACTCTCTTGTACACTATATTCTCATTGTCTCCCTAGTGCTTAGTATTTAATATCTGCACACCGTCCCTTATTTTCAGTTAATTTAAAAAAAACCTATAAAACATGTTGAGAGACAACTTATTCATAATTGCCTCGTAATCACGAATGAGATCTCTTATAGGATATAATGTATGTAAATGGTCAATGAGCTCATCTCACCGCTTTTTGTGTTGTATGTACACTTGGATCTTAAAGAACATACCTACACAGACAGACAACTTGGAATTACAACCACAAAGAATGAAGCGATTTAAAAAACTTCCTGCTTAACAAAGCGTCAAGAAAATTTTATAAATTCCTATGAAATATTTATACAGCGTGCCATTTTTCGATTATATACGATCTTTTTCCCTCGGCTGCGTCTGTCGGTCGGAAATTATCCCAGATTGAACAACTACCGGGATAAAAACTATGGTCTAATATAAAAACCGAGGTCGTAAGAGTATAAGGGTTCATAATTTCTCATCTTCATTAATTCAAAATCGAAAAAAAAAACAAAAAAAAATTTTTTGCACTTTTTTGTTTATTGACATGTGGGGTTGTGCAAAGAATACTTATTTCCTGTCTGTTGTCGTAGCATTGGTTATCAATTGACATGTTAACTGGTCGCCATTGTAAGATAAAAAAAGACGGTGTGTAAGAGATATTTAAAGGTATATATCTTTTTGTCTGACCTTTTACATCCTCCGTGATTGAGGTAAGAAATAAAACACTCAATTTCCAATACATTTTATTTTGTATAGTTATCTTATTCTGATTGATCTCCGAATGGATCTACATTTAACATAATCGTTCGTCGTGACTGATGCCAGTTTTTTGTCCAAACACTAAACAGCCATTTTTTCTTGTCCCTGGAAAGACACGAATTATTAGTAACTAAAAAACTTTATGAAAACAATACACGTGTACATATTTGATAGATGTATTGTTTTCAATAGGTTTTTTTTTATATGAAGTCATCATAAACACATTAGTTCACGAGTGTACTTATTATATTAGACTTATATGGAAGATTTTTGTGCAATTTTAAGTTTACTAGGAAGGAAGTTGTTGAAAATATATAAGAGTGGGCATTTTGTGCGGGTTTTGATGTATTTGATACTCTCAAGTTTCATGCCTCGTTCTTGTTGTAGTCCCAATTGCGACCGCTGAGCGTCGGGTCTTGGGTTCGATTTACAGGTCAGGAATATTGGTTTTGCCATCAGGAATTCCTCAGTCGGAGTCTGGATTTTTACGGTTGACGGTATTAGGCTCGCGTCCTATTACGAGCTGGCACCTCTTTGAAAGCCACCCTTTGGGAAAGCCCGGTATGATGTTATGCTATGTGTAGGTTTTTATTGATTGTGTGTACACCATTCAAAAATAAATGGTGTTGCTATTAATTAATCAGCAAGTTCGTTAGTTCAATTGTTTGTTATTATTTCACGCTTCTCAACAGGGCCGAGGTTAAGTCTAACAATTTAGTATTTCCGAATTTTATTGCTATTTGATATCTTTGTTTTTTTTATACTTATCTGTTTATGGTTTTTCTATATTGGGATTACGAATACCAATAAGTGGACAAGTTTCGTTTCATGTGACCTTTTCTATTTTTAAATAATAGTGTGTTACCATGTCATTATTGTATCAAGTAAATTTTATATTTTATATAGCTGTGCAGGTGGCTACATACTGGTTTAACACCATTTGAGTTTCATCGACACGTAAAGGAGAAGAATCAAGTCGCTTCTTATTTATCTCAAGTATTTTATACCTCATTTTAGAGCGTCTATTTGCTATTCTATAGGTGGGTATTCTCTATGGGTATATCTCTTCATCATCATCCTCACCCTGACTTCACACAGGTACTGGGAAGCTGAAACCCATTTAAAGACATGGAAAGCATAGACCTTCCTTCGTACTATGTTCGTGTTCATAAAATCAAACAGTTCAAACACAATATATGTATAACAATGATACCGGTTTATCTGCTTAAAACTGTTACTAATGACACCACTTTAGTAATGCGACAGACTCCATTTCGCACTATTCAGAACTGTTTTAAAAAGCATAATAACTTTGCACACGAGGTTGTCGACATGTTGAACGTGGATTCTGCAGTCATTGTACCGATAGTCGTTACGGTTAATGGACTAATAATAGCAAAGAGCCTCGATCAACACTTTAGGAGGCTCTCATTGCGCAAAAGCAGTACTCCTGGATATGGCTCATATTCTTAGGAGGTTCCTCTGTCTGGAACCTTGGACCCTATTCCTACCAGCCTAATACCGGTGGGTTACTTTTTCTATAGTTTTTTTTAAGAGAATAATTTTTAAAAATATAAAAGATGAGTGTAAAAAAGAAAATATTTCTTACATTATAATGCAAATACTTAGACTCCCCAGTCAAAGCTTCATCCTCAGGTTTGAAGTAGATGCCATCGGGTAAGCTGGACGGATTCTCACTCACTTTGGTCAGATTTAACACATTGTCCTTCGGCCTGAACCCTCGTATCAGATCAACGAGTTCGATCCCTGAGACTTGGTAGGTCGCAGCTTCTTTAGACACAGCGTATTGGATTAAAATGAGAACTGATATGACTGATATCCACTTCATTATTACTGGCAGGTTGTGACACAAGGATAATCTTAAGATAAATGTTTTTTTTCAATCATTCGACCTGCCTTATATAGGTTACCTTGTAAGCTATTAAGTTTCGTAGATTTATAATTGAGGAGCAATATACATTAGTGTTGTTTATACTGACTGTAGCGATCAATCAAAGTTATCTGTTATACTGAGATAAATCTATGATTTTTTTAGGAACATCTACTATTTAATTTTAAAGGTTGATATGAATAATAAAAATTCCCTTTAGTCCTGTCTGAATTTAATCACAGAATTTTCCTTGTATTTTTTTTTTCTCTATAAGGAAATTTATGATGATACTCGTCTATATCTAATTGCAGTACAATTTAATTACGAGTATACTGTATGTTACAGAGGACGGAGGCTTTACAAGATTACTCATCCAGTTATGAGTAGATGTACATCACTATTTCAATGCTCTATGTTTGTACAATGATGGGAAATAAAAGGCAATAATTTGTGTGCGTTTATTATGTTGGTCATATAACAAAGTGGTTTGGCTGGTCACCGGGGATTCTCCATGATCAACATGCGAGACAAAGGCGTCGTGTTCGATGTGCCTGCGGTATGAACCTATTAAATAGGGCTGTCAATGATGTAAAAATATACTGACATATTGTGGCTTAGTGATAAATATAAACTGGTCTAAAATAGACGCTAATTATGTTTAAGCAGCGGTGACCCAGTGGTAGCTGCCCCGATTTACGAGCAGTAAGTCGTGGGTTCGAGCCCAGACACGCGCATTACTCTGCGTAATTTATTTCATCAACTCTCAAAAACGGTGAAGGAAAACATCGTGAGAAAACCGGCATGTCCTAGAACCAAAATTCGAAGCCATGTGACATCAGTACGGAGTACCAACCTGCACTGGGCCCGCGTGGTGGATTATAGCCCATTCCCTCTCATAGAGAGGAGGCCTGTGTCCCAGCAGCGGGAACATTATAGGCTGATTATGTTGCTTATTATGTTTGTTGGTTTTTTTGTTACACAGTAACAGTTACGTATTATATAACAATGCACAGGTTGGTTTTGAATTGATTATTGGCAATTTAACAGGAGTTTGAGGAACTCTTGATTGAACAATTTCTACGATTTTTTTTTTTGAAAAACTTTGCCCTATACTAGGAATTTCTCCTGTATCGTGGGTGCGTTTACAAACATTTAAATTCACATACACAAACAGCCAGACCCGGAACAACTACCTGTAGGCCATACAAATATTTGTTCCGTGCGGGAATCGAACATGCGACACGAAGCGCAGCAGTCAGTCGCTCAGCCACTGCGCCAATCGTGCCGTCGATTATTTAAATTGCGAAAAATTTGTATCCTCTCGTTATATATTTATGCTTCCATCTTTGAAACATTGACAGAGAATTCAAAGTTAGCTTATTAAAAAGGTAACTATATTACTGTTTTCTTACATGTGATATTATTAAATCCATCGCAGTTTGAAACATAATTCTACTTATACTGTTGGCAATCTGTGCTCTCGGCTTATGAATAGATAATATGGCGATAAGAAGAAACGCCAATTAACCTCGCATTATAATGAAGAAGTAATTGTTTATATTTAATTATTAATTAATTTGATAACTCAAGCAATTATATAGCAAAATGCATTTCCTAGTAAACATTTCACATACATTCTCAATTGGTACTTAAACATAGACAAAGTCCAAACAAAAAATAAGAGACTGTACATAAAATATCTAGAACAGTAAAGAAACCAACAAGAACAAAGCCGAATAATTAAAAAAAATATAATATATTTAATCTTAAATACGCAATTTTTATTCTTTTTTTGTTTTTTTTTTGTTTGTCTTAGTGTTGTTTTTCTTGTCTTGTGTTTTTCTGAAAATTGAAGTGACAGCCCTATGGACACAACCCAATAATAATACACTGATACATTACTAAAACGTGTAATTTAATTTGTGAGATAAATATACATTCGTCATGAAAAACATTAATAATGCTGAACTCGACAATGATGCTTCAATTTTCATGAAGTTTACGGGGCATCCCCAACACATTGGCAAAAAATATCTCAATTATTATGGTAACTAGCTATACGAGTTCCGTTTGTGTAGACGACGGAAAATAACTTGTTTTTGAAACTCTTAATGATATATTAACGCGTCATTCGTAATTTTTTTCAAACACAATTAACAGAAAAAATCATCAGTTTTTTAGTTAAGAACAAACGATAAAATCACAAATTAAATTAAACACCATCAGCAAAACTAAACCGCGTTCAAGAGCTGTCAGTGTCAATAACGATGATTGTTCTTGAACGTGGTTTAGTCGTATTGATCGGGATTAATTTAATTAGTGATTTTATCCTATTTATTAATCGGCTGTAAAATATTGACAACGTAAGGGTTGAGAAAATGACATTATTACATTAACACTTAATGATTATCACACGTTGAAAATATTACCATAATTCTTTCAGATAATATGGGAATTTGTTAATATGGATTTTAAACTATCATGGTCACTAACATTATCATTAACACCAGAAACGGGATATTAACCATGTTTACTGATTTCTTTGAGTTCCCGATATTTCGGCGCTGTTGCAAGCACCATGATCACGGATAAACTGAAACCAGTAAACATGGTAAATATCCCGTTTCTAGTGTTAATGATAATGTTAATATGAAATCTGAAAAGAACCTTGAATAAAATAAATAAACTAACGTTGTAACAATTTCAAACAAATCTACCCATTACTTTTAAAGTGATGTGTACACAAACAGATACACAAAAAGATAAACGTGCCAATAAAAGCACAGACGAAAACCCAGAATATGGTTGCAACACATTCCATCATGAAGCCTAAATTTCTCAAGATTTTTTATATAAAAATATGTTCAATGTCCTGACACGAAAATTCTACAGTTCTTTTAAATGTACGAGTTATCTCATATAGTTATTGCTTAAATTATGAAAGTAGTAAGTCCTGAAGATTTCAGCTGTGTCGTTCATGGCTCGTATTCAGTGTACTCCGTCTGAAAAAAAAGAAATAAGAAAAGTAAATGAAATAGTTCAACAATGAGTGAGCAAGCCAACGAGCTGCTTGCAATCTGTGGAAGTGGATTCGATAATTTCTACGTTTTAACTTGTGGAAATAAGACTTTATTGTTGAGACCTACATACTCCGTTGGCCAACAACATCAAGTTGCCATTTTTGTCGGCACGGTTGACTACACGCGTCAACCGTGCGGGTTCGATCCCCGCGCGGAACAAATATTTGAATGGCCTGCGGATAGTTATTCCGGGTCTGGCTGTTTGTGTATGTGAGTTTAAATGTTTGTAAACACCCACGATACAGAAGAAATTACTAGTGAGGTGCCCCTCACTAGTAATTTAAACACGTTTTTTACGTTATAAAAAAAAAAGTGCATTGTGCGTACAAGGCCAAATCGTATCGTTCGATGGCGACTGCTGAATATAAGGTCCTGGGTTCGAGAGAGAGAATTATAATCAAGAACTTGGAAAGTTTGACAAAGTGATATTGAGTATTTCCATCAGGAATTTCTCCGTAGCAGCCTGGAGTTTGTATTCGTGTCCGGCTCATGGCTTGCCCCTTATAACATAGGTCTTAAACAGAACTGGCTTTTGCCCGCGGCTTCGCTCGCATTAATTTTGAATTTGACAATCAATTCAGGTTGTACTCTGCTTGTAATTATATAATTCAATCACGATTCGAAAGACACGTGGCGCCATCTATTATCATAAGAACGTTATTGTTGTTTTCCTCGGGTACAGTAATTTTTTTCGGGATAAAAGGTACCCTATGTCCGTTTCTGTACACCTGACAACGTATATACAATAATTTCAGGATGATAGGTTCAGTGGTTTAGGCGTGAAAATGTAAACCAACAAACAAACTTACTTTCGCATTTATAATATTACTAGAGACCCGCCCCGGCTTCGCACGAGTGCAATATATTTATATATAGACCTTCCTCTTGAATCACTCTATATATTACTGAAAACCGCATCAAAATCCGTTGCGTATTTTTATAGATCTAAGCATATATAGGGACAGACAGCGGAGGAGTTGAGACAGAGTTGTTGATAGAGGAGCTCGTGGCCAAATAATAACAGCCGGTCGGATCGATCTTTAGGTTAAGCCGTGATTGCCTAGGTTGGTCTGTGGATGGGTGACCACCCATTACATAACGAGTTTCCTCCGTGCCTCGGAAAGCACGTTAAGCCGTTGGTCACGACTGTCATTTGTAGATCTTTGACAGTCGTTACAGGCAGTCAGTGGCTCAAAAAGTCTGACAACCAGTCTTACCAAGGGATATCGTATTACCTAGTACTAACTGGGTCTCTGGGCGCTCTGTATGGTGTCCGGACGTAAAGAATAGCACCATCCCATATCTTCCAGTGGGTGTCGTAAGAGGCGACTAAGGGACTTACTAGAGAATGGGCAGCAGCGTTCTCTGTGTTTTATAACAACCATACTGCGATCGCCAACCCGCCTGCCAAGCGTGGCGATTATGGCAAAACCCCCCTTCTTGGGGGAGGCCTATGTCCAGCAGTGGACGTCTTTCGGCTGAAATGATGATGATGATGAACTGGGTTGTAGAGGTCAGATAGGAAGTCGCTCCATGTAAAATACGGGTATTTAACTGCATCCGGTTAGACTGGAAGCCGACCCCAACATAGTTGGGAAAAGGCTAGGCAGATGATGAGAGACAGACAGCGGGAAGCGACTTTGTTTTATACTATGTAGTGAAAAGTATGGATAGACTAGCAAAATTTGTGAGTAGGTGTAAGTAAACCTCTGATTAACCCCTCGGAAAAAAACAGTGGTTATGTGTTTTTATTTACACATTTCGAAGTAGGTTTAATTGGCAGTGACAACCCTTAAAAATATTTCCCAATAATGCTCGCCATTATGAGTGGTCGTAGAATATTTTACATTTGAAACAACATTCGCTTCGTCAAATAAGGATTTAGCTATCCATTGCCTTATAAGTGAGGCAACATCAACGATTATTTGGTTGAAAACAGGCATTGGACAGACTCACGGAAGCAAATGTAGAGCAGATGATTGCGACTGATGCATTTGAATGGAGACAAGGCGATTATATCTGCTGTTGTTTATTAAATGCTAAGTTGATGTCATTCTAGATGTTAGAGATTCATAACATCCTAATGATACTATGTGTATAGATAGGTGAAATGTTACATCACCAGTTGTAACTAACAAACATAAATGTATGTTGAAATTTATTCTATGTTTTTGTTCTTATTTTGAGTTTACTACAAAAATCATTATGTTTGTAGGTGATCTTATGATGATAATGATGTCTGACTCTCTCTCTCACACTCTTTTTCGCTATCTATATCTGTCTCTCTCTAGGTTGGATGAGCATTCAGCTGCTGTATTTTTTAGTCTAGAGTGAATGAATTTTGTGAAAAGGCTAGCCAGATGATGAGAATATTTGTTTCAGAAATATCCCCAACAGTGGCGAAGGTTCCGTACACCGCGATTCCTACCGGCTTCCTTTGAAAAATGGCATTCTATAGACAAATAATAGAATCACATTAAACATATGTACTCCGGCTAACATGTAACAAAAATTGACTCTTCGCTACAGATACATACATGATTATACTTATATGGGGTGGAAGAGTCGAGTACATCATTTTCTATGTGGGGGGTCCCACATAGAAAAATTTCGTCGGTTTTTAAAGAAAGACAGCTGTTTCCTACAAAAATGCAATACCTACAAGGTCAAAATGTATGGAACAGCTGATGCACCGGCAAAATGCACGGTCAAAATGATGTACTGAAAACGTGGTAACGGTGTCCCTTTCACCTTTTGTGTACACTTTATACTAAGATCTAGTCACAGGACGGCTAGCCTAAACCGGCTTCAGAATGATCGTATTATTCTGTGGTACATTTTACGTAAAAACCACATATTATACAAGTATAGTTCTACTGGGTATAATACTTCGCAGCCTTGAATATCAAGATTTTATAATAAGTTCACATAAAACTTGATTGATGACTTCGAGGTGTTTTGCATAAATATTTTTCCTTAGTTTTTGATTAAAAATTAGGTAGACCGGATTTAATAAAAATTTAGCTACCTACATTTTAATATTAATTCATCACCTTTACTGGATCTAGAGATAATAAATAAAAAAAAATGTATGTAGAGGAAATGGAATTTAATAAAATCAAAACAGATTTTAAGAGATGTCAACTGAATCGTTCCAGTTTTTTTATTGAAGCCTAATACTCAATTGACCCGATTAATAAGACTGGTGACAGCGGTGATTTTCCTCGGAAGCTGTACGTTCTAGAAGAATTTTATTAAAAGGATGGCCCAAGCATTATCTATCATCGCCTTGGCTTATTAAGGCTAGAAAGGAGATGGCAGCTAATAGACATGAACAGATCAATAACACATGTTGTGACAGAAAATATATAAACTAGGTCTGCGTCGCACGGGACCGGTCAATGTGGCGACACTTGGGGGAGGCCTATGTCCAGCAGTGGACGTCTTTCGGCTGAAATGATGATGAATGATGAGGTCTGCCATGGTCACTTCACAGCCAAAAGGCGTCGCGGCAGACCTCGATGAAGATGGCAGGACACGCTGGGCAAAACCAACGACCAGTGGTCCACATTAGCTCTACATCGAAAGATTTGGAAGTCATGGAGAAAGGCCTTTGCCCAGCAGTGGGATGACACAGGCTAACAGTGACAGTATGGTAACGGACAGATGATTGACGGTCTATATTATCAAATGTATATGTACTGAACGATACTGGTGTTATCCTAGTGTTTGCTTCGCCATCTTTGGGAGTCCACCATATTGAATTTAGACTGACCTCACTTAGCTAACCATGCATTGTCATTCAAACTAAATATGTATGCAAAATTTCAGCTCAATCGGCAACCGAGAAGTGGATTAAATTTAACTTGTAAGATTTATAAAAGCATGTTATAAATCAGCCAAATCGGTCAAGTCATTCTCAAGTGCTGATTCTTCACACTTGCGGCAATTCATTTTTGTACATCAAGATAACCTACGCTTGCTACTGTACAAATAGTCGTAATGATTGATATTTTTTTACATTCGGTAATGTCAAGGCAAGAAACAAACTTTCTCTAGTTTACTGGATTCGTTTTGACCCGTGTCTCCCCTTCTAATGGCGTAACATACTGCTAAAGACACTGCATGACTGTGAGCAATTATTTGATGAACATTGAACATAGCATCGCTAAAGCCGTACACAGCGTGTTAAACGAATAAGTAGAACAACCATAATTATGTTGCGCACCTGGGTATGTCGCTGCAAACACAATCGGCCAAAATGGGGGAATAAAGTGTCTTCCGACACTCAGTGTGAGTGGGCTACTAGACTATGGAACACAGCTGCAGTGTCCTTACACCTCCACTTTAGAGGACTTAAAAAACGCTACTGACGCTAATACCGCGATCAACGTGGTCACAAACTGGGCTCAAATTATTTGATAAGACGTATTACGGCTACGAAAGGAGATAAAGTTGTTGTGACGAGTGATTATAACAAAATAAGTACCTTAGGTGGAACCAGATCATTTGCGGGCACGGTGACATCTTGTGTAGATAACACGGGGCGGACACTCTCGGGTCGTACATTAAACTTATTAGGAGAAGAATATCCCGTAGACCTTACTGGAAATTGCGGCAGAACCGGAGAAGGCTTCACGAGATTATTTGGCGAGAATATGTTATTTGAAGTCGTTGTCGGATACCGCGGCAACACTGGAGTAGGCTTCACTAAGTTAGCAGGCTGTGCCGGCACAGGAGACGCCGGCAAGGGAAACACTGTCCAACCATTTACAAAACAGAAAACAACAGACAAAACTAACAACAAGAAATAATTCTTAATCATTTTAAATTATTGTCTATATAGCCAACACGAAAGAACTAGTCGACTGTTAAAACTCGAATGGATGTCGTGTTTTTAATTTATTGAGATTTTAGCACTCTACTGAAGTGTTGTATTAACATAAATTCTTAGGTAAGAGCCGCTCACCCTGAAACGAGAACGGTTGTACACCTACACACGTTTGATGAACCGCGGAAGATGGTTTTATTACGATTGACCACTAGCAAGGCAAAGATAACCTTTCAACAAGAATATGCGAAAAGCAAATATGGGTGAACTTGAGCGAATATGTGTGTACCTATTTAAAATTCGTTCACACAGATGTCTAATATCGATGGCTACGTAATAAGGATATTAAATAATGTAGTCTAGAAATAGAATAAATTAAAATTACCTCAAGTGGCGTTCTCATTGGGAATTTGCACCATCTAGTATCCGCTATATTCCGTTGATTTTATGGAAACAACGAGACTGATACTTTTATTAATACGACAATAAACAGACACATCTCCAGTAAATGTAACTAATTAGCTATCACTGAATGAAGTCTGATCTTTACTTGTTTATAAATCATGAAATGATAAGAATATATATATAAATTATGCGTTCATAATGTCGCAGGGTTATGATGCAAAACGGTGTTCAAATCAAGTTTGATTAAAACTTGTCGCTTAAACTCTAAAAGACCCGCGAGATTTATGAAGTAAGCTTAAAACTGACCGTTAGGGACATGGTTACTTATTTGAAAACAAAAAGAAGTAAACAACAACAAGCTTAAGATGTTGATGATGTAATGGTTACCTACGTAGGTACCTTTTTTACCCGACTGCCAAGGAAGGGTTTCGCGCGTATCTTGTGTGTTTCTTTGTAAATTTCTTTATTAGGTACCTCGTATGTTCCAAATGGCTGGTTGGATTTCGACTACTACGGTATCATTAGATTCACCTCAAAACCCCAAGTGTCCTTAGATAGGATATTAAAACAAAATGGTTGATTTCTGGCGCTAATTTGTAAGTCGTTAATATTTTTTTTCAACCAAACCTATCGAGTAGGGTATCAAAATGAAGAAAATTAAAAGAAGATTACAAATTTATATATATAAAGGTACATAATACAATTTGTAGTTGGGTTTTTTTGATACTTTTAATTAAATGGTACTTGCTGGTTGGCCTTTTTTGGCATGATAACACTGTAAATAGTTATACCTATAGGATTGTGGGAGGAATGGTATGACAGACAAAGGAGTAAATAATAGCGTAATAGTTAACACTCACAGAACACAAAAAACGGGTTGCAACGACCGCAAGTAACATAGCGCAAGAGCAGAAAGATGAAATGATGAGAAGTTGATTTATGTAGATGTTCTTTTTTCAATAGAAGTTCTTCAAAAATACGCATTGTCCTTTATATTTCTAATTGATTAATTTATTGTAAACCTACTCAAATGGGCCAGTATATTTATGTTGTTTATCGGTAGCTAGGCACTACTACGGTGATAAATAGTATGAATGTACGTAGTGCAGTAATTGTAATTTTTAAATAAATGAAATGAGCAGACGACATTGTTGCCATCGCAGGTATATTCCGGATGAGGCAGGCACAGAAACTTGTAGCTTGGCACAACCAAAGCGAGGCCTATACCCCGCATCGTGCTGTGGATGATGATGATGATGAAATAAATAAAAAATATATCATTGTATCTTCTTCTTGGCGTGTCGATGGCAATCTAAATTGTGTCAGCCCAGAACTGAGCTACTTATAGTTTGGCGCTTTCGGTAACGTCCATCAATTCCTGTAGTGAACAAACAACAGGACACGCAGGAAACGATATTAAGTGCCCCATCGTTTGTAGAACAGCACCACATTTACATTCCAGGGCAGAGTCATTATTAAATTTACAATTTATAATTTCATTATAGGTCTAATTATTAAGGGCTTACCTCACCAGTTGTTATTGTTCTGATGATAACGTTTTAGCATACGTGAAGATGTCATAATTTCGTTTCGAGACGTACCATTCACCACAATCTGCTCACCATTAACCACATTTAATAGTATTCCGATTAAAAATAATGCGATAACTAATAACTTCATGATTGTATGTCTCCGTTACAACTTCGAAATGACGACTGCAACGACTATCTCCGCGAGGTCCCTCTATATTTAGGTGCATGAAGCCAACCCCACATGTTGGTCCCAACCTTAGCCAACGTCACTCGTCCAAACAAAGAAAATAGCTTTGCACCAAATGTTACAACAATACACATTTTGAACGAGTGGCTTTGGGACCAACGTTTGGGACCCGTCAGATAGCACGACCTTTGTAGATAGGGAATAGCGATTGAGACAGCAGTCACAGAATCTGAATTTGTGCCCGGTTGATGGCAATAGGCTCGCCGCCTAGTTCATGAGAATCAAATATAAAAATGTATGTGAAATGTGGTTGTTCTATTAGGTACCAAAACCTCTGTCAAACATTTCGGGGATTACAGACATGATATTTTGATTATATTTCCCACAATCAGTAGTTTATTATAGAGAGGAAAAAAATAAAGTTGCATTTCTCGAAAACAACCCAGTTCTGATCCCAAGATAAAGGGGTCAAATTGTTGCAAATAAGGTCTAGTATCACTCACGCGAGAAATGTACCCAACTAACTAATACCCTGTGTCATCATTTCAGCCGAAAGACGTCCATTGCTGGACATAGGCCTCCCCCAAGTGTCGCCACATTGACCGGTCCCGTGCGACTCGCATCCAGCGGATCCCTGCAGCCTTCACCAGGTCATCGGTCCACCTAGTGGGAGGCCTTCCAACGTAGCGTCTTCCGGTTCGCGGTCGCCACTCCAGAACTTTTCGGCCCCATCGGCCATCCTTTCTGCGAGCAATGTGCCCTGCCCACTGCTACTTCAGTTTGGTTACTCTTCGGGCTACGTCGGTTACCTTGGTTCTCTTACGGCTGTCCTCTTTTTATCACGCAAAGAAACTCCGAGCATAGCCCTCTCCATTGCCCTTTGGGTGACTTTAAGCCTTCTGATAAGGCCCATAGTGAGCGACCATGTTTCGGTCCCGTATGTAATCACTGGCAACACATACTGGTCATAGACTTTCGTCTTGAGACACTGCGGTAAGTTGGACGAGAAGATACCACGCAACTTCCCGAACGCTGCCCAGCCGAGTCGGAATCGACGATTGACCTCTTTCTCAAAGTTAGACCTACCTAACTGGATCGTTTGTCGTAGGTAGACATAATCGTCTACAACTTCGAGTATAGAGTCTCCGATCTTGATAGGAGTGGGTGTTACATGGTTATTCAACATGATTTTGGTTTTGTCCATGTTCATTTTAAGACTCACTCTTTCGGAAACTCTACTAAGGTCATCGAGCATTGTACTGAGGTCCTCCACGGTCTCAGCCATGACCACTATATCGTCAGCAAATCGAAGGTGAGAGATGTACTCGCCATTGACATTGATGCCTAGCCCTCTCCAGTCCAGAACCTTGAAGATATCCTCCAGTGCAGCGGTGAACAGTTTCGGAGATATGACGTCTCCCTGTCTCACACCTCGCTGCAGAAGGATAGGTTCCGAGGTCTGGTCCTAAAGTCGGACTGACATGGTGGCGTTTTTGTACAAACACTTCAACACCTCGATGTACCGATAGTCGATTTGGCACCGTTGGAGAGACTGCAGTACAGCCCAAGTCTCGATCGAATCGAAGGCTTTCTCGTAGTCCACAAACGCTAAGCAGAGAGGCAGGTTATACTCTTCGGTCTTCTGTATAACCTGCCGCAGCGTATGTATGTGGTCTACGGTGCTAAAGCCTTTTCGGAATCCGGCTTGTTCAGGAGGCTGAAAATCGTCAAACCTGCGCGTGTAATACCCTGTGTATAGGTTATAAACGGACCCTTCACGGAGCCGTCAACCAAGCATTATGTACATCAAACCAAGTAACTTTACGCAGAAATTATTGCTGGGAAACGACTTTTTTTTTGGGGTGAAAAATCACGTTTTATGGTAGGATTCAATATTACGCACTCAAAACATTGTGTTGATAGATTGATTGAATAATAAACAGGTTATGGAGGTGTTTAAAGTAACAAATAAATCTTATATTGAAAAACTTATATTTCAAAAAAAATTGTAAAAAAGTTAGAACTTTGACCCCCAATATCTCCGTAACTAGAAACAAAAAAACGATCGCAACGACGGGGAAAACAAGTGCCTTTCTGTTTCGTTAAGGGTCTTGATACACCCTTTATAGATGATACACTTAATAATAATTACGTGATAAAAATTAAACTATCCGTTATTTTATGTGTCTTCCGAATCGGAGGGCGAAAAATAGCTACAATCAATTTGGAACTGTGGTGGACGTCGGTACCTTCGTTAAACTTTTAGGCTACATTGGCAGGGGCTTGACCACAATTAGTATGCCGATGATCAAAGCAGTCAACCAAAGAATCTTCCTGATTGATGACACGGCGCCAGGGTAGCCCGCGAAATTTAAATTTTCTTACGTTTTTTGCAATTTGCAAGTCAGTTTCAAATTGTATGTTGCTCAAAAATCATTCGTTTACTTGTTTTGTAAGTGAAGTGAGAAGCAATCTATCCCCAAATTAATAGCTTTAGCAACATGTTCTTGAAATAAATAGCTGTCATAGACAGACAGTTTAACTCGCATGGGTTCGTTTTTTACCATTTTGGTACGGTACCCTAATGAAATGAAGTCTGTATTATTGAACTCGACTTTCAAGGGTATTAGGTCTAGCTCATGCGATAATTCTCGGTTATCATAAAATTATGTCGCGCAAAATTCCGAACCTAAATCAAAGCAATGAAACATAATTAAAAACAAATAATAATAATTATTTTTTATTTTATTTCATTAGTGGTAAATAAATAAATAATTATTATAATCAACACGAAACTTTGTAATGATATCTTAATCGCTTCTTTGCCAATCCATGGTGTTGGTGACAATCATCTGCCTAGCTTTTTCCCAAATTTGTTAGGAACGGCTTCCAGTGTAACCGGATGCAGCTGAATACCCGTATTTTACATGGAGCGACTGCCTATCTGACCTCCACAACCCAGTTAGTACTAGGTAAGACGATACCCCTTGGTAAGACTGGTTGTCAGACTTTTTGAGCCACTGACTACTTGTAACGACTGTCAAAGATCTACAAATGACAGCCGGGACCAACGGCTTAACGTGCTTTCCGAAGCACGGAGGAAACTCGGTCTGTAATGGGTGGACACCCATCCACAAATCAACCTAGGCAAGCACGGCTTAACCTAAAGATCGATCCGAGCGCCTATTATTATTTAGCCACGAGTGTCGAGATAACAATGATACAGTAAAATGAAAGAAAAAAATTTGGTAAGTAGAAAAATACTGCTTTTTCATTGATTTATTCTGTTATCTTAGAATCTGATCCAGTATAATCAAATAACCCAGTGACGTATATCATGCCTACTTTATTATGCACCCTATGCGATACCATTATAAGGATCATTTGTAGTCAGACAAAATTGTGAGTCATTGGAACAACCTCATTGTAACCGATGATCAATTTATGACAAGTTTGCTTTGTTCATAGTCAAGTTACGTAACATTCCATGTAGGCATTTGTGATCGTTTCAATTCAATAGGACATTCGGAAAATCCTTGATATTTTCGGTCTTTGAGTGTTTGTTTCTGTATTGAATGTTAATTTAGCGCTGTTTTTAAGGGCCGAACTTCAAAGGAAATACGGAACCCGTAATGTAATCACACTTTTATTTCCGTTTGTCCCCGAGTTTTTTCTCGAAATCTACCGAACGTAGGAATATAATCATAATACTGAGAGCTCGTGGAGCTCATCATCATCATCATCATTCTCTTGCCCTTATCCCAATTCATTTGGGGTCGGCGCAGCATGTCTTCTTCTTCCATACTTCTCTTCTAGCTCGTGGCTAAATAATAACAGCCGCTTGAAGAGCGGCCGATCTTCAGATTAATTCTACCTTCAGTTTGCCTAGGTTGGTCTGTCGATGGATGACCACCACATACCGAGATTCCTCTGTGCCTCAGAAAGTACGTTAAGCAATTGGTCCCGGATGTCATTTGTAGATCTTTGACGGTCGGTACAAGTAGTTGGTGGCCCAAAAGTCTGACAACCAGTCCTACCAAAGGTATCGTATTTTACCCAGTACTATCTGGGTTGTGGTATTCAGCTGCATCCGGTTAGACTGGAAGGTGACCCCAATTTAGCTATAAGGAAAAGGCTAGGCAGATGACGATGATTAGTTACTGACGAAAAATGTCAACGCTGGTGGGTCATTGTGTATTCACGTTCTGAATCCATTTTAAAAGATTGGATCATTCATTATTATATTCTCTTCTACTCTGTGTCTAAACCAATCAAAGGTGGACTGTGAGCTCTTTAATTCTTTGATCTTAGTTCTATTACTGTTATACTGCGTCATCCCACTGCTTGTCAAAAGCTATTCTCATGACTTCCAGCTCTTCTGATCCAGGAACAATATGCACCACTGGTCGTTGGCTTCGTATAGCTCGTCCCACCGTCTTCTACGTGGTCTGCCGCGATTCTTATACTGTCCATTCATACACGAAAAATTTTCAGAGACTTACCTACTATCATTGTTAGAATATGGGAGTAAAGGTTTTATGCAAAATGTCTCAAAAAATTTTAGAATTTTAATAATTTCGTAAAAAAAAAAACACTCAGATAATTTTTTTTTTTCGTCGCTATGGCGACTTTACGACTTATAGAAGTTACTCTTAAAATATTTCGAGTATTAAAAGATATACCTTATATAGTCAGAATCAACGAGCGGAACGTACTTGCGGCTACTTTTAAGGATACAAAACAAAAAGACTATACTATACTTAAGATATTTTTAGCCAAGGCGGTCGGGACCGGTTCCGTTGGTCCTTGAAGATACGATACATCTTCAACCTGTACCTGTTTGTAAGCTGGTTGGAAGAAAAAAACACAATTACATTGCTCATGTCCGGTTACTGAATTGAGAATTTTAAGTTGAAAACTTGACAAACTCTGCTATAGCATATACAACATTATTTTTAGTTTATACGAAACCTGAATATAATTTGTTCTGAATAAAGCTACAAGTTGGACATAGAGCGATACTAAGTACCTATCGCAATTATTAGGTACCTACTGCCAAATTATTATTTTCAATGAGCTCAAGACGACGATGGAGGTGCGCGCGCGGGTGCTCCACGTGGTGACCACGTTTTTGTGCGGACAACCAGGTAACAGAACAAGCTTATAACTTTGTGATTTTTCATGATGCAGTTTTGAAATTTTATACATAGGTTTTTTACATACTAGACACGTGTTTCAGGTTTCGGATATACTAAAACTAATGTTGTATATGCATGTTCCTCAAAGTGGCCTGAGAAATTCAAAATTCTTGTCGTAAGATGTTTCGCATTTCGGTAGGGCTTTTTAGAATTGCAATTATGCGATAGTTTTATAAATATGAATGCGACAGTTTTATGATTTCTTTGTAAAAGCGCGATGTTAATTGTAAATTAAGATTGTTTGGTTAGATTCATATTACAGTATCAGCATAAAGTCCATATCTAATGGGTGTAAAAGTACCTTTAAGTAGTGCCACAAGGCACTTGTTCTCCCCGTCATTGCGATATTTTTTTTGTTCTAGACCATACCTCGGAACCTCTCAGTTCCGGAGATATTGGGGGTCAAAGTTCCAACTTTTTCACAAGTTTTTTTGTTATAACTTTACTTTGAATACCTCACGACCCCCGTACCCGTACTATTCAACGCATCCATTAGCCCAATGTGTTGAGTGCGTTACATTGAGTCCTGCCGTAAATCGTGATTTTGCACCCAAAAAAAAGTAATTTCCCAGTAATCCCAATAATTTTTGCGTAGAGTTGTTTTACTTAATTTGATGTACCGTATGCTTGGTTCAAGGCTTCGTGAAGGGTCCGTTTACACCTTATTTGTCAAATTAATTCCAACTAAATCTCTATTACGTTACAGGTGAAATGTAGAGCCGGCAACATTCAAAGTAAGAGTATAACATCAGCTATCTTTCAGTGAAAGTCCTGTCAAAATCGGGCCAGCCCTTTCGGAGATGACCTGGAACAAAAAAACAGACAGACAGACAAAAACTGAAAAAAAAGTGTTGTTGTTATATACCATAGATGCTTTCACATGCATTCAGTAAAAACCTGTTATAATGATATTACTAACAGACGCTTTAATTTCATTTATTTGTATAGATAGGAATGTATAGATGGATGAAGTCGCCTGAACATCGTTCACGAGCAACTGCATGATTTACATTGCATCAAGGTTGTACAGGCGCTCAGCAGGCAGTCTCGAACAGTCTATCAACTGTGCAAAGAATGTTTTTGTAGGCGTCATTATGCTCATATTTATTTTAAAATGTTCGTCGTTGGTCGACAAACCCGAGTTCTGCCCCCGTAGCATGACCACCGTAGACAAGGATTTCTTTGAAGGAAGAATCGATAAAATGACAGATAGTGCAAAGAAATCTGTCATTGTGTCGACACAATCTGTGATTTTGTCGATTCATGAAGTAGTCATGGGATAGTACGGGGGCTGGGCATGAGGTCATGGGTTCGATTCCCAAGTCTGGCTAAGTTCCCAAGTTTGGTTTTTAAATTTTTCCAATAGGATTTTTTCAGTAGTAGCCACAGAGTCTAGATAATTATGACATGTGTTCGGTTTATAATAATATGCTCGTTATCTATTCGTCATCATCATAATTTCAGTCGAAAGATGTCCACTGCTGGACATAGGGCTACCCCAAGTGTCGCCACATTGATCGGTCCCGTGCGACTCGCATCCAGCGGATCCCCGCATCCTTCACCAGGTCATCGGTCCACCTAGTGGGAGGCCTTCCAACGCAACGTCTCGTCTCGTTATCTATTACATGGGATTTAATCATAACTGGCGAAATGTGGTTGTTCTATTAGATACCTACATCTCTGCCTAACCTTTCGGAGATTACAGACGTGATGTTATGTTACAGTTTACACTAGTACTGTTGTCATTGTTACCCCGTATCCTAATATCCGCAAAATTTTGCGGATGGGAGGGTGGTGCTGCATCTTGCATCAAAGCCTGGATCTTTTTCGCGGATTTTTGATTTTGTTTCCATAACTTATCTTTGAAAAAAAGGTTTTAAGTATGCTTGAATTTCAATTAAAATTGGCTTAGTTTTTCATCTTGTCCTATAGTAGTTTTAAAGTACAGATATTAATTAGTAAGTAAGTGATAAGAATCTCAACTTTGCTACGCAGGAATAAGTCGCAGCGGTATCATTAACTAAGTCTCGTCAACACAGATCAATGATAAACGTGTGTGCAAATACAGGTGCTGTCTCCTGCCTCTCTCACAGTCCAATGTGTAGGCCATCCAACACAATCCAGGACAGATCAGGCACTGGACCGTGTTTTAAATCCCTAATGGAAATTTATTAACACTTTGTGCGATCTGGGAATCGAACCCTAGACCCACGCTCAACAGTCACGCTTGCGACCGCAAGACTAACAGCCTTATTTATTTACACAAGTCTGTATTAACATTATATATGTGTGTTAATTGATAAGGTACATACATATACAATCTATGGGCCATTGTTGCCTGAAATAAATGACAAATAAAAAAAATATTGCACATTTTTCGACTAATGAACCAGTCTTTAGATGAAAATGTATAAAATGAACAAAATACAATTTTGGAACACAATCTTTATTTTATATAATAATTATTAAATTAACACAACAACTTAAATTAAGAAATCAATAAATAAATCGTAATCTACGAGTAACACGTTATTCTATTTCGGTTCATAAGATTACCTTCTATAAGGCTTAAAATAACAATTTAAATGACTCATATTTAAGTTAAAGGGCCGAAAAGAAGTACGTACTTTGTTTCGAAATAAGTAACTGATTTAAATAAATCACAAAGGTTATGGCACATCTCAAAAGTAATGATGCAACCTCATTTGAATTGGAATCTAAAATAGTAGTCAGAAAACTCCTATTTATGGGTCGAAGATACATTTAAAACGGTTCTTTTAAATGCCTGATATTCACTATGGTTACAATTAAATCTTTTTTGGAGAAATCAACAAATCAGCATTATAGTCAGCTTTGTGAACTAAAGTTCGATTTAAGACAAATAATAAATAAATTAGGTATATTACCTCGATTGCACTTATTCAAAACTTTTAAATAATTAGTAGATTCTTAGGCCGTACTGCAAAAACAAGCACAAGACAAAGTCGGAGTAAATCTTCTTTTCAGAAATATTGGCTTTGGCTCTGTTTGGATTCACAGCTCATTTTATTGCCCTTCAACAGTGCGTGAGAAAATCCTAAGAACTTCATTATAAACAATTATTCCTGAATCTGAAAGAATATTTCATGAAAGAAATCTTAATCTATAGTGTTACTAGTGTCGTTTAATCAGAGACGAGGACCGCCAAAAAGTCGTCCCTATTTCTCGAAGAGGGACCACTTTTCCCGCTTCGGAAAGCCGCAGCACCAACCCCCTTGCTTCTGCCCCCAAAGTTGGGGAAGGGAAAGTTGGGAACTCCCCTATGCCTGACATCTAGGAGGCCATCACCAAAGAACTGGAAAGAGAAAATATTTTTTTATTAGAATAATTATGACTTTGGAGAGTTGCGAGGGGACTAGATTTTAAAGTTAAATCTGCTTTTAAAATATTAATTAGTCGATCTAGACATGTTCTAAAAATTAACATACAACAGCCTTATTTTGAATACCAGTCGCAATTTCTAAAGCTTTCATTTTAAATGATCGACAGAATTATCATTTTCTTCAAATGTTATTTATTTACATAAATTAGATTGTTTTCTTTGCCACCATTTCTTATTGTTGAAACGTCCCGATTTACTATAAATATGGACTTGTTTGTTTACGGAGAATCACTGACAGGCACTACACCTAGTTTAGGAGTCCAGAGTATCTTGTTTTATGTTTTTTTGTACTAAGTCTGTAAGCAACGACTTTTTGTCGGGCCTACGCTGAACCCCCATATTTAAGTACATGATAATATTGTAATACCAGACCATTTGAAAAGAGTGGCCATTGGAGTTTCAAACTCAAACTCAATGCATTTATTTTAATTAGACCATCACAGGCACTTTTGAATGTCAAATAAAACAAAAAAAGCGCAGGTACAGTCACAGTCACAAGGCATAATAACTTGCAACTACAGTATTTTGCACATTCCAAAGCGTAGATCTCTATGGAGAAGAATGGGCAAGAAACTCCATCGACACTATTTTAAATCAAAATAGGAAACGACCAACCTGACCCGTGCACTTTTTTCGACGTTTTATAAGTGCCCACGTAGGCTAATGTCAAATAGAATTTTTTAATTTTGATCTAAATTATTGTGACCTAGTAATAAGCCTTATAATGTTCTTAGTTTTATAGATATTGTAATGTGATGGCTGGTGAAATAAATCATTTCATTTATTATCTTTTATTCATCATATTATAGAGCAGATTTCACCAATGAAGCTGCACACAATCAACACATCAAAATGACGCTCAAGAGCTGTCAGTATCAATACCCCATAACAATGATGACAGTTCTGGAACGCCGTTCAATGTGCTGACCGCGTTCAATTTTAAATGGTGAAAATTTCTCCTAATCAGTCAAAATGCAAATTAAGTCTACTCACATTTGGTTGCTGTTGTTGGAAGCCATTAAGCGAGTTAAAGCCGAAAGCCGAAGAAGCGCTTTGGCTCTGACTTCCACCTCCACCGAACCCACCGCCGAGAGCCGAGGCCGTAGAAGCAGCAGCAGACCCTGACAGGCCAGAGCCGCCGAATGAAGCCGCTTGACTACTCGCTTGGCTACCGCTGAAGCCGCTGGAAATATGCAGAAAACCAGTTTAATACAAAGCCATTGTAGATAAGACATACATAAACTACTATTTCCCATGGGAGTATAGAACGCTACCTACTTCATACAATCACGAGCAATGATATCTTTATATCATCATCCCTGCCCTTATCCCATCTTATTTGGGGTCGTCGCAACACGTTTTTTTCTTCCATTCTTCCCTATCATTCGTCGCGCTATCTTTTACTCCTTTTTCCTTCATATCATTCCTCACACAATCCATCCATCCTTTCTTAGGTCTTCCTCTCCCTCTCGATCCATCAACATTTATATTCATTACTCTTTTAGTCACATGCGGTTCATCCCTCCTCATCACATACCAAGACAGTCGATTCCCTTTCAGCTTTTCTGTTACTGGCGCAACTTTCAATCTTCCTCTAATATGCTCATTCCTTACTTTATCAATTCTTGTCGCACCACACATCCACTTCAACATTCTCATTCTCAATTAAATGTTTACACTTAGCTAAATTTAAAACCGATTTTTTTATCACGTATCGATTAACGTTTTCTGTTTTCACGAAAACAGTATTTTGGAAGCCATACTATTACTAAATACAAATATTATATCACCAGAAAATCGCTTTTGGATTTTGCTAAGTGTTTATATTTCATTGCTCGTGACTGTGCATATTCCTTTTCTTCATGTACGTTCATACACGCCGGTTGAAAATACTACGCAGCTGGCCTTTCTGAAGAACATGAGCAACGAAAGGAGCGCATGTCGTTCTAGGTGTGGTTTAAATAATTGGATAGGTTGATGAGGGGCCTGGCATATACTTGGTTTATCAAATTACAATAGGATATCCGCGCATTAGAATCGGTAGAACTGAACTCAGAGTTCAGTAAAGCATTACCGATTTTTTATGGGCCATCTGTGTCCCAATGAACACTGTGTAGGGCAAAGGACTCCCTTCCCTCTTTCCACTTATCGCTATCCAGTGCTGTTCGTGGCCAATATTTGAGATAGGCCCAGGCCGAGATGGTGGGACGAATTAGAGTTCGTTCCGCCATCTCCGCCGGGGCCTACCGCGTTACCGTTTGCTGCTGTCCTAGTCCCAAAGAACCGAGTGATCAATTAATGGTTAAAAACGAAGAGTACTGTCGCCGGCATTTCACGGAATCCAGAATACGGTCGTTCTTAAGCCACCCGTAGGACCCGTTCATTCCTTTACTCTTATGGAGCATCTTTGTTTCATCTGCGCTTTCCACTTCATCACTTTGGCTCTATTTTAGTTTTTTTTTAAATGTAGGTTATCGATTGAACGGCTAAACCTTTGAAACCTCGCTGATTACTAAATACAATGCTCGTTTTCACAGACAATACGCGACACCTAAATATTATTCCGAATTTAAAGCATGTTAAAGTGTAATTGATTCAAAGTTGTAAAGAAATAATAAGTTGAAACATTTATGTTAATGACGCGTTTTTATGTAAGTAAGTATGAACATACTTAAGTATGTAAGACACATGTCCGGCTACCGTAAAAGTAAATTGCGAAGGCGTTGAGTCACATTTGGGAAACCCGGCTATTTTTTTTACTGGTATTGCCTTTGTTTGGGTCATGCATCGAAAGCTGTGGCACCTACATCCATTTTCTTTTTTTGTTTTCTCGATTGTCACCTTCTCACTTCTGTGTTAGCTCCACTAATACACAAATAGTTTAACAATAATATTTATAGATACTACATACGCCGTCTTTTTTATTGTCCCAAATGTGAATGATTACGGTATATATTTTTTTCGATAAGAGCCGAATTGTAATAAATCAAAAGTCAAAAGTTTGTGCAAAATGAAATAAACTATTTATAAAATGTCTGAAAATCTATAACTACGTTCCTACACGGAAATTACGAATAATAGTTGCATTGTGCCACAGTCTTTTGTCTTTGAATACGACTAACAAATTCGTTTCAAAACTTTCTCTTCCCAAAAAATATTTAAATATCCTGATTATAATAATGCTACATCAATTATATTCATATGTAAACAATAAGGTGACTGACCTTCCAAAACCATTGAACGACGACGCTTGGCTGGCTGACTGCGAAGCACTGAAGCCTTCGTTGAAACCGAACGAGAAGGACTGCGACGCCGAATGGCTGGCACCAAGTCCGCTTCCACTGCTGCTCACACTCGCTGTCAATCCACCATTTCCAGAAGGTGCTACGTTGAATCCTCCGCCGAAGGAGCCAAACCGCGGCTTCACTTGGCTCGGTCCTGGAGCTCTCCTCTCATGCGGCAACAACGTACTCGGATCACGCTCCAAATGTTCCAAATAAGGCAGAACAGGTGGAGTGATCACTGGCTCCAGCTTCTTCTCGCGTCTCCTCTCATCCGGGAACACGAACCCGTTCGCCGGCGCCGGCAGTACGATCTTCAGCACAGACGCGAAGCACAAGCACGTGTAGATGACCCTCATGGTGTCTTCTGATGACTACGTGAGATTCACGATGTATCTTGTTTTAATAGGGTCGCACGAGGTCACCAGCGGTGTTGGCATGCGGCACGCGCCGCAGCCTTCAGAAAACCCACTGCGCTGCGCCCGAGACGACATCCTGCCAACTATCCATCCCCCCTCTACAGGCCCATGCCCATAAAAGACTTACTCCTTTTAAATTTAACGACTTTATTGTCTCCAGTTTAGTGGCGACTGGAAAATTAGATGGCGAGGTGCAGCTCGTGATTGGGAAATCCAAGTGTCCTACTTTATTGGTATACAGTTAAACAATCGAAGCACGTTGTCACTGTGTGGTCAGCCGCGGAAGCAGATGAGCTCGGAGGTTTTATTCTATGCGCATCTCATTATCTCACGTGGTTCAACTTTGCGGTGTGGTCTTTTTATTTTAAAAAGATAAATGAAAACAGCTAAACGAATACTTAATGAACCAGGTCCATTTATTATAATAATTCTAAACGGTTGTTAAACGTTAATAAAAGGATAAATTAGCAATTTTATGTAACGAAAGGTCAGGAGGCAATCATTTGGCTTGGTTTTTAATTTAAACATACGATGTTTTAATGTAAGAAAAAAAAAATCCTATTCTGAATATGCAAAGGAGTAGCGGTATTTTATAAAGTGTCTGTTAGGAATTTACAAAGGTAATTAATTATTTTCCAACAGACTTTAACACTTAAATATTGATACGTAAATAAGAATTTTAATGGTCATAAAGAAAACAGCATAATTTGAGAAATACCCGGCAATGCATATACCTACCTAAAATAATAAGGTGTTCGCAACAACAAGTGCGCATGCACATTTCAAATTCTAGTAAATCACGTCATTACTTTACCATATTATACTTACCAGAAGAATATCGTAACAAGCTAGTTACTCAACATCACACCTGGAATATACTTTATATATTCTCCGTAAATTCTAGAATGAGATATATTAATGTAATTGTTTAAATAACTAAAACAGGGGCATTCCTCAAAGCGCAACTATTTTTCAGCGCAGCCAACTAAGTGCAACTATGCATGATGAAAAATAGAGAGGGTTATGATGGATTTATTATTTTTTTTCCAATCATGATTGCGCTTCGAGGAATAATTTAGTTGCGCTTAAAAATAGTTGCGCTTTGAAGAATACCCCGTTAAACAGACCTCGGTTCTTGACAGTCTGAAAGCCCATTTGTTTTACATCACATCTAATATTGTCAAGTGTTTTAGGATTATAAAATGTTTTATAATTCAAACACTGCTTTAAGCTTTCACGGATTCACACTAACGTATACTGTCACTTACGGGATATCTTCCGTGATTATTAGGTTAATATCGGGAGCTCAAAATAATTGATAATCACGGCAGATATCGTGTAAGTGACAGTATAAGTTTTGTTTTATTATACACTAGTATTTACAAAAACGTTGATCTCCAATATCTCCCTCCATAGCTCGAAGGCTTCCAAGTACGGACCAAAACAAAAAAAAAATGCAGTGACGAAAAACACAAGTGCCTTTCGGCTTCGTTAAGGGTCTTTTTACACCCATTATAATAAACTATTTGTTGCTCGCGATCTGACCTTCGTCCACGTGGAATTATTATAAAAATATTGCTTTCCTATTTCAATGGGATTTTGTTAACTATTTCATGGGTTTTCATTTTATTGCACAGAACCCTTTTTCAAAAATTCCCGTCAAAATCGGTACCGCAGTGTCAGAGATTAGTCGGAACAAACAGTGAAACAGACAGACAAAAATTAAAAAATTGGTAAAAGTACCTACCGTAGTACCGCATACTTACATAAGCATTCAAATATAAGCTGTTATTTTGAAACAACATTTATTTTGAAAAAACAGACACTTCAATTTTATATACTACTGTATGTATGTACGTATAGCTAGATATCCATCACTTCCGATCAGATCTACATTAATTTCTGCATCCTCATTACTCGAACCTTGTAAACAACATAATTCATGTCAATACCCGTAAGTAAACGGTAAAGTCAAGTTACAATTAACTTGTCATATAGTAGCATTTATAGCAGATTGCCCTATCAGTTATCGTCATTATAACGAGGGTTGGCAAAATGATTAATGTGGTGTCGAAATTATTTACCTAGGTATATCCCAACAATATCGGGTTCGGCTTTCAGTCTTACCTGCAGATGCAGCTGTATAACAGTCATTGACATGGAGCAACTGCTAACCTGACCTCCACAAACCAATACGATTATTGGCCAAAGTTTTGGAGTACTTCTTGAGTCTACCCGTAATGACTGATTAAGATCTACCAATGAAAGCCGCGAGGAACGGCATCCGAGGCACGGAGCAAATATATTTTGTTAAAGTTGTTAGGGGGAGGTTGTTAAAACAGATAGATTTTTGATAGGTGCACATGACTGTGTTATGTGAGGTCGACAACGGAAGCGCGATTATAACGCGTGTGCGACAAAATTGTACTGCAACTCACCATAGTTTGAATGCACATTTGTGCGACAAACTGTATCTCGACATCACGCTAGTGCGACAAACTGAAGCTCGACATCACGCTAGTGCGACAAATGCTTGTGTCACTATAGTTCGGCACTACTCAAGTGCGACACACGCTTATGTGACACTGCCGTCTATACAAGGTATAAAAGGACCCTTCACAAGTGCCAACTTCCCAGTCAACAAGAAGATGTCGAGCTTCAGTATGTCGCACTAGCGTGATGTCGAGCTTCAGTACGTCGCACTAGCGTGATGTCGAGCTTCAGTTTGCCACACAAGCGTGCATTCGAACTATGATAAGTAGCAGTACAGTTTTTTCACACAAGCGTTTATCGTGCTTCCTTTTATCGACCTCATGTAATAGAGCCGGTGCACACGTGTATCATAATAATTATTCTATGAAGAGTTAAATTCATAGCTCAATTAACAAAAATAATATCAACGATAGAATAGTCGAAAATTGGCATATTATTTTTGCCTACATATTCCAAAAAAACAAGATCGTTGTTACAACCCATTATCATTTTGCTTTTTATCATTATCTTCTTGAGTTTACCCGTAAAGATTGTTTAAGATATACAAATGCAAACCACCAGCAACGGCTTCCGAGGCACAGAGCAAATATGTTTTGTCATAGATGTTAGGGGCAAAACAGATTGATTTTTGATAGATGCACACGATTGTGTTACGCGTGTGCGACAAAACTATACTGCGACTCACCATAGTTCGAACTTGGAATGCACGTTTGTGCGACAAACTGAAGCTCGACTTCACGCTAGTGCGTTTATCGACCTCATGTAATAAAGTTGGTGCACACGTGTATCATAATAATTATTCTATGATGAGTTAAATTCATAGCTCGATTAACAAAAATAAAATCAGCGATAGAATAGTCGAAAATTGGCATTTTATTTTTGACTACATCTTCTAAAAAACAAGATGATAATGGGTTATAACAACGATTGGCTTTGATGTGTGACTGATTCAGTGATACCTAAATTTTAGTCTAAAAATAGACTCAAGAAGTACTTTTTAAGGTTCCGTAGCCGAATGGCAAAAAACGGTACCCTAATAGATTCATCATGTCTGTCTTTTTGTCTGTCTGTCCGTATGTCACAGCCACTTTATTCCGAAACTATTAGGACTATACAGTTGAAACTTGGTAGGTAGATGTATTCTGTGAACCGCTTTACGATTTTTATACAAAAATAAAAATAAAATAAAAGATTAAAATTGGGGGCTCCCAAGACAAAAAAAAAAAAAAAAACATCAAACCTATAAGTGCGGGAGGGTGTCTATAAATAGGTATTTAAAAATGACTTTCCTCTCAAAGTCTCAGAAAGATAGACACTTCCAAAGTGGTAAAATGTGTGTGTGTGTGTGTGTGTCCCTAATTTCTAAAGTAAGAGGATTAAATTCTGAAAAAATGTAGGATTGTAGAACGTAAAAAAACTTTCAACGAAAATTGGTTTGAATAAGATTTTATCGTTTAATTTTTTTTTTAATCCTCCAACGGTCACAGTAATATAAAAATGAAGCAGAGTCGCAGAGATTTAGAGTGGTGCAAAGTCAGATAATAATTGTAACGCATTCAGTGATCTAGGTACCTAAAAATAGCAATCGAACTGCCATCCTTACTACCTAGAACTGGTGCTGACTTCAAGCCAGCAGCCTCAGAAATTACAATCAACATTGACAACTTGTTAATCTGTTGACGACCGTTACTCTCTTAAATTAAGTCAATCCTATTTTATTAACCCTTGACCAAAAAGAGGGGTGTTAAAAGTTTGAAGTGTGTATCTGTCTGTCTGTGACATCATAGCTCCTGAACGGATGAACCGATTTTAATAAAGTTTGTTTTCGATTGAAAGGTGTCTTAATCTAGACTGTTTTTAGCTGTTTTAAGAAAATCTGCTCAGCTGTTTGAAGAGCATCACCTCTTTTCTATTTTGTGAAGAGATTATTATAAACAACTTCCCCAGATCTGACGAATCGAAAATTGAAATCCTATCACTTGTCAATAAAATCACAAAAGTATGATAACCTTGACCTGATGCGCTGCGCAGGCATCACCAGCATCATGCAGGATTCCCAACCCGCCAGAAGAATTCCTCAACGGTGTACGGCATCTACCTTGTGTTTGGGCTCATACGATGCGTTTCGGCGAGCAAATGTTAATTCAATCTGGACGGTTAGCGTCATAATCTACAGGTTACTTACTCTAAATGTAAACATTTTAAAGATAAGATAAGATAAGATATTTTATTTGCATAAAACACGGTACACAGGTTGTTATTAAACATTTTAGATCAGCATGTTTTGCTTAATGATAAAGCATGCAAACTTACTTACAACTATAATACTACAATTTAACATAGAATACAATTAATTATTTAAATTTCAAAAAGTCATTAATACTATAAAAATTATTATTATTAAGCCATTTATACAATTCGGTTTTAAATTGCTTAAAATTTAGTGCTTTTAACATATTTGGTAATTTATTATAATTTTTTACACACATAGCAGAAGTATTAAAAAGGTTGGGTTGGTTGGTTGTTAGGTTGTTTTAAATAGGTATTGAAGTCCAACATTAAGTACAAAATTAAAGTATTGAATTATTGCTTGTCAATCTTTGAAATTCTGCTTAAACCAATCTGCTATGAGGTCTATAAAACAGCTTTCTTAGATAGAGTAGATGGTAGCGTGTCTACCAGTAATATAAGTTTAAAAAGAATGAATAAAAATTAAATTTAAAAAACGCCGAGACAAAAATCCTCAGAAAGGAAAAAATTATATCTAAATATTTGTCCCTTTACGTTTAATATAAGGTGAATATTTTAATGCAAGAAAGTGTAATTTCCCTAAAAAGTGTGATGTGCGATATGCAATCGGACATGTGATAGCCCTAAAAAGCAGTGGTTCGAAGTGTAAGGTGAGTGTGAACAGGGCCGGGGTCACACGTCTCGTGTCACGGTTGCGACGGTCGATCAATGCACATTATCGCACGTATTTAAGGTCTAACTATTCATACACGAAATATTTTAAGAGTAACTTCTATAAGTCGTAATGTCGCCATAGCAACGAAAAAAAAAAATTATCTGAGTGTTTTTTTTTTACGAAATTATTATAATTCTAAAAATGTTTGAGACTTTTTGCATAAAATCTTTACTTCCATATTCTAACAATGACACTAGGTAAATACGACGTAGTAAACTAGCGTAATGGATGTTCAAAAATAAGGAACTAGTATTTATTTTGTGGGTCAAGTAATTTAAAATTATTTACTTTGTATAAAAATATACACAGATTAAAAAAAATAATCCTTTGAAATGGCTTCGTTATAGCCGTTAGATCACGATCACTGAAAATATTTCGTGTATGAATAGTTAGACCTTATATAACGTGTGGCTACATGTCATTTTATATCGTCGGACGTCACTCAAGCACGGTAACATCCAAATGATCTTATGAGGCCGATGAAAAAAAAAACAAAATTGTGCTCCAATTTTCATGAATTTATAGATACTTTCTGATTCTTGTCATCAGCGAGCTGTTACAAATGCTTAATTATTTCACTTCTAGGTATTGTTGAAGGAGTATCTTGCAAATTACCGAATTACCATTTCAATTTATGATGAAAATGAGAAAAGTCCGTGTGTATGCAACAAGCTGCAACCCTTGGTTTCGGGTACGAAACAAAAGTAGCACAATTTGACATGCAGATGTAGTTCTTCACCCGCTTAGTACAAGCAGATGAGATACGCACAGAAAATCAGCGGTCCCCGGACTCAACGACGCTTGGACTAAAATATTCTACTTATATAACCAATATTAAGATATTATTACAAAAGAGAACAATATTATTAATTAAAGAGAAAATATTTAGATTTTTTTTTTCCTTTTTAGAGGATTTTTATTTGTGTAGCGGGTTTATTTAAATTTTTAATTTAATTTTATACAACAACAAAGGCAGCATGGCTCGTAGAAGCCTTTGTAGTTTTATTAAGAATTTGTTTTTGTTTGTAATACAGCTGATACTCCTATTTAATGATTATTAGCTGAATTAAATTAACGAATAATTCAGGATGTTTTAAACCAATTGTTTATTTACGTTGGCACTCATCGATTACAATGACATTGCAGTAACTTGGTGTTACATTTAGTGTTTTGAATTGTGTCCTTATCAACATCATGAACTCGAATTTTTGTGAGTCAAGTTAAGTTGAAGTACTTGTGAAAATTCGATCACATAGTCTATCGTTTTCCGAATAGGTATTATTGTAATAACCATGGAGAAAAACCCATGTATCGATTTATGAAGCTACACAACTAGCTACACAACAATTTCAAGGTTACCTTAGTGTATACCTAAGTACAATAGAACTGTTATTTATTATTGGTAAAACACTATTATGAATGCGAAAGTTTGTGAGGATGTAAGGAGCGCAAAAACTGTTGAACAGATAAAAGGCACACAGATACTTAATAATATGGTTAATCCATATTATTAAGTATCTGTATGCCAGATAGGATACTTTTATCCAGTTAGTACGACCCCGTCGGATAATTACCGAACTCAGCACAGGTGAAGCCGCAGGCTTAAGCTAGTGTATTTATTAAATAGTATCTACGCAGGTAATCAGTTTGTTAATGAGTCACAAGCTGAATGTTAGTGTCCGTTGTGAAAGGCGTTCATACTTAGTCACCGATGATATCAGAATTTTTGTATTTTACATTCGGAAATGGTTGAGATATTGGCCAATATTGCTTATTCACAGTTACTTTAGCTTATTCGCATTTTGCTTAATAATTTAATTAACATTTAATAGTTTAATTAACATAGTGTTTAAATGTGAAAGTTCCTAATGATCTCTGTAAGTCATAATTATTCGATAAATAATAATACATACTCTGCAATATTAGTTTTAAGTTATCTTGCTGCGCCCTAACAGGGTCATGTACTAACTAGTTTAAGCTTAGCGTGTAAAATTGGTTGTGTACATTGTGCATTAAATAAATAAATAATTCATAAAACTTTCACTGATTAGCGAGTCACGTAGTTTATTTAGTTTAAAATGCCTTGTTGTTTTGGTACGAAAACTGAGGGCTAACAAGTGGTTAATTGCTTTTGAAGCATTTCGTATATTTCTGCTTCAACTTTCAGCAGGTTTGAATATAGCTTTTTGGTAGCTTACATTAGTCCCTTACATTTTTACTTATCGTTGACTGAATGCAATTTTATATTGATCCTCTGGATCAGGCTGGTATCTTACGAGATTGGCACATTCAAACAGTGGCCTACGTGCACTGGGCGAAGTCGGGCTGTGGATGTTGATGACTAACTATTGATACACTAAAACGTTCCGAATACCTACCACTTCATCATCATCTGCCTAGCCTTTTCCCAACTCTGTTGGGGTGGCTTCCAGTCTAACCGGATGCAGCTGTATACCAGTATTTTACATGGAGTGACTGCCTATCTGACCTCCACAACCCAGTTAGAACAAGGTTATACAATACCCATTGGTAAGACTGGTAGTCGGACCTTCGGGCCCCTGACTGCCTGTAACGACTATAAAAGATCTACAATTAAAAGCCGGGACAAACGGCTTAACGTGCTTTCTAAGGCACGGAGGAAACTCAGTATGTAATCTATGATCATGGACACCCATCCACGGACCAACGAGCGTCTAATATTATTTAGCCACGAACTACTCACGACTCACGACTTCTTACCACTTACTATAAGTATAGTTATCACTTTAACCAATACAATTTAAATTCTTTCAGCTATTTTGTCTCTCTTTTAGTTATTTTTCATTTAAAAGTGAGGACCTTCGAATACTGAATCATCATAAACGTCTAGCCATTCATTAATGAAATTTTGCACGTACGGTCAGCTGTTATCTTGACCTTATTTGTCTGGAACTCTTGCGCACCTATTTGCACCGTCTGTATTTTAAGAAGATTTTTATTTTTGTTTTCTTCTTATTGTAACATTTACAACATAACACGGCCTCTTTTCTCCAAACAGTTGGTAGAAACGTTTGGTTGGTATAAATTACACTCACTTGTCGCTAGTTATGTTTTACATGTACTAGGGAGCGAGCCTATTGACATCAGCAGAGTACGAATCCAGACTTTGGGTTGTTCCTGAGAAATTTGTTATAGAAAAACCTACCTGGGTAGGTAGAGTTACCTGCCCGTATCAGGAATTGAATCCACGAACCATTGTTCAGAAGTTGTACTAGAACAATGAGGTTGGCTGTCATCATCATCATCATTTCAGCCGAAAGACGTCCACTGCTGGATGCCTTCCCCAAGCGTCGCCACATTGATCCCGTCCCGTGATCAGCGGTCCCGTGCGACTCGCATCCAGCGGATCCCTGCAACCTTCACCAGGTCATCGGTCCACCTAGTGGGAGTTCTTCCAACGCAGCGTCTTCCGGTTCGCGGTCGCCACTCCAGAACTTTTCGGCCCCATCGGCCATCCGTTCTGCGAGCAATGTGCCCTGCCCACTGCCACTTAAGTTTGGCTATTCTTCGGGCTACGTCGGTAACCTTGGTTCTCTTGCGGATATCCTCATTTCTGATTTGATCACGTAAGGAAATTCCGAGCATAGCCCTCTCCATTGCCCTTTGGGTGACTTTAAGCCTTCTGATAAGGTAGGCTGTAGGTACACCGTAACACAGTAACATTGTAAAACCAAATATGTTTTAAAAGAGTAACCATAGAGTATGTTATCGGTTTTTTTTAATCGGAAACGACCTACCCGAACTGTGCACGTATTTTTTGACGTTTCATAAGTAGTTACCATAGGTTTAAGTGTTTTTTTTGAGTCGAGTGTTTAATATTTGTTACTTTATTATTCGTGTTGAATTGATTACTCATGCGAATAACGGGTTTTCCAATTAATGTGATTAAAGTTTACATAATCTAAACGCGTAGTTTCCTTTTAAAGTATTACATTTTTGGAATTCCTTTATAGGTTTATAAAGGAATTTTTAATTAAAAATATATACTACGCATATTAGAAAGTAAGTTTTGTAAGTAATAAAACATCTAATCTATCGCTTTCCATCAGGTGTAATCATTTTGTAATAAAAAAAAACACTGAAACGTTATGAAATCCTACATGTAGAAGTACAGTATTCAATATAATATTTACAATGCAATACATTAAGAAAATAACATGAACATTTATATTGCGATAAAAAAGCTGTATCAACACAGTAAAACCACGTGTATCCTTCGTATAATGACAAGTCTACAGTCGAGAGACTAAGTCAGGAATTAATCGTACAAATAAAGGGAAAGATTTTAAAATAATCACAAAATTGACTACGTTGAGGAGGAGTTTTTTGACGCCATTTTTAAGTTAGTTAGTTAATATAAGTTATTTTAATTTATTAATGTATATAATATTTACCATTAAAAACTAAGCATGTCCAAGTATCACAAAATACAGCTGTTTTTTTAACGGCAAAAAAAATAAAAAAATATTTCATGTTATTATGTGAGGCACTCCTTAAAACGCCAACTCCGACGCTAGTCGACATGACCCTGATTGAGATCTTATTATGATCATCTAAGACAATGTCTGGACTTTAAAAGAGAATACTCTGAGTTTGTTTCGGTGTCAGAATCCTGCACCCAGTTTCTGCACACAAAGCAGTTATGTACTCAGAATGTCAAGACATAATAATATCCAGTGAGAAACAGAAAAGTTTCTTTTTTTCTGGAAAAGATACGAAGCCACGACCACGAAGTCTGTCTTTTTGGAAGTCGGTTTTTTTTTTCGCAGAAAGTTTTTTATTTTACTCTTTTTAGTTATAGTATACCACACAATTTCTTGTCATGAATTAACGTTTACATTGTAACAAGAAGTTATTAAGAGATCATCATGTCATCAACATAGCCCAAGAAGAATAAATTCATGCGACGTCGCGTGATGTGGCGATTACCGTGACGAAAAAGAATAAAATTACTGAACCGATTATGATGAAATTTCTATGGGACCAATCAGGAAGTATATCCTTTCACTTAAAAAAGAGTTTTTCCAATCGGTTTAGAAATGACGGAGTTATGGTAACAAACATAAAAAAAATACAACCGTATTGAGAACCTTCTTCGTTTTGAAGAAAGTTGGTTAAAAATCTCAAAGATTCAGAGTACCCAGTAATTTGATTCGGAGATTATAGCAACAAAAAAAATATATTTATCTCTTCAGTCGTGGGCGTGTCGGTATTCTAATGTTTGCTTCCAATTTGGCGTAGATGCGTAATTTCACAACGAACGCCGCGCGTCGCGCTCAACCATATCGTTAGCAATGACATTGAACGCGTTGCTTAATTTGTTTTACGAGCAATGAATACATTATCTGGCTATCCGTAAGGCATATAGCACACTGTATGAGAGTCGCACAAACTTTACCTCGCGTTTATACAAGTTTTATACTTTTTTTCGACAAGTCCTGTAGTGATCCTAATCACAAAAGCCGCCGACATGTGGGCGAAATGTCAATTGAACGCATGTGTAAGTGCCGACATGGCTTTGGTGTGAAAAACATACAGTATATTAATACATATAAGTGCAATTGTATTGACTTTATTTCAGACATGTCTTGTTCAAGGGAAACCATAATAATGGGTGTAAAAGTGTTTACCAATAGAATAAACAGTGTCATTAAATACGCTAAGAAAAAACTCTGTACGGAAACTCTATTTTTTACTACCTAGAATTATTAGCGATCAAATAAAGCACAGCATAGCTGTAGCAGGGGTGTAAAACGAGCTTTATACAAAACGATTTAAAGATGTTCGTAGTTAGCTACTGTGTGCTTACATTTTATGTACTCTTGACAAAGAACAAACATTAAGAGGGGACTGTATGAGGGAAGTGATCATATGATCAATCTATGTGTCAGGACAATATAATAGGAGTGAGATCCTACTGATTGTAATAAGCAGTCACCATTAGTCCAAAGTTTGGACTGCTAGGGAAAAATCTGTAATGGTAATTCAGATAAGTAACATTTTGCCTGATCTGAGGATCGACAGAATTCTATAGTCAGCATTAACGCCTGTAACTTGCAATCAGTTGGCTAAAATAGACAATGCAGGCAGTCGAGGTATCGAGAGCGCGGACACGAAGTGATGTTTGGAGTACCACATAACATAACTTGCTTACTGTACATAAGACGACGGTAACACTTTGACCTGGCCTAACGTTGAGAGGAGTAAATAAGAAAATACTAGCGACCTGGCCCTACCTACTTCGCACTATGCAGCCTATCGGGTCTAAAACTATCTTATATTTTTCTAGCTGGAACCAATCAAATATATTCCCAAATTTCATTGTAATCGTTTGGGAAGTTTAGACGCCTGATTTTAATTTTTTATTAATAATAAGAAGATGTACCCATTTTGTATACGTTTTTGTTACTACTACTTCGTACGGCCTACTGTACTTAGTATGCTAATCTTTACGTGTCGGGAAATCTGTAGCAATAAGTCGATCATGTCATACGGTTGCTCAACATCTTATGTCGCTTGTAAATAAACGACAGAATGTGGTAAAAGTATTTATGTTAATACTTAGCACTGTCGTTGGCCGACTAAACTGTCTTGTTGTGTGTTGTGGCAATGTTGTAAACTGGTGAAATGTGTGCTATAGCTTATTCTTCTGCCCAAGTCTTTGGGAATAACGGGCGTGATGTTATCTTGTGGCAAACTGTTTAGTTGTTTAACAACCGGGTTTTTTTATAACTGCTGTTATATCAAGATTTTTCTTTACAAAAGATAAATAAGGTTACCGCCAACATAGTAAGCACATTAACTCTATGCACGCCTGTGTTTCTGCCTGTTACGTCTGTGGGCACTCCGAAAGTATCCGCAGAAGTCAAAATCAAAATTAATACAAACAAGGCTGATAATATAATCAGCACTTTTTGAATCTCAAAATGTACAAGAGACAGTCCCCTTAGATGCCCGCCCTTAGTTGAAGGTATAGCAACTCCCCCATTATCCCATTACGTTTGAGTCTCAGGAATTTAAAAACATTATGCTCAGCAGACAACGTGCTTGACTGCTTGTCACCAGAAAGTAGGATAAACACAATTTACTTTTCGATAAAAGATAACCCTCAAAATGGCACCTAATCTTTATATCGAGAAGACCGTAAGAGCCTCCCTAGCAACGAATTTCTATCTAAGTATCATTCTACAGAACTTAATTAAATAACCAGTTAATATCATCATATCTCCTTAATATTTCGTAGAGTTAAGAAGCTTTGGACTTTGATAGATTATGCAAATGAGACATTTATTGTTCTTGCCTTACCACGATACCGTTATGGCTGAAGGCGAAGTGTTAGATCCGCCTGTGGCTGGTATGATAGAAAGGCAAACTATGGGAACTAGTCACCTCTGACGTCATAATAAATGTATCTGACACTTTTGTCAATGTCGTGTCTGTCAATGAACTCAGGAGTTAAGAACACAGTGACGGATTTCGATGTTTTGAAATACAAATTATTGTTGGTGAGATGATTGATTAATGGTCTGATGAATAAATTGCTAGTGCGGCTATCAAGACTACTATCAAAAGTAAGATACTTACCAGGCGTGATTTATTTTCCAGTAAATGATTTAGAATAACAATTACGTCACATGTGAGTCAAATTCAGCTCAAAACCAGAACAGAGCCTGAAGCCAGTGTTGCTCCAGTTAGTGCTGTTATTTTGTAAAAGAATCTACTTACGACATTGGTCATAAAATAATTAAGATTGTATTTTATTATCAATCTCTTACATGATAGCTTATTTTAGGTCTCCCGAAACTGTCAAAGTTTCCCAATCAACTTTGGAACTAATGTTTCAGCGTTAAAGTTGAAAATCTATTAAAGTTTGACAGATTGTAGTAGCTTGATGTGCTGGCGTCTGTATATTTAAGCCACAAAAATCTACCTCATTCAGAAAACCTTTGAATTGAAAGACCTTTTGTAAACCTAAAGAAAAATAATAAATTCATTTAGTTCAGGTAAATAACACTCATTGCCACAAATAAATTAATAGAAATCCGAAGACAAATAATATCCTATAAAATAACATAAAATCAAAATAAAATCAAATAAATGTGCATAATGCAAAATGCATTGCCTAATCCATCTCTGTGTGCTAAGAATAACTATTGTTTCTGTATTGAATCTGTGTTTCAGTCTTTGGGTATTACTAGATCGAAATTTATTTTGAATTATGTATAGACTAGATCGAAAATGGTAACGGAACCAAGTCTAAACTCAAGGCTGACATTATGAGTAATGACGGTTTTTGGAATAACAATGAGTACACTAACTACCTGCCTAAGAAGTTTATACGGGTAATAGAATGGAAGACATTTAATTCAGACGTAGTCCATATACTGTTAGTAACACAAAAAACCTTATAAAGCTATTGCTAGTACACACATACAAAAATAAACACACAGAAAAAAGCGGCAGAAAAAAGCGGCACCGCACAGAAGCGCCAGTCTATGCCAAGCCCTGGACGCGACCACCTGCAGTGTGTAGTCGCATCCAGTGCCGCCACATTGTCGAGTCGCAGCGGCCCACGAACACGCTAGCCGCAGGCTGTTCGACATGGCACGTATGCGCCTCATAAGAGACGCAGAACGCTTCCGCATGATGGCATGAAAGCCATTCACGTTTCTCGCCGCAAACATTTCTGAAGCGCTGCAGCCAACAATACCAACCAACCAACCAACCATACCAACTGGTTGCTAATACCAACTAAGTAGCTTTTGTATAGCAGCTATGGTGCAGTACTAATGGTAATGATACCGACGAGATCGATATGGCTGCTCCTCTTTCTTGTTAAGGCGCAAACCAACCGCGGCACAAGCTGTGCACGGGCACGCGGCGCATTTTAGCTGCGTGGATTCATTTGTTTGACAACGTGGATCTACGTTTCCAGTGCAGTACACACTACACACCCACAACTATGTATAACTGTAAAGGGCGTGGTCCACCGCGGTTAATATTCGTGTATAGTGTGTACCGCGTGTGGCGTTGACAACGTTGATCTATGACAGCGCCTTATTCGAGCAAGCCACGCATGTACTAATAACGTCAATTGATACATAGTGCATAGTTTGCAATGGACACAATCACATACATTTTCTTGCAAAGCAAAGTTTAACCTAACTGCGTGGCCCTGCGATGGGTATGCGCTTTTAATTGTGTGGTTAAATAAGTTGGCAGTTCTCAGAATGGTAAGCGGACACCGTCGCGTTTAGATATCTGCAGTACCAGTAGCATCGCAGGTACTACCGCACTCACTGACGGTCAACTACTTTTCAACCTTATAACTCAGGGCATAAGGGTGAAAAGTGGTCCATCGTCAGTGAGCGAGGACTAGCTCGCTCCTCCTGTCCTCCTGTCTCCGCAAAATATATGAACAGTCTCATTAATCTGTATCAGCCACATTGCTTGGCGTGAGAAATAGTGGTGATGGATATACATATGATGGTAGTATGTAGTATGTAACTTCTCCGAACGCGCTTCATCACAAAGAGCCCAACTATAACTAACACGTTTACCGTTCAACTGAACTGTGAAATAGGATATACAACGTGGAAAGGACACCGACGCGAAAACGGTTACCACGTATTCAGTACAAAAAAAACCCAGCTGTTCCGATTTTGACCGTGTAGGTACTGCAGTTTTCTAGGAAACAGCTGTTTTTTTTTTTAAATAACCTATGAATAATTTCTATGTGGGGGGGGGGACCCCCCTTCCACCCCGTATAATAATGTAACTATAATAATGGTTCTTTTAACACAAATGTATCAATTTTCAGGTTCTAGTACCTCTTTAACTTTTCTAATCCGTACTTACCTACTTATCGATCTGTGTTATTGATAAGAACAATGGTTTAAAACTAAATCGACCTAACAGTTTGTTCATTTATTTTTTTCAACAATACACTCTACACTGTATTGAATGCAAGTTTGCAGCCGGAAAGCAAACGGCCATAAGTCAAGTTTTTAATTTTCTGCGTCACGAATTTGGTTAATCATGCATCTTTTCGTCTACCAAAGATTTTCATAGTTCACATATTCTTTCATTACCCGACGGAAAGGTTATTAATTTATTTGTGTCCGTACCTTTCACATTTTTTTTGCGTTGATCATCAATTATTATATGGAATTACTTACTTTTACTTTGTTATTTTTATATATATATAAGTGGTTACTCGAGTGTAGTTTTTATAGTTTAAAAGAATTTGAAGATAAAAAATGTTGAAGTTTTAAAAAAACGATTGTTGTTGCCTTAACTTGTCTTGTTTTATCCTAGCTAAACATGCTTGTGCCTCAATTTGTATTTAACACCATACCAACACCATATACCATACCGTATACCATATTTAACGCAAATAAATATTCTATTCTATTCTATTCTAATTAAAACAACGTTTGGAATTAAACCAGTTCAATGGGCCTATCAAAACTTAAGAGGATCTATTCGTCATGTATGGTTCTTTCCGTTCTGAAGTAAGATTAAATAAAATAAATAAATTAAAATAAAAAAAAAACAACTGATTACAACAATTGATACTGGTACTTTACTGATTAAAACAATACTGTTATAAGAGGTTGTGGTAGGCCCCCAGAAAGGCTTGCTAATCTCCCAATACAGACATAACATTGCGTTGTTCTGACGTTACAGCTTATATAATATCAAACTGTTGCAACGTTCGAAAGCGCATTTAATAAAGCAAGGATGCATCGAATGACGTCACAAGTCATGTGAGTAGCTCGTTGGCGCCTACGCAGACGAACGCGGATGTATTCACACATTTTGTACCAAATTACTGCATAGCAAGTTGCGGCATGTTTTGCGTAAGAAATTCTTGACGTTTTATTCGCTGACCGCAAATTTTGTCCGGCTTCGTCTATATTGGGTGAACTTGATCTACTGCGACGCTGTTGCAGTAATGGAGATTGTCGTTGAATACAGTTTAGAGCTAGGGTTGGCCCTTATTTTTAATGACTTATTTTTTTATTGTCTTACCATGGGGTATCGTACTCCTACAACCCAGTACTAACTGGGTTGTGGAGGTCAGATAGGCAGTCGCTCCATGAAAATACTGACATTCAGCATTGGACTGATCTATCGATATTTTTTTTTTACTGAAAAGCGATGTTATCGTTTTTCTCCGAAAAAAATAGAATATTTCATAGAATTCGATTAATATTAAACCCAACAAACCACATTTATAAAGTTTTCAACAAAAATGGCTACACGTACAAAAAGATTATTACAAGACTTATCAGTTTTGTATTCCATGAAAACTGTACGGTTGATGCATAAACAAGTCAGATTTAATATGGTCATTAAAAGCCATGTTTGTATTACGAGAAGTACTATATACTTGAAAGAAATACCTTCGTTTTATATTTCTCATTCAAGTTACAGAGTGTGGAGTTTTCTGCCGCCGGGCCGCGCCATTTTGGACTTCAAAAAGTAAGTAACACATTAAAATATGTAACGGAATACTTTGTTATTAATTGTCATGACAAAAGTATATTTTTATTAGAAAACATGCATCATTGTCATAAAAATATGGAATAGGTCACGTTTTAGTAAAACTGTTGTTCTAGTTATATTTAGTGCTTTAAAGGAGTGCGGACGTACTTGTTACACATGTAGGAAATATTGTTTCTTCTGGACACAAAAGTCAATATCATAAAATAAAACTTTTCTACGTCTGAAACAATCTGTCTAATCATCGTGACTGACAAATAGATCTTGTCATCTCATGAGGTGCAAGTGACATTCAATCTTTGAGGCGCAATTACAAGGTCGATTATACATCGATCTATTTGTTCAATAAAGACTTTAAAAGTATCATCAGTGCATAAAGTGTACCCTACTGAAGTTTCCTGTGAAGAAGTCAACCTTTAAAAACAAAAGACGACATATGTATGTTTTTAAACGACATAATACAGGGCGACTGAATCTGGACCCGCCATAGCAAATTCGCATATAGAGAAGGTCATTTGCTAATTATTAAGCTTTACTTTCCCTAGCTAAAGTTTTATAGTTTAGGAGATATGTCAGCTTTTATTTTATTTTAAAATTACGAACTATAGAACTAACTTAGATTAAAGTTAATTAATGAAACACCGTAGTTTTCTTTTTTTAATTTCAGGTTGAATTTGGTCGTAAAGACTTTTTTTAGTATTTTTTTTAAAAGCGTGCTATCTTATTTTTTAACACTAGTGGAGGGAAGTTCCGAGGTAGGTACCTACTTTAATCACTAATATTTTTGACTACCAACATTTAAAAAAAACTACTAAAATAATGCAAAAAAGAGGTTATGAATGCTTGAATACCAAATTTTGGAAAAATCTCAATAAAGTATAAAAATTGACATATCTCCCAAACTATAAAACTTTTGCTAGGGAAAGTGAGGTTCAATAATTAGTAAATGACCTCCTCTCTATGCTGCTATGGCTGGTCCAGCTCCAGTCTTATCTATATCTTAAGTTACAGTAGTGATATGCAAATGACAAACATCGAAGGTAAATATCTACCTTATTACGTTTTAAATAGAATCGGTGTGAATCATAAGTGATGATGACTCAATAAAGGCTTGTTAGATAATGTTGTTTGGGCAACAAGTTTGAATTAGTTAAGAAGTTGATACTTTTGGATTTTACTTTTATAAATGCAAAAGTTTGGATGGATGGATGTTTGTTACTCAATCACGCCAGAACGGCTGAACAGATCTGCATGAAATTTGGCACAGAGATAGATAATAGTCTACAATACCACATAGGATTTTTTTCCCGGTAGTACGATCCCGTGGGACAATAACCGAACTCCATACGAGCGAAGTCGCGAGTGTCACTAGTCAGTTATAAGTAAATCTAAAGCCAATAAATTTAATGGATTTGAATGGACCACAATGGCCCATCTAGGCATCTAATTCATTCCATCCACACTCGAATTCTCTACTTAAGGCTAAACATCATTCATTGTTTTCAATTCAGTACTATGGGTTTTGACAATCATGCGTGGCCTGACTGATGAGATGATCAATTGATACAACATATATTTATCACCACAAATACGTCTTGTATTTACTTGGATTCTTTTTCGTGTTGAAAGATACCATGTAGAAGAGAGAACGTTCTTCTCCATAGATATCTACGGTTTGAAATGGGCTACTACAGCACTTCCACAGTTATGCCTTGTGACTGGGACTGTAGCTTCATTTCATTTTTTTTTTCGTTTTTATTTTTTTTTACTTGTTTCGACAATTCAAAAGTGCCTGTGACTGGCCTACTTGAAATAAATGTATTGATTTTGATTTTGAAAAATAGAATATACTTTTTTGTACACTAAGATTGAAACAACTGATTTACAATATAGCTAATTCTATGGTTACGGAGGCGGTCTTATCGTTGATAGCGCTATCTTCCAGACAGCCCTTGGATAGACTGTAAGAACATCAAATATAAACAGGGGGTAGTCAGTGGTGTACTGCTAATACTTCACAAATATTAAAATAATTCAAGTAACTTATCTCTTAATATCATAATGATTCTTTTTCAGTCTATTTTTAGAACATGTTTGCATGGTAGTTTTCTTTGAGTTCATTTGTAGTTGTCTATGATACCAGCAAGTCTTAGGTAATCATGAGAAAATATATGTAGGTTCAACTGCAAATGGCAATAACGGTATGTAAGTCATAGCCTCATTGCCTCGTTGGTCTAGTGGTCGCAAGCGTGACTGCTGAGCATGAGGTCCTGGGTTCGATTCCCAGGTCGGGCAAAGTGTTATTAGGTTTTTTTTATCAGGAACTTCTCAGTAGCAACCACGGAGGATTTGTACCCAGTTGATGGCATGACAATAGGCTCGCCCCTTACATGGAACTTAAACATAACTGGTAAAATGTGGGTGTATGTACGCACGGCTGCCTATCAAGCTATAAAAAACCAAATTAAGCTGATCTCTCATCATACGGGAAGCTCATACAAAACGAAGTCAGGTTATACTAGTTATGTAGAGCTTGATGTGCCGCCGTGTGTACTAAGTACACCTCTGCCTAACCCTACCGGGATTATAGACGTAATGTTATGTTAAGTCATAGAAGTCCGCAAGAAAAACTTTAAAATTTTCAATTCGCATGAATATATAGTATAATGCCATACACCGAAACAAATCGCCTGTATGTATACTTTTCCGAGTACTTGTAATAAATTATTATTTTTTTAAGAAACAATGGAGTGCATTTCGTCACACAATCTACACAGGATAGATGATTTACTAAAACATAGTGCTGAACATATTGGACAAGCACGTATTTAAAGGTTCTGTCAAACCTGCACGGACAGGTAGTGGACCGGCTGCAGACACCGGACACTGTCAGATATTTTAGTACATTATATTATGTCAGAGTCCGAATCAATTTGTTCGTATCACTATGCCCGAAACTTAATAAGGCGAATATGCAATATATATGCAATATATAATTAAGTCTAAGGCTGTGGGCTGTAATGGGGTCAGTCGAACTATGTTTTTTTTTATGATTGAGAACTTAATTCCAATTATTACCCACATCATCAATTCATCTCTGCAGACTGGTGTTTTTCCTGCATTGTGGCGTAAGGCTTATATTATCCCTCTCCCTATAATTTCCAACCCTAGTTTAGCTAATCACTTCAGGCCGATCTTCATTCTCCCTTTCCTTTCTATGATCCTAGAAGCAGTTTTCCTTAATCAAATATCTTCCTATATATTTAAGAATAACATTTTGTCCAGTTTCCAATCCGGTTTTCGGCCTGGCCACAGCACAGCCACAGCTCTGCTTAAAGTTACTGAAGACATAAAGGATGGCTTGGAGAATTCGAGATTAACGGTCTTGGTTTTAATAGATTTTTCCAATGCTTATAACACCGTTGATCACGACATTCTCCTAGCCATACTGTCTCAAATTCCACAAGGCGGTATACTCTCTCCTCTCTTGTTCTCATTATTTATAAACTTCATTACTGCTGTTCTCAAATGTTCTTATCATCTGTACGCTGATGACTTGCAACTATACGCTCCGTCAGACATTGCCAACCTTGACAATTGCATTTCATCACTCAATGCTGATTGAACTCTCGAAGAATGGTCTGGCAAATACGGGGTTTCTGTTAACGTCGGGAAATGTCAGGCCATCCTCATTGGTAGTTCTTACTATTTGAGAAATGTGAACACTAGCCAACTTATGCCACTAATGTACGAGAACTCCGTCATTTCTCTTTCACCTCACGTAAAAGACTTATGTCTGTACATTGACGGCAGTTTAAGTTGTAATAAACATGTGGCTCAGGTGAGCCAGAAAGTCACGTTCTCACTGCGGTCTCTCTATAGATTCAAGCATTTCCTCCCAACTAGGACCAAACTCACGTTGGTCCAGTCACTTGTGCTCCCCATCATCGACTATGCTGATGTTTGTTATTCTGATCTTTCCCAAAAACTTCTAAATAAATTGGATTGTCTTCTCAACAGTTGTATTCGCTTTATTTTTGGCCTTCATTTCTTCCTTCCGTTCTCAGCTTAAATGGTTGCCTATCCGACTCAGGAGATCCCTTAAATCTCTCTGCATGCTCTTCACGATTATGAACGACCAATGTGCTCCCGATTATCTAAAAACTTATTTCAAAATGTTGAGCAGTTCTCACAGTCGTAACCTTCGAACTTCCAAAAATCTACTTCTCCAAATTCCTTCACACCGCACCGGTTTTATGTCAAATTCTTACGCTATCTCTACTATAAAGCTCTGGAACGCGCTACCTTTTGGCATTAAAAAAGCTGAAAGCAAATTCACTTTTAAAAGAAAAGTGCGTTACCACTATTTAAGTCAGAATAAATAGCTCTCTCCAATAGAAGTCGAGTCATGGTAATTATTGTTAGGATTCTGGTTTTTTTTTTGTTATTTGTTAAATTATGTATTAGTTTATTTTATTAGTATATGTGTATTAGTATCATTATAAGTGCCTATATAAATTTTCGAAAGCAGGAAGTTATTTTTATATATTATTTTGTACCCTATCACAATGTTTTCTTATTTAACCCAAAGGTTGACTGGTAGAGAATGCCTTGTGGCATTAAGTCCGCCTATGTACCACTATTGTACATGAAGTTTAAATAAATAAATATGCATCAATTACATTTGACGTGCAGACTTTTTTTCCCGTGTAGTTAGTGCCTAACCTGGTGTCAGTTTTTATGCCGCCCATGGCCCTCTGACTTGGTTTGCTGTTTTGGATATGCCGTCGAGAAATATCTCTCAGTCATGACGGTTTATTTTCGTCACAATGATTTCCTTCACCGATGCTAGCATACAATACGCAGATTCTAAATCTGAAAAATCAGAGGTGCGTGTCTTGGATTCGAACTCGAAGCCTATGACTTGGCAGTCCGACGGTCACACCACTAGGCTATCACTGCTGAGGTGCAGTGCCGGCACTTCATGTAGTGTGTAAAGCATCACTAAGAGCCGATGTCACCTGATGAACCTGAAAACGATCAGCACATCAAACCACGTACAAAACCTGTGAGTGTCGATATTCCGCGGCAATGATGACAACGACAGCTCTGGATCGCAGTTTAGATGTATATCATCATCTGCCTAGCCATTTCCCAACTATGTTGGAGTCGGCTTCCCGTCTAACCGGATGCAGCTGAATACAAGTATTTTACATGGAGCGATTGCCTATCTCACCTCCACAACCCAGTTAGTACTGGATGATACGATACCCCTTGGTAAGACTGGTAGTCAGACTTTTGGAGCCACAGACTTACCGTTACCCTTAACGACTGTCAAAGATTTACAAATGACAGCCAGGACCAACGGCTTAACGTGCTTTCCGAGGCACGGAGAAAACTCGATATGTAATAAATATAAGGGTGGTCACCCATCCACGGACCAACCTAGGGAAGCGCCGCTTAACCAGAAGATCGATCCGAGTGGCTGTTATTATTTAGCTACGAGCTCCTCAGACATATCAGATATATAAGGCGACAAAATGCCAAGTAATTCATAATTCTTTCCTTCTGGCGCATGTCACTAGTCATCTTTTCGAACTGGCCATTTACATTCAAAATGTTTGCAACACGAAGTGGAAAGAGTAGTTGCAAACAAAAATTAACCCTAAGTTGCTTAACAAATTCATTCCTCGACTGTACACAACTGGTTCTATGTTTCAGACTTTGCCAGACAGAGCCATTCGTCATACTATTTATACAGCTGGGAGAACGAACAACAACCATTGAACGATTATTAAAAGAACTAGTGTTGAAAGCAGCTCAGTTATTTTCAAGTATTGGTTAACTACACACATAGCGAATAGTTTATCACTAACAATAAAATCTTTACCGTATAATGGCTCTCACGACGTTCCTTATGACCGTGTCGATGGTCACCATCGCGAGCGGTAAGTGTACATTGTTAGTTTGTTTCTTTTTTATGTTTTCATTTCACAAGTTACCGTTTCATGATCCGTTTGACCACCGGAAAAATTTCACTGAACAAAGGACTGTATCAATTATACCTTTAAGTATAAAATTGGGCACTCACGCATTCTCGAACACGCGCGAGGAGACGCGGACCTCAGTAATATCACAGAAGTATTTATAGCGAGTTTATATTATTGTTATTGTTTTAATACATATTTTATCACTGCGACTTTTTTTTTCGATTGTCATTGATCAACGTAATAGTTTTTGACATTATGTTCTATAAATACTTTACAGTAAACAAATATTTGTGTAAATTTAGATACATATTTCTGTGTTCAGACGGTTCCATAATGAGGCCATAGTTTTATTCAATTCCCTTTTCATATTTAACAAAACCTTGTGTTTTTAATAAAATAAATACAACCATTAGGGACATACAACATTAGTTTTAGTATATGCGAAACCTGAAACACGTGTCTAGTATTTTTATGTAAAGAATCTTTAAACAAAATTTGAAAACTGTATCAAGAAAAATCACAAAGTTATAAGCTTTTTCTGACAGCCAGTCGGCACAAAAACGTGGTCACCACGCTGCGTGACTGCGCGCGCGCCTCGTGCGTCGTCTTGAGCTCATTGATAATAATAATTTGGCAGTAGGTACCTAAATGACTGCGATAGGTACTTAGTGTCGCTCGGTGACCAACTTGTAGCATGGTTTAAATATTCTTGGGACAAAATATAACATGGTTTAAAAATTATTGGAATCGATTAAGTTACTTATTCTGAACAAACTATATTCAGGTTTCGCGTATTCTAAAAATAATGTTATATTATACCTAGAATTCCACTACGCAATAGAAACTTATAACTGTACTCAAGTAGTACATACCGTAAAAGGTTTCTAGAATATAAACAATCAAGTTGACTTAAGATTGTGTTTATTACTTGGTCACACTTGTGTAAATTTAGATAGCGGTTATAAATCTAATGTTCAGTTACCCATTGTTCAACATCACTTTATATTTAACTAAATACTTCGACTGGCAAATCATTTAAAAATTATTTATGCTTTGTTGGTTTTGCTTTAAAGTTATAACTACGGTTTCGGTTTTGTAAAGTCCTATGTCGAGTTTATCTGTTCTGTTAACGAGAAATAAACAATTAGCAACCTTATTCGTCGAAATGGTTTTGCAATTAGCACAATTTTTGAAAAATAGACTATCTCCATTCCCGACCGCTCTCTTCCATCTTTGTCGTTTAAGTAGCTGTGTCGTTATTCATATCATGTTCTTGTATGTAGCTCGATAGTACTTTACACAATCGAAACCAATGTCAAAATTCCAGAAACCGCTGTGTTAAATCCTTACTAGGACATAAGGGCATAATTCATGTATAATCAATCGGTTTTTTTTTCACCTAAACAGGGTTTAATTTCTTTTTAGCTGGCTGGCCTGGATGGCCTGCCAACAATATGCCATTCCCCAGGTGAGTAACGAGTGAGGTTCCATTATACCATCGTACGACTAAAAGTGCATGCCCACCGCGGCGCACGGATAGGCCAGGCACGTGTGTTAAGCTTCGCTTTGCAAGAAAATATATGTGATTGTGGCATTAGTACATGCGTGGCTTGCTCGAATAAGGCGCTCACATAGCTCAACGCTGTCAACGCCATGCACGCTGTGCATGTGGTACAACACACTATACACGAATATTAACCCACGACTATGCCGCGGTGGGCCACGCACGCTACAGTTGTACGTAGTTGTGAGTGTGTAGTGTGTACCAGTGGAAACGTAGACCTACGTTGTCAAACAAATGAATCCACGCAGCTAAAATGTGCCGCGTGCCCGTGCGCAGCATGCGCCGCGGTGGGTTTTCAGCGATAAAAAAATGGCATTAAGGGCCTATTTCGCGATGTGACTTGCCAAGCAAGTTAACGGGAACTTAATCGTTGGTGGCGAAACAGGCCCTAAGAGTCTACAATGGTAATAAATAAATACTGTCATAAAAGTTGCGCTCGCTAATTTAACTTACATTGTTTCAGATTCCCCTCACCGGTGGTAAGATTTTAAAATACTATTAGGTCACGTACACACTTTACAATACACACATTAAATTCGATGAGCATAGTTCGTCTTTTGTTTTTGTAGTTACGTTTCGATGCCCCGGCGTCACCCTCTTTGCTTGAAATGCCCACTTTCCATCCAAATTTTCCCTTCATTCAATTCCCGGTTTTCCCTACCTTCCCGCCCATGCCATCAGTTGATGATATAGTAAAGGGGGTGACCTTGCCAAATGGAGGGACCTTCACCGGCGTGGTAGTTTCCACGAACTCCGAGTCAAAGAGGAGAGAAGATGGGACGATTGTCCATGAGGGGGGTTCTACAATTGTGACGAACAATAATGGAGAAATACACGTAGTGAAAAGTATGTATGGTTATGGTTTCTTCATAGACCGAGATTACCAGTATATTAATGAATTTATTAATACAATGTATTTTTTTTTCTGAAATATTAGCCTTCATTTCACCATGAGCTTTCGGACAAATTCAAGGACTAATTAAGGGCTATTGTAATAAAACCGCAACAAAAAATGATTCAAATTTTTAATTTTTTAAACTGCGGGTTATTCAAAAGCGTCCCGGTGTGTGTACTACGCCGTAACGCCACGCGTAGCGCTACGGCGTAGTTCGCACTGTAGCAAACACGTTTTCTGTCGTAGCATTCACGTTTGGATTTTTTTTAATAGCTTTGTTTGTATTCAAATCACACTCTTAGAGGATTTGTATTGAAACGATGACTTAATGAAACTTTAACACATTTTCAGCTGGAAAAGCGCCACCTGAAGTAAAAGTAGAATCGACCGTGTACGTATTTCTGTAATGATAGGTTAAGTAAAGATCTTAAACAGCATTATCACGTATTTTTTTAAGTAAACTCGTAGCGTTTGAGTTTCTACAATAAAGTCATGAAATGTGTGTGTGTTTGTTCCATGTATGTTAATACTAGTTGTGCCCCGCGGTTGCGCCCGCCGCTTCTGACTTGTTTTGTTTTAGCTCGGCTAATATTGGTCGTAGCTGTCCTCGATAAATAGACTATCCAACACTAAAAAAATATTTCAATTCGAACCACTAGTTCCTGAGATTAGCGCGTTCAACCAAACAAACTCTTCAGCTTTATAATATTAGTATAGATAAACCACGTGACATATTGTGAACAGATTTATATTTACATTTGTACAACGAAATGTTGCATTTATTTTTTGTTTCAAAGAACTATAAAATGTTCATGAAGTTTTACAGCTATTTTCGAAGTGGGGTAGTTGTGTTATAGGTATCCCTCTGCCTAACCTGTCAGGGAAAATTGCCGAGATGATTATTAAAAAGTTTATTAACATACTTAATGATTTGCCCATAATTGTCACGTTACCTTTATGTTTCAGAACTCCAAAACCGGTAAGCAGTGAATAGCAATACATAAAATGAAAAAACATAATTTATTAATAACCTAACACAGCAAATACAAATACTGTACATACATAATATCCAACTTACTAAAATATATTTAACTATTAACTACAGGAGCAAAAGATTTCAGCATGAGGTAAATACAAAACCACTAATCATACTTATTTATTTACTCTTAATCATCATTAATTTGTTCTTATTTCAATTTATTTGCAGTCGGTGCAGCATGTCTGCTTCTTCCATACTTCTCTTTTAAATATCATTGGGTCATCGCCTTTGTAGCCATATCATCTTTCACACATACTTCTTCTTTATTCTTCCCCTATTATTTTAGCCGTATCCACATTCATTCTCAAAACTTTCCTCACGACATTTTCCTCATTCCTCCGCATACCGTGACAATCGATTGCCACGCAACTTTTCAGTCACAGATGCTGCTTTTTCTCATTTAAAAAGACGAACTATACTCTTCTTTTCTTTACTTGTTTCTACCTCTACACTTTCTTTACACAGTTTTCATTTAAATTTTAATTATTTTAATGATGCTAAATTTATTTATTTTTTGTCACAGCGTAATTTCAACGAACCAAAGGTATATTTTTGTAATATGGGATGCTTACATAATATCTAATGTTTATATTTGATTTTTTTTTTAAATATTTAGTGCATTACATTCAAAGATTTATTAAGACCTTATTTATTTATTTATTAAGATTGGCCCTACCGCGTCAAAACACAAACGTTTTTTTTTCTCACTCATACTGAACATAGCACATTTTGTTCCGTGTTTGATGTGCGAGCTTTCTCAGTATCATCACTTTCGTTAGGGTCACATCTAATGGTTTAAATCTTCGGTGACATTACTACGCATTTTTTGTTTTTTTATGTAAGTTTAGTCAGTCGAAAACATGTTGCTTTAAATATTTTTTTACAATTCAAATGGTAGCTAATGTGCAAATCTAGCACGATGGCCTATTGATACATAGTTAAGTATAAAATTATATATTAGTTCTGGTTTGTCGACTTGGATATCATACTATTATAGTAGTAATTCTTTGTTATTTATCTTGCAGCCCTCTGCACAATTTTTGTACGTAATCAAGTTACCTATTACCTAATTCCCGGTTTCTAAAAAAACACCTTTTTTAGTAAAGCTGAGTAAAGATATATTCATATTATATCAGTAGTCACTGGTTAGGTATACTTCAAAAGTCTGACAACCAGTCTAACCAAAGGGTATCGTAGGTTCGTTCCATTAAAAAAACTATTATTCAGATGGTTTTGGTTAAACTGGAAGCCGACCCCAACATAGTTGGGAAAAGGCTAGGCAGATGATGATGATGACTGGTATACTTCGATTTAAGGGCATTACATTGCTCGATGACCTTGATGATTTGATCCCTGTACTAGTTTTTGTTGACTTGCCCCCGCACATTTCGCAAAATTTCGGTTTTTATTTATTATTTAAAAATATTAAAAGAAATAACAGAAAAAAAACAATACAGAGTGTTAAGTATATCATTACGTATTTGTTGTTATAAAATTCATGCCGATCTATTCAGCCGTTACAGAGATAATTTACAATTAAGGTTGAAAAAGGACTTATTTTCTACGATTAACCAAAAAAAAATGAGAAGGTTTATTAAAATTTTAAACAATACAATTTATTTGTGATGAACTTAACTATAACATACCCTTTTTACACGGAAAACGCACGAAGGGATTCATCAACAAATTTCATTGAACATACGCTGTTTTTGGGATTTGAGCCATGTAATGCCCTTAACCGTAAACATTTTTGGGGTTAAGTTTGGTTGAAAGGGTTTAAACGATTTAATAAACGGACGGTTAGATAGAAACCGGGTACAAAACCTAAACTTTTTCTTATGCAATAATTATCAGCTTACCTATTACTTATAAAATTGTTTGTAACTGAAAGGTGCACGCTAATCTTTACGTGTTATTACTTTGTGTGTGAACGACGTCTCTGAACGTCTCGTCTTTGAACTTCATGTTTTATTTTTGAAGATTTTTTTGTTTGCACTATTTCTTGTGGTTCAACAGCCGACACACATGAACGTATTGTGACGTTTACCTTAAGCATAAAGCAAAAAAAAAGGTGAAAACTAAAGCCCAAATATGATAAGAACGGCAAGTAAAAATGTTTAAAACAAGACATTGATGTAATTTTTTTTTCGGTTTTCGTATTACCGGAGTAACCGTCGTAGTCATTGCTGAATTTTAATGTCTTGTATTGCAGATATACGAAAATAGAAAAAATTTCAATGTCTTATTTAAAAAAAATTAGTTGCTTTTCTTGTCGTAATTGGCCATACCTAAGTTTTCAAATATTTTTTTCTATTATTATTTTATTTTATTTGTCTTTATTTTCTCTACTTTCATTTAACATCCGCTCGCAACGAAAGGAAAGCAATATTCAGCGACCCCCACTTTTTTGGATGTAGCATCCGTCTTATTGATTTGTTCTCATAAAGTGTAGCCTATGTCACCCGGACTATATTAAAGAATTGATTGCCACATTCATCAAAATCGACTCAGTCCGTTAGGCGATTCGGTGGAATATAAAAATGTTACTTACAACAAACATTCATAGGCAGTTAAAATCACAGCACTTCCTTTTTTTATACTAAATAGACTTAGCCGCAACTCGCCTGGTTTGAAGCGATGATGCGGCCTAGGATGAAGCGGGCTCGCCTATAAGATACCGATTCACTCGAAATCGATGATATTTCAGCAACATACATTTATGTCTAGGCAACTTTGGCCCATAGATATATACCTTACAGACTAACATGCATATGATAAAATACAAATTGTGTTAGTAAAAAATTACCTTAAAACTACGTTAGTAACACTTCACTTGTGCACTATGTCACTGTGCGTTCACGTGGCACTTGACCATGGAAGCGACAGAACACCACTAATTAATTTCGAAATGTGGAAAAAATGTGTGTTGGCCTTACGAGTGGGTGTCTTCTTTCAGGAAAGCCATAACTTTTCTAACTAGTTTTACTTTCAGCCTACCTCATTACCACTGCTGAGCAAACGCCTTCTCCATGATTTCGAGCTACATCTACCTATCTCACGTTATTACTAGCTCCATCTGTTGGCACAATCTATAAGCGTTGGGTTTCTGTGTACAGATTGTTTGCTTATCTTTGTCTGATTGTGTTTTTGTTCGACAATTATTGTTTTTGTTGTAAAAAAATGGCAATCTTTACCGATCAAATGGTCGCATTCGGGTTAAGGATCAGTTAAACTGATGCGAACAAATTGTGGATCGGCTCCGGAGACCAGATACTGATAGGCACTTTAGTAAGTATTTTTATGCAGGTGTCCGACTGTCCGTGTCCGCAATTTGTCCTTACCAGTTTGACCATATATTAATGTAACACTAATTAATGTTTTTTTCTATATTCAGATAAAACCTTCGCGAAACAAGCACATGAATTTCAACTTAAAAAATATTCAAGATTTCAACTCTCAAATATTTCAAGACATCCAATTCGGATCCCACCACCTAATTCCTGAGAAGATAAAGAACCATGTACCAGGCCCGAATGAGACCTACGTAGGAAGCTCCCTCAAAATTGTCCATTCTTCCTCAAATAATAACGGCCAGGTTAAACATGAAGGCAGTATAGACATTATTGAAAATGTGAATGGCCGCGTAAATCATCAGCATATACCTTACCACAGAAGTGGTTCTCAGCCCTAAACGCAGAGGAGCTAGCACGAGCGCGCGGCGTAAACGAAACATAAATACGTCGAATTTAAAATTAGAAATACTCGTTTCACAGATAATAATTTCATAATTTTAAGAATTTATCCAAATCTATGGATTTTACTGATTATGCTTGTTGCAAACAATTTAACTAAAATGCTATCTGGATAATTATATTTTCGATTAAAAAATAAACGTATTTACGTTTCGTTTGCACCGCGCGATTGTGATAAGCCCCAGAACATTATATCGACATTGAAAATTGGAAATATCGTAAGCAACAGTAAACATGCTGATGGAAATTCAACTTTCTGCGCTGAGCCATACTTTGCAAATCCCTCAGCAAGTTCAATGTCTCATAAGACATTTCAAATTTCCACCGTTATTTAAATATTCTTCGGACATATGTCACATCCTAAAACTGTTTATTTTAAATCGCGTCCTAATTAAACTAGTTAAGTTAATCAGTGTTTAATAAATAGACGTAAACTTTTAATTTATCTTATATCAATGCTTATAAGTATAGTATTCATAATCATTACTTTTTTTTCAATCAGTGTATTTTTAAGTTTTTTTTATATTAGGTATATATGAATTTATTCCTTTTCGAATCATTATGTAAATAAATATTTTGAACACTATATAATTAGGTCTATTTATTTCCCAGTTAGATATACAGAATGTAAACGCACCCTTTACGTAGCAGTCTACCAAGCATTCTATACGTCTAACTAAGTAACTCTACGCAAAAATTATTGTAAGGAAACGACTAGTTTTTTGGAGTGCAAAATCACGTTTTACGGTAGGATTCAATGTAACGCACTCAACACATTGTGCTGATGGATGAATTGAATAGTACGGAGGTCGTGGAGGTATTTTAAAGTAACGTAATACCAAAAAAAACATGGCATTTAAAAAAGGAAAGCAGTAATACGAAATCGTTATTGCACGTCGAGTCCAGCTTTCATTTGGTCGATTAAAAAAATAAAATATACATTTAAATACTACAAGCTATGCGTTTATAGTACTTTAACAGTACATTTACACTCATTCACGACATTTAATATGGATGCTTCGTTCGTGTATTAAATGATGGCGAAACGAATCATCTAGCTAGGGGATGAGTCTCAACGGATCGTAGATATACTACTCTACCGAGCACAACACCCCGCCAGGAACGTAAGTCGTCTACAGACTATTCCGAGCCCCGACATCGAACTGAGGTTAATTCGGACATTCGGAGCCGTGACGCACGCGTTAAACGTACAGCATCGATCTCCGCGATCCAAATGGGCTTCGACGTCGCACCTCACGAGGTGAAGCGCGACTAGCATAGTCACATTGTTTAGAGCCTCCCGACTCTCGGGGCTCCACAGTGATATCCTTGCCGGATTCGACTAGATGGGTTTCACCCTTAATGGCGATCAGAGTTACTCCCTTCGGATGATAGCTTCGCACCATCGGCCGTTCGACCGAGTGCATGAACCAAATATCCGACACCGTTGTTATTGTGGGACTAGACGGTATTACTATCGCAACGACACGCCATCAGTAGGGTAAAACTGACCTGTCTCACGACGGTCTAAACCCAGCTCACGTTCCCTGTTAGTGGGTGAACAATCCAACGCTTTGTAATTTTCGCTTCACAATGATAGGAAGAGCCGACATCGAAGGATCAAAAAGCAACGTCGCTGCGGATGCTAGGCTGCCACAAACCACTTATCCCTGTGGAAACTTTTCTGACACTTCTTGCTAAAAACTCTTTAAACAAGAAAATCGATAGGCCGTGCTTTCGCAGTCCTTATGCGTACTGAACATCTGGATCAAGCCAGCTTTTGCCCTTTTGCTCTACGCGAGGTTTCTGTCCTCGCTGAGCTGGCCTTAGGACACCTGCGTTATTATTTGACAGGTGTACCGCCCCAGTCAAACTCCCCGCCTGGCAGTGTCCTCGAACCGGATCACGCAACAGTTGGCAACAAGCGTCACCGCTAAGTCGCCTCTTTTACGCTTGAATCACAAAAACTGCACGCTTGCCGACATATCAACAGCGCGCGGCTTCCGCCCAACCGAGTTAGTAATGAAACAATGAAAGTAGTGGTTTTACAGCAACGATCGCTTGAACGATCTCCCACTTATACTGCACCTTTCATGTCTCCTTACAATACCAGACTAGAGTCAAGCTCTACAGGGACTTCTTTCCCCGCTGATTCTCCCAAGCCCGTTCCCTTGGCTGTGGTTTCGCTAGATAGTAGATAGGGACAGTGGGAATCTCGTTAATCCATTCATGCGCGTCACTAATTAGATGACGAGGCATTTGGCTACCTTTGAAGAGTCATAGTTACTCCCGCCGTTTACCCGCGCTTACTTGAATTTCTTCACATTGACATTCTAAGCACTGGGCAGAAATCACATTGCGTCAACACCCGCGAGGGCCATCGCAATGCTTTGTTTTAATTAAACAGTCGGATTCCCCTTGTCCGTGCCAGTTCTGAGCTGACCGCTATCGGCGGTTGTTGAGAGCCGCACCGATCGCGCACGAGACGAAACCGACGCAGGCTCTCAGCTGGGAAAATCAACAAAAAGTAACTAGGTAGATCCTGAGACTGACAACACTAGCGCCCGAAAGGTGCATGCGTATCAACTAGGCCCAACACTCGTTACCTTCTGCTTCATGTCCCAAGCCCAACCATCCCGGTCCTCAGAGCCAATCCTTGTCCCGAAGTTACGGATCCAATTTGCCGACTTCCCTTACCTACATTATTCTATCGACTAGAGGCTCTTCACCTTGGAGACCTGCTGCGGATATGGGTACGAACCGGCGCGACATCTCCACGTACATCCCTCACCTGAATTTTCAAGGTCCGCAGAGAGTATCCGGACACCACCACAACTGCGGTGTTCTTCGCGTTCCGAACCATATCTCCCTTTTATAGGATTCCATGGAACTCGAACGCTCAAGCAGAAAAGAAAACTCTTCCCGGAACTCCCGACGGCGTCTTCAGGCCACTTTGGGTTACCCCGTCGAACACTCGCTGTAAAAACGAGGGAACGATTACTGAACGGTTCCGCTGCCGGGTTCCGGAATAACAACCGGATTCCCTTTCGCTCAAAGGGCGTTATTTATCTTTCACATATCGTGATGATATATTCTTGACAAAACACGCCACATCGACATAAGATTTCTCCTTGAGCTTAGGATCGACTGACTCGCGACCAACTACTGTTTACGCGAAACCCTTCTCCACGTCAGTCCTCCAGGGCCTCACTGGAGTATTTGCTACTACCACCAAGATCTGCACCGACGAAGGCTCCAAGCGGGCTCACGCCCAGACTCTTCTGCGCTCTCCGCCGCGCACGTCCTACTCGTTACGGCTTAATGACGTTACATTAACATCGCACATGCTCGTAACGGTAGTGTATAGGCAAAACGCTTAAGCGCCATCCATTTTCAGAGCAAAACATCCTCTTCAGGTGAGTTGTTAAACACTCCTTAGCGGATACCGACTTCCAAGGCCACCGTCCTGGCGTCTTAGATGCTTTACGTCTTTTGGGTATCTTTGAGCATTTTTTGGGCGCCTTAACACTACGTTTGGTTCATCCCACAGCGCCAGTTCTGCTTACCAAAATTGGCCCACTTGGCACCATCATCTGATCCCCGACTTCATCATTTGAGTAAGCCGGGGTACTCACCCATTTATAGTTTGAGAATAGGTCGAGGCCGTTTCGGCCCCGATGCCTCTAATCATTCGCTTTACCGGATGAGACTGTTCAAATTGGCGCCAGCTATCCTGAGGGAAACTTCGGACGGAACCAGCTACTAGATGGTTCGATTAGTCTTTCGCCCCTATACCCAGTTCGGACGATCGATTTGCACGTCAGAATCGCTACGGTCCTCCATCAGGGTTATCCCCTAACTTCGACCTGACCAGGCATAGTTCACCATCTTTCGGGTCCCAGCATTTATGCTCAGAGCGCGCCTACATTCACGGATTGGAAACGAGACGCCTCGGGAGTGCGAGAGATCGACCTAGATCGACGCTCCATCCTCCCTGAGCGCGCGGCTAGCGCGCACCTTCACTTTCGTTGCGCCTTTCAGTTTTATTATCTCAATGACTCGCATACATGCTAGACTCCTTGGTCCGTGTTTCAAGACGGGTCCTGCGAGTGCCCAAAGCTGAATCATCGCAGACAGAGACGCGCACAGTCCGAGACAACGGCAGCAACAACAGACAACTCGCACCAACATCCGCACAAAGGCGTAGACGTGAATGCAACGTTGCCTTGCGTCGGGCCGGACGCGTCAAAAACGCGTGCGCGATTCCTCTAATCTACCGTCTGACGGCCGGTCAGCCACCGTCGCGGTCCCAATGCCTCAGGGCAATGGGGCGAGGAGCCGAACAGCGCCTAGACCGACATCAAACGGGTCGCGATGTATTTACTAAGAGAGAAGTGCACGCCATCCGCAGACGCGACGGACGCAAGCTGTGCCTACTGAAGTCAGCAGCATCTAGGCGTGCATCCGAACGCCATGGAATGACACTGAATCTCTCCGTTCGTTCATTCGAGTTTCGCAGGTTTACCCCTGAACGGTTTCACGTACTCTTGAACTCTCTCTTCAAAGTTCTTTTCAACTTTCCCTCACGGTACTTGTTCGCTATCGGTCTCGCGGTGATATTTAGCCTTAGATGGAGTTTACCACCCACTTAGGGCTGCACTCTCAAGCAACCCGACTCTAAGGAGAGTCCCTCTCGCCACGATCATCCGTCACTACGGGCCTGGCACCCTCTACGGGAAACTGGCCCCGTTCAAGACGAACTTTGACAGGAGCGGTCGTGGCGAGAAAATGGAACCTCCCGAACACCACATCTCCCGCCGCCTGAACAACGGCGGGATTCAGTGCTGGGCTTTTTCCTGTTCGCTCGCCGCTACTAAGGAAATCCTGGTTAGTTTCTTTTCCTCCGCTTACTAATATGCTTAAATTCGGCGGGTGATCCTCCCTGATCTGAGGCCAACGATATGTTAGAGAAACAGACTCATCCGTCTAATCTTCTGACTAGTACAAAAATAGACACTTTCATGCAGCCGTACTGGACGCCCTGCTTTTCGTTTCAGAACTACCGTAAACGAAGCACAACAAAAGCGGTATGTTGTACGCTGCCCTCGGATTAGTTTTACTAAAACCAAACAAAGAGTCCAGCATACGTATGCTAAGCAAAAAACAACGCGTGTCCTCGCCGTCGTGTTTGACGACGATACGCATCGCAGGTCGCTCTGCACGCACACCACTTTTGAATACGTCACATTGTATGGCTAAGCGCTATTATGTGTACTTTGAAATATTTTTAAACAGACTAAAACGCGGACGTTATACACATCCTCGTCAAAGAACTGTCATTTGCGCTTAAACGTGTCCGGCCATCATCACACGCAGTTAAGTTTAGGTGGAGACGATCGTGCACGTCTAGAAAGCGCAATGTGGCAATGTATTTATACAGCCGGCCCTCAGACAGGAGTGGTCCTGGATATGTTTCCACAGACCGCAATGTGCGTTCGAAATGTCGATGTTCATATGTGTCAGTTCACACTATGACGCGCAGTTCACTGCGTTCTTCATCGACCCGCGAGCCAAGTGATCCACCGCTCAGGGTAATAGTTTTACACTATGGTAATTGGTACATGAAATAAATAGTAATGCTGTCTTATATATTTGACGTGGTCCCTTGGTGGTAAACTTGGCAGGTTTAACTGAAAATGTATGCCCCAAAATACATTCATTCAGACCAGCCAATATTTTATCAAACCAAACGTATTTTTGATTAGAAAAGTCGAGTTCTATAAGCGAACATTTTTGCTCAGCACGTTCAAACGATTCGCATGCCCACTTCATGCAATCAATATAGGTGTCGACTTCGTGGCGCTCTACGATAGAGCAGTCGACTGATTCACCGAGCTGTATATGTGAAGCTTCCAAACGATGGCATCGGTATTTTGTTGAGCCAGATATGGAGGAAAACGCACCAAAAATAATCAGAAGATAACGATGTATTTGAACAAACAATTTCATATCATATTTGAAGTCTTTGGACAATGTTTTGGGAGGTAAATTCATTTATTATTGCGATTGCACAGCACATCATTTCTGACTCATTACATTTATTTTCAATAATAAATAATCAAGAAGCATTGATACTCAAATATACTTATCTAATCAGATGTGCAATAAGTCTCAACAAAATTTAAAAAGAAGGAAATCGTCATAAGTAATCACTTGCCAGTTTATTCTTAACAAACATCGAATGCCGTGACCCCAGTTCAGTCTCTCAGTCCCTCAGTTCCCTCAGGTAAGGAAATAGTTATTTTTCCCTGGATCTACATAAAACAATAAAGGTTTACCAATCGGTTACAAACAGTCTAGACTGCTAGTTTCATTTAGCCAACCAACCATTCATCGTTTACCATTTGTGTCTACGCTTCAAATCCACTGAGAGCTCAACCATAATGGAGTTACTTTAAATCATGGGAAAGAATCAAAAAACGTAAGTCTAAGCAACCTTGTCGTCAACAAAAAACGGACCTATCTAATCATGCTATCGCTGACTCAGCGCTGTTTTACCACTAGAAGATAAAAATAGAATTTGTAATCGATAAAAACATAGGTATTTTAAACGGTATAACCAGGTCTGTCTTTTTCGTATGGATAGTGTCTAACCTCGTTTCAGAGTTTTTATGACGCCGATGGGCCTCCGACTTGGTTTTACATGCCATCGAAAAATGTTTAGTTTCCTCACGATGTTTTTCTTCACCGAATCAAATGATAATAATTATAAAATATGCACATGAATCTGAAATATCAGAGGTGGGTTGTTTTGGGTTCAAACTCGAGACCTAGGACTTGGCAGTCCGACGGTCACACCAATAGGCTATCACTGAGTAGCTAAAATTAAGATAGTTCAGGATGAAAAATCTATTATCTATTAGAGTTTATTCGTATATGCCAGATGTCTACCAAACGGTCTCAAATCATCCGAGCGCAATATTGACCGGCCGCCAAATTATTGCGCAATTCTGTCCGTACATTATGAAAGTCTTGCGCCATTAATGTAAAGAGATGTTAATTTAGGTTATACTTACTCTGTAGTTACTATTTTAGTGTTTTATGCTTTCAGCCAGTGGATCATAATGTATTTATCTAATAAGCAACATTAGTTCTATACAAAGCTATGAACTACAAAATGAGTCCGCAGCGTTCCTACTAAATTACCCATAGCAACGATATTCAATGCTGGAAAATGTTGCAATTCCCTCATCCATTACATTGATCTCTACGGCGATGATTTCTATTCTATTCTCATTTGAGCATTTGGTAGAAAGCAGGTATGCTTACGCCGAGAACAGTTAAGACTGCGTTTCAGTGACAGATCTCGGCCATAAGCGCGACTCCATCGATGTGGGGCCGGCTTTAGGTTTCATCTCGGTAGGTCTCTTGGACACAAAGAATGTCTCAGTGTATTTTGCGGTTCAAGTTGGAAAGAAATTTCCGATTTGTCTTTGTCCCTTCGATGTTAATCGAGACTACGCACAAACCCGGTTTTATTGGAGGACTTTGAATTGCCATCGTGGTAAAAGGATTACCCAGTCAGCGTAGGGACTCGGTTACTGCCCAGGGCGCGCTGACTGCGCTGGACGTAAAGCGGCTCAGTAGATACGTCACTTGGGGAAGCTCCTTTCATGCAACCCAAGTACGCTAAACATCGTATCCTGCCTATCCTGTTGCTTGTACAATACAGGGGCTGATGGAAGTTACTGAAAGTGCGAAACTCGCGGCCAAATTTTGGGCTGACTCAAATTTAGATTGCCATCGACACGCTAAGAGTTTACATAGGACTTCAACATTACTGGCAAATGTTGGCGCACGAAAACGAAACCTTCACGAAGCCGTCAACCATGCATTCTGTACATCAAACTAAGTAACTCTACGCAAAAATTATTGCTGGGAAACGACTTTTTTTTGGAGAGAAACATCACATTTTACGGTAGGAGTCAATGTAACGCACTCAAAACATTGTGCTGATGGATGCATTGAATAATATGAGGGTCGTGAAGGTGTTTAAAGTAAAATTATAACATTAAAAAGTTATATTTAAGAAAAAACTTGTGAATTAGTTAGAACTTTGACCCCCAATATCTCCGTAACTAGAAGGTCTAAAACAAAAAAATTATCGAAATGACGGGGAGAAAAGTGCCTTTAGGCTTCGTTAAGGGTACTGTTCCATTACAGGCGTAATGTATATGTTTTTTTTTATTGAAACTGAAATGAATGTTAAGCTCCTGATGCTTATGTCATACCTCGAAGCATTTACTCTACAATTGCTCCAAACAAGTTGAAAGCATTTACCCCTGCCTACCTCGTTATTTACTATCTATAAAACAATTTTGGGTGGCACATAAGTGAAATGGAGCAGTGGTATCGGCGCCAAGTTTAGACTATCGGTCGTGGGTTCGAACCCAAAGAGGCGCATTACTTTGTGTAATTTATTTCACAATATCTGCTCTCACAGCGTGAGAAAAGCATGTACTAGAACTAAAATATCTAACCAATCCGTACTAGTGTACCACTCCGTAATTCACCATACTTAGTCAGCTCACTTTCAAAGTGAAAGCTCGTGAACATATACACAAGAAGTTGGCAGATTCGTCTCAGAACTAAATTGTAGTAGTTTTTCTTGTTTATCTCTCTTAACTTTATAAAGTTTAATATATGTCTGTATATAAGTATTTATTTTTATATTTTTTAGTTATAAATTTTTTCTAGTCTTTTTTTTCTGTTATTGCACCTACTGTATATTGTCTCTGGGTGGTATTAGGGTGATGAGCCTAAGGTAGACTGGTAGAAAATGCCTATGGCCTTTGTACAGTTTTTTTACTTGTGCATAAAGTGTTAATAAATAAATAATTAAATACTTAGTGAATTAAACGAACTGCCCCCTCCCACCCGTGAAAAGAAGAAATATACATGGTATGCTAAAGCCCATTTAAGGTGAAGCGCTTGGGTAGCCCGCGAAATTCAAATTTTCTTACAATTTTCGCAATTTGCAGGTCAGTGTCAGATTGTATGTTGATTGAAATACGATTGCTTTTTTTTTGCCACCGACTTTCGAAAGTTATTATCCACTTTTTAATGTCTTTTTTTGGAAGTCGGATATTTTACTTGCAAAAAAAGGTTTTTATTTTCAAAATTAATAATAAAAATTTTTAATTGGGCTTTAGCACACACGCTAATGCTCTCTTAGCATGCATGTCTTAAGCATATGGAAAATCTAAAGAGACATTGTTTTAATTTCAAAGAAAACAGTTTTATTATAAAGAACGTCGGTTCATCTTTCTTTCCTCCATTCACGATTCATGTTATCCATCTAGAATACAAGATATTTTACATGCAACCAACGAAAGAACTGGAGGATCAAGAGTAAGCCCATTTTATAAAGGGTGTAAATAGACCCTTAATATAACCGGAAGGCACTTATTCTCTCCCTCTTTGCGATATTTTTTTTTCTGGACCATACCTGGGAACCTTCCAGTTACGGAGATATTGGGAGTAAAAGTTCCAACTTATTCACAAGTTTTTTTTAAATACATGTTTTGAATGTATGATTTTTACTTTACACACCTCCACGACCCCCGTACTATTCAATCCATCCGTCAGCACAATGCTTTGAGTGCTTTCCATTGAGTCCTACCTTAAAAAGTGACTTTTCACCCCAAAAAAAAAGTCGATTCCAAGCAATAATTTTTGCGTAAAGTTACTTAGTTTGATGTACAGAATGCTTGGTTGACGGCTTCGTGAAGGGTCTGTTTACACCTAAAAAAAACAACTAGAAGAAAATGTACTGAATTTACACACTTGGACAGTTTTGCATTTTTAAATCGCGCTGCTTTGGTATACCAATATGAGCTGCAGTATGAGTCATATATGCGTAGAACACATGTTCAAAAACGTTCCATATACTTCTGGCAACAACAACCATTGTTTCAAATTCGGAGAATTACTTAAACAAAAGAAAATCGCCTGACATAAAAATAAATTGGTAGGCACACTCATCCTGCTATAGATATTGTAATAGTATTGTTCAAAATATATTCTTATAACTATAGGCATTTACGAATTTTGACAAATGGTTTTGTGCATAAAAGGGTAAGTTTGACTATAATGTACAAGGTAGAAAATATACTTATCATTTTAAAGTAAGTCAATAGAATCTAAAGTATTCTAAAGGGACAATTTAATAGTGGCTGTACACTCGAGCACACGAGCTAGCGAGGAACACTTTAGGCTCTCGCACTCGCCCTGTCTCGGAGGATCTCGGCGAGAGTGTACAGCTACCATTGAAGCCATGTTTACCATTGAAGCATGTTTTTAACATTGTTCACAAGTTCATTTAACACCATTGAATGAGTTTTTCTTGAAATTTTATTGAATGGGGTTAAATGAACTTGTGTTGATGATTTTAATGATTATAATTCTGTAACTACATACATGTTACTTGCGCGAATTATATTTTCATCAACATTCAACCTGACACTCACCTGGAAATTGCAAAAAACGTAAGAAAATTTCATGGGTTACCCTGGCGCTTCCACCTTAATGAAAAATTTAATAAATCAGGACTCAAAGCGTAATTTCTAGAACTATTACCAGAAACTTCATTAAAATTTGCCATTGAATATTCGTCTTTCAGAATGTCTAAGAAACAATATAGAATAGGGCGTTCGATTCTTAGGTCGGGCATCAGGAATTTCTCAGTACAGGACATCCGAAATTCGAAGTTATGCCCAGTTGATGGCTCGCCTCCTATTACGTGGAATAATTTGAGCCTACCCATTAATAAAACATCCACTTTACCCAATTCTCCCCTTAAAGTCTGTTATGAAAACTATTGACGGTCTCAAGGTTACCATAAGTTACATATAAATACGTTCTGAATTTCATATATTTTCATAATATTGTGAGTATCAGTGCAAACGCTCGTTTCTTAAAAAAACATAATAAAAACTGCAACATGGCGAAAATCGTCATATTTGTCACGATCTTAGCGTTGGCGTGTGTCAATGGTAAGTATTTATACTTTTTGTTATTCATCATCATCATCATTTCAGCCGAAAAGTCCACTGCTGGACATAGGCCTCCCCCAAGAAGGGGGGTTTTGCCATAATCGCCACGCTTGGCAGGCGGCTTGGCGATCGCAGTATGGTTGTTGTAGAATCAGAGAACGCTGCTGCCCATTCTCTGGTAAGTCCCTTAGTCGCCTCTTACGACACCCACGGGAAGATATGGGATGGTGCTATTCTTTACGTCCGGACACCATACAGAACTTTTTTTTTTGTTATTAATTCTTTAAAATTAACTTTTCAGTTCATATTAGGTATGAAAAAGGAGGAGCTCGTGGTTAATTAATAACAGCCGCCCGGATCAATCTTCAGGTTACGCTGCGCGTACCTAGGTTGGTCTGTGGATGGGTTACTATCCATTACTTACTAAGTTTCCTCCGTGCCTCAGAAAGCATGTTAAACCGTTAGTCCCGGCTGTCATTTGTAGATTTTTGACAGTCGTTACAGGTAGTCAGTGTCCCGAAAGTCTGACAACCAGTCTTACGAAGGGGTGTCGTATTAGTCGTATTATCCAGAAATAACTAGGTTGTGGAGGGCAGATAGGCAGTCGCTCTATGTAAAATACTGGTATTCAGCTGCATCGGGTTAGACTGGAAGCCGACCCCAACAGAATTGGGAAAAGGCTAGGCAGATGATGATGTAGGTAGTACATATCTACCTTCTACTGTTATCTTGGCAATCACTGACATCGCAGAATCGCTGCGGGAAAACTTCCTGATGACACCTGGAGGTCTACCATGACGTCTTGAAGCAGGAGTAATTCGAGTGTGTGGGGAAAGAGATGGCGCTAGACGAGCTGTTTATCTCTGTCTCTTTCCTACACTGGAATTACTCCTACTTTAAGACGTCATGGTAACCCCGCTGAAGACCCAGACAAGTAGAAATTGCTTTCAAAACGGTTCACATTTCTACAATGACTGAATAACTTACACAGGATAGACGGAAGATTTTCCGTAGCTCATTTCAATCCCATACATTTTAGAATTTTTCATTCCATTTCGAATTGTCTTTTTAATGTTGTAGTCATTGAGTCCATTACAACAAAATTCTGTTTTGGTTCATCTAAAGTTTTTATTTTTTTATCCGTCGCCGCACATTCCATACTTCTTTTATTTAATTATTCAAGCAAAAGAACCAACTAGCTTAGACTTGAAAAATCAATTAAACAGGTCAAAAGTTGAACGCAACAAAACTATATTAAACTTCGCAGTATTTTTATCTTTTTGTTCGTGTTTATTTTGACTGAAATGTTATGCGAACACTTGTGTAAACATAATGAAAACGTTTTTAAAAGTAACATATAATGCAAACATTGTTTCTGGACTGTTCTAAGCTGTACATCAGTGGCGAAGGTACCATACAACTCGATTCCTACTGGCTTCCATTTGAAAAATGGCACAGCCAGTATTCTATAGACAAATAATATAATCACATTAAAGATACGAACTTCGGCTTACATCTTACAAAAATTGACCCTTCGCTACTGCTGTACATTCATGCGTTTTGACTAACCGTAGATACCGAACACTTAAATGAATGCCTAAAGAAAAGTGGTTTTTTGTATTTTCTCCACTCGGCTTAGGTTTTAGAGTTGAAATTCCAACAGTCTAGTCATATTTTGTTTGCTGAGACTCTTTATTTTCTGATACATTTTACTGTGTACCCGGGTTTTTGTGTTATTGAGGAAAACATCTTCATGCTATTTTACATAATATTATTATTAGTAGTATAGTCGAACTGGTCATTTCTCTATCACCCTAAGGTTGAATGACACTTGCGCGCTTGCACGTCATTAAACGACCAGCCCCTGTAACATGACCACCGTAGACAAGGATTTCTTTGACAGAAGAGTCGCCAAAATGACAGATAGTGCAAAGAAATCTGTCATTGTGTCGTCACAAAATATCGTCCCAAATCATATTCTTAGCTACAATTAGTGGTTCTTTGAATAAGGTACAAAGTCGGTAGATTTACGTTGCCTCCTAAACAAGCCATCCTTATCACACCCATAGTTGCATTCTGATTAAATCAATGGTAATGTAGTTTCCGTTACTTTAATCAATGTTAAAGAAGTATATAATGTCATTCTATCGAATGCTTTCTTGGTTGTTAACATTTTAATATGTCTGGGCCCGGCTTTTATGTCAATTTATAGACAAAATATAACTGTTCATGTGATTAATGGGGTGGAGTGTCAGCGTGACAAGCTTGACTTGAGATGAGTCGTTCACTAAGAAAACAAGTGTATGTACATAGTAACAATTGGAATTGTCGTCAAAAGTGACAAAGCAATCAGGAGGTCGACTATACCAATCTTTATCAAGTCTTATTTGCAGATTGTATTGTCTCATTTACAGATGAAAAGCCACCCTATTGTTTACCTCCTGAAGAAATATTGACCTAAATTGTTTTTCAACTGATTTTCTTTTGTTTATTTTCAGCCCAATTCGATTTATTTAATCCAGGAGATATGTAAGTATTTTCATGCAGCATGCATGCTATCTTATTGTATTTTCTTTTCTGCTCTTGTAGATAATGATATACTTTTGTAAAGTTTCATGTATCATTGATAATTATTTCGTTAAATATTTTTGTATTACGTAAATATTTCGTGTTTATTACCCTATACGGAGCGGATCTCGTAGACAAATTAAACGGTAGTAAAATCGAGGGCAAGTATATCTTACACCTCAGAATAAATAAATAGTTTGTGTTTTACATTACTTAATTTTACTTGCAGGATGGACGATATTTGGAAAAATCCTATGTTTCAGGTGAGTGTTTTATATTCTTCATTAAACTTATGGGTCTAGAAATAGCCTAGAAGCATTAAATTTTTTACTAAACAAGAAGTGTGCCGATGTATACAGTGTAGTTGGCGGATGCACCGACACATTTTTTTGGGGGATTCGAGGGGTCATTTGCTAGGTTTCACCCAAAGACCCCATTTCCTAAGTGTCACGGTAATTGAAATATGTATTTTTGTTTGTTGCACTAACGTTTGAACATTTATCATAGTAGTCGCACATTTAGCTGATCTTGCCAGACCACTTAATGTTGTGGGCAGCAGGCACTGTTCTATCCATTCCATGAAATGGTCAAACACATCATGAAGTGATGTGACGGAAAAAGGTGGTGACTATATCAGGGGTTCCCAAACTTTTTCAGTTCGCGACGCACTTACAGGAATAATATTTTGTCTCGGCGCCCTAGCTAGTCGAAAAGGCAGAGTTTTTATAATTATGTTCACACGAGAATATTTTGAAAATCCGGCGTCAGATATATAAGATGTTGCAAAGGGAATGAGAATTCTTAGAGGTTTTTAATTTAAAGTTTGATATTCATTTTGGACCGATATCCAAAACTCCACCAAATCGGAACACGTGAACCTCATTTTAAGGCTGCTGTCGCAAGAGTTCAATGAGACTCTCTTTTTCTTGCGAAGTGAATTCTGGTGGAACTTGTGCATGGAAAAAATCTTGGATCCACGCAAATTTTTCGTCATCGTCTTTGGCAAAGTATTTCAAAAACCAATAATTGAGCTTCGAACAGCGTTGCATGAAAAGGTACATTAGGTATGAGGCAACAAGCTCATTAGATTTTTATCGAATACCTAAGTATAGTTTCCAGAGAATAGTAAACAGGAGCGCCTAACGGCGCCCCTCTTCACTCTCTACGGCGCACCTGGGCGCCGCGGCGTACACTTTGGGAACCCCGGGGCTACATTATATTAGTCTCGTTAAAGCTAGTGCATATTGGGAATCCTAATGAAACACTGCCCGCCTTCTCGATGTGACAAAACGTGCCTACTAACCTCTATTTTTATTTGTACAGAAAATGAACATTCGATTCCCGAATCCCAAAGACTTCATTAACAAAATAAAGCCAGGGCCGGGTCAAGATATGCATTCAAGTTTCGTGTCCCAGACGTCTGAAAACGGGAAAGTGATCACTACCATGGAAAGTAACGACAATGGAAAGGTGAAGAAAATTATAGTGACCAACTAAATACACTAGAACTAGATGTAATCCTGAACACGTGTAGACTAGTTTACGTCACATTTAAGAAATAAAAATAGTTTTAATTTAGTATCTAGATAATAAAGGCAGGTACATACAGGGTGTTACTCCTTATTTTGAATCATATTCCACCGGAATTATTCTCCGGAATTTTTGTTTTTTTTCAGTTACTATTCCTTTATTTCAATGTAAAATTACATTCCCTGTACGCAGCACACCATTTATGTAAATAATACAGCTAAAGTCAAAAATCCAACAATGGATGTTGAAATACTCTAACAAACGACGTGTGAAATCAGCTGTTCACTTCCTGCCTAGCTACATAGTTCATCGAACTCCTCGTCGCGTTTGCCGTTCGCTACGTGCGTTTTGCCGTTCGCTACGTGCGTTTTGCCACGGTAACGATACATTGCGTATGAGGAAATAGAAATAGAATTACTGAATTCACCTCATTTTTTTGTGGAGGGCTGGCCCTTACACCCTGTATAAGCTAGCTACTATTGATTTAAAACAAAAATATAAACATCCTGTTCATCTTGCTGTGCGCAGAGATCAAGACTGCATTTAGTCAGTGTCGCTCTATTGACATTTAAAACGAAGCAACGGCTTCATTCGGGAAAATGTGCAAAATATACTATTAAAAATTGTTTTAATCTATCTTAGATCTTTATGTTTGATACCAGTCTTACCAAGGGTCATCGTGTTACCCATGACTGGTTAATACGATGACCCTTGGTAAGATAATATCTGGGTTGCCGACCCCAACATACTTTGGGAAAAGGGTAGGCTGCAGGTTATCTTAATGCTGTTTTCAAAGAAAAACTAAAGTAAAAAAAAAGTAATAATATTAATTTAAATTACAATTTTGCGACCAGCGTCAGCACATTTTGAGTACCTACCCTAATAACAAATAAAAATATTATTTAAACTGGATCATATAGTAGAATAACATAACTATGACATTTTTCAAAACCTGTTTTTTTATTACTATTGTTACATTAAAATTGTGTCGACTTACTTATTGTTAGCAAAAATTGTGATGCAAATTTATTTAAATTATGCCAATAAACTAGATTTATACAAAACCTGATGGTTTTATTACAATCCTAAAGAATATGAAATTTTGTGTTAAGTAGGTAATATAATAACAAGCCAAATTCATATGATAATTTTATGACCATCCTATTTGTAACAAGAACTACGTCAGTAGAAAGAAAATAGAATATATTAGAAAAACCGGCCAAGTGCGAGTTGGACTCGCGCACCGAGGGTTCCGTATAAACTTTTAGGTATTTTGTTATTAAACTACATATTTATGGTTTTCAGATGTTTTCCTTTATATGTGCTGTAAAACATTGCTTCTTGCCAAATTTTTTAATTCTAGGTCAGCGGGAAGTACCCTATAAATTCTGATTCCTTTGAGGGTATCGAAATTGACGTTTTTTTGCGGCATAAACCGCTGTATCTTTTTTATGTTAACTTAGAAGTTTGATTTTTTTACAGCTTCAATGGGACTGTAGACCGAGTATAGTATATTATGATTTACTATACAGTAGTGCAGTACAATTTCAACTCGATACTCCATGCGTTCCCGAGATAATGGGTATTGACAGACGGACAACAAAGTGATCCTATAAGGTTTCTGTTTTTTTTCTTTCGAGGTAAGGAACCCTAAAAAAAACACATTTTATGGTCTCACACAGGAAAATTCAGAATAAGTACAAAGATACTAATTGAGTGCCTTATGCCAAATTATGTTTTCTATTTTGGTCACTTATATTGCGTTAATTCAGAAAAATGGAGTAAAGTAATGACCGGCTGGTATCCAAGGACAGTAAACGCAGCAGGGGCAACAGAAAAGAAGATGGGAAAATGAGCTTAAGCAAACGGCGGGCCCCAATTGGAGGAGAGTGGCTCGTGACAGAAAACAGTGGAAGGAGCTAGAGGACCTCAATTCAGTGTGCCTTTGCCAAAAGGCACACTGAATTAAGGGGCATATTGTAACAACAGATAGAGAAGCAGAAACAATTCAGAATAAAGGGCAATTTATATTATATTATACAACATTATTTTTAGTATATGCGAAACCTGAATATAGTTTGTTCAGAATAAGTAACTCAATCGATTCCAATAATTTTTAAACCATGTTATATTTTTTCCCAAAAATGTTTAAAAAAGTTAAAAGTTGGACACCGAGCGAATTTAAGTACCTACCGCAATAATTTAGGTACCTACTGCCAAATTATTATTATCAATGAGCTCAAGACGACGCTGGAGGCGGGCGCTGCGCGGTGAACACGTTTTTGTGAGGACAACTAGGTAACAGAACAAGCTTATAACTTTGCGATTTTTCATGATACAGTTTTGAAATTATGTACATAGATTCTTTACATAAAAATACTAGACACGTTTTCAGGTTTCGCATATACTAAAACTAATGTTGTATTATATATTGCGATAAACACTTCATTAAAATTCGGGTACATAAAATGTCACAGTAACTTAGCTTTTATGAGCTTATTTTTTTGCACGTGATCAACCTTATCAGGTATTCAGCTCACCGCACTGGTTTGGGACAATGACATTTTAGGTACCTAACTACCTGGTATTTTGTATTTTTTACACATATCCTAACATCACGCCTGTAATTCCACAAGGGTAAGGCACAGGTGTACCTAATAGTACACCCACATTTCGCCGTTTATGTTTAAGTCCCATGTTATAGGGCGAGCTTTGCCATGTACGGGACACAAATCCAGGCTCCATGGCTGCTACTGAAAAATCCTGATGGAAAAACCCAATAACACCCCGGCCCGACCTCAGAATCGAACCCAGGACCTTATGAAAATTAAAAACATTATTATGCACGAACAACCAAGTGAACTCATTAGCTTAAACTTGAATTCTATTATGACCATAATTATAGAAATCAAGTTTTTTAGTTAGTTTATCACCCTCCTATTCCCCCCTCCCCAGCCATTATATTAGTCCCTCGCATGTCCGCTTTGTGCTCAGAAGTTGGAAATACTAGCCACTTGAGACCACATGAAAAAGCAGCACTCCGACACTCCAAAGCAATCACCCGAGAAAGCCATCGAATGCAGTCGCTGTGGCTAAAATCGGCTATACACCGACCGCTTTAAGGAGTCCTCCGCCTTGCCCCATAAAAGGCTCATTAAGCGTCCACAAAGTCCTAACAATATCCCACAGGTTATTTGCTTTAAAAAATAACCATAATCCACGTAAGTATTATGATACTAATTGAACCAATACGTGAACAACCTTCAGAATATTCCATTTAAATTGGTACCTTCGCGAGGACTCATTAAAGCGGTCGGTCTATAGATGGCATCATCAACATCATTGTATTAGGCACTGTTTATTCTACATGGCTACATGTAAACTATGTTAGTCCTTTCTGTAGGCAGGTACTAATCGAAACAATAGACTTTACCTACACAATGTAAAGGTTTCACGTCATACGTGGTATTATGTTACCTAGTAACCTATTTTGCTATTACTAAATAAGTTACTGGATATTTGGGAAGAACATGGATCGATTAAACTGAACAGACGACCCTGTGTCAGATAGGTCTGATTGAAGGTACCTACACCTAATTATCACCAGTAACGAAGCCGTCAACAAAGCTTTATGTAACATCAAAGTAAGTATCTCTACGCAAAAATTATTGCTGGCAAACGACTTTTTTTGTTTAGTGAAACATCACGTTTTACGGTAGGACTCAATGTTACGCACTCAAAATATTGTGCTGTTGGATGGATTGAATAGTACGGGGATCACGGAGGTGTTTAATGTAAAAATCGTAAATTAAAAACAAAAACTTGAAAAATAAGTATACTGTAAAAATGTTGGAACTTTGAGCCCTAATATCTCCGTAACTAGAAGGTTCCCACGTATGGTCTAGAACAAAAAAATGATCGCAATAGCGGGGCGAACAAATGCCTTTCGGCTTCGTTAATGGCCTTTTTACACTCTTTATAACCTAGCCGTTTTGGTTAAATCTCGTCTGACTAAATCTGTATGAAGAAAACCAATAACACTTGGGTCGACTTGGAATCCGATTCCAGATGGAGGACACACTAGGTAAGACGGATGTGGATCTGACTCTAAGTCTAAAGGTAACTTAACATAACTATACATAACAGCTCAATAACAGCATTTCGTGAAATCGTATCCGCATCCCAGCGTTTATTTTTTAAACGTAGGTAATTATAGAAGAACTTTCTATACTGAAAAATTCGAAGAGAAATAATGATTTCGTCAGCATTTAAGTCTATCTAATGCGTGGACAATCAATCAATCCACCTGCTTTTGAAGATCTAGATCAAAAACTTAACAGTTCTGGAATTTAAGTTACGAGGGGAATAGTGGGGCTTGGGAAAGGACCTATAAAATTCGATCATCCTACCTGACTCGGATGGGTTAAGTTATCATTGTAATTTTTAAAAGCTCCAATACTGGGACTTCCTTACTTGCATAGGTTATATTGTATGTGTGATATATTACTCAAGGAGTGGAATTCCCTGCCTGCGTCGGTGTTTCCAAGTTCATATGACCCCAATCTATTTAAATCGCGAGTTAATAGGCTTCTTTTGGGTTAGCTCGTTCCATCGTCGACCTCATCTCTGTCCTCAGGACTAGATTGAGGTCAAGAGTAAGCCCATACAGAATAAAAAAAAAAAAAAAAAGAATGTAAGAGCTTGATAATTGGAAAGTACCTTTAGCTAGAAGCCAAGCTAGTATTCATTAATTGTGGGCCACGTATTTGGTACATCATTTTGAACACCTCCACATCGAAATTTTTATTTAATTATTCACCAAATCTACATGTTAAAAAGAAGCTCTCAGCTCTTTTTATCGGTAATTTACGAAAATCTGCTGTTCCACACATTTTGATCGTGTAGGTATTGAAATCTAATATGAAACAGCTGTTTTTTTTTCAGTATATACTACTGAATACGTGGTAACCGTTTCTGTGTCGGTGTCCCTTCCACCCTGCAAACAATCTTAATATTAGCATTTGGTTATTCCTTTACGATTTTTTCCTGCACACGTCTGCTTCCCTGGTACTCGGAAGCTGCTATTGCTGTTGCCGCAGAGAAACGGAAAACCCTCTTAATCAAATTCCACAAAAAATATCCAGTTCACTTAGTCCTCAACAACTTCTTTACAAGTAGTAAGAAAAACGTGTAAACAGACAAAGGACCAAGTAAGTAGTTAATGATCATAGGAACCTCATATACGTCATCATCATTCTTGATCGTTCATTGATACCAAAGCCGACCCTTGCAGTAGTCAAGCCAGTTCCACAAGGTCTAATTGGAACCTTAGCCTGACATCCTTGCTTTAAACTAGATGTTGAGATCACTATCATCGGTAAACTAGCAAGGAATGCTTGCCCTTTAAGTTCAATAACATTGTCATAAACAATGATATCCTAACTAATCCTAACTTCCTAATTATTATTATAAATGCGAAAGTAAGTTTGTTTGTTACCTTTTCACGCTTAAATCACTGAACCGATCATCCTGAAATTTTGCATAACCGTTGTCAAGTGTACAGGAACGGACATAGAGTACCATATATCACAAAAAAAGGAACTGTTCCTCAGGAAAACAACAATAACATTCTTATGATAATAGATCACGCCACGTGTCTTTCGAATCACGATTGAATTATATTACTATAGAAACTTTAGTAGAAACTTTCAAGCAGAGTATAAATTCTAAATTGGCTCGAGCGAAGCCGTGGACAAAAGCTAGTTGTGTATAAATTGATACCTAGCTAGTTGTGTATAATACTCGCATTTTTGTTTATCCATTTTTAAACCCCGTTGAAATCCTTATGAGGAACCTTGCCCTCATCTATAAGATCAAAACCAGCGTGAATGCAATAAATGCATTTTTTTATTCTGACTTTAAGCCACCCTGAGTGCACTTTTATATAGGTACGCATACTAAACTCAGTGCAGGAAAGTATATTTGAAAGAATACTATACCGGAGGCCTAGAAAAAGCTAGTGTGACGACCTCGAAGCGTTTGTGAGATATTGGTCGAAGAAAACCGTACGCAGGGAAGAGTGGAAAGCTCTGAAGGAGGCCTTAGCCCAGCAGTGGGACATGAGGAGCTAAGTAAAAAAAAACTATTTCCGCAAAACTATTAAAAAATACCAATAAATATCAGTCACAAAGCGTATTGTTTAGCAACAGTTAAACGTAACTATCGGCAAAACAATTCGCTCATACATACAAATTATATCATTAAAAGACACGTGTTGTCATAAAAACATTGTAATAATGACAGGTGTTTAAACCACGAAACTAACATCAGCATAATAAACACATGATAATTCTAAAATCTAACAAAAATACACAAACATCAACACAAATCTGTTAATATCCGATCATAGAACGCAAAATGGATTCTCAACAAAAACAAAAGGAATTTAGAAAAAAGGACGATCGCTAAATGGATCATAAAAATAATATGAGTGAAAAACAAATGCGAGAAGCGACCCTTTCAGAGTATCCTGCTAAACATACATAGATGCAGTATGTGCAAAATATTCTCATTTAAAAGACTTGCCGGCTTTTGCTAGCGGCATTTAGACGCGAAAATTCACACAGACCGCACGTGTTCTCCAGTAACTTGTTAGTTTGTCACATATTAATACGAAATGGCAAAATTCGCCTCAATATTAATACTAGTGGGTGTTATTGTCACTGTCCAAGGTAAGCCACATCTTATATCTTTAAATCTGTGAAAGAGGAAAAACAAAACAAATAATAATTTTATGTGATCTTTTCAAACTAATTAATTAGCTTGTTTTTGTATAAAATTCTGTACCTCTAAATTAGTTTTTGCTTAGAAATAATATCTTTAAATGTCATCGAAACATGTTTAAATATTGCATCGCAAAATAACTTATTATTTGGAGTCTAAACACTGGAATCAACCAAAGCTATTCACGACTTTTTCGAATTTCCGTTTCGTTTGACTTGTTGAAGACTTTCTTTGTGAAATAATATTACATGTAGTTTCCTTATTGTTTGAATAAGTTGTCTTACTTTGAGATTGTCTATCGAACAAGACCAAAAGAATAAAAGACCTTGAAAAGAAAACTTAATTGACATCCATCCATTCTTACTGATATTCCAAAAGGTCATGAAATAACGTTTCATGTTTGTCGCTCGTAGTAGGTATGAAAGTATTTTCATTTTAAGGTGGAAACGCTAGGGTAGCCTGCGAAATTTTTTTTTTAAATGTTTTTTCTAATTTACAGGTCAGTGTCAGGTTGTATGTTGATTAACATATAATTCGCGACTGTAACAAATATGGCTTTACAGAGTTATAGCCATTAAACTCCTCAATCCCATTGAAAGACTATTTCATGAAAAAGTCATTCAATGGGATTTTATGATCTTAGAGGGTTGTATTGATGATTTTAATGAATACAATTCAGTAACTACATACGTCTTACGGTCGCGAGTCATATTTTGTTTCACATGTAGCCTGACCTGCAAATTGCAAAAAACCCAAGAAAATTTGAATATCGCGAGCTACCCTGACGCTTCCAACTTAAGTCATTCCTTTAAAATGCACACACAGTTTATCCGAGACTCTATCATTTACAAAATAAGACCGTTTTTCAAATTAAGTTGTCAGATATATTATTAAATGTTTGAAAAGTTGTGCATTTGTTGCTCATAGGGAAGTACTTAATATTTGCATACTGGTATTCGAAAACTGGTATTTTCAAGATGACGTTTCGGTCATAAAAGGAAAAATTCTTTAGGTATATTATATTCCTTATGCCAAAATTCCTAATAATAAAAACTAGTAAAATACGAGGTACTTTAATAAAGTATCCTTTAGATACACAGGTTAAGTAATAATTTAGCTGAACTTTGATTTTGAGGGTCAAATTGTGTGAACAACAAATATTGCACATTTTCCTACATAGGTGCAGGTTTGGTCACGGCCAGCAGCTTAACTTGAAGACAAGTTCAATAACATTGAATTAATTATGTGCTTAAGGTGTCGACTTTACTGAATATCTTTATAACATAAATCAACTTATCGTTCCCACTGCTGGACACAGGCCGCTGTGTCCAGCAGTGCAGTGCAGCAGCAGCAGTGTCAATGAGGGAACCTTGGTGGTGGTATACACCAAGGTTCCAAATTTTGATTTTCGCACTGTCGGTTTCCCCTCGATGTTTCTTTGACCGGTTTGAGTGATGAAACTAATTGAACAAAGAAGAGTGCTCGCTTGGGTTCGAACTCTCGACTGAGAAATCGTAACTCGGGGAACCTTTGAGCCACCTCTGATCAATGTTGTAATTTGGTTGACAAACCACTAGGACCTCCATAATATGTAAAGATCGATATTTTGATTCCAATCAATTCAATTTAATCATAACAAATCAATCAGTTTCGAAAAAAATTATGTGGAATTGCAAACTGAAAAATCGAAATAGTAAGCCTTTCATGTCGCTTACTTCTTTTAAAGTTCACAATGGATTCTGATGCGGTAATTAGCATCACTATACAGTGATTACGTTACTAGTTATTACATTATTATTTAACTTGAGCATAATCTATCTATATATAAAGTAAGAAACTGACTGGCTGACTGATTCACTGACTGATCGATCAACGCACAGCTGAAACCGCTGGGTCTAGAGACATGAAATTTTGCACAAACGTTCCTTAAATGGCGTAAGCACTAAGAAGGGATATGTGAAAATTCATCCCCTAAGGGGATAAACCGAGGGTTGAAAGTTTGTCTGAAACTTGGTCAATTTTGCGAACGAAGTCGTAGGCAACAGCTAGTTGTACATAAGGATAGTAGCAGGTGGCGTTCTTTGGTTTCTGCCTACCCCCATGGGAAAAAAGGCATGAGTTTATGTATGTATGTATGTATGTATGTATGTATGTGGAGTATAATAAAGACATCTCATTATTTTGAAGTATTGGTGGATCGTTAGTCAATTCATAAATCAAAGATTCTTAGCTATTATTCAACCGCATAAACTATTTCATAAGCTAACTTCGTTAAACAATAGAGCCTTAGAAACTACTCATGAGCTAGTAGTTACTTAGTATTTTCTTGTTGTATAACAGCAACAATGTACAGTAACGTAATACTAACATGAACACAATAAACCATTGTTTCCACTGCTTTTGGACTGAAAAGAAAAACATCTGAAAAATCGGTAGCTAATAGCTAAGGGTGAGCTTGGTATTCATGAAGATTGTTTGACATTTTGTTCTAATATACTGGTAATTAGCTGTAGCCAGTTAGGCTTGAAGCCGACCCCAACCCCGAATAGCTAGGAACAGGCTTTAGACCAACCGCTTTAATGAGTCCTCCGCCTTGATCCATCAAAGGCACATTAAACGTCCAGAAAATCCCACAGGTTATTTACTTTAAAATAATCATAATCCACATAAGTATTATGATACTAATTTGAACCAATAAGTGATCAACCGTCAGAATATTCCATTTAAATCGATACATTCGCGAGGACTCATTAAAGAGGTCTGTCTATAGGCAGAAGATGAGTTCGTAATAAGATACTTTCGTACTAGGTGTGACGTATGATTTTCCAAAAATATTTGCCGATGCAAATATTTTCGGACTACCACCAATGCCACCTCAACTCCGCCTTGTCTTCGCCTCCTTCAATCACACTGTCATAAGTAGACATATTCGTCCTCTATTCGAAAGTTTTCTTATGTGAGGATTCCTGAGGAATAGGTATTGACTTATAGACTATTCGTTATGCAAATCAAGCCTACAATCTGTCAAATGTCTTTAATAAATTTTCAACTTTATAGCTAGAGCATTAGGTTCAAGATTGATTGAAAATTTGACTGTTTCGGGTAGCTTGGAGTTAATCTAACCATGGAGTTTCTTGCCGGTTCCTCTCCATAGGAAACGACCAACCCGAACCGTGCACCTTTTTGTCGACGTTTTATAAGTGCCCATCTAGGCCTATGTGAAATAAAATATTTTGTTTTTGATTTTGATGTGTTAGCCGTCTGTACATCACATAAAAAGGTTTTAATGATAAAAAAATTCTTAATTATAAGTCGGCTTCATTCAATAATGTAGCCTAAAATATTTTGGAAATACTTTACGGTAAGCAAATGGGGCACCTACTTTATAATATAGGCACCAAATGCAATGGTCAAAAAAATAAATTCTCACGGAGAAGAATCCACTTGGTTTTTCCTTCTTGGGGCCCCGTAATAAGCCTTTGAGGAAACATGTTAGCTTATATTCAAAAACAAAAATACTTTAAGGAAATACCTCTTGTCTGATGTGGTGTATGTTTAGGAATGTGTATTATTATTTGTTAGCTTATTAGTCTCTTCTAAAGAAATATAATAGACTGAATATTTTTGAAAGAATCAATAAAACTGTGATTAATTAATGTTAATTTATCTTCGATATGGCCTTTGAAGATATACTCGCCAGTAAGGAGATCGTGGCTAAGTAATAACAGCCGCTCGGGTCGATCTTTAACTCAAGCCGTGCTTGCGTAGGTTGGTACCTGGATGGGTGACCACCCATTACATATCAAGTTTCCTCCGTGTCTCGGAAAGCACGTTAAGCCGCTGGCCCCGGCTGTTAATTGCAGATTTTTGACAGTTGCTATAGGTAGTCAGAGTGGCTAGAAATTCTGACAACTAATCTTACCAAGGGGTATTTTATTACCCAGTTGTAACTAGGTTGTGGTCAGATAGGCAGTCACTACATGTAAAATACTGGTATTCAGCTGCATCCGGTTAGACTGGGAGCAGATGATGACGAACTTTAAAGATATACAATATATTGAGTATAAGGTCTGTGTGCAAGACATGCTAATTAGTAATTATTGCTTTTCGTGCATGTGTATATCCTGCATCCACGCCAGATGTTTTCCCCGGAATTAACACGAAATGTTTAGCATAACAATTATTATCATGGATTTTCGCAAAGCAATGCCTGATTCCAAAACTTATTTTTCCGTCATCGATATCACCACAATCGCTGATAGAAGGGCATGTCACCTAGCCCCTCTGATATCTATACTATATGTATTTGTTACTTAGTTTCGCTTACAACTCCAACCCGCAAATGCTTGTGCAAATATTTACAAAAATGTAAGTACTGCTAAAAAAAAAGTGTGAATTGATTGTGGTACAGAGAATAATCTTCACCAAAGAGCGAGTTCCGTATTTATTCGCATTATTATCAACGGGTTTCTAATGGAATAACTCAAAATAATTTATGAAAATAAAAACACTGATACAACAGAAAGACGTCATCGAAAAGGATTTTAAATAATAAGTGAAGTAGATTTATGTCGTCTGGTAGACCGTCTACTAAATCAAATTTTTACATGAATTCCACAGGTTTTTTTCTTCATATGTTCGCAATGTAAAAAGACTCAGACTTAGTCTGATGCCGGATATTATCCATGGAGAAAATGTTTACTGGTCCACCTTCTGTACGTAGCGGCGGCCCCGACTTACGAGCTGTAAGTCGTGGGTTCGAACCCAGACAGGCGCATTACTTTGTGTAATTTATTTCATCACCACAGCTCTCAAAACGATAAAAAATAACATCGTGAGGAAACCGGCATGTCGTAGAACCTAAAATTCGAAGACATGTGACATCTACCAACCCGCACTGGGCCCGCTTGGTGGATAATAGCCCATTCCCTCTCATAGAGAGATTATGCTATGCTTATGCCTTCTATACATAATCTCATACAGAGAAAGAAAAGGCTAGGTAGAAGCTTCATCTCCAGAAGCCTTTACTTAACCAACACTCCAACAGTGGGACAAATACAGGCCAATACTAATGCAGATATGACATTTCTGTTACAGCAACTCCACTGAAGTATGATGAAATCCTTGCAGCGGCTCAGGAAAACCAATGGGAGCAGTTACACCAACTGTAAGTATTATTATCATAGATAAACATTGCTTGGTATCTAAAATCCTGATATCTAGATATGAGAGTGTTCAATCTAGATTTCGAATCGAATTTCGATCTATTTCGTGCTATACTTATAATTTGGTACAAAATTAAACATGATGTAAATAACAAAAATGAACGACATGATTTGTTTCTTGATGGTACGGTGACATCCCAGCCATTAAATTTATTGTCTCTTTTTAATATTACTACTGTTACGGAAGGAAATAAGTATACTGTTGTCAGAGCATTAACTTAACAAGCCAAAACCAATTAGTAATCTTAGCACAAGCATAGTGTTCCTACTGCTGTAACACAGGCCACCTCTCTGTAAGACTGAAGTAGATTAAACTACCTAAATGAGTTAATAAAGTTAAACTCTCCCGTTTTTTAGTAAATACAGGTCAAGCCCAGTGGCGAAGGTTCCTTACAACTCGATTCCTACCGGCTTCCCTTTGAAAAACGGCACAGTCAGTATTCTATAGACAGATAATATAATCACATCCCCCCTCCCCCAACCCCCTTACCTCTTACAAAATTGACCCTTCGCTACTGGTACCTATACCTGTAATACCAGCCTATTCAATAACGTCCCACTGCTGGGCAGAGGCCTCTTCTCAAACAGAGACTTGAGACTAAAATTGATCACCACACCTGCTCAAGACGGGTTGGTGATTTCAGACATAGTATTAATTATAAGTGCAGGTTCCTTACGATGTTTTCTTTCATCGATGTCTGTCATGTCCAAGATAAACTTAGAAAGTACATATGAACTGAAAAAGTCACATTTGAAGCCTGGATTTGAACACAGGTACCTAAGACGGTGCTTATCCGAGATAGAATAATGTACCATCTCAACATAAATGATGTAACCAAGTTATTGTAAAAGTATTCTGATTTAAAAGAGTGTCCATGGAGTTTCTTGCCCGTTCTTCTCCATAGAGATATACGTTAGGGAATGGGCAACAACAGTACTTTCACAGTTTTTATGCCTTGTGACTGGGACTGTAGCTACTTTTCATTGTTGTCTTTGTTTCGACAATTCAAATGCCTGTAACTGGCCATTTGAAATAAATGCTTTGATTTTGATGTTTTTTTTTTTAGTTAATGAGGTTCTGAGTGAAAAAAAGCCTTAATCAAATTCTCGTAAACAACATCGTAATACTTTGAAACTGCTCCTGAGGTAGCTACAGGTCATGGATCGTTAAGATAAGAGCCGTAACAACGTACTGTCTAGTGGTTTGCTTCCAAATGGCTTGTTAGGCTCAACTGGGGAAATCCTCAATTACATACTCATGACGGTCATCTGCGTGCATAGGTGTGTACTAGATCTCGAGGTGATATCTATACTTTTTCGACCCGTGTTTTATAAATAGAACAACCTGATGTTGCTAGCTGCTGTGGGAATCGTTTGTAGGTTGTATGTGAATTTAGTGTTTAGTGTAATAAATAAAAAGATGCCGGTGGAATACATAACCTCCTCGTTTTTTATTATTTTTATTGGATTATAAAGCCGTTTAGACGATGAATTGAAATCATTATTGTAAAGATATTCATATTAAGAACATCTCACACTTTAACGGATACCAAACTACTACTACTACACTTCTTTTCTTATTTTAGTTTGAACCTTATTGTTTATTTTATTTTTCTTTACAACGTGCCAGAGGTAATTCCTCAATGACCAAAAAGGTTAAAGTCTCTACAGTACCTAAAACCTATAGGTATCGGATACAAGTCGTGTGCCCGGTGGGATTTCTCATCAGCATGATGAATATGATGAGCTTCCATACAAACGTTCATCCCATATGAACGGAATGAACTTGATTAATCTCCTGAAAGGCTTCAAATAGTTGAAGCTTTTCAGAAGATCTATCAAGTTTTTTATACTGCTCTTTTTTTAGGTTTAGGCTGAACCTTGGTTGTCAGTGAATTTATGACATTTTTCAAGTACTTAGTCGAAAAAAAAATCTGGACTAACCAATGTCCGAATAAAATTCTTTTAAAACTTAAGACTGAAGTGATTCTTCCGGATTCCGACTAAAAAAGAAAAACGGAACCTTGAATTCATCATCATTATGCTGAGCTAAGGCCCTTTTTGCATTATTAGTTTTGTTTTGTTTATTTATTTTGTATAATTATTAAAGTGTTTTTTTTTGTTTCCACTACTACATAAACACAATTTTCTTCCTTTCTTTCATAACAAAGACGAATGCCGTAATATGATTTGGCTATCCTCAAAAATAACTTTAAACCGACACAATGTGAACGTCTGACCAACTCATGATTAGCAAACATAAATAAGTTACACAATCGATGACAATGTCATCGTCCTTCGCTTACTCGCTACAAAGATGCTGTAATCGGTGTGATCATTCAAAGCATATTGTGTACGATATTAGTGCTGTCCATTGTTACATTGATGACAAGGAAAAAGGAAACAATTCGTTTGTTTATAATTACGCACACATAAAAAACAAAAAAGTTTTATTTAGACCTTAAATGTGACTTTATCAAATAAATAAAATAGTCGTAAGCATAAGCAAAAGCATAATCACCCAATTATAATGTTCCCAATGCTGGGACACAGGCCTCCTCGCTATGAGAGGGAATGGGCTATAATCTACCACGCGGGCCCCAGTATAAATTTCCTTGACTATTTGTCAAGTAAATGAAATAGTTTTACTACATCTATTTGATGTATTTGTCATATAAATGGGCGATTTAAGTTGGTTAGATGTCATTGTCATTATTTATGTCCCTGACTTTACTATAATTAAACAATATACAAGAAGTCGTCTAACAATAGATGAATATATCATTTTGATTATTAAACGAACAGCTAAACCATATCTATGTAGACAGAAACCATGTCCACTAAATGAGACACCGAATGAAAGAGAACAATTGATGATGCCTGACTTTATTTATTTATTAACTCATCATCACTATAATTACAGGAATTTCCTAATTCAATCGTGTGGCCATAATTACAGTTTTATTATTTAACATAACATTTTCTGTACATCGTGATATTTGTGAACTCACTCAGAGAACAAGTCTTATTATTTCCGTGTTTATTAATTTCAGGTTACGCAACAATTTCGCCAATACTGCTGATTTTAAGGTAATTTATGTTTATGAATTCATAAATTTAAAAAGTCTTAGAAATAGTAATTATTCTTAAGAGCCTTACAATTGCCAAGTAGTTTCACTAGTCGCTGGAAAACCCCTATAATAATGTCATACGGAAGACTTTTCCTGTTGGCAATGGTCTCAAGTCGCGTCCATAAGTTCTGCTTCTACATAGAGACGACCTTTAGATGGATTCACATCTCAATACACAAAACAACTGTGTTTTTTTTCTCTTTATTTATTATTAGGGACTTTTATATAGATGTACATGCCAGTCCCATCGGACCATGCAAAATGTAACAACACAAACTTAATTGAAATTTATGCAGCTCCGGAGTTATGTGACGACAAAATATAATGGAACATGCAAACATCGTTCATATTTACCTCAAGCTCTCTAAGCAAATCCTCTCTTGCAAACTGAAATCTGACACTCTCCGTCAATAAATGTATGTGACTTAGACTGTGCTGATTTTTCACACAGTAAACAGTTTTTTTTGTGTAGCGGACATAATAGAAAAAGAATACTAGCGGTATCTATGACGCAAATGAAGAACTAAAAGCATTATCAATTCTGCATCGTGATATTAGAGTTCTACGCGAATTAAGAACATATAGAAAAACCGGACTCTCCCGTCTAGGTCGGAATATCATCCCTTTACAATGGAGTATTGAGGAACTTTACAACCTGCCCTCATACTCCTAAACTAGCAACAGACTCACCCCGTATATAATATCAACTTAAACTTAACTGGCGACATGTGAGTGTACTTAAAAGAAAAGTTACAGTTGTGCCTACCCCTTCGGGGAATCGGACGTGATGTGCTGTGTAAACAATAGCTAACAAACCAACAGACCATCGATCATACAAGAGTAGTAGGTACCAGGTTGTTTTAGTCGACTAATATTGTAAACAGGTATTTGTTTGTAAGTTTATATATAGGGGAAATCTAGAAGAAGAAGAAGTGAAGCTACATTATCCCCGATGAGTGTCATAGGCTAGATTTAAAACGTAGTTTGTTTCACCTAACGGGAGCGAAGCCCCGGGAAAAAGCTAGTTACAAATAAACTTAGTTTCAGTTGTTTTATAACAAGAAGATGATGAATGAAACATGACATGTTCAGAATTTGAATGTGTGATCGCTAGCGTTAGTACATTATTTACTCTGTGTCGCTAGTAGCGACACAACCATCTTAATCGGTTGTAATCAATATAATTGGATCGAGTTGTAGTTGGTCATAAATTAAGGCCATATGCATTAGTGGAATGTTAATGGTTCGTACGTCACATACTAAGACTAAGTGAAACATACATAATGTGCACACATTGACATTGAATTTACGGTACTTAAGGACTAGCTTTTCCGACCAGAAGGGTTTTTTGCAACATACAACCTCTATAAAATGGTTAAAAAAGTTGTTAATTGAGGACGTTTTATTTTTTAGATTGCCCTTATTGCCCCACTTCTCTTCAAAGGCCTGGCCCATTCCTTCCACTTCTCACAATGGTGTGCTTCTTCTCGCCAATACACGAGGAAGCCATTGAGCGTGATTATAGATCGCTACTAAAAATGGAACCACAACGCCTAATAAACCTAAACATGCGTCCAGGGGGAACGTTTCAGTCGAACACCCGCTACATTTAACGTTCTTAACGTAGCTTCTTCGACACGCTATTAAAGAAGAAGGCCGACTTCAACTTTTAGATTAAGCCAGTTCCGTCGAGATACTGATGCTCTTTAACATGTTTGTTTCAGGCCCAGCCTGCGGTATTCGACGATGTGCGGAATCTGAAACCAGTAGATGGTGGACATGTCTATGGTGAAGCAGAGTACTCATTCCACTCTGCCTCTAAAGTCGGTGACAAGACCATCGAAGACAGTGCGGGGCATAAAGTTATCAACAAGGATGGGAAAGTCAAGGAGTTCAATTTCACACCGAAGAACGATCTGCCGCCTGTTGTAAGTATTTTGTTATAAAGAAACTGATGACTATCGAGATAGCGAAGTAATTCTATCTCTGTTTTTCGTACCTTTTAAAACCACAGTAATATTTATAGATAGATAGATAAATAGATATAATATTCTTTATAATGTTCACCATACAAGGCGTAAACGGTCCCGTCACGAAGCCGTCAAGCTAGCATTCTGTACATCAAACTAAGTAACCCTACGCAAAAATTATGGGGTGAGAAATCACGTTTTACGGTAGGATTCAATGTAACGGACTCATTACGTTGTACTGATGGGCGTATTGAAAAGTACAGGGGTCATGGAGGAATTTAAAATAAAGGTATAACATTAAAAGCTTGTACATATTTAAAAATAAACTTGTGAAAAAGTTGGAACTTTGACCTCCAATATCTCCGTAACTAGAAATGTCCCAGGTATGTATAGTCCAGGACAAAAAAAAACACATTAACGAGAAGAACAAGTGCCTCTCGGCTTCGTTAAGGTTGTATTTACACCCTTTATAAATTACAGGTAAGTAAAAATGTAAACATTTTACATACGGTGACACAATGGGCCGGTCTTATCGTTGACTTAAGGCTGCTGTTGGATTACTGTAACTGACAAGTCTGTCAAAATCACAGTGATCCTTATTCTTGTAACAATACGATTGATATTGGGTTGGTATCAGAGGTAAATTAATTGTAAAAGGACTGAACTAGGTAGTTGAAGAAGAAATTCAATTTCAATTCAGATCAGGAAATCGATTCGTCACGTGTCATCGTATTGTTCGTTTTCAATCTGAGATTAGCAATGACACGCCTCAGATAATACCTACATACCTATATGCAACATAATAAAATCACTTGCAAAACATTAGATAAAATTACTGAATCACCAAAGTCTACCAACTTATCAAGGGGTATCGTATTATTATCGTATTGTGGAGTTCAGATAGGCAGTCCCTCCATTTAAAATACTGTATTCAACTGCATTCGGTTTGACTGGAAGCCGACCCCAACATAATTATGTAGTTGGGAAAAGGCTAGGCAGATGATGATGACTTTTGCGAAATGCGCTTCTAAACTAAGACCTATTCTATTTCAGCTTCAGTCAATCAACCCCCCGCCGCAGTTTGGCAATGACTACAGCGCCTCGGACTACTCCTTCCAATACGCTCCATCTTCTGTCGACCAAAATAACATCAATAAACAACCTGCATTCACAACAAATCAACCCGCTAATGTAAGTGATTTATCATTTCAATTTGCAAAACAGCATAACAAACACTTGTTTGAGAGCCTTCTAGGTAAGAACCTTGACCAATACCTAAGAGGGCTCTCCTTAGGCAACAGAATCAAGGACTTGATTCAGAAAGCGGTAGAGGCGTCTCTCTCTGGAGCTATGACCCCGCCAAAACCTTGGACCATATTTTCCGTACCAGTAGAATTCGTTATTTTCAGCTGGAAGCCTCTTCAACCGCACGCCATTCTACTCGATCCTAATCAAGTCATGTAGCGGTGATATACAAGATAAGAAATAAGATATAAACGAAATAACATTTGCTATAGTACGTTTTTAGCCTTAAAGTCCATTTTCGGTTGGCGCAGTTGCCGAGCGATTGCCTGCTGCGCTGCATGTCGCCGATTCGATCCCCGAACGGAACAAATATTTGTATGTCCTACAGGTAGTTGTTCCGGGTCTGGCTGTTTGTGTGTCTGAGTTTAAATGTTTTTAAACGCACCCACGATACAGGAGAAATTCCTAGTGTGGGGCAACAATTAAAAAAAAGAAAATACATTGGTCAATGATAGTGGCGAGGAGCGAGAACCAAGACAGTGACTGTGTACCCACTACTGTCCAATCGGTTTAGACCACTATCGATACTCACTGTACTTATCTACTTCACTAAACACTTCGCCAGTCTAAATTCATGAACGACCTTTTGTAAGTGTATTTGTAGCAGCGTTTCCATAATCTGATTGTATTTATTTCAGAACCAAAATTCCGGGAACCTGGGAGGAACCCAGGGAGGACAGGGCCTCCAGAATTCATACAACCACCAGTACTCGTACTCACACTCACACTCCTTTGTTGACGGGAAGCCGGTAGAGGGCGACCTGTTCAACATTGGCGGCAAGCCAATTATTTCCGTAAGTTATTTTGAAACATTAAGTCATATTGTTCATCCCGTCCCGTCTGTTGTTTACAAGCAAGACTTTGACAATGCTAGCGACAAATTGTCTGCCAAATCGTCGTGTGATTTTTAAATAACCAACGGCTGAACTCGCTGCGCGTGTGACCATTATAAATATCTCACATTTTCCTTTGTACTTTTTGTATAAATGTTTGCTTTTTTAATCTGCCATAATATCCCTTGCATAAACTAGCATCAACACACTATTCTCTCACAATCCGAAGGATTTTGAAGAAAACTCGTAACTTATTGCTATATACAGGATGTAAACAGACCCTTCATATCATAGCCGTCAACCAAGCATTCTGTTCATCAAACTAAGTAACTTTACGCAAAAATTGTTGCTGGGAATCGACTTTTTTTTTGGGGTGGAAAATCACGTTTTACGGAAGGACTCGATGGAAAGCACTCAAAGCATTGTGCTGATGGGTGGATTGAATAGTACGGGGGTCGTGGAGTGTAAAAATCTTACATTAAAAACGTATTTAAAAAATACTTGTGAAAAAGTTGGAACTTTGACACCCAATATCTCCGTAACTAGAAGGTTCCCAGGTATGGTCTAGAACAAAAAAATGATTGCAAAGACGGAGAGAACAAGTGCTTTTCGAAAAAGTTAAGGGTCTATTTACACCCTTTATTTGAAAAAATTGCCTGATCGACTAAGTAAATCACGCCATGAATATGTCGAATTAGTAAACTGATTAACATTGGGAATGCCAGTGTGTTACCCAAGTACCTATCCCAATGCCTACGTCAACGATGGAACCAGGAGTATTGACGTGCATAGCATAAGCATAGCATAATCAGCCTATCCCACTGCACAGGCCTCATGGAAATGGGCTATAATCTACCACGTGGGCCCAGAGCGGGTTCACATATGTCTTCGAATTTTTGGTTTTAGGACATGCCGGTTTCCTCACGATGTTTTCCCACATCGTTTTGAGAGCAGTGGTGATGAAATAAATTACTCAAAGTAATGCGCCTGCCTGGGTTCAACCTACAACTTACTGCTCGTAAGTCGGGGCTGCCACCACTGGCCCACCGCTGCCCCACCGCTGCTCTAAGAAGTGCAACCGACACTTATCTTATTTGTTTCTATATTTACAGCCACTCTCGTTCAGCGATATCAAGGATTTGAAACCTCCACAAGGCGGCCAGGTCTTCGGTGAGGCGCAGTTCCAGTACAAGACATCTTCTAACATCAACGGCCAAGTATCGGAAGACCAAGGCGGCCACAAAATTATCAACAATAATGGCCAAGTCGAAGAGTTCGACCTTACGCCAGTTCCCAATAAATCACCTGTTGTTAATCATTCTTTTAAGTAATATTTATTTCGTGAGTCATTTACTTAGTTTAAAGTGTTTCAACTGTGTTCCTTCGATGAAATATCTTTTTTTTTAATTTTTAACGCGTGTTTTTTTTTTAGTTTAAGTGGTGGTTGTCTTTGTCAGCATTTCTTTGATAGAGACAAGCCGACTGTTTAAAATGTTGCCATAATAATGTAATAAATAAATGCTATTTGTTTTGTGGCTAAAATGAATAAAATTATCTTCTAGAATCCATCTAGCGATGATGTAAATCTGTTGCTTAGGTTGTGCTAGACAGTGCTAAGAGTACAAGAAACTTTCTTTAATGAGATTAAGTATTTATAAACAAATGAGTAGTAAAATGACTTGCCTACGATTGTAAAATCCAAAATTCCAAATTATTTGACGTATATTGTTAATTAATTTAACTAATATGAGATTATGAAGTCGTTGAAATTCTGTGATCGTAAATATTATACCTATATATTGTAAATAAATAAATGAGTAAATCTTTAAATGGTTTTATTATGTATTTTATTCTATACAAATTTTTAGTTTATTATGCATTGTAACATAAAAATTATGGTTTGATACTTGGATGGAACATCGCATGGTCTATGGTCCTAACCCCGATCTCCAGGTTTTCCTTCGTTGAGGTCTTTTTTTTGAAGATTGACTATTTCGCTGGATGAAAAATGATGATCTTGAAGCGTAGGTTTATCGAAACCTCGATGGGTTTTTGCTTCAAAGGCACGTTGAATAGATTATTCCTTACCTTAACAGTTCGTTTCCTCCTTCCTCCAAATCAATAATATAAAGACATTGATCTAACAACGGCCGATGAAATGAAATATCGTTCAAAGTAAAATATCAATCCAAGCTGTTTACATATTTTGCCTTATCCGTTGAGCCGACTATTATTTGCTGTTTACCTTGGTAAATACGTTTTTTTTTTTTCCTAGCAGTATAAAAAAATCTAGTTTTGATAGTGCACACACATCCGGCCCTCAGTGGCGTCATGGTACCCACTGTGCGAGCCATAAAAGTGGGTCGTGAGGCACGATTACCATTAATTACACTCCTGCACATATACTTATATACGCCTATATAAATTATGTATATACTACTTGTATAAAACAGTTCCGTGAACGATTAACTGACAAGAAACGCACGGGAAACTCCTGAAAATAGTATCTAAAATAAAAAACGCAGATTTTTATTTGAGATTCCAGAAACATAAATTTTTAGGGTTCCGTACCTCACTCCGCAAAACGGAACCCGTATATGATCACTTTGTTGTTCGTCTGTCAAGACCCTTATTCCCAGGAGCGCGTGGAGGTCATCATCATCATCATTTCAGCCGAAAGACATCAACTGCTGGACATAGGCCTCCCCCAAGTCACTCGCATCCAATGGATCCTTGCAACCTTCACCAGGTCACACATCATCGGTCCACCTAGTGGGAGGCCTTCCAACGCTACGTCTTCCGGTTCGCGGTCGCCACTCCAGAAGTTTTCGGCCCCATCGGCTCTCCGTTCTGCGAGCAATGTGCCCTGCCCACTGCCACTTAAGTTTGGCTATTCTTCGGGCTACGTCGGTAAACTTGGTTCTCTTTCGGATTTCCTCATTTCTGATTTGATCACGCAAGGAAACTCCGAGCATAGCCCTCTCCATTGCCCTTTGGGTGACTTTAAGCCTTTTGATGAGGCCCATTGTGAGCGACCACGTTTCGGTCCCGTATGTAATCACTGGGAACACATACTTTCGTATTGAGACACTGCGGTAAGTTGGACGAGAAGATACCACGCAACTTCCCGAACGCTGCCCAGCCGAGTCGGATTTGACGATTGACCTCTTTCTCGAAGTTAGACCTACCGCGTGGAGGTATCAAGCTGAAATTAATATCAAATACTCAAGTCTGCTACCCCTTAGAGCAGTTAAAAAAACAAACTTGTAAGTCAACGCGATCAAAAGATATGACCGTTTATATTGCATATTTTGCGATTTCACAAGGGAATCAAAATCTATAGGGTACTTCCCGTTGACCTAGAATCATGAAATTTGGTAAAAAGCAATGTCTTACAGCATATGTAAAGGGAAAAATCTGAAAACAGTTAATATGTAGTTTAATAACAAAATACTTACTAGTTTATACGGAACCCTCGGGCGTCGGTG